>OW052222.1:130422912-131142912 GCA_932526605.1 Nephrotoma flavescens | reverse complement strand
GACCCAGGCTCTCAGGCGTCATTCATATCCGCAAAGGCAGCAAATCTTCTTAAGGCTACGCAGAAACAAGTCAACACTAAAATCTCAGGAATGGGAGGAAAGGAAGCCGGAGTGTGCAGTCATAAGGTCGAACTAACTTTATCTTCAAGGCTTCAGAGTTCGTTTGAAATTAAGTTTGAAGCAATGGTGTTCAAAAAATTAACGGATAATATTCCAGACATCGACTTTGATACCAACAAATGGGCACATTTGCAGCATTTACAACTTGCAGATCCACAATACAACAAGTCCAATAGCATTGACGTAATAATCGGTGTTGACTACTATCCTCTAATTGTAAACAGTAACATCATTAGAGGACACCCACAAGATCCAATTGCCCAAGAAACTGAGCTTGGTTGGATCATAATGGGCAGCACAGGCAATAACCAAGAAGATAAAATGTTGTCAATGGTCACAACCAAAACAATTAAGCAACAACTAGACTTATTAATTGAAAATGATGCCATTCCGCAAGAAAAAACACATACCCAGGAGGAAGCAATCGCTGAAAAGCTATATGCAGAAAGCACAACGCGACTACCAGATGGGAAATACATGGTACACTTACCGTTCAAAGTAGAACCGTCTATGCTAGGAGAATCCAGAAAAAAAGCAGTAGCACGATTACTGCAAATCGAAAGAAAATTTCTAAAAGATAAACCATTCGCTAAATTATATCACGAATTTATGGAAGACTATCTAGCGCAGGGGCATATGCAATTGGCAAAAGATGATCCAGATGACAATCCAGTATACTATATACCACATCATGGAGTGATCAACCACGAAAGTACTACCACAAAGCTAAGAGTAGTATTCGATGCATCGAGCAAAACTACTTCGGGATTATCGTTAAATGACATAATGATGAACGGCCCCAAAATTCAAGGTGACCTAATTGACATCATCTTGAGGTGGCGAACACACAAATTCGTGCTAACAGCAGATGCGGAAAAGATGTTCCGGCAAATCTGGATGCATCATGGTCACCAGAACTTACAACGCATATTGTGGCGAAAAAATCCATCACAAACAATAGGAGAATACAAACTAAAAACGGTTACCTATGGAACAACGGCAGCGACGTTTCTTGCTGTAAGAACATTAATGCAATTGGCAGAAGATGAAAAGAACAACTATCCGACAGCTGCAAGGATCATGGAAAGAGATTTTTACGTGGATGATCTACTGACTGGGGGTGACAGCGTTGAGGAGGTCGTAACCATTCAACAACAGATGACAAGACTTGCACGGAGCGGAGGATTTCCATTGCACAAATGGGCGTCGAATTCAGCTGAAGTCATGACTAATGTTCCTGACCACCTACGAGCAAAAGGAATGATTAATTTAAAAATCAACCACATAATAAAAACACTAGGGATTCTCTATAGTCCTGAGGATGATACATTTGAATTTGACCTGACCAGGCTAAATCTTTCAACAGAAGAACCAACGAAACGGCTACTGTTGTCCGACTCTTCAAAATTATTTGATCCTGTCGGCTGGTTATCACCAATAACGATAACAGCAAAGCTGTTAATGCAAGACACTTGGAGAGCTGGTACACAGTGGGATGACAAGCTACCAGAAGCTATTGAAGCAAAATGGAAAAAGTATAAGAACGAATTAGATGAATTAAGCAAAATAAAGGTACCAAGATGGGTTAAAACAACGTCAACACAAAAATCAGAGTTACATGGATTTGCAGATGCTTCGCAACAAGCATATGCAGCGGTGGTCTATTTAAGAACCACAAATACGTTCGAGCAAGTTACAACCAGTTTGCTAGTAGCAAAAACCAGAGTTGCTCCAATCAAAACAAAACTGACAGTTCCGAAGCTGGAACTAAACGCAGCGCATCTGTTATCTAGGCTTCTAAGATACGCTAAAAATACCATGAACATGCAGGATGTAAAGATGTTCGCTTGGACGGATTCCACCATAGTTTTAAGCTGGATAAGAGCTGATATTCCGAAGTTAGAAACCTTTGTAGCCAATCGGGTATCTCAGATTAAAGATAATTTACCTCAGCTACAATGGAATTACGTACCAACAAATCTAAACCCAGCTGATTTAGCAACAAGAGGATTGGCAGCGGCTACCATCACCTCACAAGGCTCGATCTGGTGGACGGGACCAACATTTTTGCAGGAAAATTCTGATGCATGGCCATCATCACCTTCGCACAAGGGTCCACAAATACAAGGTGATCACAACCAGGACAGCGCAGCGGATATCACTTGTCTTACAATAACCGCTGAATCTAAAGCAAACGCGCTACATGAATTAATTGATAAAATTTCAAACATTCATAAGTTGAAGCGTATATTGGTGTACTGCCAAAGGTTCATAAACGTGCATGTTCATAAACAACGGCGACAGTCGAAAGAAGTGACAGTACCAGAACTGAAACTCGCGGAAGTCCAAATAATTAGGATTGAACAACACCGATACTTCCGTAAAGAACTTCAGGCATTGATGAGTGGGATTTTATTAAATAAAAAATCCAAACTATCTGCGTTAAATCCAGTCATGAGCAAGGATGGGATATTACGATTACACGGACGTTTACAAAATTCGCAACTACCAATGAATCAAAAGCAACCAATTATATTACCGAAGGAAAGCTCAATCAGCAAGCGAATAATTGAAGATGCTCATACTACTACAACACTTCATGGGGGCATACAACTTACATTGGCAAATGTTCGCAATAAATTTTGGATAATTAATGGTAGAAATCTGACACGTCATATTATACAGAAATGTGTTACATGTATAAGATTTAAACAAGTAACCCTCAACCAACTAATGGGTGATTTACCGTCCTGCAGAGTAACTCCATCACGGCCATTCAGCAAGGTGGGTATTGATTATGCCGGGCCGATTCAACTGAGGAACAAGATAGGAAGAGGTCAAACCACGTACAAAGGATACATTGCGGTATTTGTCTGCCTGACCACCAAGGCCTTACATGTAGAAGTAGTCAGCGGATTAACAACAGATGCATTTATAGCAGCTTACCGCAGGTTCACATCTCGCAGGGGGTTGTGTAGAGAAATCTATTCGGATAATGGTACCAACTTTGTTGGTGCAGAACGAGTACTGAAACAACAACGCACGAAGATTGCAGCTCTAGAACCAGAAATTGCAAGGGTATTTCAACAAGATGAAACTACCTGGCACTTCATACCACCTGCTGCACCACACTTTGGTGGCATATGGGAGGCAGGGGTAAAGTCAGTAAAGACTCACATGAAGAAAGTCATAGGTGAGACCGCATTGACATTTGAAGAAGCAACAACATTAATGACTCAAATAGAGGCATGCTTAAACTCTCGACCATTGACTACCTTGTATGACCATCCGGAAAATTTAGAATCTTTAACACCTGCGCATTTTCTAATAGGCGGACCAATAAAGGTAGTCCCAGAAAGTAATGATGTTACTTGCACGCTAAGAACACGTTGGCATTTAGTACAAAAGATTGTAGATGACTTTTGGAAAAGATGGTCTAGAGACTACCTGCACCAGTTACAACAACGTACTAAATGGAGGGAACGTCAGCCCAATTTAGTTGTAGGGGATGTCGTTCTACTGAAGGAAGAATCACTGCCGCCGTCACGTTGGAAAATGGGGAGAGTACAGGAGGTGCATACTGGCTCAGATGGCTTGGTTCGTATTGCGTCCATAAAATGCAGCCAGAATATCTATAAACGACCTATCACTAAGTTGTGCAAGCTACCAAGCGAAGAAGACAATTCATGGTCACAACAAATAATTAACGCAAATAAGACTCCAGATGCAAAACTAGCAACACCTAACACCAATGACCCAGTTAGACGCCAACCAGGAAGACAGGCGAAAGGGGGAATCAAGCTTCATCTGGCATTATTGGCCCTGATGAGCATTTGTTTTTCTACCACCAGCGCCAAAGAACTGATGCAGATTGAGAACTTCAAACATTCTACTGGCATATATCTTGAGGAAATCAGTAAGATGGAGCTAGTTGCCATGAGATGGACTTTGGTTGTGCGGTATAATTTAAATACGTATTGGGAAGAAACAACTCAAGCATACCGCTTAATAGATGAACTTGCAACTATGTGTAAAACAGTACATTCGGTAATAGATATGGAGAGGTTTAACTGTCAACTAGTAATCCAGCAATTACGATCTCAAATGAGTAGAATAGATGAAGGCAATCAATTACTGATGTCATCCAATAAAGAAGTAACCAGAGCGAAACGGGGGATTGGTGACACTACAGGTTTAGTGTTAGGTGACATGTTTGGAATATTAACGCAGAGAGAAGCAGATCAATATGAAGAACATTTTCAAACTATAGAAACCAATGAAGATCATTTATTACTGCTAATAAAGAATCAAACCTCCATGATTGATAACTCTGTAAAACTATTCAAGCACAGCCAAAATGCCACAGTACAGGCTATTAATAACATTCAGAGGAGGTTGCAGCACTTAGAAAAAAACATAAATAACACACGTGTAACGGAACAACAAGTATTAACTATTTTAATGA
Organism: Nephrotoma flavescens; assembly: GCA_932526605.1. Classification (NCBI taxonomy): domain Eukaryota; kingdom Metazoa; phylum Arthropoda; class Insecta; order Diptera; family Tipulidae; genus Nephrotoma; species Nephrotoma flavescens. The sequence goes on along the minus strand of OW052222.1, from coordinate 131,138,327 downwards.
CATCCCTTGAACTAGTCGTTGCCACGGGAAGTTTACGGGATGTGCAGGAGGCGATACTAGAGGTTATTCACAATGCACATCTAAACATTTTACACCCACTTTTATTGAGCCCATCACAACTTGAAGAACAAATAGCATCTATAAGAAAACAAATACCAGTCTCCATTACAATTCCGGGTCACGGATTGCGCAAGTTAGACCACTTATTTAAAAGTATGACAACCAGGACTAGAGTGACAAAAGCATATGTGATAATCGAAATTTCAATTCCCTTATCATATGTTTGGTCCTATAACATTTATTCAGTAGTAGCTGTACCTAATATATTAGTAACTGAAAGGCGTGCACATATAGTGCCAACAACTGAATTTATCGCCGTTGATATTCAAAATGAACATTTTACGCAACTATCAGCCAGAGATATATCTAAATGCAACATTATCAATGATGATCATCTATTATGCGAGATACCAACAATACTGTCAGGTGTCTGGGAAGGAACCAACTGTGAAATCGCAATATTGCAACACAGGTCCAATTTACAAGACATATGTGAGATAAAATACCAAAATGTTACTTCAAACCTTTGGATAAAACTATACGCACCAAATCAATGGGTATTCGTAATGACAAAGGAAACAACTGTGACGGTTGTATGTGGATCAGTTACAAACCAAAAGCAATTATCAGGGTCGGGAATAATAAAGCTAGAATCGGGATGCGCCCTTAGAGACAATCACTTAAGCATACTGGCCTCTGATAGATTTGAAACTACCATCGAGAATTTCGGAATTGCACCATACTTAAAGGGGATGCACTTAAAAGATTTAACAATAGAGATATCTAAACAAAACTATGAGGAAAATGAGCTATTAACCACTCCAGATACAAGGGGTTTAGAAGAACAAATCTCCCTTATGAAAGAGGTAGAAGAGAATACAACCAACGAGCACTTTCATCATATTCATCATTATACAGCAATACATCTTATCCTATGGATAGCACTTGCGGTTGGGATAACTGTCATAATTCGCCACATACGAAGAAACCGCCGTAACCAATCATCCGTTCTTCCAAGTCCCGTCCAAACCCGCGCCGCAAGATGTTCAATATGAACAGGGTCATTTAACTGCAACAATATGCAGTTTTACAGAATGTTAATTTTAATTTAGCTATAAATAAAATAATTAATTTTTTACATGCAATTCTGCACTTTTGGAGTTTATAAAATATTAAAATATTGTAATTGATATATGATCATATGTAATGTAAAAAACAACAACAAGAAACTATCAAAATTGTATATAAACGCCAAAAAATAAATGAACTACTCAGTTCTAATCAAACTCTACTATACGCTTTTATTACAATATTCCGGTATTAGCCCTCACCCGTGGAAAGCTCGGAATTAAAAGTGTATTAAAAGTGTTAAATTAGTTCAAGCTGAGGCTGAATTAAACAATTGGAAATTGTATGGTATTACATGTCAGAGTCGCACCAGTTTAATCTGCTTGATATACTGTAACTGGAGAGTTTGGTGTCCGTTATGATCGTGATTCTCAGCATCATTCTTAAACCAATACCATTTCTTGCAAAATCTCAAATTTTCAGGACGATGTGATGGGAATGTCATAATGCGTGACCAGTTCAAAAATCTAATGTTAGACATTCAATATACTTTGTTGGGTGTATCATTTTGGGTATTGTCTATGTTACTTGTAATGATTTTCAAGACGTAATAATTTTAAGATTTACTAACTCAAAAATAATAATTTTTGCGTAGATGAGAATTTAGGGTTTGGTCATCGGTTTAATATGAATTTTGAGTATTCATGGTCCTATACGGCATTTCTAATGATTACAGACGTTTAAGAATTTAGTAATTGTTCGCTTTCTATTATTACTTGACCTAAATTTCACTATGCACCTTTCTGAACAAACTGACACGAACATGTTTGGAAATCTAATTTGGAGCTTCGTATATTATGTTAAAAACGTTTGTTATTTCTTTATGGGTATCGGATACTCTTCCGTGGTTCTAATCATATCCTTCAGCAGTGCAATGTTATGTTTGCTAAGGATTCACTGGTGTCGCTACGTTGTTCAAAATTGCTTTTTTATGTTTACCAATATTTTATTTAAATGTTACTTTCAATTAGGACAATTAATTTTATATTTACTAAATTAAGTGCTGTGCAATATTTTGTAAATTTTAATTAGTTTATTTTAAATACCAAATCAAACATTTAAATATCTGACAGTGCATTTTATACTAAAGTTATTTTATACTTAAATTTGATTTGCTTTAAAACTTTTAATTATTTTGTGTGAAGGGGCTATTTTGTATTTGGCGAAATTAATCGATTATATTTTAACAGCCTTTTCGCCCTTGGAGTGACTCACAAAGAATTTCGGTAAGCGAGTTTCAATTATTATTTTTACTATACTTGATATTGAAATACGTAATCCAAAAATATTTCCGAATTTATAAGCGTGCCATTTTTATCATGAAACGATACAGGTTGAAAAATTGAAAATCCAGTTTGAGCTAAATTAAAAATAGGTTTATTTAGAAATACACACATATGTTCACAATATTTTCTCTTAAAACTTACCACATATTACAAAATCATCATAAGTAGGGTACTCCTCTGTTAAATAATTAATTTTTAATAGCTTTGCGTGACCACGATAAATAAATTTTAAAATCATTTTAAAGAATTTTATTTTTAGGTTAGAACACTGTACCAAATTTAGTTTTTTTTTTGTGATACGTAGAACACACTTTACACTCGCTTTTATTAACTAATACCAAATATATTAATAAAAATCGTATTTTTAATGATTTGTATGCAGCAATATGTACTATTTTACCAAAAATTTTATAAAATCACACAACATAATTTTAACACGTTAAAAGGAGACAACTATTATTTTAAAACATGAAAAAAAAATTTAACCATCTTCGTTAACAGCTAAGCGTATAATGCCAAACTCCGCTAAATCTAAATGAAATTTAGTTTTAAACTTATAACCTATCTCTTACTATCCCATACATTATGTGAAAAAGAAGAAGAGAAAAAATTTCCACCAGTTTATCTAGAAAGTACAAATAATATCCTTTTTTAGACTGAAACATTTAGAAAAATTTTCATGCAGTAAAAGAATAAAAACCAAAAATTTCATTTCTATTCCTAAAAAGAATAAAATATTAATTTCACCATGCATTTTTATTCGAAAAGAATAAAACTAACAAACAATATATCATTTATTTAACCTAACCTTACATAAATAATGTTGTTATTCTGCAGATTGAGAAAATGTAGTATTGAATGGAATTTATTGCATTTCACGCATTTTTCTGGATTATGGACAAACAAATCTTGCCGATTTTCCGCTGTAGCTAAATTAAAATATCGACCATATTTTCTTATCGCGTCGGACGTATAAATAATATAACACAATGCTAGAAGTTTGCACATTATAGTTACCGAATTATTACTCAAATGGTTACCGAAACATAAGACCATCGTGAATAATATTATTAGGGTCGTTTGAATCTGACTAGGACCTAATTCAGTTTTCTAAAACTCACCGAATTTGATTCTAGATAATTTAAAAATCTTTAGTCTGTAATTTTTGGTGTTTTTGAAAATGTGCTCTAAATCAATCATGTGAAATGAAAAATCTAAACCACTAATCGTAATATTCTGTTATTATGGCTTATACATTTGTGATAAATTTATGTATATTATTTATTGTTTTTTGATCGTTACAAATCATAATATTCTTAAAGCAAAATTTCATATAGAATATGCAATAAAAGATAGAACTGTAGAATTTGCTAAGATATCTTAGACCTTCTTCTTGTAGACCGTTTGAGTAATTAACAATGAATAATCAAGTAATCGTTGATTGTGCCTATATATTATATAGGTACGGGCGTACGGCCATCGATTCCTTGATCTTACGATCTATTGATAACCATCATATTTTATTTCGTACTAGGATGTCAAAAATAATAATAACAAAGTATCCTTATACATTTCAATTCAATGCATAAATGAACGCCCATGTTGTATCTTAGTAGGTCTTGGGATCAAAAGACATTTTATTTAAATAATTGAAATCTGAAATGACAAAATAATTTCATATTGTCAAAAAACAGATTTATAAATATGTAAAAGGAAAATCAATAGATAAACAGTGATGGCTGATTAACGCCTCAACTGGAGGAATTGTGTATTATGTCTATTTCAATTTCAATATACAAAATATACTTATCATTTTACATCACAAGTTCTTCTTCGGCAACACAAGTCTTTTTTAATTGTAGAGGCGACTGTGCTGAAGATGAAAGTGTCATTTAAATATGTAGTTTTAACATTTTATTTTTGTTAGTAGGCTAATAAGAATCACTGGTATACATATAATATACCAAAAACAGAATGCTTTCTTAATAAATGTATGACTAATCTGAAGTTACGCCAAATGTTTATAGGTTTATGTTAAGATGTGATTTATTATTTATGTATTGTGGATATTTTTGGTTTTTGGAGTTCAAAAGGTATTGGCCGTGAGAATTTATTAACTGCTACTAAATTAACCTGAATTATCTGCAATTTAGCTGGAAAAATTGTCGAATAAAATATGGCTGAATTTCTTCGGGTTTCCTTCGTTTACATGTGTATATATTTTATAAATAACAAAATAGTGTGATTCCAGAAATTTGATTTATTAACCAATAGTGAACATAAAGAAGTTAAAATTAAAATAATTGTGCTTTACAATAATATAATAGTTTGAATTTATAGTGTAATCTGTATGTTTCTCGTGTGGAATTTTAATGTGCATTTTATCAAAATCCAGAACACTGTAATCTTCATTTGGCATAATTCTATAGGCATGGCGGCTATTGCTCAATGAAACAGTAGACCATATTTTGGTAAAAAATATGTTTTTTCGTTTAAATTGAAAATTTCCAAAATTTCTTCAAACCCTGGATGGCCGTTCTTATTGAAAAAAGTGCAAATGAACAATTTTCTTTTATAGGTGAAATTACATTTAAACCAGGAAGCCACATTTATTTCAGTGTTTAATGAAATTTTTGATAAATTTGCGATTTTATTTCCCGAAATTGGAATGAAATTTAGATTTTTTTTTTCTGAGTACGCCATATTCTCTTGTGATTTTCAATTCAATTTTTTGATCTGCCATAAACTGTTGGTGTCTGATAGTGGGCGTCTTGCATAAATTTATAAAATTATTTAGTTTTGATGATAATTTGATGAAAAAATTATGTTTCGATTCTGATCGCATACAAGAAAAATGAGCAGCTGGTCTCAGTTTGGTCATTTTCCTTGGATAATGGATCAACATATGTTGTTTTGGTGATAGATTCAGTTTATATTGGGTTTTGAAAGCATCTAAATATTCTTCAATCTTATATTTTAACTGAAGAATAAGTGAAGTTGTTACTTTTGGAGCGAACACTATATCCATTATGTCAAGTAACAACAAAATAACTTTAAACTCAGGTTCCAGCTGTTCCGGTAACAGATCTTTAATTATTGTTGGCAGAAATCGGATCAAACACCACGTCTGAGAAGCTTTCTGACCTATTCGTTGACCTTCCTTATCAATTATTACTGGACTAGGTTTGTTGGAAATTTCTAAAAATCCGTAGTCATAGACATGTATTCGATCATTGATTTTTTTCAAAATTTGTTTGTCGTAATTAACTAACAGTTTTATGAATAGTTTAATGGATAACCTTGCAACCCCCTCCAGTATATCATGCATTGCATCGACGGTCATTAAATCAAAAAATGTAAAATATGTCAATTCAATTATTGAACTTTTATATTTTACACCACAGACATTATTTGGTTTTGAATTTAAATTTTTCAACTGGTTACAGCAATCCATGTAATGATTTTCAGTACGCAATTTTTTTCGTTTTCACTTGTACTTTTTTGGCATTCGTCTTTTACAGAAAAACATATTCTGCAATAGTTTTGGCTAGAAAAACTTTCTACAAAACCCAATAAACTATTTGCTCCTAAATTGTCATAGCAAATCGACACAAGTGTCCCGTGAACTAAATTTCCGTGAATCATAATTCCATTAGCTTCTAAATCTATTAAATCAGCAATAACCGGCGACAAAATATCATTATATGTGTACGTACCAGATTTTATATCATTCACATTAAATAAACATAACAAAAATAAGTTTTTGATTTTTGAAAGCATACAATTGGGAAAGTTACGCAAGGTGAAATAAAATGCACCAATTTTGTGCGGTCCAGATTTAGAACCTAATGGGTTGGTGCACTCAAAATCATTATAGTAAATTTGAATGAATAAATTATATTTGTTAGTTTTAAACTGTAAGCATGTCTTAAAATTTTCTGCGTCTCTGTAGTTTGCGATGAATCCAGTATCCGTGTAATTTTCAATTAATTTTTTAAATGTGTTTTTATCGTGAAAAATCAACAGGATGGTAAATTTTACTGGTACGTACATATAAGTGGATTGAACAACACAAAGTTCGAAGCTATTATTTTTTCTGTTCCGTTTGTTTTCAAAGTGAACACCAACACTTAATTCCAGTGGTGCAACAAAATTAATTAGCTTTTCAAACATTTTTTTTCTCAAGTAAGGAGTTTTATATTTTTTAATACAAATCTTAATATTTTCAACAAGAGTTAGTCTTTACAAAACCTAGTATTCTTTACAATTCACTAAACAATCCACATCAAGATAGTCTCTGACTTAATTAAACAAATTGTTTATTAATTTTCGCGATTTTTTCATATTGTCATAAATTTTACTAAGGTGAATAATAATAAGTAATTTACCAAATATTTCGTTGTTTATAGATAATTTTCTTTTTAAATTTTTAGGTTCATTAAAATGATAAATTGCATTGAGGGAATTAAAATTAAAATAATAGTTCGTTTCCGGCAAATGTGGGGTTCTCACATTTTAATAATAAATAAATAAATAAATAAATGTAATATTTTATTTTAGATCTCCTGGGATCTTGGGCTGTATCCAAAAGGAGATGAGTAGTGCCATATATTAAAAAGTAGGTGTTAATAAATAATAAATTTGAGGATGTTGGGACTAGCCATGTTTTGCTGAAATGGTAAGTTCCTTTCTATTCGTAAATTTTAAAGTTAAACAATAGCTTTTTGCTTTAAATTTTATTTGACCAAATATGGTATACTTTTTCTGCAAGTGTGACTATAGTGAATCCTTATCAATATTATGCGACGAAACAAAGTTTAGTTCCGTGAAAATTTTTAGTCAAAAGTTCGGTTTTTGTTAAGATCAATTATTTATTTTAATAGTGTTTTTCCGTTTAGATGCACTTTGATTTTCGAAAAATTCAAGTCCCAAATTCCACCAAAGTAAAATTTTATGGATTTTAAGAAAACATTATTATCAAGGAGTTAAGGTCGCTTGATCTTAGATCTTAATAAGCGTTTCGAGATGACGTGCTTCAAGTTTTGCAAAGTGATCTTCAAATAAATGAACTTATTTTTATCTTTATACAAATTACAGTTTGACGTCGTATTTTGTGTACCTGGCCTTACCAGAGGGAATCAATAAAGGCTTGTGGCATTTTTTTCATTCTTCCCTTTTTGATGAAGAGAATTTTACTTTATAAATTACCTGTCTAACAGTATTTATAAAATGTGACCAAAGCTGCACGCCTCAAGAAAAAGATGGTTATCAACGATTATTAATTTGGTAAGGATATATTTTAATAAAATAAATCATTTAAATAATAGAAGTTAATATTATATTTTAGATGTCTTGGAATCCGGGCTGTATCCAAAAGGAGATAAGTAGTGCCATCTATTAAAAAATATGTTTATAAATAATAAATTATGGCACCAGGCTATGTTTTGCTGAAATGGTAAGTTTCATTATATTCATAAATTTTAAAGTTGCTAGGATCAATTAATTGTTTAGCGATGTTTTTAACAATTTTTAACAAATTTCGTTTTGCGATTCCAGGTGAACAAATTTTTCCCAGGTGATAGTTTTTTTTTCTTGTAAATTGAGAATTCCGATATTTTTCTACCTTAAGCTTACTTAGATTTTGATTATTAACTATTAGATGTACTTTCATTTTCGAACAATTCAAGTTCCAACCTTCACCAATGTAAAATTTTAGGCTACCATCCCTATATATTATTAAGTAATTCGCCTGATCTTTCAATAATTAAGTTTCGAGATGGCGTGAAGGAAATCTTAGAGTGATTTTCATACATTCAAGTTGAAATTTATTTATTTTTATCTTTTGGAAGTTATAGTTTGACGTTTTATTATATTATAATTATAGTGATAGTAGCCATTTTACGTAGCCCCCTCAAATAAATCATATGTTATTTCTTTTCGAATTAATGAATATTGTTTTCATAGTTATAAAAACTTACTGCACTTTCCGTTAATCTGCAATTGAAGTGTGAGTTTGGGTTGGCTAACTCTATTACAAGATATTCCCATTATAATATTTACGGTGTCGTATTTAAAATAACAATGCAATTTTGCATCATTCTTGATGTATATTTCCTTTTTGTCATTTACTAGTAAGTTACTTTTCTTGTCATGTTTTTCTGACAACATTAACTCTGCTATTAACTAAATTTAAACTGCAGGTAGTTGTAGGACGCTCAACCAAAAGCTGAGTGGTAAATATAGTAAGGTTAGTAAATTGGTTACAGTAACTCGTTTTTGCTATAAATTGTTTGGGACGTGTTTTCCTTAATGAGGGAGTTTGAGCTATTCGTATAACATTATGGTAATTCAAGCTTACAAAACTTGTTATGATGTCGAATACTTGCGCAGGTCGTTACCAATTAATTTGAGGCTAAATATTAAATATATACGTTGCTGATACTTGGATCAAAGAAGAAGAATAATTCACTGATTTGGTATACACAGCAAGATATAAGAGTTTTAGTAATTAAGTTTATCTAACATTTTTATATTTGCCCTAAACTTTTGTTTTATTAATTTTTGCTATTGGTTTCTTTATTTTCTGATTATTCTTGTTTGTGAAAATATCATCTTTATAACTACGTACTTCCTGTTTGTACTAAACATGCTTGATTATCAAAGTCATTTGGTACTACTAATGAATTTTCTCGTCACCAATCATGCTACTTTCTTTTGCGTAAAAAAAACAAGATTTTTACGGATTTTACATACTGGGACCTCCAAACAAACCGTAAAGGAAACAGAATAACCCGTGTTTTTGAGTTGGAACTCTCATAGCTTAACTAATTAAGTTTTTGGTTGACAGAAACAAATTTGTATTCAGGTTAGTAAAATTGAATTCTTATGATTTATTGGAGAATAGCTCTAGTGTTGGAGCAGCATTACCAAGGTCATCAGTTGTAGGTAGTTGGGACATGGGATGTTGACCAATTTTCATTTTGATGGCCTTATCAGTCTGCGTTACACATTATTGGCCTTCATTATTTTTTATTGGCCATCGGCTTTTGTGTGGTTATAATTCTATTCTTCACCAATCCGCAATCTCTTATTGTTAGTTGTTGGTACTATTATCCTTATTTGTTCACGAAAAAAACGAAATTTTGGTAATTAGTCTTCGGTCTATGACTTTTGTGTAATTCCTATAAGACTTAACGCTAAAGATTTCCTGGTATCGTCACTTTGTGGAAAAATTGTGTGTTTCATATAATTTAATGTATAATCTTGTTATTTAATATTAGTTAAATGTTATTTTTAAATTATATATTTATTTATTTTATATTTAACGGTGTGCAATATTTTATAAATTTCAATTTTAGATAACAAATCGAACAGTGAAATTTAATTCTTAATTCATTCTACTCAAATTTGATTTACATTTAAAAATTGTATTTATGCTATGATTAATGCAGAATTTCGGTAAGACTCTTCTTTTACTTTTTTACGTTCATTATTTGCAAGTAATTATTTCAATAAATTTCCCCTTATTGGTACAAGAGAGCTAATGATCGATTTATTCAAATTTTCTTATATCGGTTGAAATTTTGCAAACCCCTGAGTTTTATCCGACGTGGCTGAAAGGTATAAACTTATGATGCAAACATCATTGTTTTATCCATTCTATTAATTATCAGATTTATTGTACTACAAAAACCAGTGAAATCATGTCAATTACTGACGTAATATGTATTCGACGTACTTTCGAATGTAACAATTTTCTCGACATGTCATCACTCATTATCTACGCTGAACACGTTAATTCGTATGGTGGGTGATTTAAAACGCCCCCATTGTTAATTGGAGATTAAGTTTAAATTTTGGAATTTAATTATAAAGCGCAATAGTATCTTAGAAAGCTTGAAATGAATGGACCTTTGAAGGGATCTTTTATGAAAATATAGGAAATAGAATTCAAGTTTGTGATTCCACTTAAAAAATCAAATTTGGAGCCAAATCTTGTGACGATTTATTGCAAAATTCATTATCTGAAATTGGGTCATATAAGGATACCTACAAGCTAAAGGAGGTGCTTTCCTGTAAACCCTTTTGACAGCAGCCTGAAACATGTTTTCGATTAAAGATGTCATAATTGATGTAAATACTCTGGTCAAATAACATAAGATAAAACCGACAACTGGAATCAGCACAAATAATAAATTTTTAGCACAATAAATATTTGTTAAATATCGATACTTATATCTTGAATATTTTAAGTTGGCGCCAGATTTAGTTTATGATATCGGTAGAAGTAGCTTTTTAATATTAGTTTGTGCCTCACCTGAAACATTATTTAGTCGTTCGTAGTTACTACAGTTTTGCCTAGCTATCTAAAATTAGTTTATTGCTTGACTTAAGAATTTAATAATATATTTTTTAGATTTTAGTGGTTGAATTCAATAAATATAAATTTGGCGCCGTCTTTGGTAAAATTTAATTTCGGGAGTTAGATTAAAAAATATTTACTAATTAGGTTAAAAATTCATTATCAGTCCGGTGTTATTAGATCTGTTTTAAAATTTAAAAGATTTAAATTTGTGCGAATTTTATAAACATCTATTACAATTACAATAAAGTTTAATTCAAATTAAATTCGACCATAAATAGAAACGAGAAATATTTTTTATACCTAGGAATTTCCTACAAAATGCAGATTGACATTGCTGAAATCCGTTTTCATTTGAATAACATTATGACGAACTTTCGCGTAATAGCCATATTTCTGAAATTACTTCTGAATCAATTTTAAAACTAAAGCAAATCGAGGCTCATCAAAATCCAAAAATGGCCATATTTCAGAAAAGCACTTTTCAATTAATTTAGAATGCCACTTTAATTCCAAAATCAGAATTTCGGTTTGCCCTTTTAAAGATGCATCATCTCAAAATGTTTATTTAGATCTCAATTCCCGATAGTTAAATATATTTTACGAGTAAAACGTAAAACCTCTATTCTTTTAAAACCTCTATTCTGTCATAATAGCCAAAGTTCATAATAATTTTTTAATAAACCCATACAGAGATGATAATCTACTGATTTGATAGGTCTGACTGAATTCGATTAGATCCTTTTCAGTATTCGGGAATTTATCATCTACTGAAGTGGTTACGTATTTTTGGTACTCGTTCATAAATATATTTCTTAGTATTTCCCATGAATTCGATTGTACTATGCGAGGTTGTTTTCTGGATTGGCTCTAGCAATTTTCATGAATTCCTAATGAGTTCACAATAAACTCCATGAGGTAAATACGTAATAATTTTTTAAATATGCCTCAAATTTGTTCTCAAAAAATTCGAAGTATCGAGTTTAAATGATTGGAGAACCCTTAAAATAATTTTGGACTTCTCTTTCGGCTAAAATCTATGGCTAAACATGACAACATACATGATTTTAGTCTTAATAAGAATAAACAATATTTGCTAAAACCACCCCTCGAGATTTATTTATTTCAGCTGTACTACACTATGAAAACCATCGACATTAATCCGGAAATGGCCTTGCACGCGTGCATGAATGGCTTTGATGCATGAGTGCATGCATTGTTTTGTCAAAATTAATTTTTCTTCTAGCAAATAGCTATATTTATATTGCACCATGCGTGCAATAAAACGATAACTCAAAAACAAACATTTTCAGGAAAACGATTTTTCACTAAAACTTTTGGTGTAAGCCCATGGTAAAATTTATTTTCAAAGCTTAATAATTACTGTAGGAGGATTCGGAAGAAAAAACTGAATAGGCACATCTGTAGGACCTATTGCCAATATTCTAAAAATGCAATCATGCAATGACGCGATAAGTAGTACTTATCGTTTTATTGCACGCGCATGGTGCGATATTTTATGAGATAAATATTAATCTTTTATTATGAAATTGGGATTTAATTTTTATTAACTGTTAGTATGCTTAAACCTGATTTTAACGATGTAATATGGAATATCGCTGTGATTTAATGATTTAAAATTGAATGGTCGGTTCCAAAAAAAATACTATAATTCGGTTGGAAGAAATACCTGTATAACACCAGCTAATACATATTTAATTCTTAAATAATATGAAAAATGGCTTAGTTTTATTTTCAATAGCTTAATGCTTGATATGCAACATAGGACCATAGTCGGTTAAAAAACGCCCAAAGTTTGGCAAAATACAAAATTTCTTCTAACACTCAAGTTATAGCATTCCAATACAACGAGATTTGGATCCAAGAATAATTTGATTCGCTTTAATTATTTTATTATAGATAGTCAAACTACTATCTTGAAGCTGGCTATCAAACTCCCGGTTTTTCAATCCTTTTTGTGAACTCATTCCTCTTAATTCAGGAGAAACACCTAAAAAGCCGGAGTTTTGAAAAGAGGAAAAGTTAAATGTTACTCATGTTTGGGCCAAGGGGTATCGAAAAATGTTTTTCCGAGTACATTGCGATGAGTTCTATTAATAATTAATATTCATACTTAATTAATACAATAAAATGTCCAATTCAACCAGCAATGGCCAATTTTTCGCAATTTTTTAAATTGACGTTAATTCTACTAAATGACATTTAACATATTTTATATTTTCATAATAATTTTCATTTCATAATTTTAGGTTCATTTAATTACATTCACATCATTTAATTCATTACAAGCTATAAACTTCAACCACTTGCAGTAAATGTGTCCATGTGGCTCCATAGGCAAAGTTTACATCAACCAGATTAGATTGGCGTCGATTATGCATTTAGTAAGGGCTAATTTCATTTTTACACATTTGCTATATTTATTTTAATAAAAAACTATTTCAGATATCCTGGGTTATATCCAATAGGAGCGTGGTAGCGTCTTCGATGAAGAAATTAGTGTATTGTTACAGGACTTTACACTAATCACGTTCTGGTCGATACTCTGAAAAGCCTGATTTTGCTGAAATTGTAAGTGTTATTCTATTCCTAATTTTTAAATTAACATATTTGTATTAAATTTAACTTTTCTGCATCTGTGACACCAGTGAATTTTACAAACATTTTGCCTTCAGTTAACTGCTTTGTAAATAAAAGTTCTTTACGGGTATATAACCAATTTTAAAGAGTTGTCACAACTTTGCACTTCCCACAAGTTTACGGTTCCAAATCAGCAGATTCATAACTTTTTTATCGCTACAAGGGGTAAATCAATAATAAACTTCCTATCTTTAAGTGGTTCTGACTGCTCCTAACTTGATATTGCAATTTTATCGATTATGGTGGTGATTTCGTCAACGAGCGGCACAAATTTAGTGGCTCTTATATAAATTACTAGCTGAGTTACCCGGCGTTGCACGGGAGGTATATAATTCAAATACCTTGATAAGAATTCACTCTTTACATCGCTGTAGTTGCAATCACATATGAAAAGAAAATTATAAGTAGCTCTATTCAGTAACGGGTGCCTCCGTCAATGCATCCAGGCGAACTTTTGTAATGATATTATTGGACATCCTGTTTGTGAGGATAATTAATTAATTTTGGTTTGGTATTTGTTACCAATTGCCAAATAATTATACTCCATTTTTACAAACCTTCAACCAGATCAAAGTGAATAATGATTATAAAGATATTTTAGTTAATAATTTTTATTATAAAGCCTTTTGATGAACAATATTTTTGGTTTTTCCATTTGGTGTGTAAATAAATAAATTTTTTGCCGTTCCCACTCTGGAGCAAGCAACATACAATTTGCCATGTGAAAAACACGAATTTTTCAAAATAACACCAGCTATTTTCAATGATTGCCCCTGGGCTTTGTTGATTGTCATTGCAAAAGCAAGGCGTAATGGGAATTGCAGTCGCTTGAATTCAAACGGCAAATCGGTGGGAATCATAGGAATGCGCAGAATTTACTTTACCTTTACTTTTACCGGTAATAATCGTTGCTTCAATCACACTCGGCATCAATTTATTCACACAAAGCCGTGTTCCGTTGCACAATTTTGGTGGATCTAAATTTCGGAGCAGTATTATTGGTGAACCCTCTTTTAAAAATAGTATGTGTGGTGGAATACCAGGTGGCTCCAAAGAATTAAGAAACTATTGGATAATTGATTGATTGATCCATATCAGTAACCGTGTCGATAGATTTGTATTTCATTAGTGGCCCGGGTAGTTGCGATTGAATTTCATTATTTAATTTATTAACGCCGTCATTTTTGGGAGCTTGGAGTGCACGTACGCACAGCCAATCATGATTTTTGAAGTTATTTGGCAGATTTGAGAATACTTTCATTACCACGTCCTTTATTGATGGCAACATTTGACAAAAATTAGGCGGGAACGATATCTCACATGTTACAGGGTCATTTGGCAGTTTCCCGTTACCCATGTCCAAAAGATGCCTAGCAAATGTTTTAGCTGTACCATCGTGATGTAAATTCACACGCATGTTTGTAGATAGTGCGTGATTTTCGTAACGTGTTTCCAAAGATGAGACGCCTTCAGGCAGGCATTAAGTTCATCAGCGGGTGTTGATCGTGGAATGACTGGCAAAGTTTGACGAAAATCACCTGCTAGTAGTGTTAGAGCTATTCCCATTGGTCGGTTATTTTGTCGCAAATCGCGCAAAGTACGATCAACCGCCTCAAATGCTTTTTTGTGTGCCATGGTACATTCATCCCAAATAATTATTTTACATGTTTTTAATAATGTGGCAATTCTCGAATTTCGTGTTATATTGCAAGAAAAATTATCCGCTTGATTCAAATTCAATGGTAGTTTACCCGACAAACAATTTTAATAATTTAGTCCAAAAATTACCCAAACATGGACTGACGACCGAGTCGGTGATTGTCTGACAACGGTGCCATGAAATACCTGATTTCCGGAACACCTTAGTCAGGCAAAATATCCGAACGAAGTCCGATGTGGGTATTTTACAGTGTTTTATCCCGTATTGTGTTACGCCTTATATTAGCGCATGTTTCGGTTGTTTGCTGGACGAATCCACCAACAAATAATTGGTCAATATTGAAGAGATATATCCGTCAAAAATAGGTCAATTTAAGTGTGAAATTGTGGATATTTTTTAAGAAGATTTCAGGTACCATGAAATACCCGATTTGTGGAACACGTTAGTCAGTTAAAATATTCGAAAGAAGTCCGATGTGGGTATTTTACAGTGTTTTATCCCGTGTTATGTTAAGCCTTATATTAGCGTAAATTACGGTTATTTGCTTGATGAACCAATCAATAAATAATTGGCCAATATTGAAGAGATATATCGGGCTTATTTGAGGGATTTGTCACGACTAATATCGAGATTATTTTTTAAAATATTCGGTACATTTGATCGAGCACTTATTGTGAGAAAAACTATAGGGAAGATATTTTAATTCATATATTAATTCAGGTATTTATTACGGTATTTATAAAAAAATAAAAAACCTCTTAACGAGGTAAATGTTCGAGTGACGAAAGCCGAATTCAATTCACAAAATTTCTGATATCAAATTTGTGCCGAAAAAAACAATTGTTTTCGATTTGTCAACGATTTTTCGGAATGTTAGTGCATTCAGCGCGTTGTTGTTTAACATTCAAGAAACCGTTGACAAGTTGTTGTTTTTGACAGCTAGAAAGAAAAATGTAAACAAACGCGCCGAATGCACTAACATTCCGAAAAATCGTTGACAAATCGAAAACAATTGTTTTTTTCGGCACAAATTTGATATCCGAAATTTTGTGAATTGAATTCGGCTTTCGTCACTCGAACATTTACCTCGTTAAGAGGTTTTTTATTTGATATCAATGATTTTGGCAAGGCGAAAAAATGAATTGCGATGGGCCTCGCAATGAATTGCGATTCGTTTTATTGTTGTCAGTCGTTTGGAGTTCACACACACACACGATAGCACAGAAGTATACATGTTATTGTGCCTCACACACAGATGCGCGGCATTGGAATGACCAAAACGGACAACAAAGCCATGCTAATGCAACAAATACAGAAAAAACTACACTATAGATAGTTGTATTAGAATATATGTGTACATCGTATGTGGGCACTAGTTTAATAAGTAGTGGTACGAAAGAAAAAAATTTACATGGGATTGGTAAATAGAGTTATACTACACAGAGTAGAAATGTTTTTTCCCCCATATAAAGAAGCATATAATATTTGCTATTTCATTTGAGGCACGTTGGTGAAGGATGGTTATATAAAAAAGGATATGGCTTACTCATATTTCAAAACGAAAAACCCCAAATCAGATGTTTATTTATGTGCGCAGTGACAACCTATGATGACGACTTAATTTAGTGATTTTAAAATTATTAATTAAAATAATAAAAATATTATAAAATATTTAGTTGGTTTATATAGTAGTGTGTGGTGTGCATTATTTGATAAAAAAAATTATAAACTTGTTATTGAAATGAAGTGTATTGTCAAAAATTGTAAAAATACGCCTAAAAGATTTCAAAAAGGCGTATCTTACCATCAGTAAGTTTACTAAGTGTTTATATAAAATAAAATGTAAATTATGTTAAGAAAAAAGTGATTTGTGATAAATTTATCCATTATTTAATTTATAAATCAGAGAAAATTAAGTAAACAATTTTGATTTCGGTGTGGGGTTTTTCATTTTGTGTGTGTGTTTGTAAACATATGTTATATTACCAGTGTCGCATTTCTCTTATTACTACGTACATATTCTACGTGTTTTTCTTTTCATAATTATTTTTTATTTTGTAATATTATAAGTATAATTTTTTATCGAAAATAAAAACAATTAATGCGTACTATATTCGAATAAAAATAATTGTGAATTTGAGAAGTTTTAAATTTCAATCGAGCAAATTCTAAATACGACCCGTTGATTTATATGCTTTCTCTTTTACCCTCCGGATTTGACTCACTTGACAGCTGCTATCATTCACTCTGTAGTATTTAACTTTATGGATTGGTAGTGTAACCAATACAATCTTCTGTAGTTTGTTGAATATTGGCATCTGCGTTTCAGACTTTGTTCAGAGCTTAATTGTTGTTCGTTTCGCGAAAAACGAATTACGCATACTCTCACACAGCTGCCGGCTGTGTGTTACGGAGTGTGAATGATTCGTTCTTCTTCTCTCGATATTCGTCACTCCAGTGGCCTGCGTCTGTGTATGAGGCAAAACAATAGAACGAAACTGTTTCAATAAAAAAATGGAAAACAATAAAACAAAATTGTTTCTATTGAAGAATGGTTCAATACGATTTATGTTTGGAAAGTATATGCTCTTGGCCTCGAAATAGTAAAGGCTTATGTTTTTTCTTTTTTATGTTGAAAAGTAGGGTCAGGTCTCATCATTAGGTTCAGGTAGGTAGTTTTTTTTTATTATGTCCAGCACGATAACCTACGTTCTGGTGTACTGTTTCTAGTGTGTGGAAGACGATTCTATTTCTTTATTTTGCATGCAATTTTTCAATCTTCATTTTGTAGTCTTTTACTAGATTTTATTTCAGAATCCTTTACCACATGCCACAAACAGGTCATGCCGGGTGTGATCTTATTACACACCCGGTTCTCGTAGGCTATCGGCTGAACATTTGTAGTTTAGTTTTTAGTGTATGTTACAGAGTAGTAAAAATTTAGACCAGATGCATGTGTTTTTGGTAGAAATTCGATTGAGTAATTCAACAATTTTTTTGCATATTTCTTGCTGTTTTGTCACTAACTGCATGCGGCTACCATTCATTTTTGATTCCTTAAACAATACAATAAAATATACATATTTTAGTGTGTTAGTTGGAAATAAAAGGTAATGGTAGCTAGCCTCTCGCTGATATTCCATCTTCATGCGATGGGAGGGGAGATAAGATCTATTTTTCAAAGAAATCATCATAATGATAAAAAAATATCGATTTTATGCAAGGAGACTCAAATGTTCAATGTTTTTGGTGACTTTTTCGATCACATCAATTTGTCAGTTTTTTCATTTTTTTTTGTTATGAAAAAAGAGTCACTGGTAAAAATTCTCTTAGCAATGATAATAATATGATGTATTTATATTATTGTTTCATTGTAATACGTTGATTCACTATCATAATGAACCGCAACGGACCGATATTAGGGTGCATTTGAGCCAAAAAATGAAATTTTGCAAAAAATTAAGGTGGCTTTTAAGTTATGGAGGTCAATATCTAAAATATACGAGTTTTCTGGGACAAACGGTTGATGTCATATTGTAGGTGAGATTTGTGGCTAATAATCCTGAAAATATGAACCAAAAGTCTTGGGCTCATTTTTTAGCAATTCGGCCTAATGTGGCCGGCCGATTTCGCATTTTTCAGTTTTTTGGCCAAAATGACCCTCCAACCTAATTTTTTGAATTTTTTTTTTGCTATTTAATAGCTGGCGTCAATACCTTTCCAACGATATGCATATGTCCAGGGTATGCCGAATAAATTCAGCACTGTGGACGTGGCAAAATGGCCAAAAATGGCCGTTCAGAGGCCGGCCGCGGCCAACATGGCAGCCAAATTAAAAAGTTGTAGAACAAAAGTTGCTTAGTTTTTTAAGTACTACAACCCCTGAAAATATGAGATCAAATAAAAGAGGTACGGACAAACAAACATATATACCAAAGCAAGATTATATGGTGACGTCATAGAAAAATTTAAAATTGTCATAACTTCGGTCAAAATAATCCGTTTAGGACGTTTGAGGTGTCGTTGAATTGGTATTGACGTCTAAAATCATAATTTGCTAGTTAGAAAATAATTGGGGCATTTTTTGGGGCAGTTATACGCAAAAAACTGATTTTTTGGGGCAATTTTTGGAAGGTCATATCTCCACTCAATGTTGGTAGAAATTCATGCTTTTATACATTATTTAGGTGTATTTTTCAAGACCTTTCCAATGGTATATAACATGATCCTGGCGGCCTCAAAGTGAAAAAGTTCGAAACTTGCTGTATAATATACTTCGTTCGACTTCCAGCACAGTAGGTGCTTTCGTCACTCGTTTGGACTGCCGTCCAAAGTGATATTATATCTGATTTACAATTTAATATCATATTGATATTAATTTAAAATTTATTTAATTTCCTGTGTACGGGATTTGTTCACCGCTGATCTTTTCAGGTATTCCTGTGCGGCCTTTTTAATTTGGACATGGCTAATTTGCAAATCCCTTGCCATATAGTTGACCACGCGCTCTTTTAAATTTAATAATAGAGAATGATCCGCAAAAATCAGTTTTGATACTTCTGAAAAATAAATATATATGTATATACATGGATTAGTATATGTAAATAATTTAACAAGAACATTTAATAAGAACACTTATGCGCTTAAAATATAAACTTTACATCCCGACAAACATAACTAAATAGGTAATTGGTCACTGTTAATAATAGTTTTTACGCGTCAGGTAAAACAAAGGAAACTTATCTGATATTTTCTCTATGCTCTAAATACATTACAAAAGTTATTTTCTAAATAATTTTTTTTATAGAAAACACGGGACCTTAGTATAATTTTAAATCGTTACCAACAATAAATCAATTATATTAGTAAACATTTTCAACAAACGATTGAAAGTGATAACGATAAATAATCGATCACTGCTCATAATAAATTTCACGCGCCAGGTAAATCTACGGAGAAATATCCGATATTTTTTTAATGAGATCTAAACACATAACCAAAACTATTCTCACATTTAATTATTTTCTAAATGAAATTACTCGATAATTTTAAATAGATTACCAACAAAAAACAGTTATACTATCTAGTCCTAAATTTTTTACAAGCATATTAAAAGTGGTATGTAAGTACATGTTCGGGTAAAATTAAATAAAATTTACCGACGAATACCCAAATACTCACAAATACTTGTAAAGGATTTCACTACAATATCTAGTACTTTTAATTTTCTTAAAATATAAAAAATGAAAACTCACCTTGGTTTGGAACACTATAAAAATCTTTAAACCAATTAACACAACAATAAATTTTACTTTGATTTCCACAAAATATACTATCAAAAATCTTCGAACGTCCGCTTAGAAATATTTTTGAAGTGCATCTAATTAATAAAACAATTGTATGACATAATTAGACGGCAACGCACACATACTTATAAATAAACAAAATTTTGGCGGAATTTGTATGTTCTTTTGTTTTAAGTTATTAAAAAAATCTCAATGTATTGCGAACACCTGTAAAGTTTTCGTTTAAACATGTGGATAATTTTTTTAAATTTTACCTGAGTGTCGGGTAAAATGGTACCGATGTAGCTTTTTTTGTCTCGTCTCGTTTTCGTCTAGAAATTCGTGGATTATTTTTTGTGCAGGTGTACACATTGCAAAAATAATAATTTTGATTTTTATTTTATTTTATTTTTTATTTTTTTTGTCTCGAGCGTCGGGTAAAATGGGACCGATGTAGTTTTTTTTTGTCTCGTCTCGTTTTCGTTTAGAAACTCGTGGTTTTTTTTTTTTAAATTTTATCCGAGTGTCGGGTAAAATGGGACCGATGTAGCTTTTTTTTTTGTCTCGTCTCGTTTTCGTTTAGAAACTCGTGCATTTTTTTTTTAAATTTTATCCGAGTGTCGGGTAAAATGGGACCGATGTAGCTTGTACGGCGAGAAATTGTTTGCCGGGTTAAACGTTGAATGTGCTGTGCCTCCTCCATCGAGTAAAGTGGATGCAATTCCAGATGATGCAATTCCAGATGAGGCCGATTGTATTCTGCTGTCTTACTTCAGCAAGTATCAAATTAAGAAGAAATGTTTTTCAAGTGCCTCCGGGTGCATCAAGAAAATTAATTCCTCCGTTACCGTTTGCTATGTATTGCATCACTTTAGTATGCCTGTCTTTGATCATCCACTAAGAGACTTGTTTGAGTCTCAGCAAAAACTCGTAACTGACCAACGTCGTAATTTAGTTCTCGTAATAGATCTCTATCACGAACAATGTTTCCATGGCGTGTCGGTGCTGGCAACCCAAGTTGGGAAATGACTTTGTTATTAATGTATAAGCATGCATCCTCGAGTAATATAAGTGCTTCATTAAATATGTATGCTGAAAACTGTATTTCCACATCGGGAATTGTTCTACGTGCTTGCCAAAGTATATCTTCACTAAGGCTTTCTTTGTGCTTTTCCCAAAGACCTTTAGGATCGGAAGGTGTGCATGTTGTTGCATATGATTGCAACGAGCTTGCGTATTTGTGCTGGACGACACATAAGACATGCTTCAGTCAGTGTTCTATCCCAGTGTTCATCAATTTCAAGTAAGTCCAGTTTAAGACATGCCTCTCTCTAAGTTTGACATACTTCGCCATTTACAGTTCTCAGTGCTTGAAAAGACGTTGGTCCTCTTACTTCATGAAGCAGCATTCTCAGAAAATAACACTCCGTATTGTTAGGATGAACATTATAAACTCGACCCAAGGCATCAGAACCACGTATTCCAGGGTACTCCTGAATAATTGTGCCTTGCTTTCTTCTGAAAAACTGCTTCTTCGACGTGTTCCATGTATAATATTTTGGAACTTCATGATACAACAACGTTTTAACGAATGAATCTGTTCCGCACAATTGAAAAAAGGCTGTTAATGTCGTATTCGTTGGTTGCGCAGCTCTTTGTAACAGATTTTCTTCCGTAAAGTAAACTCGTTGTCCATTTTCTAAGTGTACACTGAGATGTACAACTGTTGGATAACGCTCGTGAATATTAAAACTCAGAATTCGCCAGACAGCTTCATTACTGCTGATGTAGCGTCCTATTTGAAATTGCATGACTTTATCGAATTGTGAATTTGTATTCGAAAGTCCACAAATTGCCATATCACTGCCTTTGTTGACGTATTTACATATATATTTAATTGACTTAACCGAGTTGCAGTACTCAACGTTAATATGGGCTTTAAATATTTTCGACAGTAACGGAGTGTAAGGAACAATCCAGCTATTATCTACCTCATGATGCACATTGTTTACTTTGATAGTGGCTGTATGTCCTCCGTCATCGGGTTTTCGTCTCCGTTATTGTGGATATCCGTCGTCACCAGTTTGTGTTTCCTGGTACATCTTTCGGGGATATTTTTTCGAACACTTTCCGTCTTTCATGCAAGATGAATTGGGATTCATGGCTCCACATGACCCATGTATCATGTTTTTGCTAACGATTTGAAAAAGTATCGCATCATCTTGGGGATTGGGTAATTCAGCTGATATAACACTATCAATTTGAGCCGGAGTAATCTTGTCCTTTAACCAAATCAAAATGTGAACATGTGGTAGGCCTCTTTTCTGCCATTCTATAGAATACATCCAGCAGCGAGTTTCTCCATAAATATGATTTTTAGTTCGAGGTTCATGAGATTTATGAGTTTCTGTTTGAAAACTCTAGCTGTCAGATCATGCCGATGGGTCGATGATTGCTCAATTAGAAGTAAATCTATAATCTCAGCCCATGTCGGATTACACGTAAACGTTATAAATAGATCAGGGCGTCCAAATCTTTGGACATACGTCATGGCATCCTGAGCGTATTCGTGCATGTGCCTTGGACTTCCCGTATACGTAGCTGGTAATATGACCAAATTCCCAATGTCTGCAACGTTTCCATCATTTGCAATTACATCGCGCAAGTGAATATATTCCTCTGAACGAAGTTTTTCTGATTTAAGCGAATGAAAAGAAGTCGTTCACTTTCGATTTTAGCATACATATCAACAATGAATTGGTGAAAAAAGTGGACGGCACTTCAGGATGTGGTTTGATTGTTGTGCTCTAATCATAATACGACACGCATAAAAATCCATGCAGGAAACCCTTTGCGTCATCGCAGCACTTGTTGTTGGGTAAGTTTGCATCACGTTGAAATGATACCCATCTTCTCCTTGCCAAAACAGTATTGGATACTGAAGAGCATCATACGATCTGTGTGTTTTAGTAACACGCTGTAGGCTTTCATTTTGTCGATGGATAATAATATCACGTCGGTTGAAATTCGTTCCGACCATAACAATAGCAACTTCGTTGATTGTTGGAGCATTGAAACGTCTTTCATGGTGACCAGACGGTGTTTTGTCTGCTCGAATAACTACTCTGTGGTCATCTGATGCGGCATTTGCTCCAATGCAGTTTTGAATAAATTTACCAGATGATTGCGTTCATGGAATAAAATCTGTAAACATGATATTATTTCACGTTTTGTTCCGGGACTAATAGCACAACGTTGATCTGTCTCCGCCTCCTCGTTGCCCATGAAGTAAATTTGTAAAAGCTTGGAGTCGTTGTTAGAAAAAAGAAGAAGTGATCCAATTTTATGATAAATTTGTCCTTGTACTTTAAACGTGGGCATAAAACCTCCATCCTTAACAATTTGGGTTGCTCCAAAAGATGTCATTTGAAAGCAAGAGTTGTATTTTCGAATATTTTGTAGAAAATGTCTGGATAATTCAGTGGTTCCGGAGACGTAAGCTAGCAGTGGTTCAGGTGGATCATCCAGAGGAGGCAAGTTCACTTTTCCATTTGGACAACACATTCCAGGTGATTCATTGTGAAACTTTAAAGCATGACAATACAAACAAATGTTTTCCATTTGCCCAATTGAAACATTGTAATCATAGTCTTTCTCGTAATTGAATGCTGCTAACTTTAAATCAACTCTAAAAGTTTCTATTAATCGTCCATATCGTAACCGATCGACTTCCAGCCGGGCCTCACGATGTTCAATGATTTTTTTATAACAATCGCTAGCTAGATATCCTTTTTAGTGTCCAAATTTGCGGCTAAAGTGCTATTTCGGAACATTTAAATAATTGCATCTATACATGTTAAAATGAATTCTTGATCCAGGGCAGACTTCCGGATTGGAGCATGTCACTAATTTCATATAACCCCTTTCCTAAAGTCATTCCCGCCAAAAAAATCTTTAAAAAATTGAAATTTGATAAAAAATTTGTACCACAGCCCCTAGACCCCGGGGTCCAGCCCCTTTAAAAGTATCGTCGTGGGCTTGGTCCTGAACATGCAACATATATTTACATGGTAAAAATTTCATGGCGATCGGTAAAGCGGCTAAGTCGTTATTTCAGAACAATCAAATGATTGTATCTTTACGTAAAAATGAATTTTTGATCTAGGAGCGGACCCCCCGAATTCGAACGTGTCTTTTATTTCATATAACCCTTTTCCAAAACTCATTCTCGTAAAAAAATTAAAATTTTTGAAAAAATTTGTACCACAGCCCCTATACCCCGAGGTCCACCCCCTTTCACAATATCGTAAGATTGATCCTCACCATGCAATATTTGCATGGTAAACATTTCATGGCGATCGGTTGAGCGACTGAGAAGTCATTTTGGAATAATCAAATATTTGTATCTATATACATGTAAAAAATAATTTTTGATCTAGGGCTGGGCCCCTCGGATTCGAACATGTCAGTAATATCATATAACCAGCCCCATAAACTCATTTTCGTAGAAAAATTTAAAGAAAATTAAAATTTTCGAAAAAATTTGTACCGCAGCCCCTAGACCCCGGGGTCCAGCCCCTTCCAAAATATCATAAGGTTGGTTCTGGATATGCAACTTGCACATGGTACAAATTTCATTGCGATCGGTTGTGCGGCTGAGACGCCCTTTCGGAACAAACAAACATGAATTCATTTTTATATACATATATATATATAGATTCCTTATTGTTGTCAAAGGGGATTTTATAGTAGATCTGGTCCTAATTATTTAGAACAATTTTCGATGTGCTGGAAATCCCAAAACTAGGGCGGCTTTTACTTATCCAATTTAGTATGTATTACATGGATATCTAACAGTCTCACCAGCTTAATCTGCTTGATATAGAGAGTTTTGTTAGCCTTGTGTTATGCATGGAAAATCTGTTGTGATTCTCAATCTGATTTTTATGAGTCGAAATATAGTTTGTACGATAATTTTTTTTTAGTTTGTACGATAATATGGAAGGTCTTATCGACAGCAGTACTGGCATCATTTGAAAATGTTACGATTGAGATATTAGATACATACAGTTTCGGTAATCCTCAATTAATACGATTTCCTGGAAAATATTTTATCAGCTCAAATTTTCAGGACGATGCGATGGGAATGTCATAATGCGTGACCGGTTCAAATATCTAATGTTAGAACATTTAATGTACTACTTGGGTGTTTAGATTTTGGGTATTGCCTATTTCACTCGTAATGATTTTCAAAACGTCCTAATCCTAAGATTTACTAACTCAAAAATAATAATGTTTGCGTAGAACATGAGAATTTAGGTTTTGGTCATCGGTTTGGGAATTTTTAATGATAGCAGCCGTTCATAATTTTTTCTTCGGATTTAGTGTTTGAATTCTAACATCAATAAGATTTCGAGTATATCTGGTCAGAATATTTACGTTATTTTACGAATCTCATAACTGAACTTAGGGCAGGCCGTTCAGTCTCAGATGTATGAATATGGTGAACGTTTTATTATTTGAATTATAGTGACAGTATATAGCCGTTTTACGTAGCCCCTGAAATGAAACATATGAATTAATGAATATTTTTTTCATAGTTATAAAAAGTTGCTGCACTTTCCGTTAATCTGCAATTCAAGTGTCAGTTGGGATTGGCTAACTATATCACAAAAATTTGCCCATTTTTAATATTTACGGTATCGTATTTGGAATAACAATGGAATTTTCTGCAAATCTATTAAACCGTCCTTGTTTTTGCATCATTTTGCATACAGGTTTATTTCAAGTCGCTTTTCTGAAGTGATGATTTTCTGAAGTGTGCAGCTGTTAACTGAATTTAAACTGATTAATAGATAGCTAGAGGAAGTTAGTGGCTAGTGGTAAATATAGCAAGAGTAGTAAATATAAATGAAAATAAATTTTTTACTTTAACTAAATTTTGCTAGAAATTAATCGGGACGTGTTTTCCTCATTGAGGAAGTTTGAGCTATTCTTATAACATTATGGTAATTCAAGCTTTCAAAACTTGTTATAATGTCGAATACTTGCGCAGGTCGTTACCAATTAATTTGAGGCTGAATTTTAAATATACACGTTGCTGATACTTTGATTGGTATGAACATGAAATAATATGTTTTTAAGAATAGTAATTCACTGATTGGTATAGACAGCAAGATATATGAGTTTTAGTAATTAAGTTTATCGAACATTTTTATATTTTTTATTTTTGTCTTTTAAGAAATCCTTTGATCTTTGAGGATGGTCTTAATGTGATTTTCGATTCCTTAATGTCCAAATTTTATCGATTATGGTGGGAATTTCCACCATTTTTAAATTATTCCTTATTGTTGTCAATCGAATTTTCTAGTAGATTTGGTCCTAATTGTCGAAATTGTCCTGTTTTCGATGCGCATTTTTATTTTTATCTAATTTACTGTGTATTAAAAATAATTGGAAATTGTAATTGTATTACATGTCAGAGTCACACCAGTTTAATCTGCTTAATATACTGTAACTGGAGAGTTTGGTGTGCGTTATGATCGTGATTCTCAGCATCATTCTTAAACCAATACCATTTCCTGCAAAATCTCAAATTTGCAGGACGATGTGATGGGAATGTCATAATGCGTGACCAGTTCAAAAATCTAATGTTAGACATTCAATATACTTTGTTGGGTGTTTCATTTTGGGTATTGTCTATGTTACTCGTAATGATTTTCAAGACGTCCTAGTTTTAAGATTTACTAACTCAAAAATAATAATTTTTGCGTAGATAAGAATTTAGGGTTTGGTCATCGGTTTAATATGAATTTTGAGTATTCATGGTCCTATACGGCATTTCTAATGATTATAGACGTTTAAGAATTTAGTAATTGTTCGCTTTCTATTATTACTTGACCTAAATTTCACTATGCACCTTTCTGGACAAACTGACACGAACATGTTTGGAAATCTAATTTGGAGCTTCGTATATTATGTTAAAAACGTTTGTTATTTCTTTATGGGTATCGGATACTCTTCCGTGGTTCTAATCATATCCTTCAGCAGTGCAATGTTATGTTTGCTAAGGATTCACTGGTGTCGCTACGTTGTTCAAAATTGCTTTTTTATGTTTACCAATATTTTATTTAAATGTTACTTTCAATTAGGACAATTAATTTTATTTTTACTAAATTAAGTGCTGTGCAATATTTTGTAAATTTTAATTAGTTTATTTTAAATACCAAATCAAACATTTAAATATCTGACAGTGCATTTTATACTAAAGTTATTTTATACTTAAATTTGATTTACTTTAAAACTTTTAATTATTTTGTGTGAAGGGGGTATTTTGTATTTGGCGAAATTAATCGATTATATTTTAACAGCCTCTTCGCCCTTGGAGTGACTCACAAAGAATTTCGGTAAGCGAGTTTCAATTATTATTTTTACTATACTTGCATTATATTTGCAAATAATTATTTTAAAAAATTTCAATTTTCTCCTGTTTCTTGTGCTCAACATTCCAATTTAGAGTGCTTGTGACTCAAATTGGATATTCAAAATGCTTTACATCGGTTGAAATTTTTAAATTTTATAAACTGAAAAATATAAACTTATGAATCTTTATAACGAAACCGAAACCCCAGTGTTGTGCCAGCTGATTACACCCAGAAGTGAATAAAGGGTCTTGTCGATCAATTAACGAACACAATAACAATTTTTTTATCTCTTTTATCAATTACCAAAATTTTGGAATTTTTCATTTAGCCAATGAAATCAAGAAAATTGCTGCGGCACAATTTAATCATGAAGACATTGTTATTTCCCTAATTATTTATATGTTCCTTCGTATGTTGTTTCAATTATTAAATGATGATTAATTTTAAATTATGCAATTTAATCCACAATTGTATCAAAAGCTTCAAATGAATGCATCCTTGAGAACACATTGAAAATGGGAGAAATATTTAAAACTTTCAATATAAACTGAATATGAACTTCAATATGAACTGATCAAAAACTGAAACTTTCATAAATATAAATTATTTGAGAGCGGTTTCTCAGTATCATCTTTATCACCAAAAAAGCGTTCGAATTTTCCTCCTCCTTCAGAAAAAATATTCAGGTGTTTTGAACACTGTTCTGTAACTGAAATAAAGAGTTTTAATGGAACGAAGCATTGCAAGCTATATTTTTCTGTTTTAATCGATGCAAAATAACTTAGCTCGGGTTGTCTTTGGATTGCAAATGGCAGCTATATCGCTCACACATACATTATTGATTTTTCCCGCCTATGCGATTCTACTAATATGGCGGCAGACATAGCATTTTACTTGTATTGAAATGTTTGTCTACGTTTCTCGCTTAAACGATACCTCGTATGACTTGTGAGGGTACAGTTGGCAAAGCAAATATTACAGGAGTCAAGTTATCAATTAGAGATCCTTTCATTGAAAATAGCAGGCTAGTTAGTTCCTCGCATATAAAGAAATAGGTAAAATAGAGTTTTCTTTAATTACAATTATCCGCTTAGCTACACGTAATTCACAATAGGCACATTCGATTGAACTGATTTAACTGAATAATCTGAATTAACTGAATATATCACATCAGTTTACCTCAGTTAATTCAGATTATTCAGTTAAATCAGTTCAATCGAATGTGCCTAATATTATACACAATTTGTGCAACGGGCCTAAATGATACCTCGTACGACTAGTGAGGGTACAGTTTGTAAATGTAATATTACAGGAGTCAAGTTATCAATTTGAGATCCTTTCACTGATTTTATGAATTTCTTATTTCAAATTGTATAATAAAATAAAACCGATATCTGAAATCGGCACTACGCGTTTTTATCGTGAAATATATTTTTTTAAATTTCGTACCCATAACTTTAGTTTGAACTTCCTGAAGTCGGCGCCATATTTAATTTAATATTATAGTGTAGTATGTGTTGTGTAGTATTGATGGTTGTTTAAAGCAGCAATTGATCGTTCGTATAGATAAGTTTTCCCAATTAGTTTAAATTACAAGATTCATTACATGATTTACATTTTAATTTTGTAAGTAAATTTGTAGATTGTATAGTTTGATTTCATTAGTTATAAATTTGGCGCCGCCTTTAGATAGTTTAATTTAAAATTAAAACGATTTGGAAGTGCTTTCCTGTAAACTCTTTTGACAGCAGCCTGAAACATGTTTTCGATTAAAGATGTCATAATTGATGTAAATACTCTGGTTAAAACCGACAACTGGAATCAGCACAAATAATAAACTTTTAGCACACTAAATATTTGTTAAATATCGATACTTATATCTTGAATATTTTAAGTTGGCGCCAGATTTAGTTTATGATATCGGTAGAAGTAGCTTTTTAATATTAGTTTGTGCCTCACCTGAAACATTATTTAGTCGTTCGTAGTTACTACAGTTTTGCCTAGCTATCTAAAATTAGTTTATTGCTTGACTTAAGAATTTAATAATTTATGTTTTAGATTTTAGTGGTTGAATTCAATAAATATAAATTTGGCGCCGTCTTTGGTAAAATTTAATTTCGGGAGTTAGATTAAAAAATATTTACTAATTAGGTCTAAAATTCATTATCAGTCCGGTTTTATTAGATCTGTTTTAAAATTTAAAAGATTTAAATTTGTGCTTATTAGCGAATTTCATAAACATCTATTACGATTACATTAAAGTTTAATTCAAACTAAATTCGACAATAAATAGAAACGAGAAATATTTTTTTATACCTAGGAATTTCCTACAAAATGCAGATTGACGTTGCTGAAATCCGTTTTCATTTGAATAACATTATGACGAACTTTCGCGTAATAGCCATATTCCTGAAATTACTTCTAAATTAATTTTAAAACCAAAGCAAATCGAGGCTCATCAAAATCCAAAAATGGCCATATTTCAGAAAAGCACTTTGCAATTAATTTAGAATGCTACTTTAATTCCAAAATCAGAATTTAGGTTTGCCCTTTTAAAGATGCATCATCACAAAATGTTTATTTAGATCTCAATTCCCGATAGTTAAATATATTTTACGAGTAAAACGTAAAACCTCTATTCTTTTAAAACCTCTATTCCTCTATAACAACCACCCCTCGAGATTTATTCAATTCAACTGTACTACACTATGTAAACCATCGACATTAATTCGGAAATGGCCTTGCACGGATGCATGGATGGCTTTGATGCATGAGTGCATGCATTGTTTTGTCAAAATTAATTTTTCTTCTAGCAAATAGCTATATTTATATTTTATGAGAGAAATATTATTCTTAATATTTTATTATGAAATTGGGATTTAATTTTTATTAACTGTTAGTATGCTTAAACCTGTTTTTGACGATGTTATATGGAGTCTCGCTGTGATAACCTGTGTTACCTGTGTAACACCAGCTAATATTTAATTATTAAATAATATGAAAAATGGCTTAGTTTTATTTTCAATAGCTAAATGCTTGATATGCAACATAGGACCATAGTCTGTTAAAAAGCGCCCAAAGTTTGGGCAAAATACAAAATTTCTTCTAACACTCACGTTATAGAATTCCACTACAACGAGATTTGGATCCAAGAATAATTTGATTCGCTTTAATTATTAATCCTGAAACTAGACTATCTTGAAACTGGCTATCAAACTTCCGGTTTTTCAATCTTTTTGTGAACTCACAAAAGTAGCAAAATGAAACCAAGGTAACCAGAAAAACCAGAATCGAGGTTGCATTTAAGAGTCTATTTAACCAGTATTTTTGAATCGGTTCTTACATGTCTTCAATTTCGAATAATTTAAACGTCTCTGGGCGAGTTTTATGAAACCCTTTTGACACCAGCAAAAGTTTTTAAATGGTTTCCAAATATTCAAAAATTTACTGGTTATGTTGAAACCATTCGTAAACGGTTTTAGTTTGGATCAATTGCAACGTACTTGAAACGGGTTATAAAAACCTTTTTGTAACGCTTAATATTGATTAAAATACCTTATTATTGTTTCTATTAATTTTCTTCTATTTAGGTATTTTGACCATTGGAATTTATAATGGTTTACCAACTTCTAAAATAGTTCGCTATGTATGTATGTATTTTGTTCATAAGCACAAAGAATATAGTGTTTCGTATGTTTAGAGTCAGACAATACCGTCTGCTGATAAACATGTTGAATGACGAATCTTATAATAAAATTTGTCAAGTCACACTGGTAAACACCTCGAAGTGAAAACCAATCTGACTGAATTTTTTTTAAAACTATATTATCGGAACTTCAGATGATTTTAAGTTTTTATAAAATCAATTAAAACCCGATTTTGATAGACGTTCTTTGTTATTGAGACTGAAATTAATCATTTTTTCAGAGATTTTCTGTTTTTTACAAACCTCATTAAAACGGATTTATTCGGTTTTTTATTACGGTGCTTATGAAACCTAGAATCAATAGGTTTGTCACCGCTCCAAAAAAACTTAAAAGTAGTTTAACACAAATATTTCAAATCATTTAAAACCGTTTCAAAAAATCTGTTAAGGACTCGTAACGTGTCGGAAACGTGTCTGAAACCATTTCAAAAACTTTTTTGTTTTAAAACCAAAGTTTCGTATTGGTTATAAAACATACTTGAAACCAAAAATTGCTACTTTAATTTATTGTGTATTGTAATGTATATCCCTCTTAATTCAGAAAAAAACACCTAAAAACGGACAGTTTTGAAAAGCTTAATGATGGAAAAATTTAATGTTACTCATGTTTGGGCCAAGGGTATCGAAAATTGTTTTTTCGAGTACATTGCTATGAGTTCTATTAAAAATTAATAAATAATTTTGATACTTAATTAATATAATAAAAATGTCCAATTCAACCAGCAATGGCCAATTTTTTCGCAATTTTTTAAATTGGCGTAGATTCTACTAAATGACATTTAACTTATTTTATATTTTCATAATAATTTTCATTTCATTTTCGATTATGCATTTAGTAAGGGCTAGTTTCATTTTTTCAAAATTGATATATTTATTTTAATAACAAACTATTTTAGATATCCTAGGCCATATCCAATAGGAGCGTGGTAGTGTCTTCGATGAAGAAATTTTTGTATTGTTACAAGGACGGTATGAATTATATAAAATTTATGGTGTTTCAGATTTTGGTAATCTTTCCACATTTCATTTTTAGAATTATAATCGTTTTTAGATGATGGCACACTATAAAAATGCCGGCTTGGCAGTTTGGAATTAATACGATTTTATAATGTATTAAAAATTTCGACCAAACTAGTTAAAATTGATTTTATTACTCGACGGGTGCATCACCGGAGTAGTCTTTACAAAACCTAGTATTCTTTACAATTCACTAAACAATCCAAATCAAGATAGTCTTTGACTTAATTCAACAAATTGTTTATTAGTTTTCGCGATTTTTTTCATATTGTCATAAATTTTACTAAGGTGAATAATAATAAGTAATTTACCAAATATTTCGTTGTTTATAGATAATTTTCTTTTTAAATTTTTAGGTTCATTAAAATGACAAATTGCATTGAGGGAATTAAAATTAAAATAATAGTTCGTTTCCGGCAAATGTGGGGCCTCACATTTTAATAATAAATAAATGTAATATTTTATTTTAGATCTCCTGGGATCTTTGGCTGTATCCAAAAGGAGATGAGTAGTGCCATATATTAAAAAGTAGGTGTTAATAAATAATAAATTTGAGGATGTTGGGACTAGCCATGTTTTGCTGAAATGGTAAGTTCCTTTCTATTCGTAAATTTTAAAGTTAAACAATAGCTTTTTGCTTTAAATTTTATTTGACCAAATATGGTATACTTTTTCTGCAAGTGTGACTATAGTGAATCCTTATCAATATTATGCGACGAAACAAAGTTTAGTCCCGTGAAAATTTTTAGTCAAAAGTTCGGTTTTTGTTAAGATCAATTATTTATTTTGATAGTGTTTTTCCGTTTAGATGCACTTTGATTTTCGAAAAATTCAAGTCCCAAATTCCACCAAAGTAAAATTTTATGGATTTTAAGAAAACATTATTATCAAGGAGTTAAGGTCGCTTGATCTTAGATCTTAATAAGCGTTTCGAGATGACGTGCTGGAAGTTTTGCAAAGTGATCTTCAAATAAATGAACTTATTTTTATCTTTATACAAATTACAGTTTGTCGTCGTATTATGTGTACCTGGCCTTACCAGAGGGAATCAATAAAGGCTTGTGGCATTTTTTTCATTCTTCCCTTTTTGATGAAGAGAATTTTACTTTATAAATTACCTGTCTAACAGTATTTATAAAATGTGACCAAAGCTGCACGCCTCAAGAAAAAGATGGTTATCAACGATTATTAATTTGGTAAGGATATATTTTAATAAAATAAATCATTTAAATAATAGAAGTTAATATTATATTTTAGATGTCTTGGAATCCGGGCTGTATCCAAAAGGAGATAAGTAGTGCCATCTATTAAAAAATATGTTTATAAATAATAAATTATGGCACCAGGCTATGTTTTGCTGAAATGGTAAGTTTCATTATATTCATAAATTTTAAAGTGGCTAGGATCAATTAACTGTTTAGCGATGTTTTTAACAATTTTTAACAAATTTCGTTTTGCGATTCCAGGTGAACAAATTTTTCCCAGGTGATAGATTTTTTTTCTTGTAAATTGAGAATTCCGATATTTTTCTACCTTAAGCTTACTTAGATTTTGATTATTAACTATTAGATGGACTTTCATTTTCGAACAATTCAAGTTCCAATCTTCACCAATGTAAAATTTTAGGCTACCATCCCTATATATTATTAAGTAATTCGCCTGATCTTTCAATAATTAAGTTTCGAGATGGCGTGAAGGAAATCTTAGAGTGATTTTCATACATTCAAGTTGAAATTTATTCATTTCATATCTTTTGGAAGTTATAGTTTGACGTTTTATTATATTATAATTATAGTGATAGTAGCCATTTTACGTAGCCCCCTCAAATGAATCATAAGTTATTTTTTTCGAATTAATGAATATTGTTTTCATAGTTATAAAAACCTACTGCACTTTCCGTTAATCTGCAATTCAAGTGTGAGTTTGGGTTGGCTAACTCTATTACAAGATTTGCCCATTATAATATTTACGGTGTCTTATTTAAAATAACAATGCAATTTTGCATCATTCTTGATGTATATTTCCTTTTTGTCATTTACTAGTAAGTTACTTTTCTTGTCATGTTTTTCTGAAAACATTAACTCTGCTATTAACTAAATTTAAACTGCAGATAGTTGTAGGACGCTCAACCAAAAGCTGAGTGGTAAATATAGTAAGGCTAGTAAATTGGTTACAGTAACTCGTTTTTGCTATAAATTGTTTGGGGCGTGTTTTCCTTAATGAGGGAGTTTGAGCTATTCGTATAACATTATGGTAATTCAAGCTTACAAAACTTGTTATGATGTCGAATACTTGCGCAGGTCGTTACCAATTAATTTGAGGCTAAATATTAAATATATACGTTGCTGATACTTGGATCAAAGAAGAAGAATAATTCACTGATTTGGTATACACAGCAAGATATAAGAGTTTTAGTAATTAAGTTTATCTAACATTTTTATATTTGCCCTAAACTTTTGTTTTATTAATTTTTGCTATTGGTTTATTTATTTTCTGATTATTCTTGTTTGTGAAAATATCATCTTTATAACTACGTACTTCCTGTTTGTACTAAACATGCTTGATTATCAAAGTCATTTGGTACTACTAATGAATTTTCTCGTCACCAATCATGCTACTTTCTTTTGCGTAAAAAATACAAGATTTTTACGGATTTTACATACTGGGACCTCCAAACAAACCGTAAAAGAAACAAAATAACCCGTATTTTTGAGTTGGAACTCTCATAGCTTAACTAATTAAGTTTTTGGGTGACAGAAATAAACTTGTGTCCAGGTTAATAAAATTGAATTCTTATATGATTTATTGGAGAATAGCTCTAGTGTTGGAGCAGCATTACTAAGGTCATCAGTTGTAGGTAGTTGGGACATGGGATGTTGACCAATTCTCATTTTGATAGCCTTATCAGTCTGCGTTACACATTATTGGCCTTCATTATTTTTTATTGGCCATCGGCTTTTGTGTGGTTATAATTCTATTCTTCAGCAATCCGCAATCTCTTATTGTTAGTTGTTGGTACTATTATCCTTATTTGTTCACGAAAAAAACGAAATTTTGGTAATTAGTCTTCGGTCTATGACTTTTGTGTAATTCCTATAGGATTAACGCTAAAGATTTCCTGGTATCGTCACTTTGTGGAAAAATTGTGTGTTTCAGATAATTTAATGTATAATCTTGTTATTTAATATTAGTTAAATGTTATTTTCAAATTATATTTATTTATTTTATATTTAACGGTGTGCAATATTTTATAAATTTCAATTTTAAATAACAAATCGAACAGTGAAATTTAATTCTTAATTCATTCTACTCAAATTTGATTTACATTTAAAAATTTTATTTATGCTATGTTTAATGCAGGATTTCAGTAAGACTCTTTTTTTACGTTCATTATGTGCAAGTAATTATTTCAATAAATTTTCAAATTTCCCCTTATTGGTACAAGAGAGCTAATGATCGATTTATTCAAATTTTCTTACATCGGTTGAAATTTTGCAAACCCCTGAGTTTTATCGGACGTGGCTGAAAGGTATAAACTTATGATGCAAACATCATTTTTTTATCCATTCTATTAATTATCTGATTTATTGTACTACAAAAACCAATGAAATCATGTCAATTACTGACGTAATATGTATTCGACGTACTTTCGAATGTAACAATTTTCTCGACATGTTATCACTCATTATCTACGCTGAATACATTAATTCGTATGGTGGGTGATTTAAAACGCCCCCATGGTTAATTGGAGATTAAGTTTAAATTTTGGAATTTAATTATAAAGCGCAATAATAGCTTAGAAAGCTTGAAATGAATGGATCTTTGAAAGGATTTTTTATGAAAATATAGGAAATAGAATTCAAGTTTGTGATTCCACTTCAAAAATCAAATTTGGAGCCAAATCTTGTGACGATTTATTGCAAAATTCATTATCTGAAATTGGGTCATATAAGGATACCTACACGCTAGAGGAGGTGCTTTCCTGTAAACTCTTTTGACGGCAGCCTGAAACATGTTTTCGATTAAAGATGTCATAATTGATGTAAATACTCTGGTCAAATAACATAAGATAAAACCGACAACTGGAATCAGCACAAATAATAAATTTTTAGCACAAAAAATATTTGTTAAACATCGATACTTATATCTTGAATATTTTAAGTTGGCGCCAGATTTAGTTTATGCGATATTGGTAGAAGTAGCTTTTTAATATTAGTTTGTGCCTCACCTGAAACATTATTTAGTCGTTCGTAGTTACTACTACAGCTATCTAAAATTAGTTTATTGCTTGCCTTAAGAATTTAACAATTTATTTTTTAGATTTTAGTGGTTGAATTCAATAAATATAAATTTGGCGCCGTCTTTGGTAAAATTTAATTTCGGGAGTTAGATTAAAAAATATTTACTAATTAGGTTTAAAATTCATTATCAGTCCGGTTTTATTAGATCTGTTTTAAAATTTAAAAGATTTAAATTTGTGCTTATTAGCGAATTTCATAAACATCTATTACGATTACATTAAAGTTTAATTCAAATTAAATTCGACAATAAATAGGAACGAGAAATATATTTTTATACCTAGGAATTTCCTACAAAATGCAGATTGACGTTGCTGAAATCCGTTTTCATTTGAATAACATTATGACGAACTTTCGCGTAATAGCCATATTCCTGAAATTACTTCTAAATCAATTTTAAAATCAATTTTAAAACCAATCGAGGCTCATCAAAATCCAAAAATGGCCATATTTCAGAAATGCACTTTGCAATTAATTTAGAATGCCACTTTAATTCCAAAATCAGAATTTAGGTTTGCCCTTTTAAAGATGCATCATCACAAAATGTTTATTTAGATCTCAATTCCCGATAGTTAACTATATTTTACGAGTAAAACGTAAAACCTCTATTCTGTCATAATAGCCAAAGTTCATAATATTTTTTTAATAAACCCATACAGAGATGATAATCTACTGATTTGATAGGTCTGACTGAATTCGATTAGATCCTTTTCAGTATTCGGGAATTTATCATCTACTGAAGTGGTTACGTATTTTTGGTACTCGTTCATCAATATATTTCTTAGTATTTCCCATGAATTCGATTGTACTATGCGAGGTTGTTTTCTAGATTGGCTCTAACAATTTTCATGAATTCCTAATGAGTTGACAATAAACTCCATGAGGTAAATACGTAATAATTTTTTAAATATGCCTCAAATTTGTTCTGAAATAATTCGTAGTATCGAGTTTAAATGATTGGAGAACCCTTAAAATAATTTTGGACTTCTCTTTCGGCTAAAATCTATGGCTAAACATGACAACATACATGATTTTAGTCTTAATAAGAATAAACAATATTTGCTAAAACCACCCCTCGAGATTTATTCAATTCAGCTGTACTACACTATGAAAACCATCGACATTAATTCGGAAATGGCCTTGCACGCGTGCATGATGCATAAGTGCATGCATTGTTTTGTCAAAATTAATTTTTCTTCTAGCAAATAGCTATATTTATATCGCACCATGCGTGCAATAAAACGATAACTCAAAAACAAACATTTTCAGGAAAACGATTTTTCACTAAAACTTTTGGTGTAAGCCCATGGTAAAATTTATTTTCAAAGCTTAATAATTACTGTAGGAGGATTCGGAAGAAAAAAATGAATTGACACATCTGTAGGGCCTATTACCAATATTCTAAAAATGCAATCATGCAATAACGCGATAAGTAGTACTTATCGTTTTATTGCACGCGCATGGTGCGATATTTTATGAGAGAAATATTATTGCTAATCTTTTATTATGAAATTGGGATTTAATTTTTATTAACTGTTAGTATGCTTAAACCTGCTTTTAACGATGTTATATGGAATATCGCTGTGATTTAAAATTGAATGGTCGGTTCCAAAAAAAAATACTATATAATTCGGTTGGAAGAAATACCTGTGTAACACCAGCTAATATTTAATTCTTAAATAATATGAAAAATGGCTTAGTTTTATTTTCAATAGCTTAATGCTTGATATGCAACATAGGACCATAGTCGGTTAAAAAACGCCCAAAGTTTGGCAAAATACAAAATTTCTTCTAACACTCACGTTATAGAATTCCATTACAACAAGATTTGGATCCAACAATAATTTGATTCACTTTAATTATTAGTTTGACTATCTTGAAGCTGGCTATCAAACTCCCGGTTTTTCAATCCTTTTTGTGAACTCATTCCTCTTAATTCAGGAAAAACACCTAAACAGGCGGAGTTTTGAAAAGCGGAAAAATTTAATGTTACTCATGTTTGGGCCAAGGGTATCGAACCAACCAATTCAACCAGCAATGGCAAAGTTTTTCGCAATTTTTTAAATTGGCGTTAATTCTAATAAATGACATTTAACATATTTTATATTTTCATAATAATTTTCATTTCATAATTTTAGGTTCATTTAATTACATTCACATCATTTAATTCATTACAAGCTATAAACTTCAACCACTTCCAGTAAATGTGTCCATGTGGCTGCATAGGCAAAGTTTACATCAACCAGATTAGATTGGCGTCGATTATGCATTTAGTAAGGACTAATTTCATTTTTACAAATTTGCTATATTTATTTTAATAAAAAATTATTTTAGATATCCTGGGTTATATCCAATAGGAGCGTGGTAGCGTCTTCGATGAAGAAATTAGTGTATTGTTACAGGACTTTACACTAATCACGTTCTGGTCGATACTCTGAAAAGCCTGATTTTGCTGAAATTGTAAGTGTTATTCTATTCCTAATTTTTAAATTAACATATTTCTATTAAGTTTAACTTTTCTGCATCTGTGACACCAGTGAATTTTACAAACATTTTGCCTTCAGTTAACTGCTTTGTAAATAAAAGTTCTTTACGGGTATATAACCAATTTTAAAGAGTTGTCACAACTTTGCACTTCCCACAAGTTTACGGTTCCAAATCAGCAGATTCATAACTTTTTTATCGCTACAAGGGGACAATCGATAATAAACTTCAACCACAATCCTATCTTTAAGTGGTTCTGACTGCTCCTAACTTGATATTTCAATTTTATCGATTATGGTGGTGATTTCGTCAACGAGCGTCACAAATTTAGTGGCTCTTATATAAATTACCAGCTGAGTTACCCGGCGTTGCACGGGAGGTATATAATTCAAATACCTTGATTGTTATGCAAGAATTCTCTCTTTACATCGCTGTAGTTGCAATCACATATGAAAAGAAAATTATAAGTAGCTGTATTCAGTAACGGGTGCCTCCGTCAATCCACCCAGGCGAACTTTTGTAACGATATTATTGGACATCCTGTTTGTGAGGATAATTAATTAATTTTGGTTTGGTATTTGTTACCAATTGCCAAATAATTATACTCCATTTGTACAAACCTTCAACCAGATCAAAGTGAATAATAATAGGTCTCAGGTCGCGTTAATCTGCAATTCAAGTGTCAGTTGGGATTGGCTAACTATATTACAAAAATTTGCCCATTTTTAATATGTACGGTATCGTATTTGGAATAACAATGGATTTTTCTGCAAATCTATTAAACCGTCCTTGTTTTTGCATCATTTTGCATGCATGTTTATTTCAAGTCGCTTTTCTGAAGTGATGATTTTCTGAAGTGTACAGCTGTTAACTGAATTTAAACTGATTAATAGATAGCTAGAGGAAGTTAGTGGCTAGTGGTAAATATAGCAAGAGTAGTAAATATAAATGGAAATAAATTTTTTACTTTAACTAAATTTTGCTAGAAATTAATCGGGACGTGTTTTCCTCATTGAGGAAGTTTGAGCTATTCTTATAACATTATGGTAATTCAAGCTTTCAAAACTTGTTATAATGTCGAATACTTGCGCAGGTCGTTACCAATTAATTTGAGGCTGAATTTTAAATATACACGTTGCTGATACTTTGATTGGTATGAACATGAAATAATATGTTTTTAAGAATAGTAATTCACTGATTCGTATAGACAGCAAGATATATGAGTTTTAGTAATTAAGTTTATCGAACATTTTTATATTTTTTATTTTTGTCTTTTAAGAAATCCTTTGATCTTTGAGGATGGTCTTAATGTGATTTTCGATTCCTTAATGTTCAAATTTTATCGATTATGGTGGGAATTTGCACCATTTTTAAATTATTCCTTATTGTTGTCAATCGAATTTTCTAGTAGATTTGGTCCTAATTGTCGAAATTGCCCTATTTTCGATGCGCATTTTTATTTATCTAATTTACTGTGTATTAAAAATAATTGGAAATTGTATGGTATTACATGTCAGAGTCGCACCAGTTT
The DNA here is from genome assembly GCA_932526605.1 of Nephrotoma flavescens. Classification (NCBI taxonomy): domain Eukaryota; kingdom Metazoa; phylum Arthropoda; class Insecta; order Diptera; family Tipulidae; genus Nephrotoma; species Nephrotoma flavescens. The sequence continues at coordinate 131,097,425 of OW052222.1, read as the reverse complement.
AATCTGCTTGATATACTGTAACTGGAGAGTTTGGTGTGCGTTATGATCGTGATTCTCAGCATCATTCTTAAACCAATACCATTTCCTGCAAAATCTCAAATTTTCAGGACGATGTGATGGGAATGTCATAATGCGTGACCAGTTCAAAAATCTAATGTTAGACATTCAATATACTTGTTGGGTGTATCATTTTGGGTATTGTCTATGTTACTTGTAATGAAGACGTAATAATTTTAATACGATAATAATTTTTGCGTAGATGAGAATTTCTAATGATAGCAGCCGTTTAAGAATTTAGTAATTGTTCGCTTTCTATTATTATTTGACCTAAATTTCACTATGCATCTTTCTGGACAAACTGACACTGATCACATGGTGGATCACACCTCATTATTTCTGGTCTATGTTTGGAAATCTAATTTGGAGCTTCGTATATTATGTTAAAAACGTTTGTTATTTCTTTATGGGTATCGGATACTCTTCCGTGGTTCTAATCATATCCTTCAGCAGTGCAATGTTATGTTTGCTAAGGATTCACTGGTGTCGCTACGTTGTTCAAAATTGCTTTTTTATGTTTACCAATATTTTATTTAAATGTTACTTTCAATTAGGACAATTAATTTTATATTTACTAAATTAAGTGCTGTGCAATATTTTGTAAATTTTAATTAGTTTATTTTAAATACCAAATCAAACATTTAAATATCTGACAGTGCATTTTATACTAAAGTTATTTTATACTTAAATTTGATTTACTTTAAAACTTTTAATTATTTTGTGTGAAGGAGGTATTTTGTATTTGGCGGAATTAATCGATTATATTTTAACAGCCTCTTCGCCCTTGGAGTGACTCACAAAGAATTTCGGTAAGCGAGTTTCAATTATTATTTTTACTATACTTGCATTATATTTGCAAATAATTATTTTAAAAAATTTCAATTTTCTCCTGTTTCTTGTGCTCAACATTCCAATTTAGAGTGCTTGTGACTCAAATTGGATATTCAAAATGCTTTACATCGGTTGAAATTTTTAAATTTTATAAACTGAAAAATATAAACTTATGAATCTTTATAACGAAGCCGAAACCCCAGTGTTGTGCCAGCTGATTACACCCAGAAGTGAATAAAGGGTCTTGTCGATCAATTAACGAACACAATAACAATTTTTTTATCTCTTTTATCAATTACCAAAATTTTGGAATTTTTCGTTTAGCCAATGAAATCAAGAAAATTGCTGCGGCACAATTTAATCATGAAGACATTGTTATTTCCCTTAATATTTATATGTTCCTTCGTATGATGTTTAAATAATTAAATGATGATTAATTTTAAATTAAGCAATTTAATCCACAATTGTATCGAAAGCTTCAAATGAATGCATCCTTGAGAACACATTGAAAATGGGAGAAATATTTAAAACTTTCAATATAAACTGATCAAAAACTGAAACTTTCATAAATATAAATTATTTGAGAGCGGTTTCTCAGTATCATCTTTATCACCAAAAAAGCGTTCGAATTTTCCTCCTCCTTCAGAAAAAATATTCAGGTGTTTTGAACACTGTTCCGTAACTTTATTATTTTATTGGAACGAAGCATACTTAAGCTAAACTATGCAAGCTATATTTTTCTGTTTTAATCGATACAAAATAACTTAGCTCGGGTTGTCTTTGGATTGCAAAAGGCAGCTATATCGCTCACACATACATTATTGATTTTTCCCGCCTATGCGATTCTACTAATATGGCGGCAGACATAGCATTTTACTTGTATTGAAATGTTTGTCTACGTTTCTCGCTTAAACGATACCTCGTATGACTTGTGAGGGTACAGTTGGCAAAGCAAATATTACAGGAGTCAAGTTATCAATTAGAGATCCTTTCATTGAAAATAGCAGGCTAGTTAGTTCCTCGCATATAAAAAAATAGGTAAAATAGAGTTTTCTTTAATTACAATTATCCGCTTAGCTACACGTAATTCACAACATTATACACAATTTGTGCAACGGGCCTAAATAATGCCTCGTACGACTTGTCAAATAATAATGTCCTGTAATCAAATATTACAGGAGTCAAGTTATCAATTAGAGATCGTTTCGCTGATTTTATGATTTTCTTAGGTCAAATTGTATAATAAAATAAAACCGATATCTGAAATCGGCACTATGCGTTTTTATCGTGAAATATATTTTTTTAAATTTCGTACCCATAACTTTAGTTTTGACTTCCTGAAGTCGGCGCCATATTTAATTTAATATTATAGTGTAGTATGTGTTGTGTAGTATTGATGATTGTTTAAAGCAGCAATTGATTGTTCGTATAGATAATAAAGTTTTCCCAATTAGTTTAAATTACAAGATTCATTAAATGATTTACATTTTAACTTTGTAAGTAAATTTGTAGATTGTATAGTTTGATTTCATTAGTTATAAATTTGGCGCCGCCTTTAGATTCACGTGAAAGATCAATCAATATAAATTTCGATATATTTTAATTTTACGACAATAAGGAAGAATTATCAAAGTAGACCTAACCAGTCAAAAATTAACCAATCGGAATCCTTAACTATGCTAATATACTAGAGGGGTTGTATGAGCTTTTATAAAAACTCTTTTATAATATCTTCTTCTAGTTTCAAATACTCGTAAATGGAATTGTCAATTGAGCAAATTCCAATTAAAGGAAATACCATTCCAATTAAATAAAAAATGTGTAAGAAAATTGTTTAATAAGAATGTGAGATTACCAAAAATTGGAAGATACAAAAAATATAGGTCTTCTCATCCAACTGCATTGAACTTCAAAATTTAATACTTCATGTTTTTATATGTAGTTATAAATCGTTCAATCTAGCGATCCAATTTTTCTTTGAAAACATCTTTCGTCAGTCCATCAAAAACAATAAAATTCGTTATTATCAGGGGTAAGAAAGCGTATAGCAGATTTTAAATATAATTTGCTCGAATAAATGGTTAATACTTTATTCGAAAATGAGCAATAGTTTTAATGGAACGACCAGTTTACATTTAAATTTTCTTTAGTTCGAAGTTCGAACCCAGTTTTTAGAAATTTTGCCTTCTCGCGTAAAAATTGATTCGGCTAGTTTAATCCAAAATTATATGTCAAAGAAAAAAAAGAAAAACTGATTTCTAAAGATTGAATATTTATTCCAGACCAAGGTGCTTGCAAATCCTTTATATTAATATATTTATTGTATATTTATAGTCGCTTAAATCAGCAAAATCGCTTAAATCAATTAGTAAATTATACCAAGATCAATAAGGTTTAGGCATCGAGTTAAATGGCTGGGCTTCATAAATCCTATAAACTAAACGACGTTTAAAATCGAAGTATCCAATCTGACTATCGAAAATTCCGACAAACAACACTTCGTGGCAAAGAAAAACTAATTTAAATATTTAGCGCCTCTTAAAAGGTTTTTGCAATTAGAAGGTTTTTGCAATAATAATCAACGTTAATTGCCCTGTTTTTTCATTGTACCTGATAAATCAGAGATTATTTATCTGACATGTCGGATATTTTATCTCAAAAGGCTTTTTGCGAGTTGCATGCACTGTACTCTGAACAAAGTATGTAATTTGGCTACCTACCACGAACAAATAATAAATTAGCGTAATATTAATTTTACAATTAATTTAATAAAAATAAGATAAATATTACAAATTAATTTATTAATTATCATTTTCTATGTAGCGTATGCCATATTTTCTGTCAAAATATTTCAAATAGGTTTTTTCTCTGAACTATCTGAAAAAAAATGCAGATGGAAAAATGACGATCTGAGAGAAGTCAGAGAAAATAGAAAAACGGAAAAAAATGTATCGGATCGATCTGATAAACTACAAAAAACGGAAAAGGCTTTCCATTTATTTCTCTGATCTCTCCGATGTAACAAAAAAATGCCAAATAATGTTAATAGTCAAATAGTTCCTTTAAAAACCAGTACTATTTAATAAACAATTTTATTATTTTAGAAACAATTCATCGTTTGAAGTTTTAGTCGTTTTGAACATTTTATTAATAATTATATAAGTTTTTCACTTTTCTCAACAATTCAGTAACATAGAATTAAAGCAAGTTTTTTATTGCATTCAGAGCCCCACCAAATTTCTCGAATCTAATGTATTCGAGAAATTTGGTGGGGCTCTGAATGATGTGTGAATATTATAAAATCTACTAGTACATAGCCATGCCAGTTTTAAGATAGATAGGAAATGAAAAAAAGGATGTATAGCGTGGTGTACCTTAATAGTTTTTTAAATGAGCCACATTGTATTGTATAGTTTATAATAAGTTTTTAGGATATCATAAGTAAAGCCGCCCTGTTAAACTATAAACGAATATTACGAAAGAAACAATTGGATAATCAACATACGATGAGATGACCCCATAATGTTAAATTTGAGATGTCCATGCCAGTCGGAAAATGACTGAAGACGAATGTATGAAAAGGGCGATCTAGTTCAAAATAACAGGCTAGTTAGCATATAAAGAAATAGGTAAAATAGAGTTTTGTTCAATTACAATTATCCGCTTAGCTACACGCAATTCACAACATTATACACCATTTGATCATTCCTGAATCATTTTAAAGCTTTATCCAAATTGGCTATTATAAGCATTTTATAGTAATCTACATCTAAACAGAACATGAAATATACATCTAACAAAATCAGTTGGAGTTGATAATCACTAAACAATAGTATAGATTTAAAAAAGGGCTGAAAAACGCCATTTTTGCATTCTAAAATTGTGATTTTATTCTTCAATTTAATGTTTGATGATCTTTTGATTTCAATGTTACTAATGATGTGTGCAACTGATGTAATATACTCGTATATAGCCATGCCAGTTCTAAGATAGATAGGGAATGAAAAAAAGGATATATAGCATGGTGTACCTAAATAGTTATCTAAGTGGGATAAATTATAATTTGAATTTCATAGCTTATAATGAAATGTTAGGACATCATAAGTAGGATGAAACAAAAGAAAACAACTGTATAATCAACATGTGATGAGATGACCCCGAAATGTTGAGACGTCCATGCCAGTCGGAAAATGACTGAAGCCAATACATGAAAAAGATAATTAGTATTCTCCTCACAGCAAAATAACATCAATTTTATAGTTTATAGTGAATTGTTAGGACATAGTAGGTAAAGCAAGAATTGGATGAAAGAGGAATAACGTATAATCAATATGTGATGAGATGACCCCAAAATGTTAAAATTGAGATGTGCATGCCAGTTGAAAAATGACTGAAGATGAAAATATGAAAAGAAAATTTAGTATAGTCTCCTAATAGTAAATTAGTAAACAGTTCGAAACTTAGATCTAGTTCAAAATACTAGGCTAGTTAGTTCATGGCATATAATAGTTTATACAGAGAAATAGCTTAGAAGGAAATTCGCTTAGCTACACGTAATTCGCAACGTTACATACTTTGATCATTCCTAAATCATTTTAAAACCTTTTCCAAATTGGCTATTATTAGTATTTTATGTACTAATCGACATCTAACCATAACATGAAATACAAATTACAATAATATAAACACAAGGATACAATTTGATAGACAATTAGAAACTATTCATCGTTGGTACTTATCGCAATTAGCCTTAAAAGTGGAAATTATTCATTTCCCTATATTTCCCTATAATAAACTGATCAAATAAATAAACCGGCAAAATCAATTAATTGTTTAAATTTGTGGAAAAGTGAAAAATGTAAACCCCTTTTTTAGCAGGAATAGCCAAGCGGCTATTTTACAATTAATGGTTATGAAAAATTAAATGTGTTCAACTTATTACCAGAAGAACGGAAAATAGTAACTTCACGGGAAATTTGTTGGATCTGAATGATGTGCGAATATGATGTGATCTACTGGTATATGGCCATGCCAGTTCTAAGATAGATAGGGAATGAAAAAAAGGATGTATAGCGTGGTGTAGCTAAATAGTTATCAAAGTGACCCACATTAAAATTTTATAGATTATAATAAATTATTAGGACATCATAAGTAAAGCAAGGCTGTTAAATTATAAGCGGACATTAAGAACGAAACAACTGTATAATCAACATTGATAAGATGACCCCAACATGAATTTAAGATGTCCATGCCAGTCGGAAAATGACTGAAGACCAATACATCAAAAGGAAATTTAGTATTCTCCTAATAGTTAAATAGCAAATGGCCCGAAACTTAGATCTAATTCAAAATATATGAATTTTATAGTTTATAGTGAATTGTTAGGTAATAATAAGTAAAGCAAGAATTGAATGAAAGAGAAATAAACTATAATCAATATGTGATGAGATGACCCCAAAATGTTGAGACGTCCATGCCAGTCGGAAAATGACTGAAGAATACATGAAAAAGATAATTAGTATTCTCCTCACAGCAAAATAACATCAATTTTATAGTTTATAGTGAATTGTTAGGACATAGTAGGTAAAGCAAGAATTGGATGAAAGAGAAATAACGTATAATCAATATGTGATGAGATGACCCCAAAATGTTAAAATTGAGATGTGCATGCCAGTTGAAAAATGACTGAAGATGAAAATATGAAAAGAAAATTTAGTATAGTCTCCTAATAGTAAATTAGTAAACGTATCGTAACTTAGATCTAGTTCAAAATACTAGGCTAGTTAGTTCATGGCATATAATAGTTTATACAGAGAAATAGCTTAGAAAGAAATTCGCTTAGCTACACGTAATTCGCAACGTTACATACTTTGATCATTCCTAAATCATTTTAAAACCTTTTCCAAATTGGCTATTATTAGTATTTTATGTACTAATCGACATCTAACCATAACATGAAATGCAAATTACAATAATATAAAAACAAGGATACAATTAGATAGATATAAATACAATTTACAATAAAATTTTAAAAGTTTTAATTTTATGTTGAAATTAAATTAGTTAATTTGAAGTCAAACGTAAAATATCAATAAGTTGTCTGATTAAAAATTTTTAATGAAAGGAACCATAGTATAGAGCAATTGTGGACAATCCGTCCTCAATATTTTGATATTAAATAGTTAGCTATAATATATTTAATCCCAATTTAATTGCAAAAATTGATCGAAGAGTTTGTTTTTCGTCACATAAAAACATTACCAAAATAATTATGATTTGCTGAAAATAACAAAACAAGGTTAACCGATTATTTATAAATTACACCTTAAGCCAAGACACATTTATTAATTACCATTTTCCTTAGCGTCCGCCATTTTCTGTCAAAATGAGAATGGTCAGACAAAATAAAAAAACGAAAAAAATCCGATAAAATACAAAAAACGGAAACGGCTTTCTGTTTGTCTCTCTGATCTCTCCGCGGCCAAATAATATAAATAGTCCTTTAAAAAACAGAGCCATTTCATGAATAAACTTATTATTTTTGAAACTATTCATCTTTAGTACTTATCGCGATTAGCCTTAAAAGTGGAAATTATTTATTTCCCTAAATTTCCCTATAATAAACTAATCAATAAACAAACCGACAAAATCAATTAATTGTTTATATTTGTGGAAAAGTGAAAAATGTAAATCTTTTTTTAGCAGAAATAGCCAAGGGGGCATTTTACGATTAATGGTTATGAAAAATTAAATGTGTTCAACTTATTACCAGAAGAACGGAAAATAGTAACCTTACGGGAAATTTGTTGGGTCTGAATGATGTACGAATATGATGTAATCTACTAATATATGGCCATGCCAGTTCTAAGATAGATAGGGAATGAAAAAAAGGATGTATAGCGTGGTGTAGCTAAATAGTTATCAAAGTCACCCACATTGAAATTTTATAGATTATAATAAATTATTAGGACATCATAAGTAAAGCAAGGCTGTTAAATTATAAGCGGACATTAAGAACGAAACAACTGTATAATCAACATTGATGAGATGACCCCAAAATGAATTTAGATGTCCATGCCAGTCGGAAATGACTGAAGACCAATACATCAAAAGGAAATTTAGTATTCTCCTAATAGTAAAATAGCAAATGGCCCGAAACTTAGATCTAATTCAAAATATATGAATTTTATAGTTTATAGTGAATTGTTAGGTAATAATAAGTAAAGCAAGAATTGAATGAAAGAGAAATAAACTATAATCAATATGTGATGAGATGACCCCAAAATGTTGAGACGTCCATGCCAGTCGGAAAATGACTGAAGAATACATGAAAAAGATAATTAGTATTCTCCTCACAGCAAAATAACATCAATTTTATAGTTTATAGTGAATTGTTAGGACATAGTAGGTAAAGCAAGAATTGGATGAAAGAGAAATAACGTATAATCAATATGTGATGAGATGACCCCAAAATGTTAAAATTGAGATGTGCATGCCAGTTGAAAAATGACTAAAGATGAAACTATGAAAAGAAAATTTAGTATAGTCTCCTAATAGTAAATTAGTAAACGTATCGAAACTTAGATCTAGTTCAAAATACTAGGCTAGTTAGTTCATGGCATATAATAGTTTATACAGAGAAATAGCTTAGAAGGAAATTCGCTTAGCTACACGTAATTCGCAACGTTACATACTTTGATCATTCCTAAATCATTTTAAAACCTTTTCCAAATTGGCTATTATTAGTATTTTATGTACTAATCGACATCTAACCATAACATGAAATACAAATTACAATAATATAAAAACAAGGATACAATTAGATAGATATAAATACAATTTACAATAAAATTTTAAAAGTTTTAATTTTATGTTGAAATTAAATTAGTTAATTTGAAGTCAAACGTAAAATATCAATAAGTTGTCTGATTAAAAATGTTTAATGAAAGGAACCATAGTATAGAGCAATTGTGGACAATCCGTCCTCAATATTTTGATATTAAATAGTTAGCTATAATATATTTAATCCCAATTTAATTGCAAAAATTGATCGAAGAGTTTGTTTTTCGTCACATAAAAACATTACCAAAATAATTATGATTTGCTGAAAATAACAAAACAAGGTTAACCGATTATTTATAAATTACACCTTAAGCCAAAACACATTTATTAATTACCATTTTCCTTAGCGTCCACCATTTTCTGTCAAAATGAGAATGGTCAGACAAAATAAAAAAACGAAAAAAATCCGATAAAATACAAAAAACGGAAACGGCTTTCTGTTTGTCTCTCTGATCTCTCCGCGGCCAAATAATATAAATAGTCCTTTAAAAAACAGAGCCATTTCATGAATAAACTTATTATTTTTGAAACTATTCATCGTTGGTACTTATCGCGATTAGCCTTAAAAGTGGAAATTATTTATTTCCCTAAATTTCCCTATAATAAACTAATCAATAAACAAACCGACAAAATCAATTAATTGTTTATATTTGTGGAAAAGTGAAAAATGTAAATCTTTTTTTAGCAGAAATAGCCAAGGGGGCATTTTACGATTAATGGTTATGAAAAATTAAATGTGTTCAACTTATTACCAGAAGAACGGAAAATAGTAACCTTAGGGGAAATTTGTTGGGTCTGAATGATGTGCGAATATGATGTAATCTACTAATATATGGCCATGCCAGTTCTAAGATAGATAGGGAATGAAAAAAAGGATGTATAGCGTGGTGTAGCTAAATAGTTATCAAAGTGACCCACATTGAAATTTTATAGATTATAATAAATTATTAGGACATCATAAGTAAAGCAAGGCTGTTAAATTATAAGCGGACATTAAGAACGAAACAACTGTATAATCAACATTGATGAGATGACCCCAAAATGAATTTAGATGTCCATGCCAGTCGGAAATGACTGAAGACCAATACATCAAAAGGAAATTTAGTATTCTCCTAATAGTAAAATAGCAAATGGCCCGAAACTTAGATCTAATTCAAAATACATGAATTTTATAGTTTATAGTGAATTGTTAGGTCATAATAAGTAAAGCAATTGAATGAAAGAGAAACAAACAATAATCAATATGTGATGAGATGACCCCAAAATGTTAAAATTGAGATGTCTATGCCAGTCAGAAAATGGCTGAAGATGAATGTATGAAAATAAAAGTTAGTATAGTCTCCTAATAGTAAATTAATAAACGGTTCGAAACTTAGATCTAGTTCATAATACTAGGCTAGTTAGTTCATGGCATATAATAGTTTATACAGAGAAATAGCTTAGAAGGAAATCCGCTTAGCTACACGCAATTCACAACATTATACACCATTTGATCATTCCTGAATCATTTTAAAGCTTTATCCAAATTGGCTATTATAAGCATTTTATAGTAATCTACATCTAAACAGAACATGAAATATACATCTAACAAAATCAGTTGGAGTTGATAATCACTAAACAATAGTATAGATTTAAAAAAGGGCTGCAAAACGCCATTTTTACATTCTAAAATTGTGATTTTATACTTCAACAATTTAATGTTTGATGATCTTTTGATTTCAATGTTACTAATGATGTGTGCAACTGATGTAATATACTCGTATATAGCCATGCCAGTTCTAAGATAGATAGGGAATGAAAAAAAGGATGTGTAGCGTGGTGTACCTTAACAGTTATCTAAGTGGGATAAATTATAATTTGAATTTCGTAGTTTATAATGAAATGTTAGGACATCATAAGTAGGATGAAATGAAAGAAAACAACTGTATAATCAACATGTGATGAGATGACCCCGAAATGTTGAGACGTGCATGCCAGTCGGAAAATGACTGAAGCCAATACATGAAAAAGATAATTAGTATTCTCGCAGTAAAATAACATCAATTTTATAGTTTATAGTGAATTGTTAGGACATAGTAGGTAAAGCAAGAATTGGATGAAAGAGAAATAACGTATAATCAATATGTGATGAGATGACCCCAAAATGTTAAAATTGAGATGTGCATGCCAGTTGAAAAATGACTGAAGATGAAAATATGAAAAGAAAATTTAGTATAGTCTCCTAATAGTAAATTAGTAAACGTATCGAAACTTAGATCTAGTTCAAAATACTAGGCTAGTTAGTTCATGGCATATAATAGTTTATACAGAGAAATAGCTTAGAAAGAAATTCGCTTAGCTACACGTAATTCGCAACGTTACATACTTTGATCATTCCTAAATCATTTTAAAACCTTTTCCAAATTGGCTATTATTAGTATTTTATGTACTAATCGACATCTAACCATAACATGAAATACAAATTACAATAATATAAAAACAAGGATACAATTAGATAGATATAAATACAATTTACAATAAAATTTTAAAAGTTTTAATTTTATGTTGAAATTAAATTAGTTAATTTGAAGTCAAACGTAAAATATCAATAAGTTGTCTGATTAAAAATTTTTAATGAAAGGAACCATAGTATAGAGCAATTGTGGACAATCCGTCCTCAATATTTTGATATTAAATAGTTAGCTATAATATATTTAATCCCAATTTAATTGCAAAAATTGATCGAAGAGTTTGTTTTTCGTCACATAAAAACATTACCAAAATAATTATGATTTGCTGAAAATAACAAAACAAGGTTAACCGATTATTTATAAATTACACCTTAAGTCAAGACACATTTATTAATTACCATTTTCCTTAGCGTCCGCCATTTTCTGTCAAAATGAGAATGGTCAGACAAAATAAAAAAACGAAAAAAATCCGATAAAATACAAAAAACGGAAACGGCTTTCTGTTTGTCTCTCTGATCTCTCCGCGGCCAAATATAAATAGTCCTTTAAAAAACAGAGCCATTTCATGAATAAACTTATTATTTTTGAAACTATTCATCGTTGGTACTTATCGCGATTAGCCTTAAAAGTGGAAATTATTTATTTCCCTAAATTTCCCTATAATAAACTAATCAATAAACAAACCGACAAAATCAATTAATTGTTTATATTTGTGGAAAAGTGAAAAATGTAAATCTTTTTTTAGCAGAAATAGCCAAGGGGTATTTTACGATTAATGGTTATGAAAAATTAAATGTGTTCAACTTATTACCAGAAGAACGGAAAATAGTAACCTTACGGGAAATTTGTTGGGTCTGAATGATGTGCGAATATGATGTAATCTACTAATATATGGCCATGCCAGTTCTAAGATAGATAGGGAATGAAAAAAAGGATGTATAGCGTGGTGTAGCTAAATAGTTATCAAAGTGACCCACATTGAAATTTTATAGATTATAATAAATTATTAGGACATCATAAGTAAAGCAAGGCTGTTAAATTATAAGCGGACATTAAGAACGAAACAACTGTATAATCAACATTGATGAGATGACCCCAAAATGAATTTAGATGTCCATGCCAGTCGGAAATGACTGAAGACCAATACATCAAAAGGAAATTTAGTATTCTCCTAATAGTAAAATAGCAAATGGCCCGAAACTTAGATCTAATTCAAAATACATGAATTTTATAGTTTATAGTGAATTGTTAGGTCATAATAAGTAAAGCAAAAATTGAATGAAAGAGAAACAAACTATAATCAATATGTGATGAGATGACCCCAAAATGTTAAAATTGAGATGTCTATGCCAGTCAGAAAATGGCTGAAGATGAATGTATGAAAATAAAAGTTAGTATAGTCTCCTAATAGTAAATTAATAAACGGTTCGAAACTTAGATCTAGTTCAAAATACTAGGCTAGTTAGTTCATGGCATATAATAGTTTATACAGAGAAATAGCTTAGAAGGAAATCCGCTTAGCTACACGCAATTCACAACATTATACACCATTTGATCATTCCTGAATCATTTTAAAGCTTTATCCAAATTGGCTATTATAAGCATTTTATAGTAATCTACATCTAAACAGAACATGAAATATACATCTAACAAAATCAGTTGGAGTTGATAATCACTAAACAATAGTATAGATTTAAAAAAGGGCTGCAAAACGCCATTTTTACATTCTAAAATTGTGATTTTATACTTCAACAATTTAATGTTTGATGATCTTTTGATTTCAATGTTACTAATGATGTGTGCAACTGATGTAATATACTCGTATATAGCCATGCCAGTTCTAAGATAGATAGGGAATGAAAAAAAGGATGTGTAGCGTGGTGTACCTTAACAGTTATCTAAGTGGGATAAATTATAATTTGAATTTCGTAGTTTATAATGAAATGTTAGGACATCATAAGTAGGATGAAATGAAAGAAAACAACTGTATAATCAACATGTGATGAGATGACCCCGAAATGTTGAGACGTGCATGCCAGTCGGAAAATGACTGAAGCCAATACATGAAAAAGATAATTAGTATTCTCACAGTAAAATAACATCAATTTTATAGTTTATAGTGAATTGTTAGGACATAGTAGGTAAAGCAAGAATTGGATGAAAGAGAAATAACGTATAATCAATATGTGATGAGATGACCCCAAAATGTTAAAATTGAGATGTGCATGCCAGTCGGAAAATGACTGAAGATGAATATATGAAAAGAAAATTTAGTATAGTCTCCTAATAGTAAATTAGTAAACGGTTCGAAACTTAGATTTAGTTCAAAATACTAAGCTAGTTAGTTCATGGCATATAATAGTTTATACAGAGAAATAGCTTAGAAGGAAACCCGCTTAGCTACACGTAATTCGCAACGTTACATACTTTGATCATTCCTAAATCATTTTAAAACCTTTTCCAAATTGGCTTTTGTTAGCATTATATATACTAATCGACATCTAAACATAACATGACATATAAATTACAATAATATAAAATCAAAATCAGTAGGAGTCATTAAACAATATTATACTATTGTTAAATAGTATAATACTAATAATACACTAAACTATTATCCAACTATATACTAACTATAATCACTACACAATAGTACAAACATAGAAATAATAGATTAAAATCAATAATAAGGTTGACGAAACTTGATAATGATTAAACATTGATATACGACATACAGAGGTACAGAGCAAAGAGTAATAACAAACACTAAGAGCAATAAGTTAAGTATAAAAATTAAATAGTAAAGAGCAAATAGTAACAATAAAAAAAAGGGTGCAAGTAGTATTAAGCAAATAATAAAATGTAAGGAGATAATTGTTAGACACCAATTATTGCTTACTACTAATTACACATTACAAAGGATTTTTTTTTGTAACGGCTACTAAGATGTAGATGTTTAAACGGCTAGCAAGGATACAATTAAATAGTCATAAATACGATTTACAATAAAATTTTAAAAATTTTAATTTTAGGTTAAAACTAAATTAATTAATTTGAAGTCAAACGTAAAATATCAATAAATTATCTGAATAAAAATGTTTAATCAAAAACAACTTCAATGCTCGCGCAATACCGCAAACACAAATGACCATGAAATGTTTGAGAGAAATAGCTTAAGATGGCAAATGGAATCTGGAAAATGCGGCACATTAACTATGAGGTCAATCTGCCATAAAAAAATAAAATAGTTAGCTATAATATATTTAATCCCAATTTATGCCCCTATTATGGTTCTCACCTCACCTCACCTCACCGATCGAGTCACCTCACCAATCCAAGTCGTGTGAGTTAGTTTTTTGTATTATGGTGCTCGTTTTTATTTTGGTGAGATGTGTTTGTTTATTATGACAATTTCCATTAGCTGTTAAGTTGGAAATATTGTAATTTTTGGCGTTTTGGACATACATTTTTCACAATATTGACGTTTCGTATGTTTTTCATTAGAAAAAATGATCGAAGAGTTTGTTTTTCGTCTCACAAATGTTCGGGCTTTTACTCGTCAATCAACAACAAAAACGTTAACAAATTAATTATGATTTGATGAAAATACCAAAACAACATTAATCGATCATTTATAAATTACACCTTAAGCCAAGACACATTTATTAATCACCATTTTCCATAGCACCAGTTCTAAGATAGATAGGGAATGGAAAAAAGGATGTAAAGCATGGTGTACCTAAATATAGTTATCTAAGTGGCATAAATTATAGTTTTCAATTTTATAGATTATAAGAAAATGTTAGGATGAAAGAAAAACAACTGTATAATCAACATGTGACGAGATGACCCCAAAATGTTGAGACGTCCATGCCAATCGGAAAATGACTGAAGATCAATACACAATAAGGAAATTTAGTAATAAAAAACAGGCCAAATAATATTAATAGTCAACTAGTTCCGTTAAAAATCAGTGGTATTTTATACATAAATTTATTAGGTTACAAACTATTCATCGTTGGTATGTATTTATCGCAATTAGAATAAAAAGTGGAAATTATTTATTTCCCTAAATGTCCCTATAATAAACCGATCAATCAATAAACCGACAAAATTAAATAACTAATGTTTAAATTTGTGGAAAAATGAAAAATGTAAAGCAGAAATAGCCAAGCGGGCATTTTCCGTTTAATGGTTATGAAAAATTAAATTTGTTAAACTTATTACTAGAAGAACGGAAATAGTAACTTTACGGGAAATTTGTTGGGTCTGAATGATGTGCGAATATGATGTAATCTACTGGTATATAGCCATGCCAGTTCTAAGATAGATAGGGAATGAAAAAAAGGATGTATAGCGTGGTGTAGTTAAATAGTTATCAAAGTGACCCACATTAAAATTTTATAGTTTATAATAAATTGTTAGGACATCATAAGTAAAGCAACCCCGTTAAAATGTAAGCGAATATTACGAAAGAAACAACTGTATAATCAACATTGATGAGATGACCCCAAAATGAATTTGAGATGTCCATGCCAGTCGGAAAATGACTGAAGACCAATACATAAAAAGAAAATATAGCATTATCCTAAGAGTAAAATAGCAAATGGCCCGAAACTTAGATCTAATTGAAAATACATGATTTTATAGTTTATAATGAATTGTTAGGTCATAATAAGTAAAGCAAGAATTGGATGAAAGAGAAATAAGGTATAATCAATATGTGATGAGATGACCCCAAAATGTTAAAATTGAGATGCCCATGCCAGTCAGAATATGACTGAAGACGAATATATGAAAAGAAAATTTAGTATAGTGTCCTAATAGTAAATTAGTAAACAGTTCGAGTATCTAGTTCAAAATACGAGGCGAGTTAGTTCGTGGCATAAGAGCTTATAAATAAATAGCTTAGAAGAAAATCCGCTTAGCTACACGTAATTCGCAACATTACATAATTTGATCATTCCTGGATCATTTTAAAACTTCTAAATTGGCTATTATTAGCATTTTATATACTAATCGACATCTAATAGACATACGATGAAATATAAATTACAATAACATAGGAGTCACTTAATACACTAGTATAGACTTAGAGATAATAGATTAAAAACCAATAATCAGGTTGATGAAGCTTGATAATCACTAAACAATGATATACGAGGTACAGAGCAAAGAGTAATAACAGTAAGAGTAATCAGTTAAGTGTAAAGATTAAATAGTAAAGAGCAAAGAGTAACAAGTAGAGAGTAAGTAGTAAAAAGCAAATAGTAAAGTGTAAGGAGTTATTAGTAAGACACCAATTGCTAATTACTAATTACACATTACAAAGGATTTTTTTGAAACGGCTACTAAGGCGTAGATAGTAAAGATACAATTAGATGAACATAAATGATGTACCCTAATCAATTTTACAATAAAGTTTTAAAATTTAAATTTTAGTTTGAAATTGTTTTATTAAATCGTTAAATATCAATGAATTGTCTGATTAAAAATGTTTAATCGAAGACTGATGAAGGAACCTAACTACAGCAATTGTGGACATTCTATCTTCAATATTTTGATGTTTCTAAATTACGTGAATATTTTAAATATACTAGTGCAGACGAATTAGCTTTAGGTTATTATTAGGTTTTCAACAAAGGGAGTAAGATCACGCAGTACCGCCTACACAAATGCCCATGGAAGAGTTTAAAACCACCTGAATATGAGCTGGAAAAATGCGACATCTTAAACTGTCAGAAAAATTCATAGAGTCACACAAATTTCTTTGATGCTAACATTAACAAAATAATTAAGATTCGCTGAAAATATCGAGTATTTATAAATTGCCTTAAGCCAAGACACATTGATTGGGAGCCTACTTATTCCGATAAGTGGCCTTGCGAGGGTATTTTTTTGAGTGAGTAGGTTTCTATAAATGAATATTTGTTTTCGAAAATAACTAAATTGCTTTTTACTAATTATTAACTTTACATATTACAGATTCCATATTGCATATTAAATGTTACCTTAACCCGGTTACATATTACTCATTGTATTACAACCTAAATTACTATATTACCAGTTACCAATTAAAAATGAAGGCTTTACAGAATTTAAAATTTAAATAAAATAGAAAATTCTGGGTTCTTAAAGTGACCAAACACAAAAATAGTATAGGTACCAATTACAAAAGACCAAAACCAATAATCACTAAATCTTAATTATATAAGGTTTTTACAATTAGAGAGACAACTTTATAGATAGTGATGAGAGATATGTACAAAAGATGAAAAGAAAGCTTGAATTTTTTCAGTCGAATATAACTAAAGGCGAATTCATGAAAATGAAATTTGTAATATTCTAATTCATAACAACTCCAGATTTACACAAACCTAAATAGTTGTCTTAGCATAAAGTTCTAGAAATTACCCTAACAATTATTTTAGAATCGCTAAAAGCTCATTAAGAAATAGGTTGGAAATAATCTTCAGTTTTATTATCTACAAGCACTATACGATCACAAAATTTTATCAATCGATTAGTATACTAATCCACATCTGAAAAGTGGTGGTTGAACCCCATATTTTAGAAACTACAAACAATTCGCGGTTAGTCAGCACAAAAAAGAGTGGGTAATGTGTGTGTATGTTTCATCATCTCATAATCTGAAACATATAGTTCGTAATTGTTAGTTTTTTTTAACATTTCCGCTTAATTGTCTGAAAATGAAAAATGGTTCCTTTTTTTACCCATATTTAATTTTAAATATTTTTTCTTACCAGGTTTTTTGTAAATGCCGCAATTTTCAAAGTATTTGAAAAATTCAAAACAAATAAATTTATACAAAATAATCTAAATTACGCTGCACATTTTGTTTAGTTATTTTTAATTTTTCAAAATACTGGCAAAATACCAAAAAGATCCTATGGAAGCTGCCACTTCCTGATCAGTAAATTTCACTAGAATCTGCCGATTTATCAAAAATCCTAAAGTACAATAAGAAGATTTTTCTGATCAGTTTCCATTTTTATGCAAATTCTATACTTTTTAAAAAACGTCGAAAAACAATAACTTAAGAAGCTGCCACTTTTAGCGTGCCGATTTCCGTAATACTTCAGAATCGCCTGATTTATAAAAAATCTAAGTATGAAGAATGAAACTAAGAATGATGAATCTAAGGTAGAATCTAAGTATGAAGGAATCCGTCTGGGCTTTTTGAAGAGGCCACATGCCGTCAAACAGATGGACATCACCCCAAAACCCACTTTTTCGGACTCGAGGTCGAAAATTTTCTTAAATAATATACTATACAACTTACTTTTACTTTGTAAAAGAAAGTAAAAGTTATGTCGTGTCTAAAAATAATTTATTTACATTTTTTTTGTTACTGAAGGAAAATGCATTAAATTGGTTTATAATATATATTTTAACTTTTAATTGTTAAATTAGATCTGAAAAAAACTGCAGCCAACAATCAAAAAATTCATGGTTGTTGAAAACGGTACTGTCGCTTGTATTTACACAACCACACGTAGTAATTCCCTCGTTCAGCACAAGATGTAAATAGTGGAAATCAACCGGGACCAACCAACTTCAGAGTTATTTGGGGCCGGTGTATAATTTTGGAACTCTTCGCATATTTTACACAATTGCTTGACACGGGACAGTTCAATGATGAAATTTGGGAGCAGATTCATGCACTGATGATTTTAATAATAACAGCTATTGGTAGGTGTTATAACAATGATGCTATAGAAGTAAAGTTCATTATAGTTTTTTTTTTCTAGAATGGATTTTAGAAGAATTAAAAGGAGGAGACCAACAACCATCAACCATTTACATTTCAAAAAAGTACCTATGTTTTGAAATGAATTTAATTTGAAATACAAATTTTGATTTGGAATATAACTTAATTACTTTCAATGTCTGAAACTCCAATCTCCCAACTACGAAATCTGATTACTTCGTTTTATAATCCAGGGGGTCTATTATGGTATTTTAGAAAGCGTTTATTTTCGAGAATATCGAACGTTTCGATAACATCGAAAATAGCTATTATGAAATTTTCGATAAACATTATTTCATTCGATAATTTCGAAAATATCTATTATGAAATTTTAGAAATCAAAAATAACTTTAATGAAAACGTGACAGATGCAGTTTTGTTTGTTTTAGTGATGAGCCGTATTGAAAACATTTCCAAAAACATAAAATTAGTTAACTAAAATATAAAATTGATTTATTGTATATTATGGAATCAAGCATTGTATTTTTTTACAATCGAGTGATTTGATTTGATTTGATTGAGATTTACGGTCAAGTCATTTGACAAGTAATCCCAGATATGGCCGGGGCCCACCGTACACCTTTATTACACATAACAAAATCGGGGAATAGGAAAGGTTATGTTAGTAAGGAGAGATTCGACCCGGTTACAGATACCTAAGTAGTCGATAGTTAGTAACGCGATAGTTAGAATTGTACCGTCACAATTCTAACTACGAAATAATTATTAAAAATGTAACTGAAAAACTTCCTTTCATCTGAAAATTAAAAATTGTTATTTAATTCTGCAAACTTATTTTCTTGAATTTTCATTAATACCTATTTTTAATAAAATCTAAAAGAAAGATCTAAAACAATAAAAAATTAAATTTAATAATTATTATTAAATACCACCCACTGGATGCAATACTAATAATTAAAAAATTCTTACTAAAACGCCTAACTAAAACAGTAGCCAAGCCACTGGAACAACAGAGGTCTCTATACTACAAAATTGTCCATTAAAAGTTTTTAACTGCTCCTGAAATTAATCTAATTTCAATCAAAACAGCATATCTATCGTGTAGCTAATCCGAAATGGTTTCAAAAACAGCAAATCTGCAATATTTAAGATCAATAATGGATGTTTGGCACAGCTCCAGAACCCCAACACATAAACAAATTAAATAAAACATTTAAAGCAATCACGAATCTGTAAGATGATAGAATTAATAATAAGTAGCTAACACAACTGTAGGATCTTATCGTATCAGGTCGTAAAACAACAACCAGCGATAATTATTTATCCAACCCAGAACAATATAATCAAAACCTTCACCAATTTACAGTCTCCCGAAACAACCTAGAAAACCATTTAACTAAAGAAATGCCATGATCCCTGAAAAACTATCTAAAATGTAGTAATCAAAAATGTTAATTAGAACCAAATATATAAGCTTAATCAGGAACTGAAATGAATAATAGTATTAATAATAAACATTTGATAAACCTCGATAACTCTAAATTGCAATCAAAACAAATAAATATAATAATTTAATACTCAAACTTTGAATAAAATTAGATGAAAGAGTATTAGTAAAATTAGTCAATCTCTGAAATCAAATTGTTGAAAGAATCATTTTTATAAATAATCATAGTAAAATGTACCAAGAAAAATCTGTACCGTTTATAAAGGAGTGCCCGATACCCGCTTTTCTCAAATGAAAACCAAACGTACGCCAACCTTAAAGTTATTTTCAAATCCCAATACACGATAACCATGCGATCTCCCGCTAACATCACTAATCAACAACATTTATGCTTTACAAAGCCGTGATGAATCCATGACAGATTATAAACGTACCGTGGTAATCATATAGCTCAAAATTTCATCGTACGACTGATCATCCTAAAATTTCAAAAATGATGCCACTCCCACGAATTTGATGGCAAACCTCAACAAAAACATCTATAATATTCAGCGGAGACTAATTTGAACATACAAATCTAAAAATCAGACAAGGGTTCTTTGTAAAACTGCAAATTTGCTTTCATATAGCAACAATCGATCACCTCATCAACTCCCAAAGAAACAGAACAATTTAAAATAGCCAAAAATAGCCTACAAATACAGGCAACGACAGAGCACATTACATGAATACAACCTTCCGTAAGTTAAGAAACACAATGTTCATTATGAACGAAACCAATTCAAAGCACTTCTTCATAAATATCAAATAAAATTTATTGCAACACAGGTCCACCATATCCTCGCCGCCCCTGCGCAAATTGATCACACAAAATGAAATCAATGAAAAAGTCAAAAATTTGCATTCGGTAGCAAACAACAACAAAACTCCATGTTTCAATCGTTTTTTCATATATAAACATTAACACACACAAGCATTAATAGTAAATATATAACAATTATGTAATGATATAAATAAAACAAAATTAAAACAAAAACTGCCCTGATCTTGTACTTTGTTCGTAATCAATACATACATATCCAATCATAGTAGACACAGCCAAAAGCATATAACAACTATTTATATACATCGCAAAACCACATTTTCGGTGATTATTGAAATGTATTTCCCGCTATGCACCTCCAATACTAATCTCCATGCAAAATATATTGTGCGTGCATACGTCGTACGTGTATATATATAGAAAACAAAAGACAGGACTCAAAATTACCATGGCAATAGCAGAAAAATAATCGTCGCAAAACAACAACAAAAATTGTTAGCGAGCAGGGATGCCAACTTAGCGATTTTGCCGCTGTTTTTAGCGGTTTTATTATAAGCGCTGTGACAAAATTTGTATCTTGCCGCTATAGCGGCTTTTTTAGCGATTTTGTTTTACAGATAAGCGATTTTAAGTGATATTTATCGCTTTCAAAATTGTTTAAAATGGTATTATTTTCCTCATATATTAGAATTTGTTTTTCTATTACAAATTTAGAAAATCCATAAATTTAGAAAACGATTAGTTCTATGAGTATTTTTCATGTTAATAATTAATTTTCTAGTTTATGTGGTTGGCAGTATGTATACTTGAGAGAGTGTTTTCAGCCATGAACGTGATAAAACCTAAAGCCAAAAACAGAATGAAAACTAAATTATTACAATGTCTTTTAACTGCTCGATTTGGTTTAAAACTGGCTGGTGCAACTTATAAATAGCTTAAAGAGGTTGTTGCAAAAATTGCTACTATGCAGTCGTACGGCATGAGGAGGAGACGAGGATATAGATGATATAATTGATATTGATTAAATTATTTAACGTTTATGAATGATATGAATTCGAAATTCAGATTAGCTATAATTATTTTTTTGAAAGAATATTGTATTAATAAGTTTTCGTTTACAATGAAAGGCATGGTTAATTGTGAACTAAAATGGTTTATGTGATCTATGTACATAATATATTGATGTATCTACTATTTTAATAAATAAATAATTATTTAACAAATGTTAAAAAAATTAAAATTAAAACTGCTTCCTTAAATTTTTTACAAGCTTCTCGATTAATTTCTTCTTAAATTAGTAGTTTTTCACCATATTATGTTGAAATATTTAAAATTTATTAATTATATGTTTTTGGATGGCTATTACTACTTATTTCTTTTTAGTGACATCTAGTGATATTTTAATAATATTCGTTTAGCGGTTTTTAGCGGTTTTTTAATTTTTATTTGGCGACAAAGCTATTTGGGAGTTGGCATCACTGTTAGCGAGTGTAACAAAACAGAACAGTGGTGACATGTTCTACCATCACATTTTCGATACTTTATCGAAGTTTATTTCTCGTTTTTCTAAACTAAAATGGACAACTGTTTCATTTATGAATTATTTCTTTTCTATTGCTATCACAACCTACTAGTACAAATGCGAACAAATTGTCTTTCTCTAATTTCTCTAAGTATCGAAAACAAATTATTTCTTGATAGAAATGGAGTAGAATATCACAATTTTTCAATCTGGCAACCTGGTAAATGATATAAAGTGTGAAATAGTGTCACATTTTATTCTAAAGAAGCGAGACATAATCTACGATAAAGTATCGAAAATGTGATGGTAGAACATGTCAGCACAGAATTGAAGACCACTTTCTCGCGCAAACAAAACTCGAATAATGCTATCGACATGAAAATACTAGTACTCTTTACCTTTATGTGTACTAATGTACTAATGTTACCTTTATGTGTTACAAAATGCAGTTAAAATGCTTATATACATTAAAACTTATTTGGGAAAATATGTATTATTAATTAATATGTAGTAAAATATGTGTACAAAATATGTGTAATACATACAATGAAAAAACGAAAAAACACTTAGCTTATACATCATTTGGAATCAAAATAGTCCTACATATTACAGGTTTGCATACAATGCGTATGAAGCGTTAAAGCAACGGTGTCAAAATACATACAAACGAAAATTGTTATGTACATATTCTATACTATTGCAAGCGCACCACACGCAAATTAATACAAATATACAATATGTATGTTAAACTTTTCACTTTACATATTAAATTACACAAATTATGTATTATTATTATTTTTTTATTTATTTATTTAACCATCAACACTATATATTATTTATTTATTAGTTAATTAATTATTACAGTACATTTAAATTAAATTATTTATTTATTTCGAGAGACAAAACACGTCTTTCCTCGACGACAAACAACATGCCGACCCTGTATTGTTTTACAATCGAGTGATGATGAATTATAGG
Source organism: Nephrotoma flavescens (assembly GCA_932526605.1). NCBI lineage: Eukaryota > Metazoa > Arthropoda > Insecta > Diptera > Tipulidae > Nephrotoma > Nephrotoma flavescens. Next base: position 131,073,743 of record OW052222.1, on the reverse strand, counting down.
ATGAAGTAGCACCGGTGAATACTCAACGAAAACGATTTCGTGATAGTCGAAACGTGCTCGACATGCCAAATAAAAGGTAATAAATATAATAACAATTTTCATAATTAATCCTTTTCTAACAATAACTTTTATATTTTTATATTTTTAGTTTCATTAAATTATTCAAAATATCGAAGCAATTGTTCAGAGATATTCTGAGTGAAGTTAATATCTCAGAATCTTACGAAATTCGAAAATCCATATTTCTTAACCAAAACAATCTTAACGAACATAAAAAATCCGTTTCTCACCAATTACGGATTCCGCCCTGTTCCATTATCACGCTCCTAATAATATGACTAATACGTCGGGTAATTAAATGTACTTCAATGTACCTTGAGTTTTGCTAATCACCCGATGACTAATCGCTTAACTGCCACTTACCACCCCTCCCCCCAACCCAGTTTTTACTAGTAATTTTTGGAGTTTACTCTTTAAGAATCGATTTTCATAAGACACCCGGTATGAAAAAAATATCAGCAGTAAAATCTATTGAACGAATGACCTCGTTACTTTTTTTGTGCGCAACCTATTCTGCGTAAAGGGCTAGTTAAATAGACGGAAACGAAACGAAATGAAATGAAACGAACGAATTCAATATCAGAAAACCTACTAGACCAGTTATGTAGACGAAACGAAATGAAATCAGACGGAAGAATTGATTCAATTCAATTTCATTTCGTTTCGTCTTTGCGGTTATACATTATCGGTTTTGTTATTTTTTTGTTATCCTTAATAGCACTTGTCAAAGTTGACGTAAATAAATTAATAATGGATTCCGTCCGACGCAATGAACAATATTAACGAAATAGACCCCCATTGACCATGTTTGTGAGTTTGATAAGGCGTATTTAAAGGGAATGCCGAAAATACATCAAGATGGTTTCATCAACAATTATTACAAAAAATACAAATAAATAAATATAAAATTAGAAGTAATTCTTGTTTTATTTAAAAGGAATAATTTATTATAATATTTTTTGTTTGCCTTGGCACTGCTCCAACCCCGTTCACACAAGTCATCAAATCGCGTCCCTCAATCTGTAGGCAATATTGGTTGATCGATTTTGCCCCAACCGACTAACAGAAGTTAGAGATTGTGTGATATCATCTCTCCATTGAACTTCCAACAAGTGCCCATTTACTAACACTACATCGCCATAATTTTTCGCATAATTAATCACAAAAAAATCGAATGTGTCGGCCGTCATACGCGTGTATTTAAAAAATTGTTCAGAGTCCTCCTGTTTCATTTTTAGAAAGATTATTTTAAAAAACCCAATAAAATGGATTGATTTAATGGACGAACACCCCAACGCCGTACACGTCGATTTCTTCTCATTTTTGTTTTTTTTATAAGTAAAATTCCATATCCATTTTATAGGAATATTTATTAATAATCACAAAAACAATTTATTTCGTCCGCGACTATGTTGTATGTACATAAATAAAATTACAATAAATGTCAAAAAACGATTTCATCAATTCGTCTATATAACCATGCCTCCTTCGTCTTTCCGTTTCATTTCATTTCAGTCCGTTTCGTTTTCGTCTATATAACTAGCCCTTAACTTTCATTTTTAATTTAATGTTCGTGTGATTTCTATGTTCGGCGTTGGTTCGTTAGTCAATATTTCGATAAAATGCATATGTAATGTGTATGTAAATTAGTGATTATATAATTTAACTCTTCTTTCTCATTGAATTATAAATTGATTCTTATTCGGTGCTCCTTTTTATACTTGATTTTTTCTACAATTGGTTTTAGTTCATTAACAATAGTAAGCGGAGAAGTATTATTGTTTGCTACCGGAATATTTTTTTTTAAATTTACGTAATTACGTAAAATATAATGTCACTTGATTGAAATTTCATTTAACATTTTCCGACATTTTAATAAAAATTTAAAATATTGTTTTAAAATATTAATATCCTTATAAATAAAATTTGAAGTGATGAAATAGACTATTTTAAAATTTTTTAACAATTTAATATTGAAACTATACCAACAGGAAAACTTAACCGGAAACTTCGATACCCTCCCTATCCACAAACTGGATAGTTTTTATGTAAAATTTGATTCAAAGTTCCATGAAAATTTAAAACAGCTAGATGCCCAACCACATAAATAGTGATCTGACCACATAAATAGTGATTTGAGAAATATGCATAAACAAATAAACAGCAAAAAATCTAAACCACCTCCAAAAACTCCAGCCGAGAAACAGCGAACGTACAGACTAAAAACAAATTAATGAGTGGGGAACAAAATCCGTCCAAGTCCATTTACCCTCAAATGCTGCACAGTTGGCGCCATCAAGTCCTGATATGGGACCCACCATCATACAGCAAGAAGCAGTCATCGAAAGTGTACCAACAGGTATTGAATCAACAAATAGAAAATAGAGATTTTAATGAGTCGATACAACCGCAAAATCTTCATGATGGTGATGTGGGTGAGTATGCAGGGTCAGTCATTGAAGATGAACAAATTGATAATGAAGATGATTCCAATTTAGATGAGATTTTACTAGCAGAAGATAATTCAAGTCATCCATATAGCGGCTATCGTTTGCATCAATCAGCGTATAAACTATTCTAAAAGATGTTCGTGGAAAATGATTTTGGTTACGTCTGTAATGTTGGTGATCGTCTATGGTTTTCAATTGATCTGAAAACTATACGACTAGAAGATGAAAATTTCCTGAAACAAATTACGGTATGTCAAAATTTTATTGCTTATAATTTATTTAACTAATACCTTAATTATTTTTGTCGCACAAATTTTTTTTGTTTAGACCTTTACAAACGTCGCTGACGTCAAGGTGTGTAAAACTTTCAATGTCAGTGTTAAAAATGCCAAAATCCCGTCTTTGGCTTTAAATATCCAGATAGAGCAGCGTACTTACCAGAATTAGACATCATTAACGATTTATATCACCGCGACTCTCTTTTATGCAGATACGTAGATTGCAGAATTTTAACGGTCAGTTCGCTATAACCGGGCAAATAATTAATGTACCTGTTTCAGTTAACAATATGATAAAGCTTTTACCCAGGCCACTAGATGGTGAAGAAGAAGATTTTTATATTAATATACACATCAAGAAAAGGCTTATTCATAGAACGGGTTATCTTCATGGGCTGGTTAGAAGATCTGTCATCAAACAATGGTTAACATATCTGGTCCAGACACCTTTATATAAGTATTTTAATATCAAAGTAGATGATTCTTGGTTCACAACTAATGATAACATGATAATTGATTACACCGATTCTGAAGATCATATCATACCTGTTGACCCTGACTCTGCACAAACGCGAATACATATTCATGAATTAAATGAGCACATTACAATTGATGAAAGTCTTATAGCCCAACAGCAAACTCTTATGTTGAACGAAGATAGATTCTTTCACATCGCTCCAGGTGAAAACAAAACTCCAATGTGTTTGCTGTTTTGATAAATATGCAGAGGAACTATCGTTTCTAGTCATTTACTTAGGACAATTTCGTGTATTCCGAGACGACATTACAGTGACGCCATTTATGATGGCAACCAGTGACTTGCGTCGTTCTGATAGGAGGAGAGTGACACCAAATAAACTTCTTTCAAATAAATGTGAGAATCATAATTCCGTGTAACATGACACAAAGATAATTTATTACACACCTGGACTAGGTTGATCTGCCCTCCACAAGGTCCAATGAGTAACATTCGACTCAATATCTAGTGGCAGTCTGGTGTAATAAATTGTTGAAGATGATAAAATCGAACTTTAAATTAAATGTTTGAACCCTTTACGGTTTGGAGAAAACTTCGTGTAACCTGACACAAAGATAACTTATTACACACCTGGATAAGGTTGATCTGCCCTCCACAAGGTCCAATGAGTAACATTTGACTCAATATCTAGTGGCAGTCTGACACAAAGATAATTTATTACATACCTGGATAAGGTTGAGCTGCCCTCCACAAGGCCCAATGGGTAGCATTTGACTCAATCTCTGGTGGCGGTCTGGTGTAATAAATTGTTGAAGGTGATAAAATCGAACTTTAAATTAAATGTTTGAACCCTTTACGGTTTGGAGCCAATTCCGTGTAACCTGACTCAAAGATAATTTATTACACACCTGGATAAGGTTGATCTGCCCTCCACAAGGTTCAAGGGATAACATTTGACTCAATATCTGGTGTTGGTCTGGTGTAATAATTTATTAATATTCGAAAAATCGATGTTTTTGTCATAAATAATCGTTTGGGGTGAAATTTACCCTTTGTCAAAATAAAGCGTTGATCTTGAACTATTTAATCAATGTAATTAATTTGTAATAAATTCTGGTCCAAGAACCATCACTATATCACAGCTACATTAGAAGTTACAATTTTGGCGGTGTAGGTTTAATTACAAGCTAAACCGACCACTCGTTCCTCGAAAACGGTAACTGTAATAAAATCGGGATTTGTTGTAATAAATGTAACAAATTATAGTACAGGTTTCATTGAGGCGGGCTAATATGGTCGGTGCAGGTTAAGAGCACTCACATATACCTAGTTTGGTCTTCATAATAGAAAAAATATTATATTATACTATATTAGCTGACCCGCCGAATTTCGTTCCGCCCTAAACTACTTCGTTCCGAGCAAATAGTTTTGACTTTCACGAAAATTGATTTTGATGAGAGAACAAATCAAACAACTCAACTCAATTCACAATAGACGATTGAGTTGAATGGCCATTCCGTTCACTTTTACATATAATTCAATACTAAAGACAAGTTTATGGTTGCGTTCGTTCGTTTGGTCATTTTCTCGACCAATCATCTCTTGTGGAAAAATCCAGAAGAAAAAAATCGTAATTTTTGAGCCACATTTTTATTCGTAAAAATTGTCAAAACGAACTAACGCCATAAAAATTCAGGCATCTATTGAAATTTGAGTTGTTTTTTGGATTTTTTCTCAGTGTGGAAATGAATTGGAAATAGGTTGGAATCCAAAATAATTCAATGTATTTTATTCGAGTGGAACTAAATACAATATTTTTCTTTTTTTTGTCCAGCGCGTAAATGAACGATAATGGTTTGCCAACTCTCAAACACGCGACGTACAACTGACCATGAGAAAAATGCGGAAATTTATTTGCCAGAAATGGCAAATACTCACCTACAGCCGATGTCAGACAACCAGAAATAGGCCATTAAATAAAACACCATTCATTGATTTACGATTAGTAAATATTTATTTGTTACTGGTTCAACTGGAGAATCGCCCTGTTGTAACACTGGAAACCTAAAAGTAAATCATATGTAATTATGGTTAAATTTGCATACTAGTTATATAGACAATTATACTCATCTTAGTATCTTAATGTTATATTAGTTAATGTATTCCATTTATATTTCCTTATATTTACATAATCAATTTCCTGTTGTGTAAGAAATTTAATGCTAAATTGTAACTACAATACTTACGTCAAATTCTATTGTCAACATTGATAATACTTCATTTAACTTAACGCGAGTGACATCTGCAGAGCAGCACAGCACACCTTTACGTTATACGCAACCAAATTGTGTAGGTGTACCAATTTAATTTCATCAGATGTTACGTGATAAAAGAAATTTGCTCGGTTGCTGTCACTTCTCTTCTATTTTTACCATCGCTAACAATAATTAAATAACTTAAAATTAATATTGAATAAATAATAATAAATTAAAAATAAATAAAATTAAAAACCAAAACTGCGTTTAACATTATCAACTCAGCGAATCCAGATACAATCCGCTACCGCAACACACGTTGTTCATCAGTTCCTGTGAACCAATCGCGTTTCGTTATCCAATTTCGGAGGGTTCAAATTACGCAGCATGATTATAACATATCCTACCTTGAGCATCAGGTTATGCGATGGTATTCCTGGTTAAACGTCTAGATTGGTCACACAGTCAACGGATCTATATAAATGCATTTCCCCAGCGATTTGGTTTTGAATAAATTATTTCAGCCTGTTACTTGTTCTTGGCTGCCAAAATCGCTCGTTCGCTAAGCCAATCGTCCGGAAACACTTTCGTGATAAGCTGTTCCTTCGACGTTGTGAACATGCAAAAATTGAAGGGAAACGAAATCAATCTCTCAAAACATCAACAGGAATTTCACCATTGCTAAACGCCAAAAGTTGTTTGGAAAAACCAGCAGTTGATGAGTCATTCTGTAACGCGACTTTCACGTCCTGGTCAACTGCAACTTCTTCACATAGCCCCACAAGCTTGACGATTTCAGACATGCGTTGAATTCATCTGCAGCTCTTATTCTCGTAATGGCAGGTAGCGAGCGTTTGATGAAAATCGCCAGCCAGCAGAATCATCACTCCACCAAAACGTCTTGAGTCAATTCGTAAATCCTTCCAAAGATCGTTTATGGGCCATTGTCCATTCGTCCCAGAGGATTTTGCATTCTTGCAATACCTTAGCCATCACCCAGTTCTTGACAATTGGGTACACTGGTTTTTCATTCGTATGGATATTCACCGGCAACTTCAACGCAGAATGTGCCATCCGGCCGCTGTCTAGCACTGTGATTGCAATTCCCGATGATGCAACGACTAACGCTATTTGAGACCTCTAACTAAATGTGGCCAAAAGCAATGAAATCAGCATTGGGATTTTGTACGCTATTCTCACGAAATTCTCATGAGAATTTGTATACGTTTACCACATACAAATTCTCATGAGAATAGCGTATAAAATCCCAGTGCAGAACAATCGTTTGTACTATTTGGCTCATTGAATCTCGATCGCACACTTGCTCTCGTTGCAATTCACGATTAAATGCATCGTGTATCGAACGAATTGGTGCTGACATACCAATTTCGATAAATAGCTGCCGCAGATAAGCACGCACATATATCTTCGATCATGATCAAAGCTTCGTTGCGTATCTCTCGATGTTGCAGTGCGAACTCGATGCAAAATGTGGCCAGCCATCCCATCCTTGTATTCGTTTCACAATTCCAATGCGTTCGATGGATGACATATCGCTATGATGATCACGAACAATGTACGAATTTGATTTGGCGGCGCAGAAACAATAGCATCGGAGAGTGAACAGTCCCAATGTGAGTCGTTTTCTAGCAAATCCACTCGGTCGCAAACTTCTTTATAAGTAACGCACAACACACAATCTATCTAATTCGAACGAAGTAGGACCATGGGAACGAAAGCAAATAAAGATAAAAACCTTCGTCTTGTCGTGTATGAATGGTGTACATACGGCTAAGCGCATCAGTAAAATACACAACGACGTATCCTGCAACAGGTTGGCCTTTCTTTCGTCGTTGAAACTTTTTCGACAACTGGTTTCAAGTATAAAAGAAATTCGTGATTATTGTAGCTGGTGATCATTCTGCTCGTTGTGCTGCATTCGCTTCCGTGAAATAGACACGTTGTCCATTCTCAAAGTGCACCCACAAATGTTGAACAGTGGGGTGACGTTCGTGTAATGCAAATGAGAAAATACGCCAAATCGCCTAATTGCAACTGGCATAACAGCCCAATTGGAATCTTGACATATTGTTATTTGCATCCAAAGCAGCAATACCGAACACTGCCAGGTCGCTACCTTTGTTCACTTATTTGCAAACATATTTAATGAACTTAAAGGAGTTACAGGTACTCAAAATTGCAGTGTGTTGTGAGTGTTTTCGATAGAAACTTAAAATACGGAACGATCCAGCGATTATCGACCACGATATATTTTCCTTTCACCGTAACTGTTGTGCTACGAACTTCAGGTGAATGACGCCGTGATAACCGTCGTTTCCACTTATTGCGTATGACAGCAACGGACGCGGATGCGTGCATGTGGTAATCCACGCTTCTGCTACTCTACTGAGTACATCCAACAACGTTGCTGTCCGAGAACCGTCTGTTTAACGATGAAGTCCATCATTAGCGTCCTGAGTTTTTGTTTAAATAAACGTGCTGTAATATCGTGGCGATCGCTGGAAATTTGTCCTGGCAGTAGATTACCGGTAATTTCAAACCATTTTTGATTGCATGTGAACGTGATAAACAAATCAGGCCGTCCGTAATGGCGCACATATGTCATAGCATTATGTGCATATTCATGCATATAGCGTGAGCTGCCAACATATGTCGCTGAAAGAATGGTCAATTGACCGATGTTGGTTGCATCGTCGTATCGCGCAGAACTTTTAATTTAATTAAAGGTCGAATAGAATACCTCGCGCGATAAGAAACAACGTCTCGATCACCAATTGAAATCGACAAAAAACTGACTATCGCATTATATTCGTTAGGTTCATCAGCGGAGCACAGGACAATGGTCGGAGTTGGTCGAACAACATTTGGAGAAATTGTCCTTGAAATTTAAAAAGAAATTTCCAAACAATTTAAATGCTTTAATGCGAATAGTTCGAGGCTTTGAAATTCTCGGGTTTTCCCAATGTTTTAGAGCCATTGGTTATTATTAAAATCAAAATAAAATTTTTTATTGTTGGATATTACTATCGCTGAATTTTATGTTGTAAATTAATTTTATTTTTCGCATTAGAAATAAAATAAAATTTACAACTTAAAATTATTAAGTTAAACGTCATATTTTTGATGGCTGCCATATTGAAATGCATCCGCCCAAAGAGCAGGCCACTGATTATTATAATTTTAAGGGGTAATATTCTGTGATACTGTTGGCTGTTGTAGAATGTAGACTCTCGGTAATAATATTTAAATTCATTAATATTGACTTAACCTGAAACCATACCCGTATTCAATAGCTCGTCGTTCAATAGCTAACTGCACGTCGTCAATGCAAACGCCCTTAAAATGCTTGTTGTATTTTACACAACATTTATAATGATAAGAACGATGCATGTAATCAGCTCTGGTTTAAGGATTTCTCATAGCAATCGGCTAAAATACAACCACAAACTCGAACGAGTATAGGAGACAGTGTTGAATCAGATGGTAACAAAATTGGGAATGCAATTAGGACATTCTTAGGTATGGTATATATTATGTACTTATTAATTTACATTCCACGTTCGGGCATACATATATCCCATTTCAAAAATTTCAGTTTATTAAAATAAAAATAATTATTAATTATAATTAGCATAATTCATTATAAAATCACATTCAAATTATTTTAAATTATACATCAAATTAAAATACACTGTCATTTTTGAACGTTTCCAATAATGTTTTTTAAAATCAATGTTGCAAAGCTGTCTACCAATTTGAATTTTTCATTTTGTATTTTATTTGCCTGTGCCAAAAGATCGTTTGAACGTTTCAATTCATCCGCAACAGTTTGCGATGATTTCTTCCTTAACTTTTTATTTTCCTCGTAATCATCAGTATTTTCTAGCTCGAGGGGATCTAGCTCGAGGGGATGGTGGTGCAGGTGATAATGTTGATGACGATGTTGTTGCTAGCCCAAACGCCGAAGTTGATGGAGTTGGAGATGTGGCTCACTGTGATGTGGATCATTTACATCTGGAAACTAAAATCGTGGACTATTGAATTCTGTTTACACATAATATAATATATGTGTTTGTTTATATAAATATAGAGTTGTGTATGTATGTGGTTATATATATTGTGTAAATAATATAGTTACCAAACTATCATTTAACATCCCGCCAATGATTGAACCTACCAATAAATTGAATAGTTAGTATAAAATTATCGATATACTATGTACTGTATATACTCAATGAAAATTTTTTAAATCTTAGTAGGCTGCATTAGTTTGAAATTTTTTTTATTTCTTTTATTTATTTTTTATTTGTCAGGTGAAAATTTCAAGTGATAGAAGTTGTCGTTTGAGGTGATAGCAGTCGCAAGGAAATATTTATAAAGCAGCATACTAAAATTTAAAAATCACCCAGTGGCACTAGTCTGGTAATTCCCCGGGAATAGGGAACTGGGGAAAGAATATATATGTAAATTCTGCTCAAATATTATTTTTCCGACATACTGAGGTAAAAAGATAGTGTTAAAATTGTTGGAAACAAAATTAAATTGGGAATAATTTTCCCTGCCAAATTATTCCCAAAAAATTATTCCCAATTTATAAATATTTACATCAAACTTTTCTCCTCAGTAGGCCGGATAAAAATTATTTGAACAGAAATTACATATAAATTCTTTCACCAGTTATCGAACAATTATTTTGTAAGTTTCGATTTAATTATCTAGTAACCAGGAAGATGAGTAGTGACCCTGAGTAGTGAACCACCAGATACTTCACATTATTTCTTTTCCTGTCTGTAATGAAAAGTAAATTCCATTACAAAACGTTATATATATAACTATAGCACAAAAAATTTGAATTTTCATACCGATATCTTTTTGTCAAATTATTTATTTTGTTCAGGACTTCAATAGTATTGACATTTATCGTTTTTCTACATTTCTCCCCAAATATCTATAAATATACTGGTTTCCCCTCCGACCAAATGTTTCGATTTTTATTTCCCATGATTTAATTAATTAAAAAAAATTTGTTGTATTAAATTTTATTGACACCTTCAACGTAAATACAAAAAATACATGACATGGAAATATTTTTAGTTTCCGGAATTAACGTAAAATGCTACTGGATGAGAAAAATTATCTCATCCCGAAACTATATTTAAACCAAGTTGCAAACTATGGTTAGGGGTGACACATTACAACGAAACCATGGTTAACTCGAAACCATAGTTATGAAACCAGTAATAAGTATATAGTACGAGTATAACATTAACGTATAGTTGTCTTCGCTCAATAATTAATATATCAATTAGAAGCATCCATTTACATGCCCCTACCACGCTTATTAAATTCAGTAAATGTCCTCATTAGTATGATGATAAGCCCAATAATTTAAAGAATATGAAAGTAAAGGCGTATAAAGATACTCTTTAGATTTTATTTAGAAGAATGAAAGAATACTGCAATTACATCAAGAGGATTACTGAAACATTAAAAAAAAATCCGAAATATTTCTGGACTATTTTAAAACAAAACGTGAAATAAATGTGTTACCTTCACATAAGACGTTAATATCAAATATGTTTACCGATTTCTTTCAATCCATCTTAAAGAAATATAGCCGGAAGATATCCACAACCATGAAAGTCTATTAATTATATTGAAACACTAAAACATTTCCGTTTTTTTATGATTATGATGACTAATAAGCATGGAACTATAATCAAATTTGTGTAACTGATTTTTAACTGTCCCGCTTACGAAATGGTATACCATAATAAATTATTATTTATACATGCCTCTATAAAATATGCATAAAAACATTTCGAGCCATTATACCGATTACTAAATTTCATTTTCACCAAACATTTTTCTATATACGTTTACATTTAATAGAAATAGAAAAATGTCATTAGGCATCAAAAAATTATAAACAAAATAATAATAATATTTTTAAATTAAAGGAAAACACCAATTAAATAAAATTATAACTGTTAAATGAGTTTCGTTCCAATCAAGTAAAAGTTCTAATAATGTAATGTAACACGAAACAGAATAATCGTAAAAAGGGTGCGCTTTTCAATTATGTTACAATAAAAGCAAACGTAATATAACCAGCCGATATAAAAATTTCTATTAAAAGTAGGAAATTATCTAAAATTAAAATTAATAAATAACACTTGCTAGGTATATAGAGAGAGGTAATATTATTCATAGAACCAAAAAATTTAATAAAATTTTCATTTCTATTTTAATTTTGACCAAATCACCAAAACCATAATATTAAAATAAAGGCGATATGACTTCGGGTATACCCCACTACTTGCTCCAACAATATATAAATTAGAATTAGACTCATGGCATCGATTAACTTGAATATCGTACCAAAAACAAAAACAAACTGGAATTAGATTAACGTCTCTAATTTAATGCCTTTAAACCATTTTTTCGTGTAGTATGTGCTTTTGGGTTTCGGAAGACTAAACGTAACGAAAAACGCAGACCATTTATTTTCTTTCATATATTAACGTAAGCCTATATATGTATATATTTACTTGCCTTTCATCCTCTGAAGAAATACACTTAATTTGTTAAAAAATAAAAACGCGTTCATTAAATTAAATTTGATTGATGTAAATTAGTTAAAATTGATCATGAACATGATCAAAATCATTATTATATTTAATGATAATAATAGCAATGTAATAATGATAATGGGTGTTCATGATGAGTGTGTATCATGAAAGGTTATGTATAGTTGGCTGTTGGTGATGGTTTTTCTTCGTGTTTCATAATATATTAAATTTGTAATTGCGGCTTTTACGAAACTGTTTTAAGGATTTTTTCGTTTATTGTTTGTTGTTGCTTGTAATTGTTGTGGTTTTGTTTTATGTGACATAAAATAAATAAATTAATTGAAAATTAATGGGACCTGTTTGGGCTAAATTATTTTTTCTGTTATTTGATTGATTTTGTATTGTGTGATTTGGTAACAAATTGCTGATGGGATCGTTGTGACATTTTTAGCTTTTGGAAGGAGAAATAATGTTTTATATGATAGTTAAAAGATAATTGCAAAATTTTACTTCAAAGCAACCAACTAAATACATGATGATTTACCACGAGCTCTTGGTAAAGACTATTTCTGGCCAGCCGGACAGTACCTACCGTATTGTGTAATGTAATGCGTGAATTATTTATTTTTCTGCTGAATATTTGTAATTGAACGATTCTGTTTCGGCATTTCATTAATTAATTTTATTTTATATTTGAATTTCAATTGTTATTTCCATTTTAAAGTGTGTAATTTTCATTTATATGTTGAGGTATTTTTCTTATTTTGTGACTATTTGTTAATCTGGAACTCTTTTCTTTTGGGTCGTTCGTAGCACTGATATGGGTTTCAGGTTTTCAAATAGGATTTTTCATCTTTTTGGAGTAGGTAAGGTTTTTTTTTTTGTTAATCCTACAAATAATTCTTGTGATTAATCCTTGTCGTTGTAACTTTGTGTTAGGTATAAATAATTTATTTTTAAAAGATTTTGGTTATTATTTCTGGGTGGAGAAAAATTTTGATTTGTAAAATTAAAAAAAAGAAGTTTTTAATTTCTAAAAGTTCTAAATTTTTTTGAATTTAAAAAGTATTTTTTTTAATTAAATGACATTTTTACAAACTAATAAATAGCTCTCTTATTTTAATAAAATAGTTTATAAAATGATTTATAAAATACTTTTTAAATTTAAAAAGTTTATTTATACAGAAGTTTATTTATTACAGAATAATTATTTCAAAAGAAGTGTGCTTGCATTTTAAAAGAATTTTTTTGATAATAATGGTAACTTATGAAAATGTTTATATGCATTATTTTTACCAGAAATCCCATTGTTTTATTTTTCAATTCATCTATATTTTATTTTAAAGTTTTTTCGGCTATTTTAGACAAAATATTATTTACAATTACAATGACATTCACTTTTCCAGAAGTTTTATTTTGGTGATATAATTTGCTAAATCGATATGTTCTTGTGTTATACTTAAGGTATGAAGCAAGATTTGATTTTTTGCAGTTTGGTCGTTGCAACCTGATAAGTAGACCAACTTTATATCAGTACGAAACGAAACTGCCAAGAAAGAACTTGGGGAGGTTCTCATTATATTTTTTAGGGGTTGTGTGTATTTTTACACAATGGCCCTGGCAGTTAAAATTTAGGGAGTGGGTGTTAATTTTCTACGTTTTGTGGTAGATATATTATGTTATAAGTAGATGACTTCTTTGTTTTTGCTGACTTGAACAGTCGCAAATAGTGTGAATGCCATTGTATTTGTAAAGTGTATTGCGGATTTCTTTGATTTAATAAAATTGTGTGACATTTTTGAAAAAATGTTTATTTAAAAATTAAAATAAATCTTTTAAAACCAGCCAATAGTTTTTTTTATTCTTCAAAAACAATCTCTTAAAATTTAAGAAAACTAAAATTATTTTAAAAATAAAAAAATTATCCTCTTGATTTTGAAAACGAGATTTTTCTATGTATATTTTTTTATTTTTACTGTTTTTTTTCTCAGTGTACGCTTTTCTATTATTCTTATAATATGCCATATGGATGCCATATATTCTTATAATATGCCATTTCTTGTGCAAACGCTATCATATGGCTATAGTTATTCTCTCTAAGTCTTAGTAAACCCATAGTTTTAGGAGTTCGAACATGGCCGATAAGGAAAATAATACCTGCCGCATTGTCCACCTACCCACAGTTATTAATTTTCAAAAGCTATTCAAAACAGAATCAACCATTTCCAGAGAATCATATTTCTAAGAAATTGGCACTTTTTTTCTTATATTCTTATATGAGGCCAGGGCTACAAACAATTTGGATATTTGCGCCTATCCTACCTTGTGGCCGGTACTGCCCACTTACTGCTTGTTAACCCCTACTATGTCCGATTAAGAATTGGAACTATTAATTTTTATGTTGTTCCAAAGGTGGATTGCACAAATCGCTCCATACGACTAGGGCTGTCCGGCTGCGCCCAGAGTTAGTCCCTATCATATGCTATTCAAAATGTAAACAATAATTTGTGGCAATTTGCAATTGTATATAATTGTATATAAGACCGACAGGGGGTCATAGATGTGTTACATTTCACCACAGATCGTAATCTGTTGATGAAATTTCACTTTGCATCCTGCCCCTATCGGGATTCGAATATTTTGTTTAATATTTTATTATTATTTAATAAAACATTAAATCGAATTTATTTATTTATATTAATGTATTGCTGTTGAAAGTAAAATTCACCACCACACGAATCTTTTATTCAAGTTCTTTTCTAAAATCACGGCATCATAAATAATTAAACTTCTAAAGTCACGTCGTAGTATATCTGTTCACTATAAAAATTTAGAAAAAATAAATTAAAAAGAGAGTGGGGGATTTTTATTTTTGATTTTTATATTTTCTGCTATAAAAAATACTCAGCTTGATATTTTTCAAGGAAAAATTATAGCAACTCAACAAAAACAAAAAAAAAATTGGAATATCTTTCTCACAAATAGAAATGGTTTATTTCCCTCTCTTTTTGTATAAAATCTCGTATTTTTGAATGGAATAGGGCCATTACTCCTATCAATGTATATTTATAACAAGTAGAAATTTAAAATTAGTATGACTAAAAAAATAAGCGTGGGGCGCTTCTTTACGGCATTAGCAATTTAAAACTACTAGACACATGTAGTAAAGTCTTTTATTAACACTAATATAACAGTCTATTCTGATATATCCTAAAAATAGATTTTTTGCTGGAGCATTTCAGTATTAACGTAAAAATGATATATTGAGAGATAGTATATACATTCAGAAGGAGTGCCCCACGTTTATATTTTTAGTCATATTAATTTTAAGTTTCTACTTGTTAGAAATATACCTTGATAGGAGTAAGGAAGAAAAATTTTATTTTCTACTTTTCAAAGCCTTTTATTATATTATCTACTTTTTAGAGCCTTTAAATATAATCGTGGTTTTTTAAAATTTTTATTTAATTATATTTTATTTTCTACTTTTTAGTCATCGAATTTTTTTAATATCTAAAAATCTAAAAAGAATCTTATATTGTCATTGGAGTTAAGCCTGCATGCAAAATTTCAGCTCAAGTGGACTATCGCAAGTGGTAGAAAAATTGATTACAAAATTTGACGATACAAACAGACACACAGAGTGAGCTAATATAATCGTGGTAATAAAAGGCTTTCATTTTTATAATTATTGAATTTAACATTAACTATAAATTCATATTTGGATCTGTTTAACTAGGTGTTTGATTATTTTGGGGATGACCTTGGTATAGCCTGCATGTTCTGACAAACTATAGCATACCATGGGAATATTTAAAATATTATTGTTATCCTTATTGTTTAATGGCTGTCAGCGTTACATTAAAAGATCCCTCCCTAGCCACTGAAAGTTACGCGCATATGAGGTGTGACATGTGGCGTCGATCAAGATCCAATGTCATTCGTTACACGACTATTAATATGAACTTTTGTAACTATGAATACTTATTCATTTCAGCTGATGATCCTGAAGATTCCGCGCCCGATGGCTCAACCGAGCCAGCAGGTAATATGCAAATCTTTGGTATTGGTCGCTTTATTTTACCTAATTTTGTTTTGACGACAACCACACGAACTAAACCATTTAGACCTGGTTTAGATGATATTTAACAGACTTAATGCCCGCTTCAGATAAACCTCAAAAATTTGGAGCACCTGGCGGTATAAAATGCCACTCGACGTTGTGAGACGTAAGATACTTCATTACAACTGCGTCCTTCTCGACAACCAACAAGCACCTTCGTAGATCTCGTTGTCCGCCGACAAAATCCAAACCATTGTCGCTATAAATATGGCCGCATATTCCTCGCCTTGCATGGAAACGACGCAAAGCCGCTTAAAATGTCTCTATTTATAGTTTTTGCGCCTCGCAAACGGGATGCCTTGATTAATAATGGCCAAGAATAATAACCCCCTGTGGTAAAGAACGGTCGATGGTATGACACCCTATGTTGCGGTAGTTGACCCATGAGCTGCTGCTGTTTTTTCGCCTTTAGTCGGACGCATCTAATACATATACTAAGAACTCGTCGTAGTGGTTTGAGGTGTTCGTCTCTAATCACCAAAGTGGTTAATCGATGTGAAGTCGGAAGTATGACTGGATGCTTTACATCATACGAAACATCTGCATTACACAGCCTGCCACCAACTCGTAAAAGACCAGCATTATCTAGGAACGGAAAAAGAAATATTAATTAAGCATCTCTTTTGATTAGTTGTTTGTTCGCGAGAGCATTTGTTTCAATTGCAAAACTAATTGCACTTTTCGCATGAGCCAGGTGAACGCATCACGTTTAGCTTCGTTATTCAAGTGTGAGCATTTTAAACCCTTGGATGCTCTATTTGAAAACCTTTTCTGAAATAGTAATATAATTCGTGCAATTACGAAAACTATTTTAGAAAATTTCGAACATCGTTCTATGAACGCTCCTTAAGCTAGCAGAACCCATACAGCAGAACATAACAAGATAGTATGAATAATTATAGGCTAATTATGGGCTAAATAAATGCCCCATTAAAAAATTGTGGGCTCGATCCCTACCAAGCGTCGGTTCTGCTAGCTTTAGAAAAAGTTAGCAGAACCCATATCAAAAAATGATTTAAAAACAATTGGAAAAATAAAGGTTAAATTTAGGCTAATTAAATACCCTATTTAATTTTTTTGGATAGATAATTTTTAATTATACAATGTGCATGAACAGCCAAAGAATTCTCCAAATTAATTAAAATTCATTATTCGAATTTTAAAAATTTATTTCTTATCGATATTTCGGGCTAACTGCCCATTTTCAAGATAATATGTTATAAATTTAAAATTAAGTAATATATAATTGATGTTGTTTTATTATATCGTAAAATACACAACATAATACATTTTTGATAATCACAAATATTATTTTATAAGATATTATAAAAAATTTTGTTTATGCAAGTGATTTTAAACTACAATGATTAATTTAAGTCGGTGACTTGAGGCACGGTCGTCATTATGAAAAATTTTTTATAATAATTTATAAAATAATATTTGTGATTATCAAAAATGTATTGTGTTGTGTATTTTACGATAGAATAAAACCACAACAATTATATATTACTTAATTTTAAATTTATAACATATTATCTTGAAAATGGGCAGTTAGCCCGAAATATCGATAAGAAATAAATTTTTAAAATTCGAATAATGAATTTTAATTAATTTGGAGAATTCTTTGGCTGTTCATGCACATTGTATAATTAAAAATTATCTATCTATTATCACCTCAGCCATTCTATATAACGTATTATTAAAAATTTATATTTTTTTTTATTCGGGTCGATCAAGAAAATGCAGAAGGCTTTATCATTTCAAAGCTAGCAGAACCCAAATCGGAAATCGGACCAAAACCGAAATTAGAACTCAAAACAAGATCTATTGACAATCAAATAATTTAAGGCTCATTATGAGCTAATCAAATGCCCTATTAAAGAAATTTGGGCTCCATCCGTTTTTGACCTGACTTCAGGTAATTTAATCTAGAGCTAGCAGAACCCAAATCGAAAATCGGACCAAAACCGAAATTACAACTCAAAACATCATTTTTGTAAGGGTTTGTGTATCTTTGTGTACACTATTGCCCTGGGGTTAAAGGTTTGGGGGAGGAGAGCGCATTTTTTCTACTTTTGTGGTAGAAATATTGTTAATAAATGGCCTCTTTGTTTCTGCGACTAAAATAGTCGTAAACATCGTATGGGTGTCAATTAAAATAATATTTTGTCCGAAAAGCCGAAAAAATTCTTAAACAAATAAAATTCACGGACGATTATAAAATTCTTCTTAATTATATGTGTTGGCTGTTACCCACACATACATAGTGAGAATTTCCTGTGGTTTCTGATTTAGTGATATATAATTCGCTAAATCGATATGTTCTTGTTTTGTATTATCGGTACAAAGCAAGAGTTGTATTTTTGCAGTTTGGTCGTTGCAACCTGATGAGTAGACCAACTTTTTTATCAGTACGAAACCAAGCAGCCACGAAGTTACCTAAGGGATTTCTCATTTTTGTAAGGGTTTGTGTATCTTTGTGTACACTATCGCCCTGGGGTTAAAGGTTTAGAAATATTGTTAATAAATGGCCTCTTTGTTTCTGCGACTAAAATAGTCGTAAACATCGTCCATTAAAATAATATTTTGTCCGAAAAGCCGAAAAAATTCTTGAACAAATAATAATTAAGTAAATCACCAAATTTCCATACTGTTGTTTACTGATGATGTCCTTCCGCTTAGCCGCATGCATTTTCATTTACTTTTTATTCACATTAATCGGATTATTCAGCTGCAGATGCTCATCTTATAATTTGCATGTTGATTTTTGTAAACTTGCTTGTACTTCGTAAGTGCGACCGTGCTATCACAATTTGGGTACAATTATTTTGTACATACTAGTCCGGACCTAGTACCGGTACCCAATATTGCTGGTTTTTATTTTGGTATTTATTGCACACTAAATATAAACTAGATGCAACACTTTAGCACTGTCCATGGGTCTATTCTGTCTTTCCCTGGGAATTAGGAAATGAAAAGAATTGACTGTATTGTTGCAGCTAGGAATTATATCCTTAAACGTGTATTCTGGCGACAAGGAAATTTTTTTTTAATAATATTTTTATTCCTAATTATTGCAGTTTTCACAAATATTTTTCCCATTTTTTTTAGTAATAAATTTGAAATACCACGGAGAAAGATTATTTAAATTGATTACTAACTATGGCGTACGTTGTATTTATAATTGTAATAAAATAAATAAAAACAACAACAACTATGGATAATGTAACGAATAATATGACGAATAATGTATCACTGTTTATGTAATGTGGCAGCCAAATAATAAAAATCAAAACAATAAAAAATGGTTTAAACCAAATTTTCAATACTAACTTTGTATACGAATTTACTCGTTTACAGATAAATAAAAAATAAAACTTTCCTTTTCAATTTGGAATTTTAACCGAATAACATCGGTCATTTAAATTAAAAAAATTAATCATAATTTTATTTAAAAAATCTAATTTAATAAAAATCATAAATTAAAAATAATAAGAAGTTTTTTTTGATTTTAAATTTTTTTTTTCACATAAGATAAACACTAACTAATTCTTGTGTGAGTCTGTATAATCCTACAAACTCACTGTCTATTATATCAGATGGATCTGACGGGTCCCGTAATCGGTTTCGCAGCAAACGAATAAACTGTTTTCTTTCGAATTCGTCGTAATCCAAAAATCTCGAAATTATGCGATCACTCATATTTTTTTATAACAAAAAAAAAAAAAAAATTGGGTCTGCGTTGGACCAGACGGTGGAAGTGATTTGATATGATAATTGAAATGATATTTGATTTGATAAGACTTGATATGATTTTATATGGTTTGATATAATTTGAAATGAGTTGATATGGTTTTATATGATTGGTTATGATTAGATATGATTTAATATGATTTGATAAGATTTATATGATTAGATTTATATGATTTGATTTGAGTTGATATGATTTGATTTGACTTGATATAATTTGATACGATTTGATATGATTTGATATGATTTGTATGATTTGATATGATTTGATAGGATTTGATATGATTTTATATGATTTAAAATGACTTGATATGATTTTTGATATGATTTGATATATATTTTTATATGACCGAATGATCATTCGAGTGACCCTTCTGCAAATACTTTCCACACGTCAACTTATCATGAAATCACCCAAGTTAAACTCAAAAGTAATAAATTGTTTTCAAAAGCACCGCACAACACTACGTATAAGCAATAAATTTTCATTCTGCATCTCATTTTTCCCAACCGTCTTATTTACCCACAATAACTTGAACATAAAATTCAATTTTATTACTTATAACAGATCATCATTTCATAACAAATTATGTAAAGTTTCATTAATATTTAAGATTTAGGTTTTCTCATATTAATTTATTGTTTTATTGCAATACCGTTGATCATATCCGTGTACATAAAAAATATGCAGGTATTAAGTTGGCTGCGCTGTTTTTATGGAACTATATACAAAATGTAAGCTGATTCTCAGTTACACCACATAATCCCAATATTTCCATCTCAGTTAATTATCCCTTTTCTTCTTCTTCCTGGTCGCCTTTATCACCTATATGTGTTTTCTTTTCCAAAGAAAACCGTACGTGTGTGTAGAAAATAAAATAAAATTAAATAACAAATCCAAATATAAATAAAACAAGCCTACTGCTATCCCGGAACGAAAGTGTCTACTGCACAAAAACGTATAATCGACGATTTTTCTCGCGTGATGCGGTTTCTCGACCAACACCTCACCCCAATGTGTACAACGGGCGCAACCCAAGTATTTTTACTTTCAATTTTTCTGGCGATATTCGTACTTAAGTACTAAACTTAGTCTAGTATTTTTCTAAGTTTGAGTTGCAATTTATTAAAATAAAACGTATGAAGCGTGTCGCGAAAATTCGAAACTGGACGAAAGTCATTATAAACATTTTATTGCATGTGTATGCGTATTGAGAAATATTTGGCGGGAACAATTGTGCTTGTGTTTGTTAAAACGGCAATTTCAAATTTTGGTTGTAAAATTAAATGTTTTTAAAGAAATATTTTTGTTTTTGTAATATAAAATGATTTATTAAATTCATCAGATTTTTTAAAAAATAATTTTCCTTGTTTGTCTTTTATATAATAAAAGTAATTTGTGGATATTAAATCGGTTTCGATTGAGTTCGTAAAATTTTCCATAGTACAATCTAAAATGTTGAAAATAATATTATAATTATTAAATTTAACACGGAGTAACGTAAACCATACCTCACATTATCTTTATTGACCGTTAAACGTAAACTTGCAGCTAAGCTCTTTGGTGAACAGCTCTGTAAAGTTTGCCCTAATGCACTTTTTTAGTTCGTGGCCATCTTGCTTCATAAATAATGATTTCTAAATATAAAATAGGAAAACAAAATATAATAGATTGTACCAAATTATCTCGAATGAATCTTTACATTACCAATTGTTTTACAGCCTCCCTATCTTCAATTAAATTAATATCAAAGTTGACAAATGTATCCGCATCGTTAAAAGTTACTATAAACTTAGCGTTCTCACAATAAACTAAATAACGCCATTTGTATACGCATATATAATACGTATACGCTACAAACACTATCATTATACTGTAAAGTTTAACTTTCGTTAATTTTGGATGAAAACGAAGGAAAATACTGTGCTCAATTTTTACTTTGGTTTTGTTATATGTACTTGGGAAAGAAGTGAAACTTCAAAAAATATCGAAAATGTCATTAATAATTTTTGACAACACTGTAAAATAATTTTTAAAACACCATGCGTGGGTAACCGACACTTAAACTAAATTTCTTTTCCTGAAAAATTTATTCCCAACACTGCCAGAATACACTTTTAGAAAATTGGGGAAAAAATTGAGAAAAACTTGTCATTTTAAGAAAATTACAAAAGTTTAAAAAATCTATTAATTTTCATTCTATGACTATGTAGGTATTTTCTATTTAATTTATGCATTACGTCAATGTAAGTTTACCAAACTACAAGCAACTTACCATAATAACTATATTACTATGAATAATAAAAAATTATTTAGTCATCATTATTTACGAAATTCGTGATTCGTGTTTGTGTTGTATACTATAAAGTCACGCAATTACAACTAGGAAAATCTGTATTTGAAAATTATATCATTTTAATGCAACGATATGACAAATCTTATAACGTCTAAATAGGTCTTTTATACATATATAAATGGCATGCTTTATTTATATTCATATTTGGGGCTATACAGAACTTAGCCATTTGTGGTTATACTACTGGTACTTCTCTCTTAGTTATTGTCAAAGTATCAATCCTTCGCGGCAAATCATATTCCTTGAAAAATGTCAATTTGTAATTGTTAATTAGGTCATAAGGAAGCTGACCGATAGCGCGAATCCTAATATGCGGCTATTCAAGACAAAAACAATTGTTTTCGGGAAATATTATATGCAACGAATAATATCACGCATTTCTCATGTTTTTAAAATATACTCGATGGAGCTTGGTCATTCTCGATAATCCTACCATACGAGTGGAACTGCTTTCTTGGTCATTGTAGGTCCCATCATTTCCGTTAAATCAAAACAAACCAAAGCACAATACACAATGTGCACACTGAGAAAAATTTTGGTTTGTAAAATTAAAAAACGAAGTTTTTAATTTCTAAAAATTATACATTTTTTTGAATTTAAAATGTATTTTTTTGAAATTAAATAAAATTTTTGCAAACTAATAAATAGATTTTTTATTTTAATAACATATTTTGTAAAATGATTTATAAAATACTTTTTAAATTGAAAAAGTTTATTTATTTAAACAGAATAATTTATTTCAAAAGAAGAGTTCTATCATTTCAAAACAATTTTTTTGATAATAATGACAACTTATAAAAAAGTTTATATTTATTGTTTTGCCAGAAATCCCGTTGTTTTATTTTTCAATTCGTCTATATGTGATATAATTCGCCAAATCGATATGTTCTTGTGTTATACAAAAGGTATGACGGTTTTGTTTATTGCAGTTTGGTCGTTGCAACCTGATGAGTAGACCAATTTTTAAACACTACGAAACCAAACTGCCAAGAAAGAACTTGAGGAAGTTCTCATAATATTTTTTAAGAGTTGTTTGTGTGTATTTTTACGCAATGGCTCTGGGGGTTAAAAATTTCGAAGGGAAAGTTAATTTTCTACTTTTTGTGGTAGATATATTATGTTATGACTGTTTCATGAGATGACATTTGTTAAAAAATAATTATAAATTAAAATAAATGTTTTAAAAATAGCCAATAGCTTTTTAGTCTTAAAAAACAATCTCTTAAAATTTAAGAATCTATTTGACATAAGGAAAGTATTTTTGAAAATAAAAACAATTTTTTTATTTTTATACCCAAATTGGGCGAAAAAGTTTATTTTAAAAATAAAAAGATTATCCTTTCGATTTTAAAAACGAGACTTTTCGCCCAAAAAATATATGTATATTTTTTTGATTTTATATGTATATTTTTTTATTTTTACTGATTTTTTTTCTCAGTGCAGGAGATAATTCGGACAATATAATCGTAGGACATAAATTTTCCTTGCAACCCCTAAAAGTCTATTTTACAATCTTTCAACATGAGAATTCCAGTTCAGTTTTTCGTCTATTATAATACCCAAATATCTAAATTCACTTCCTTGGTTAACCTGAAAGCAACCAGTTGAATTCATGATAGTAAATAGGACATGCTGATGAGTTTCGTTGTTTGAAATGCATGAATTTAGTCTTATCACTTAACAGAAAGCTATGTGCTTTCAGCCAAATTGATAATGATTCTAAATCTTGCTCGATGCAATTAATATTGTATAAAATATCGGGACCGTAGTATGTAAAAGATACATCGTCAGAAAATACAGTAGACCCATTGAAGTTCTGTGAAAATATTCCATTAATGTAGACTAAGAATAGCAATGATCCTAATACCGAACACTGGGAAATCCCTATCTTGATTTCCAGTTCATTACTTAAATGTCCGTTTACTCTAACACATTGAGTTCGAGCACTCAAGTACGAGCTAAACCACTTGTGAATCGTCACGCGGAATCCCCAGCACAACAATTTCTTTAATAAGATGGTATGATATTCCAGAACTTCTTCCAAAAATCCCATTTCCATCCAACATACCTGTCTACGACAAAATTATGATTTCCTAAAACGAAAAGGTTATTAATCGCAGAAGATTAATGTATACTTAACTTAAATTTAGCTCTCGTATTTAACTCATATAATTAATTAATTATCTGAAATTATATAAAAGTTATTTGTTATTAACGTAAATGTTAGATAAATTAATTTACTTATTTCAGACTTATTGACTTATTTGACGCCATCTTGAATAAGTAAGTAAACCCATTCCAATTGGGTTGGCATACTTATTTTGACATCAACATGAAAACATTGATTGTTTTCATCGCAAAATTCTTCGAGGCATAATATTTTCGTTTACATTAATTTATATTAATAAATTAACAATCATTGTATATTTATGCAATTAAAAGGATTGGCGACAAAAGAAAAACTTAGAAATAATATTTAAATCTATACAAAAATGTTTATATGATTTTTAGCTATACGATTCGGCTGGATTTTTATATTTAAATTTTCGTTTAGACAGACAATCAAAGAAGTTCGAATGGGCCCCAGTTAGTAGGAAAATATGTATATATTTTATGTAAATATATTTTTTATGTCTCTCTAATCAGTATGTATTAATTGTTTCGTAAAAATAGAATATATTAATACGCCGTGTGGCCTTGCTAGTTCTGTATAGCCGACCTCAATTCATTTGTGTAAGACATGCATACATTACGTAATTAGGATGCTACATAATATATCTTTATGATAATCATTTTTTTAAAGTTAATTTTGATTTTAATCTACAAAGATCCATTCGTTATCTAGAAATAGTTATTATACAAATTCTAAAAGTCATAAATTGATATAAATAACAACAAAAAATTGACAACCAATTTAGATTTTTCGGTTAGAAAGGGACAGAAAATAAGTCACCTCGTTAGCTTACTTATTTGAATAAGTTAGGTTCCACAAATAAGTATTCGTTTGGAAAACAGCCTTACTTTATAATGTAAACATAAAAATATGCTGTCAGATTTCATTAATGTAAACACAAAATATGCTGTAAAGTGTCATTTAATATTCAGCGCAATGAAAAGCGCATTAGTCTATTCTACTTTAAAAAATAATTTCTTTATAGTAGCAATCGGGCAAAACGTAATATTAGGATTTAAGTGGCAACTCTAATAGTTGCATTTTTTTGTGTAATTTTTTATAAGAAAAAATATTATTGTAGTTGTCGAGCGCTTGTAGCAAACATTAAAATAAAAAAAATAAAATTAAATATCTGCATATCCGTTCGTTTATTGTGATCATCGTTTAATTGGATACAATACCCAATTCCAACATAATCGGTTAAGCAATTAAACAGTTCCGTCCCAGGACCATATTCCAAAACTTCATCCAAAAACTGTTTATGAATCTCTTTTCCATCCAACAAACAAAATCCCATCATAATTGATTAAGAATTGGTCGAGATCCGCCCCAATAGGCCATATTCCACAACTTCTTCCAAAACTAATTTAAGAATCCCATTTCCATCCAGCATACCCAATCCCATCATAATCGGTTAAGAATTGTTCGAATTCCGCTCCAGATGGCCTAATTCCAGAACTTCTTCCAAAAATCATTTAATAATCCCATTTCCATCCAACATACCCCATCCCATCATGCGCGCGGTTAAGAATTGAACGAGTTCCGTCCCAGATGGCCATATTCCAGAACTTCTTCCAAAAACATTTTAATATTCCCATTTCAATCCAAATACCTAATCCATCATAATCAGTTCATATTCGAGAAATTCTTCCAAAAAACATTACAAATCCCATTTCCATCCAACATACCCCATCCCATCCTAATCAGTTAAGAATTGGTCGAGTTCCGTCCCAGGTGGTCATATTCCATAACTTCTTCCAAAAATCATTACAGAGTCCTATTTCGATCCAGCATATACCCAATCCCATCATAATCGGTTAAGATGAATTGAACGATTTCCGCCCCAGATTTCCATATTCCAGAACTTTTTCCAAAAATCATTTAACAATCACATTTCCATCCAACATACCCCATCCATAATCAGTTATGGATTAATCGAGTACCGTTCCAGGTGGCCATATTCCAGACCTTCTTTAAAACTCATTTAAGAATCCCATTTCCATTCTGCATACCCAATCCCATCATAATTGAACGAGTTCCGCCCCAGATAGCCATATTCCAGAAATTCATTCAATAATAATTTAAAAACCCCATTTACATCCAATACAGGTGGCTATATTCCAGAACAAGTGCAAACTCTATAGTCGATTAAATTTAAAAAGATTTGATTCGGATTTAACGGACATTCGGTCTTAACGGACTCTCCAATTAGTCCGTTAAATCGAGGTTTTTCTGTAAATGCCACGCTTTTATCTCGAAAACAATGCAACTTAGAAGAAAACTATTTATAATAAAAATTGTTCAGTGTCGAGGGAGACGGTTAGTTTAGTGTTGATCTTGAAACTCATTAGTATTGGAGATATTGACGAAAGTTAGTTTTTTTTTAAATTAGATCCTTCCTATACAGTTTACTTTTTGTTTAATCAATTCAAAATAAATAAACAAAGATTTTTTGTTCTTACAAATTTTTTTCGGAAAGTTGACGGTTGTCGTCTGAAAAGTTTCCAACCATAAATTAAGGCCATTTTTTCTTTAAATTTATTTTTGTTTCCCTATACGTTTCCTAGTCTTTACATAGGCTTACACTATATACTTTTCCCAGCGATGTTCCAATTTCTTTAACCCGTCCAAACAGAACTCGGCGTCTGTCTCTGCAAAATAGCTGTCTACGAAGGTGATGGCTGGTCCTCTCATCCAACGGAGATTTATGTCTTCTGAGCTCAACTTTTAGCTAGGGAACAAAAAAAATCTATAGGTTAGATCAAGCTGGGTTGTCAAACAGTTCAAACCGTAATTGGGTATTGTGCGATAGCGCATTTTCTTGGTGGGGCAAGCTTTTTTCATTTGCAAATGTGGCCGTTTTTCTACAATTTCTGCCTTCAGCTTGTCATGATGCGTTGCGGGCTCCTGTAATGGTTTACCTTTTTCGAAGAAAACCGATTAAGATAACCCCATGACTGTCACAGAAAACACTCACTATCACTTTGCAGCCGAAGGAGTAGCTTTCACCGCATTTCGAGCCGATTCCACCATGGCAGTCTACTGTTTTGATTGTATTTTTGATCCTGTGGCACTATTCTGGCAATTCCTCGGGAATAGAGAATTGGGGAAAGATTTTATATGTAATTTCCATTCAAATATTTTTTTTCTGGCTTACTGAGGTAAAAAGCTAGTGTTAATTTTTTTCAAAACAAAATTAAATTTGGAATAATTTTCCCTACCAATTTAGGTATGGAAAAATTATTCCCAATTTATAAATATTTACATGGAACTTTTTTCGTCAGTAGGCCGGAAAAAATATATTTTAACAGAAATTACATATAAAATCTTTCCCCAATTCCCGGGGAATTACCAGAATAGTGCCACTGGAGTGTAATGATTTAGAAATGATGGAGATATTCATTAAGGCCCGTTGGAAATGTTCATCATAACACGTTTCTAGTCCAAAGTAAGCAAACGCATCACCCAACGTGCGGATAATTTTCTTATGCCTGATTCTAGATCAAAGAAATACAAAGATATACTTGGGCCATATTCATAGACTATTCTATCGTTCTAACTTTGATTGGATAGATCTAGCACCTTTTGGTGAACTTGAGCGATGTAATTGTGAATGGTTGCAGGTCTTGGATGTCCCTCCCGAACGTTTATGTCCAAAATTTCAAGGATATAAATGATGGTGCAGAGTCCCCGTACATGACGTCCAACTTGGCTTTAATTTGCGTAGGCCTTTCAAAAACAAATATTTAATGACAGCTCAATTCACGATTCTTTTCATTTTCACAAAACATTCACATCGAGTACCTTCCGACACATACTCAAAAAGCTAACGAGTTTCAAAGATATAAACAGACGATTTTATCTATAGGTTTCATCACTGGTTTGTATTAACAGGAGATAAAAATAAGCGAACTCAAATCTTATTAAGCAAATTTTTAGTTAGTATCTATATGAGTAGCTAAGTCAAACAAATTGATTTAATTTATTGCTGATATGTCTGAATCTGAAACATACAATAGTTGTACAATTTTGTATGAACAAGAAAAATTTTTATTTTCTAATTTGGTGTCAAAAAAACTAACTTTCGTCAATATCTCCAATACCAATGAGTTTCAAAGTCATTCAAGATCACCACTACACGTCCCCCTCGACACTGAATAATTTTTATTATAAATAATTTTTTTGTTAGTTGTACCGTTCACGAGATAAATGCCTGGCATTTTTTAAAAAATCACCCTGTATGCATGCCATTGCCGATGAATTTAAAAGAACGCAGCGTTGACCGACTCCTAGACGCTATTGACTGTCTGAATGAGGTGCTTTCATTTGTGGAGAGATATGTATATAAGCTTAACAGGCTTTCCAAATTCTATTTTCCGTGAAGATCACAACGTCAGTATTCGCTAAATGGATCTGATGGTAAGATAAGTTGGCCAATACCGCCTGTCTATGATTAAGAGGTTTAGTTTATTGGTTTAGTTGGTTTGATTTAGTTTAGTTCTGTTTTGTCACTTTCCAAACCAGAGTTCTGTTTGTTATTCGAGTAGCATGTATAAAACTCCTCCTCCTGAAAAAATCAGATCTTTTTAGCCGATGTCTGAAAAATTATGTAAACAGGAATGAGCACTTTGTACACAATATTTCAAAATGGAGATGATTTTGATGACATTTTTTTAATTTTTTGAAAATTAACTTATTGGTTATTACTGTGTGGTTTGTTCGAGTGTTTAGTCATTTTTATAATAAGCTGAAGTTTATCACCTCCCACAAATAATGATGAAAATTTTGTGAATAATGATGAAAATTTTGCGTGTATATTTCGTCAACGCCACAGTGTCGCGTTGCCCAATATTTCATCAGGATTGTTGGTAAAGTTGCCGCATCGGACATTACATGTATTTATTTTCATCCCGTAGAATTCGTTATGCTTTTGATGTTAATTGTTGCATATTTTGGAATTTTTATTAAATGTTAGATTATCTTGGAAGAACTGGCTGGTATAACTTTAACTCAGTCTTTTCTGTTGACTTTGACTTTGAATGTGTACATTTGTTGACTATAATCAAACTATTCTGATACAGCAAGCATTTTTAAACCAAAAAGTTTGTGATTTGCTAAGCGTATTATAAACTCTCGTTCATCAATTTATGCATAAACAATGCAACAATATAACCAATGCAACATAATAACCTTCCAGACTGCCTATACGGAATGAAACGTGTATCACAACACTGTTATTTATTATGAGAGAAAGTCCTTCAACTCAGAAAGGTGAATGAATCTATCATGCAAACAAACTTAACAAAAAATAATTCGTGATCAATTAAAATTTTCTTGAAAACGCACAGAAAACAAAATAAGAATAAATTGGTATCCAAATCTAAATTGGATTACAAATACATTGGCACACCACTTTTGATAAATCCTTATAAAATATATTCTAACGCTTGCAGCTACAAAAAATAATAATTCTGCATTTAATTCATAATTCATTCGCATATATTGTAAAGTTGTTGTATGCTTTATGTTAAAATGCAGGCAGATGTTTTATTTCAAAGTCCAAGATAGCAGGCAACAAAAACCCTTTATCCAGACAAAACTGCTAAATAAAATAATACTAACGATCGTGATTTTTTTTCTTATTTGTTTTTGGGTAAAAAAATTTAAGATACACAAACTAAAACTGCGATCAACGAACCGCTAAAACTTTAGCAAACCTGTTTGGTAAACTTTGGTGTTTTTTATCAAGAACTCTTTTATCAATTGTACCGGCTAATATTACCTAAGGACATAATACAAATAAGAAAATTTCAGTTCATAGATCGAAATGGAACACAAAACAATATTATTACATTGTTTTTTAGGTTGAGATTTGTCAATTCAAAACAATGTTTTGAAGACATAAATCGCACGAAATCAGACTTACAATAACAAAATTGAATTGTATAATAATGTGCCTAATTCAACGCACATCTTCTATTTTGTTCCAATGCTTTAGGCTCCTTGATGTCTATATAACATATTGAATTTTGCGAACAATGGAATAGTAGAATATTTTAAAGTTAAAATAGAAGATTCATGTTGAACTGAGAAGAACATATGGATTTTAAATAAAATGTATATCAGAATCGAGTAACAACACAAAAAAAATGATCATCAACATCACGATGATCATTCAAAACATCATGATCGATAATAATGATTATTATTGTGATCGTTGATGATAAATACAAAAACATAATATTTTTTTTTCCTCTGCGTCTGATATTTTAGACAGCGTATACGAAACTTTTATTCCGTTTTGTAGTCTCTTGTGTCTTGATCTTATTTTTTTTTTGTTCACAAATAATTTAAAAAATTATAAAGTAAATACGTAAAAAAATACTCTTATAGTAAAAAAAGAAGAAAATAAAAATAAGAAAAGACGATAACAAAAAACTGGTTTAGGTAACTATAAAATATGACTGTGCATTAATTTTTTGATATTCTCGCGCTGTTGGAAATTAACGCACGAATTTATTAGAAAAACGATCGAGATCATTATGATGTTGCTGTTTTATATTTTTACGTTATGTCTTAATGTGCCACGGCTTCCGATGAATATAGAATACAATATAAATTTACTAGGGGGACCCTGTGCTACATTGTCTAGCTCCTTGTCAACCTTTGATGATCTTTTATTTAAGCATTTCCTGTTTGTAGCTTTAACCACGGTGCCGTTTGTTCGGTAATTTTTATCATTTATATAGAACAAAAATTCAATTACAATTATTTATTTTTTATTTATTTTTTCTGCGTTTTGTATTGTTTTTAATGTTATTTTTTGAGTATTTTAAAACTTATAGGTATTTTATTGAGTATTTTATAACACGTCACTATTATACAACATTATCCGTCACAACTATCCCCGTCCATGTTTTTTCTAGGCTTGAAGTTTCCAAAACTTTAACTCGGTGTGCATCAGAATCATCCACTCTGCGAAATACTATATATAATTGTCCATGAGTAAAACATGACTGAGGAAGAAACAAGCTGACTTTTTTGAACGTTTCCCTGTGATTTATTTGTGGTCATAGCGTAAGACAACCGAACAGGAAACGGTTCCCGTTCAAAATTGAACGGTAGAGGTAAATTATTAAGAATGTTTAGTGAATTTCTTGTGATAAAGTGAACAGTGCCGGAATGTGTCACAGTAATAATTTCCGCTTTAATACAATTTCAATTAAAATCCTCCAACACCATTACATATTACATCCGATAACACCGTTCCATAGTCCATTTTTTATAAAAAGATTTATATAGGAGCATAACTATGCAACCTTTCTTTGGGGTGCAAACCAGAAGGGTTCAAAGGATTTAAGGATTCAACTGGGAAATTCACTTGCAAGTGAGAGACACATGTCCCGTCATTAGATTTTCTGTGTCAACCGATGAGTAGAATGCTTTTTCGGAAATCAATTTTTCAACTTCTTCGGGCACAATATGGCGTACTTCGATATTGAAAAAATATCATTGGCTGTGAATAGTTTCCCAATATTATCAGCATTTAAATCCTGTGACACGTATTTATTTGGTACTTTATTCAACCATTCACTGAATTCAAAATCACTAATACCTCTCATATTTATTTTTAAATATAGTCGATAGAAATGCCGCCATAACCGTGATTTCTTAATTGAAGATTTCCATTTCTTACTACTGACCAAATTTTCCGACACCTCCTAACACAACTACTTTTCCACCAAACGGCAAAAAATAATGTACATTGTGTTAAGAACCAGCTTGTGAAGTTGTCTGTTATCATTTAAATTAGGAATCGCTGCTGGAATTTTACTCATCTTAACAAACAACAACATATTTCGGGTGGATAATGAATCATAAGCTTTCATTACATAAACTACAATCGTTTCGGTTTAGGGGCATATATTTAAAATTAATTGAATCTTAACTCAGTAATATATCGTAAATTGTTCAAATATGATAATTTATTTAGTGTTCTGTTTAAGATTGAGCCTTGTGTACCACAGGGCTCAGTTATTGATTTACCTAAACTTATTGTTTTTTTTGGTCGTATTGATAGGATTACTTCGTTTACAGATGATATTATACTAATCCGTTTGATTCAATTCTAGAAGCAGTGTCTAACCACAGCAATTGAGGAAAAAAAATAAAATTAAGACATACAAGTATTGCTTTCCTGGTTGAATATTATGAGGAAACTTATTGAGAAAACCAAACTTAGGTTCGGGAAATAATCAGGTGTTGTAATAAATTAAATTTAAATATTTTATCCTTTAGGGATGTACTTACGGTATGTTCCACAAGAAAATACCTTAATTGATTCTTTCTGTTTAACCCCCTTTAAGGGGGGAGGGGCCCTTTCAATTTAGCAAGTACAATTATTCTTTCCACTCCATTAACTTTTTTGCTTTAGCTTCTTTCTTCAGTCCAGTTTAACACATTGACGACCGAGCTGCTACCATAGCCTGGACTTGCCACAAATCAGATGGTGAATTTGCACGAAATGAGCTAATTGAAGCCTAATGGTAGAATAAATGTTTTATTTATGTGTTTTGTGAGGTTTGTGACGATATTAATAGTATGCCGCATAAACCAGTCGCCGATTTTTTAGAACAAAATTTCGTTGTATAAACCGCATGACGCAATATGCATCGTGTGTTATATTAAAATGAGTTCCGTGTATAAAAATCGTTTTGAACCCATCTCAAAGGACCAAAAATGAGAGTGAACCAGGTACCAAAATGCACCAAAACATCTGTGTCATATGTGAAGAAGTGGATTAAGCGCCCGTAAAATAATTTAAAGTTTTGGGACTGCAAAATAACTTATGTGGGACTGAAGGACCGTACGGTTTTTTGGTAGACTTTGCTTTCCCTAAGTAATGCGAATAAACTAACTTTTGAAACCCAA
Organism: Nephrotoma flavescens; assembly: GCA_932526605.1. Taxonomy (NCBI): domain Eukaryota; kingdom Metazoa; phylum Arthropoda; class Insecta; order Diptera; family Tipulidae; genus Nephrotoma; species Nephrotoma flavescens. Next base: position 131,040,295 of record OW052222.1, on the reverse strand, counting down.
TTCGCAATCCATAAGTACGCAAACTATATTTAATTTTACAGTTCATTTGTTCGATATATGTCAGTAAATTTGTCTAATAGCCAGGACAAACTGAGTATTAGTTAAATTAGTTTAGCAAAATTCGACACACTACGAAAAATTCAAAAATCATCTAGCAAACTAAAGTTTCTCCATGGGTGCTTGATTGAATGTTGCTAAACCAGTTTAACTAATTAGCGTATTGCATTGGTCATTTACAACAACAATCGCATTAAAAGTTAACCCAAATGGATTCATCTAAATCCGAAATGTTTTTGGATTTACGTAAATCCAATCCAATTTTTAGTACTAAAGGTTTGTACTAAAATATTAAAAGTGATATTTCAAACTACAACATTTACACAAATATTATTATGTTAACAAATAAAATTTAAATATCAATAAAATCACGAAATATGAAAATATACATAGGAAAAAACTTTTTTACTTACAAACTTTGAAGCCAAAAACTAAATCCAAAAATGGCTGTTGATTTGGAAAATTATAAATCCAAAACTAAATCCTATAAGCCACTTTTACCTAGTCAATATGCTTAATGAGTGGATTCCATAGTGAAATAATTTTTTTCAGTAAAACTAATACGAGATATAAATCCTTTACTTATTAGAAAGAAAAAAAACATTCAGTAAAATTTATTGGGGAAAATGTATGATACTCAATACTTTTTATGATAACATTTGTTTATCTTTGTTACTCTAGCGTAATTTTAATATGTATACTCTCCTTTTTTCGGCTTCTCAGTATTTTTTTCTGAATAAAAAATGTTTCACAGTGGACTCCATACATAATCCGCTGTCCGTCCAGGCTATAACAATTAACCAACAAACTGCCTTATTTAGCATTGACAAATAGCCAGCGTTTGGTTTACCACGGTACAGTTTTTGACTTACTTCTTTTATGACATAATGAAATAAAAATACCATTTTTTGAGCGCGTCTTTTTTCGGTCAGTAGGTGTCACTTAACCTACTGTCGGAGAAACGACCGCCCGGTTTATGGTCCATTTTCCAGGAAATTGTGGTTCCATTTTTTGTTCAGTAAAACGATATTTGTCAGTTATTTTATCAATTGAGAAACTTGGTAGGCGTACCTACTTTAAACGGGACCTCCGTTTTTTAATGGTTATAAATTTCAGTTATCAATACAAGATTTTATTATTTATTAAAAATTGTAAAAATAATTTAAAAATTACATTAAAAAACGTACTATAAAAATAAATACTTAGTAAAAAATAAATATTTTTAATTCAAATTAATTCAAATAAATTTTCCTGGCACCATTTTCAGTAAATATAATTGGTTGTTTATATCTGAAATAGAAAAAGTAGAATGCAAGCGTTTGATTATCTATTTACACTATACGATTAAAATTAAATCGGTAATTTACACATACCGCCATTTCATTATTCTAAATGAAAAGAAATAAACAAAAAGAAATAAAAAAAATTGCATTGGAAATTCAAAACCCTTAAATTCACATTCATATATTAATTTAATTGAAACATATTTTATAATTATTTTCACAAATTAATAAAAATAAATATTACCTTCTAGTATTTTATATTTTACAAAAAACAAATCCACACTCTTTTATATTAAACAACACTTTTATTTATTTATAGAACGACTTTTATAGAACAATCACATCGACGGCACAATGTTTTATATGACCAAAAATAATTTTGGTTTAGAATGTAGACCGACAAATCATGTTGACATCGTTAAGTTTCTTGTCATCGTTCGTTATTCGGGTCACTTGATGTTTTTTCTGATAATTTCGTAAGGCGCATGTTTTGTAATCATTTATTTGTGTTAATTTCGTGATGCGCTCGTTTGTCTATTCAATTCGTTTAGATTTGCTTTTTTTTTGAAAATTACATACGGTTCAATTTTTAAACCAACTTTTTACGGTCACAGGACCAAGAAGCCTGTTACGGTTACAAATTGTTTGCCGGGTCGGTATAGTGACTGTGGGAATGTGGATGATTTGCTGGGAGGAGGTTTAGATAAAGTCTTTTCAGAGAAGGACGATAAGGTCATTTTGAAGTTCGAGAAAAATCCGACAGTAAACTTATGGCAAGCAAAACAAAACTAAGTCAGACAGATGTTAAAGTGTCAATAAATACAATTTAACGAAGGCTTGAAGAATTCGATATTAAAAATAGGAGCACACAGTAAAAACCTTTGTTGACAGAGAAGCACATCCATTGGAGGTGATTGGAGCAATGTGATGTTTACAGACGAATCATCTTTTGTGGTATATAATTATTGCGGAAAGCCAGGACAAGTAAAAGTCACAGATTTGTCCAACGAACCGTTAAGCACGTTCCTTCTCCTCCAAAAGATTTGAAATACTAATCATCTTCACAAGAAATCTGGATGCTCAATTTATGGTGAAACTATACCAAAATGGTTTGCTAAAGCCCGCTGAGAAACTATTTGGATGTGGAAATAAATATTGGATCTTACAAGAGGATAATGACTCTAAACATCGTAGTCGCCTTTGCACCCAGTGGAAAGAGCAAAATAGTAGTGAAACTTTAGATTGGCCGTCACAGAGTCCAAATGCCAATCCGACTGAAAACGTCTAGGGTCTTATGAAGACTAAGCTTAGAAAAAAAAGAATAACAACCACACAGCAGATTGTCCGCGTCCTCAAAAACATTTGGAAAGACTTTTATTACAGAATGCACCTAAATTAAGTGAAAGTTGTACTAAGAAATGACAGTCTATAATAGACAACAATGGCGACTGGACTACATACTAAGATAATTGCGAAATTAGTTTTAATTTCTACTATTATGAGAAATAAATATCAATTAGTTTATTTATTGTGTTTTTATTGTTTTCTTTAAAATACTTTCTTGTGGAATATACTGTAGATACAAATTAATAAATTTCTTTTACTCTACGCTTTACTTTACGTTGAATCCCGTTTAAATGGTTTATTTTGGTTGCAGAGAGGTTAGTTTAAATATATTGAACCATTAGAGCATATAGTAAATACCGACACTCAAATGTTTGTGAATAACTATGTATGTCAGGAACAATATTTATATGTTTGTTTCCAAATAGTAATTTATGAATGTATTGTGATTGGTCAGATTATCTCAGAAATGTGAAAATTTCAAATTATTTTACTTTTAATGATTAATATTCCCAATGAACTTATTCCAATTTGAAAGCTCTGCTCTGTGTATTATTTATAAAAAAAATCCCCATAGTATTAAAGCTCAGATTTTGTAAGCAGCTTTTGACTTAGGATTGATTTCCGCCGAAAAGCTTTGAAATTTATGTGATAAGTTTCAATAATTTTATTATTTTATTCAATGTCACCGCTCTTCGAAATACCGTAGCTTTATGTAAGAAAACTGTTACATTAAGTTATTTGTCAGTTTCCTTAGGGAAAAATTTTAAAAAATCGAAGAACTATCTAAGTAAATTGCCTTCTTCACATCGATTTTAAAATTCTTAACTTTGAAACATTTAAACACTTACAATAATGAAACGACTTCCGAATTGTCTTTTAGACGAAATGCTTCAACATCGTTTAATTTTCCCGATAAATCAATTGTGGCAAATGACAAACATTAAACATTGTATTTTTTGAAAATAGTTGAAATCATAAAATCAGAAATGTGGTAACCGGCAGTCATTTTTAGCACGATAATATATTGGATGATTTAATAAGTTTGCAGATCTTCATTGTTAAATGGTTGGTTCACAAGCCAAACCGATTAACTCCATTTTTGAAGTAAAACTTCATTAGGCACGCTTGACTTGGGGACTAAGGCTGTTTTCCAAACGGATACTTATTTCAGACTTATTGACTTATTTGACGCCATCTTGAATAAGTAAGTAAATCCATTCCAATTGAGTTGGCATACTTATTTTGACATCGACATGAAAACATTGATTGTTTTCATCGCAAAATTCTTCGAGGCATAATATTTTCGTTTGCATTAATTTATATTAATAAATTAACAATTATTGTATATTTATGCAATTAAAAGGATTGGCGACACATGTTGCATACAAAAATGTTTATATGATTTTTAGGTATACGGTTCGGCTGGATTTTTATATTTCAATTTTCGTTTAGACAGACAATCAAAGAAGTTCGAATAGGCCCCAGTTAATGGAAAAATATGTATATATTTTATGTAAATATATATTTTATGTCTGTCTATAATCAGTACATATGTATTGATTGTTTCGTAAAGCTAGAATATAAATATTAATACGCCGTGTGGTCTTGCGAGTTCTGTAGTTGACCTCAATTCATTTGTGTAAGACATGCATACATTACGTAATTAGGATGCTACATATATCTTTATTGTAATCATTTTTTTTTATCTTAATTTTGATTTTAATCTACAAAGATCCATTCGTTATCTAGAAATAGTTATTATCCAAATTCTAAAAGTCATAAATTGATATAAATAACAACAAAAAATTGACAACCAATTTAGATTTTTCGGTTAGAAAGGTACAGAAAATAAATCACCTCGCCAGCTTACTTATTTGAATAAGTTAGGTTCCACAAATAAGTATTCGTTTGGAAAACAGCCTAAGCTGGCAAATGCGTTACGAAAAATGTAATCGAACGAGGCGAACAAAACAATAAACGCAAAACGAAATCATTTTCCTTTAGTATCAGGATATGCCATGACAATTCATAAATCCCTAGGTGGAACATTAGTTGATACCATTTTATTTTAATAATTGGTTAAAAAAAATTGGAAAATAAGAAAATAGGAAAACTGGTAAATGGAAAATTGAAAAAATTGGAAAATTGGAAAGTTAGAAATTTGCAAAATTGGAAAATTTGTAAATTGGAAAATTATAAAATTGGAAAATTAGAAAATTGGAAAATAGGTAAATGGAAAATTAGAAAATTGGAAAATATGAAAATTGGAAATTTGGAAAATTGGTAAATTGGAAAACTGGTAAATTGGAAAATAGGAAAATAAAAAAATATGAAAATAGGAAATTTGGAAAGTTGGTAAATAGGAAAATTGGAAAATTTAAAAATTGGATAATTGAAAAACTGGAAAATTGAAAAGTCATAATATAGACTTCTATGCCACTGACTGACTCACTCGAGAACGCATAGGGTGGCCAAATTTTTTTTTTCCTTATTATAACATCTATGTCACTCACTCACTTACTCACTCAAGAACGCACAGGGTGACCAAAAAAATTCGCCCGTGTGATATATTTTATATATGTATTTTTTTCTATAATACAGCTCCATTCCACACGAGTATCACAGAAACTGATTCTTTCTTCGTTTCTTTCCCCGTTTGCCTATGATACGGGTTTTAATGCGACTTAAACAAAATTTCGATGAAGCCACATTACACAAACATAATGAAATAAAAAATATTTCAAGGCCATTTTTATTATGCGATGAGATTTCAAAAATGATTTTTTTGTCCATTTTGTTACACATACATAAACATTATCTATTACGACTAGTTGGCCTTGAAATAGTTACCAAGCTACAAGGTTACCTCTTGTGGCATCAGACATAAACGGCTAGGTGACCCTCGAGAACGCACAGGGTTTCTTTTATTTCACCTTATACGCGTGCAAATGCAGATCTTATACCAAAATTCGTTGTACATCGCTTCTGGAAATGTTTAATTATTGACCACGTTGCCGAGTGGAAATCCATGGATTCTCGGCCACAGATTCCCTTACTGTGGCTATATTTTCGAGTGACCAACAAGGACGACGACGAACAATGATTTTCTGATCCATCAGCGTAATTCTGGTCGCAAATTTTGTAATTAAATGCCTCACTGTCGATTCATTTAGCGCATTATTGCGACCGAAAACTTGACGTAAAACTTTCACCATTTTTGTAATGTGTTTTTACAATAATTAAACGTTGTTGGTTTGACTGCTTCTCCATATTCTTAAATCGTGTGGTCTGTAAGTGACAATTGTCAAAAAGAATCACCGTACAACTCGTATTAATAAAATGGCGGGAAATTTAAATCCGACGCTCTTGTAGAGACACCCTTTAGATAGACGCATAGTTGTGCGAGAGTGGTTTTTTCTTTCTAGCAACATAAAAACGGAACAATTTAATAAAATTGTTTTAATAATTGTTGTTATTTTTTCTCTATAAAAATTGCATTTGTATTGTATATCAACATTTTATTACATAAAAAAATATTATTTTGAAATGTTACGACTGTTATTTCACTTACTCTTATTATATACAATTGTACAGGCTCTGATTGTACCATCAGTATATAACAAAATAAATATAAGGTTGTATGGAGTTATCATTGACAGAGTCTACACTATGCAAATTCACTGATATTTTCTATCAGGGTATCAATGTATGTGTGGGTATTTTATATAAATTTTGACGCTGACAGAAAATATCAGTGAATTTGCATAGTGTAGACTGTAGGACCCAGGTGAATGAGGTAACCTTAGTTTTAATTTGTTTCGAAAAATATAAAAAATAAAATTTAGTACTTAATACAGATAGCATGTGGTACAGAATTCTTTGACACATGAAAAGTCAAAAATATGTCATTTATCATCCTAGAGTCGCTAACAACACAACAACGCGTTTTGATTATCCAAATTTATTTCGTTCAAAAACAACAACATTTCGTAAATTACGTGAGAGTTTTGGTCGATATGAACTTTTTACTGAGCGTGCAATTGGCAAAACTATGGATCGTTTTGAAAAAACTGGTTCAGTGGAAGGTCGTAGACCGTATCAGCTTCTTCATCCAGTTCCTACTCTTGATGCAGTGCCAGCTGTTACTCAAAGTGTTTATAATCCAAGCCCGTCAACCAGGCAATGTTCACAAGAACTAAACATTTCACGAACCACATTACGACGCATTTTGCATGTTGGTCTTCATTTGCATCCATAAAAATTCAACTAACTCAAAAATTGAAGCAAGGAACATTTAAATCGTCGTCGTTTTGTTAATTGGATGCTTGAACGAAATGAAGGTTTTTAATCAAAAATCCCTTTAACGATGATGCAATGAGCTTCATCTTAACGGGTATAAGTCAAAATTGTCGAATTTGGGAAGCGGAAAATCCTCATGTTATTCAGGAAGCAGAAGTTAATCCTCCAAGAGTCACTGTTTGGTGTGGTTATGGGGCTTTTGTGACCGAAATTGAATAAATTGCGTGTCAACGACCTTTGGTTTCAACAAGACGGAGCGACATGATGTCACGCAAGTGGTGCAACAATCCGTTTATTGTTAACAAAATTTACTGCACGCATAATTTCAAGAAATTGTGAAGTTTATTGGCTACCAAGTAGCCCGGGGAACACCACTTGATTATTTTTTGTGAGGTTATTTAAAAGTTAAGGTGTATGCTAATTCGAGAATACTGAAAACAGACGGAACAATCACAAACACCATTACTATCGAAAACCTAAAGTAAAATGTATGCTAATCACCCACAAACAATTCAACAACTTAAAAACAACATTCGAGCTGAAGTTGAGGTCATTAATCCGCTTTTATTGGAAAAGGTCATCGAAAAATATGATATTTGGATGCGAGGCTGTAGACGAAGCCGAGGTGGGCGTATGATCGATATTCTTTTTCATACATAAATGGCATTCAAGGTGGTTGCCTTATCAATAAAAATGTTTGCACCTTTCTATTGATATATACTTTAAATATATAAGACCTAATTTAGCCAGTACAACGTTTTAAATTGAAAATCTATTCCTTTTATCTTCGATTTTATTATAAAACCAGAGTAAAAAGAGAAAAACTTTCTAAATTTGGGCCTATTGATATAGATATTGGTAGATAATTGACCTTTATTTGAGGTAAGGTTTCAGTGGTTTGACACTTAGGCGAATTTTGGCCCATTATGATGATACCACGCATTCACGCCACTTCATTAACCCATTCGCCTATTCACCCACTCGCACACAACTACAGTATACCACCTGCACATTGAAAGCTCCATGTTAACCTGTATATTGACGTAGACGGTGGGTCGGCGCTGAATTCTGAACTCCATCAGAGGGTCTTAGTCGTGTTTATTAACATCACCGATTGTAATCGATGATGAAAATTCGATTTGCATCTAGCCTCTGATGGGATTCGAACCCAGTACCTCCCGGCAAGTGCCGAAGCTTTAACCACTGCACCACTTGTCCGGTGACCTTTCTTTAAAATGGGTAAACTTTTGAAACATAAAATGTTTATTTCGAGCCTACATTAGAGCCTCCAAACTTGAAATAATTTAACTTTTGACACTCTTTTACTACAAATTAGTCACAGATATACCAGTAGATAAACAAACAATGACGTAAGAAATTTATTCCGTACATTATCGAGTGTTATTTTGACAAGGAAAACAGACACGTATATTGTTGTTGGTTTGTGACCTTCAGTTATCCCGTTATACGGTTAGGGAATTCGTCGGTTTTTCCAATTTATAATAATTTTATTTACCAGTTAAATTGAACTGATGTATTTCCGGTTTTACTGAAGAAATGGTTAAAATTAGTACAACTTTAGAAAGACCTTAGATGGTGTTAAAAAATTCAATAAACAATTTCATGAAAGTACCATTATTTTAAGAGCTTTTGTGAAATGAATGTAACCAAATGTTATGACGTGTAGGGGGCGCAACTGAATTATATAAAGAAGTGTGACCCACCGTTCGTAAGATGAAGGTTGTACCTTTCTAGATATTAACTTTGAATTTGTACAAGACCTAGTTTCGTCGGTACAGCTGTTTCTATATTGTAAGTATTTCAAAAATGAGGTATTCCAATTTAAAATAATGTAACGGCTAAACTCATAAATTAATTTTATATTTATTAGTAAAATTTTATAAATAAATTTACTTTAAATTTTAAAAATAAAATGTTAATTACTAAATATAAAAAAAATCGAAAATATACATAAATTATTTAAAAAGTAACACTGTCTTATAAACAACACAAAAATATCTCGTTTTATGAATAAACAAAAACAATGACACGTGACTTGCATGTGCAGTAAAGCAATTCGCGCAACACAAATACTACTACCATATCTGCCCGGTTACACACATTTTGGAAAAAACGATATACAAAAATAGGAAAAGACGATTCAAGGATTTATATATGTATATTTATATACACATATAATATACATATAATATACTTATATACAATAAGGCAAACGCAAATGTTTTACAAAACGTACTTTTTCTTAAATTATATAAAATTATTTATGATTAATTATAGAATTATCACAATAATATTTTAAATTGGAATGTGTTATGTACCTCAAATAAAACAAAAATTCAACATCTGTTTTCTTATTATAAAACCACCAAACGATAAGTTTCAAATCGTGTCTCCGCTAATTTTTTGTTGTAATATTAAGAATTTTTGAGTAAGCCATCTATATTAGAATGTAGCAACTAATTTTCAGAAGAGAAATTGTACATGACAAAAATATCTTATCGTTTTCAATCGATAAATATAGTGATGTTGATCGTTTTTTAATTATATCTTTGTTATTTTTATGTTAATCTTTATAATCATGAATTAATCCCTCGAAAATATCATTCTGTATATGCCAATATAAAAAACAAACATAATTTGTTGGAAAAAAATTGAATAAAACGATTCGTAAGAAAGCAACATTTTTTAAAAATTCGTCAACTTTAAATAATAATTGCGGATTAAATATGAATTTTAAAATAATCATGTATTAATCCCTCAAAAATACTTTTAGCTTTGCGTTAAAACAAAAATTATGCCATTAGCTAAATTTTTGTAGCCACTAGGTGATTTGCGCGTAACCCTTATTTTGATAAAATGAGTACCATACTGCCTTTTCAGTTGCATTTTGCATCATCTGTTTCATAGTTAGTTCCATTTGTTGGCTTTCGTCCGACGGTACTTCTAAGATATCTTCTTCAGCATGGTTATCTGGGGGTTGTATGTTTTTTCCTGAATCTGTTAATCTTATCAATAATTTGTAAATCACAGATATAAGCGTTTATTTATTTAATTTGGAACTTGCGTTATTGACATCGCAGGAACCAGTTTGTAAATACTGAAGAACACCTGATGACTCCGTTCGCCTTTCATTAATTCGTAGTCCTAGTTTCGATTTCATTTCAATTGAAAAAATACTATTTATATTCTGCAGTCTTGATAACATGAAGGTAATAGCAGCGTTCGCAGTAAGAAGATTTGCATCACTTCGACCCAAAGCCTCTACCGTTCGTTAGTTTTATTGGCTCAAGCGAATAGCCTTTACCTATAATATCCAATCATTTTCACAAAACGAATATTCGGTGAGGTTTAATTGTTGTCACCTGTAGACCAGATTTAACTTTGTAAACCCGTTCGAGCATTATCAACAGGCTACTCCATCCTGTTTTAGAATCTAAGGGTAATTCTTATTCTTTCCCATGGTTCGGTTTTACATATTTTTGCAATATGGTAATTCTTGTTGGTGAAGCTCTAAGAAATTTTGCTACTTTACGAATTTTTGTTATCAGGGATGTATAATCGGATAATGTTCAAAGTTGTCTGCACCAGGATTTACATCATCCTCGCATTCGATTTCGGAATCTACAGTTTCAGGGCCTGCAGTTTCGAATAATTCGTCAACGCCAACACCCAATTTAAAATTTCTATTCATATAAAGCACGTCAAGCCATGCCATGAGCAAGGCAAAGCTGATGTTCTGGCTCAATCAAAGTCCCAAGTCTTTTCATTACCGAGGGCATGTCCTTTCAAACGATAAAGAGAAATCTCGGCGAGAGCACGGACCAAGCCAAAATTCCATATTTTTTCATTGGAATGTGCATTTAGTTAAACAATTCGGATCTTGTTTCCTGTTGAATTTTTGCAGCATAATCCATTTTTTATGGTGTTAAGTGATTTTGGTGTTTGATTGCACGTGCGTCCTTTGGCCATAAGCAATGCCCTGTAGAAAACACAGAAAATGGTATACCGTCTCTTGCAATTAGCAGACTTAAATGGCCTACAAAGAAAAGTATTGCTTATTGTCACCAAAGAATTCTGTAATTTTTTGGATGAACTTGAATCAGAGAAATTTGATGTAAATGGGGCACTTATCTTCCACTTTGCTTTTGTTTTCCATATTTCTAGCATTTAGCACAACTTCCAGTTTTTTCTAGTAGAAAATAAGCACATATCGTGTACTCATCATTCTTCTCGTTTATTTTCCATGTTTTAAATTCAGCATTTTTAAACTACATATTGATAATACGATTAAATTATTTTGATTCAAAAATCATATGAAATTAATGATCAGAAATGTATAAATGTCAAACAAGCCAACAAAAAAGTATAATTTGTACGAATATCGGATTAAAAACTGAGCGAAGATCGAAAAAATAGGCCAAAAGTATATACCCTCTGCTGTTTTTAAAAGGAGTGTTAATAATCCCGGTCTAGCATCTTATTGCTGAAATGAGAAATATATCACCATGGACTCAAAGAAAGGGAAATGTTTAGCAATTATCAAATTATATGCTTAAATTAATCAAGTAAAAGGAGTAATCCTTTAATATGCATAATACTGGGGCAAACACCGTTTCGATGAACTCAGCATACATAGTCTCGTATATCAAAGTCAAGAAGATAAGACTAAAATACAGATGCATCCCAATTCAAATAAGTTAATGCGATGCTATTAATCATTTCAAAATCAAATTTCTAATAGAATAAAATTAATTTTTAATAAAAAAAAATCATGGTTCAATAGAATAATAGAAGACGGATAGAATAAAATACTTTTTATCGACTTCTTAAAAAACGAAATCTAATTTATCAAAATCATCATTTCAAATCTTATAACATACATTCAGCCAACCAACTGTACAATTTATACATATACAGTTTTTTTTATCTAAATATTTGACATTGAGACAAATTGAAGAGCATATTTCTTAAGGTTGGTTCTTTTTCATTTTGTGTATTTTTGGTATAAATTTTGGTTCATATAATATATTCTTGGCTGGTGAAAACAGACACACACACACATACTACAAGAAACTGAGGGAATAAAATTAATGGTATCCATCAAAAGATATAACTCGAAGAAAAAATGTAACAGACAGAAGGAATTAAAATATTAGATCGAGATAGAATTTTTTTTATCTCATTAGTTATGTTGTTAATTAAATGGATCATTTGGGCCACTAATTTGATGAGGTTCACTGGTATTTGATTGAATATCTTTTGAACTCGCATTTATAAACAAATATTTTGTTGTTTGGGTACTTGTGTATATTACGATATTCTGCAGATAGCTTAATTTAATTGAGGCATGAATTTAATTTGAATTTTTAACATAATTAAAAATTTAACAGATTTCGGTAGCATTTGATAAATTGCATTTTGTTGGTTTTTATTTCGTTTGAAACAGATGTTTATAAAAAATTCCAAAAGAAAAATTGATGGTGACGATAGTGGCGGCCGTTTATTCAACAATATTTTTGGGGATGTAGTATTTTATGGACCACCTTTGTGAAAATTATATCGCTTTAGGCATACAGTTATAGGCCTAAATTTTAAAGAAAATAGGTGACCGTGTTTAAAAAAAATTCTAGCGAATAAGATTTTACATCAAAAAATGTATTTAATATGCAAGAAACATTCCTGCAAATGGTTCCAAATATGCCGAATATATTTCAAAATCAGAAAATTAGTAATTCAATAATTAGTCCATCCATTATAGTTCTGAATAATTGTCAGTCGGCTGTAACTGTGTGCACATCGGCAATTCTTAATCTAGGACAACGGAGAAAATACCCCAGGTGGTACACTAACTAGTAACTACCTAGTTGGCTAATCCACCCTCCAACGAGGCTGGCTCAATGAATTCTGGGGTAAGCCAATCATTGTTATATCTATTCTTAAGAAGTTCAAACTTGTTAAGATTATCAACTAGATAATCTAACTCAGCAGAAAAATGAGAAATGTGAACTCTGTCGGAAACTAAGCGAAGTATAAACACTTATAACCCAGCTAAGCCAATCATTGTTATATCTATTCTTAAGAAGTTCAAACTTGTCAAGATTATCAACTAGATAATCTAACTCAGTAGAAAAATGAGAAATGTGAACTCTGTCGGAAACTAAGCGAAGTATAAACACTTATAACCCAGCTAAGAAGCGAAGTTAACAAACTAAAAAGAGAATAAATGTAGAACTAAGGAAGACCAAAGCAATGGAAATGGAGATTTCTGAAAACCCTCTAACCAGTAACAAAGAAGCAAGTACAAACACCAGTTATAACACCGATTTCCATACTGTCATCAGAGGAACTCGCGAGAGAAACAGATTGGGTTTTGAAAAGGAAAAAAAGTCCTACCAAAAAACGAAGAGCAGAATTCTAGCCTGAAGTTGGAGAATCACAAGGTAATGTAACTATACAAACTATAATGAAATCAGTGACCACAATAAGGAGTAAAGAGTAGTAAATTAATTAGTTGCGTGTGGTAAATTAATACACCAGATTCCAATACATATAGAGCTCTAGCCACAAAACTCAATGAGGAAGATAAAGAATGTTTTATAGACGAAGATAAAAACAACCGTACAAGTAAGGTTATGGACATAGGTGTTCATCCAACGTATAATGAACATTAAAATAGTACCTCTAAAGAAAAATAAGAGACTAATACCTCAATGCAAAAAATGGCAAGGTTTCAACCACACGCAAAAATATTGCGGTCGGGAGCCTAGATGCGTAAAATGTGCTGGAAATGATTTCACTCGTGATGATTACACTCGTGCCTTAATTTTAGAAAAATTAGAAAAAAATCTTTCCGTGGCAATTTTGCGAAATTGGGCCATTGGTCAGATATATAAATATCACTTGTATTTAAACTAAAATTACATTTAAATTTGACACCTTAAAAGTATAAAATTCTCGTATTAAGACTGTTTGTTTGTGAGATCGCAACACTCCTGCCTTTCTTGCATATTAGAGAAAATCGTTCCATGGGAACTTTGTCAAATTGGGCCCTGTGCGCGCATTTTTGAAATTGGTGGATATTTCCGCATGCGGACTATAATTTATATTAAAATTCTTTATATTATTTGAATTTTTGGCCGACTACTTAAATCGTTTTTTTCAAATTTGCATGCAAGTTTTCAATTATTTGGGCGAATACATCTGCATTGATTTAGCCAGTCGGAAATTTCCACCGAATTTTGTTTAGTAGTTGAAACAAATTATAGAAGACTTGCAAGCAAATTTGAAAAACAATTAAGGTAGCTGGCGAAACATTCGAATAATATAAAGAATTTTAATGCAAAGTATAATTCGCAGAAGGACATATTTACCGATTTCAAGAATACGCACCCTGAGCTGGATATATCCATACAACTCTTGTTTGAACTAAAATTTATGAAATTTTAAATTTGATAATTTTTTCAATACATCGATGGCTTATCTTCAATAAGCGCTATCCCACAATTTTTCCGAAAATGATTTTTTGATGAAAATCTCTTTATCGATCTCAGACCCATCTAACATTGCAATAATTACGATATTTTGAACGTGTTTTAAGTGCTAAACACGCATTTAAATAAAAGCGTTCGATCTGTTATTAAATTACAGCTTGAGGCAAATTAACAGTTTTTTAAGAAATAAAGATTTCTTGGGGTTACTTAAAAGTTTTATATTGTACATTAATTTTAATTTATAAATAAAGTGATCAAGAAAAAAAGAAATAAAGATAATATATAATGTAAATTGGTGATACCGTTTATTGGATATTGTTGAGATTGTGGAATACAGTTTAGTGTTTTTCAATCTGTTAATTTAAAAGATAGCAAAATGAGTGATCGAGCTAAATAAATGGTGCAAATGGCTAAGGCTGATGCTCCAGTTAGAATTCAGATAGAGGAAACTTTTGTAAATAATAAAGTCGATCATGAAGAAAATTCAGATGAAATTGCTAAGGTATAATAATTATTATTTCATTGCCACTAGAAAAATCTGTTATCATAAATTTCTTTGTAGGAAGAACAATTAAATAATAGCGTTAGCAAAAATCGTGGAAAAGAACTAGACAATTTACTGGTAAAGCTCGACTTCAATCTAAGCAGAAAAAATGGCTGGCAATTCGTATTTAGGGTACACCTTTAATCAAGGTAAAATAAACCAAAATAAGATGCACAGCGGTAGATCATTGGAACCTTCTTGTTCTTCAACTGTATGCTTACGGTCATCGCGACGAAGCTGTTCTTAATTTACAGAAGAAGAGAGAGCGCAAATAATCAAAGATTTTATGAAAACTCAATTGGGTAAGTAAGCAGGTATTTATTCGGAGCCATACTTTCACCAACATACGATCTTTTCTTTTCTATGTACTTCGCAGTACGAAAGAAAAGATCGTATGTTGGTGAAAGCTCACGAAGACTTGGATCGTACGTTTATTACTTACAAAAAAGAAATTCAAATTTGCAGGTTTGTTCATTTTATTTTTATTAAATATAATTATTTTAACACTAAATCTAATAACATTTTATATTTGTGCAGATCTATGTTCCTCAATACTTTGGGCCTCAAAATTGATATGGTTCGTAAATGGCTAGAAACAAATAAAACAGTAACTACTCGTAAATCGAAAACAGAATTTTTTTGCTTTCAAGATGAAAAATTGTGAACGAAGTGATTGCCTTAAGAAGTTTTTGGCAGACCTACGAAAAGTTGAAAGCTGTTATTGTCGAAAAGACACTTTAAAGAAATATTTAATTGAGTCATTTAAAAGCAAAACTGATGTTTTGAAGCCTATAGAAAGAAATGTGCCAATGACAAAGAAAAACCGGTATCAATTCTCACTTTTCTAACTTTGTTTGATGAAGAAAAACTGTCTATTTACATGCCACGAAAGGACCAATGCGACATATGTGTGAGTTATAAAATAGGCCAAATTACCGACGAAATTTACCAAGAACATTCTTAAAATGAGAAACGAGCCAAACAAGAAAAAGAGGCTGATAAACTAGCAGCTGAACTGAAAGAGCAGCACACATTTATAATGGATGTTCAAGTAGTAAATATGTGCACACACTTGAACGCTTCGGCTATATATTACAAGCAGAGACTTCAAGTCCACAATTTCTCTGTTTTCAATTTAACCAGTCATCAATGTACTAACTACTGATGGAATGAAAGTGAAGGCGATTTAAGTGCCTCCTCATTTATTTCATGTACTATTCACCACTTGACCAGATATTGCCTGGGTGATGATTTACTGATTGTTATATTTTCCGATGTATGTGGTTACCAAAACGGAAATCAGTATCTATCTAATGCACTTTTGAATTTTTCTATTGTTAATAACAAGTCTGTTGAACAAAAGTACTTGGAGAAAGGCCACACGCAAATGGAAGTGGATAGCGTTCACTTCGATAGCGTTCAATTTGTAAAAGTCAACGGAGAAGTCATTAGCCAGCCTTACGACGCAAAATATCTTACACACGACTTTTTTTTATAATTACAACCATAACAACTTAAGGTTCTCTAGCATTAGACCTGACTGTAGAAATGGCGAAAAGACTGCTTCCAACCTACGAGCATTGCTTTATCTTCCGAATGGCTCAGTACAATTCAAAACCCATTTCGATGAAGATTACACTAATTTGCCCATTCGTATTAATTTGAATTGTTGAAACTGCATCCGAAACGTTTATATATTAGGCAAACAAAATGGAATCATTTGCAGGAACTAAAAAAAGTTATCCCTGTTGAATTTCATTCATTCTATAATGAAATTCCGTGCAATTCTCAGTAAATTATATAACTTTCTCCAAACTACCATAGGTTAATAACCGCGATGTCGCTTTTTTTCTATATGTTAATTAACTTTATGCCATATAATTAAAAAAATCTATATTATTTTATTATTTTATTTATTGAATTATTAAATTGAAGTATTTTGAAATGTGATATTTTGTTTTTTTGAAATATATTAAGTTTAAGTAGGGAGTGCATTACCGTTTACCGATTTACCGAATTTACCGTATAAAATAAGTTTTCGATTTATCGGTAAATTTTTACAAATTTACCGATTTTTCGGTAAAAATACACTTATAATTAATAGGGCGCATTTCATTGAAAAAAATGAAGAGCATGTTTTAATCGAACGAAGAGTTTGTATAAGGTATAGAATTCCTTCAGTGATTATTATGTAGGTATACTGAAGATTTATGTCTTGACTTTTATTTAATGAAATGAAATGAACTTATACAGAGTGTTTGGCGCGTAAATCAATAGCATTTTTGGCAGATTGGGGGTTGAGGCTCATTTAGAAGCTTTCATCCCATTCACCTGATGTTCTAAGTGGCACGATAACTGCGATATAATAATTTTAAGTTTTTTTTTTAAATTACCCAAGATCTCGTCTTTAAATGGTCATAACTTTTTATTTGTAGTCGTAAAGGCACCAAATGACTTTTATTGTATTCTGCAATGTGATTTTATTCTAAACCAATCATTATTTTATACAATTGGTTTTAGCAAAATGACTTCTGAACTTCCAAATCCTAAAAAATTTGTTGATTTTTGGAAAACATCAACATCTAAATTAATTTAAAAACAAAACGAATGGTTATTTTGAAATTAGTTTTGCTTCAAGGAATTCTGTAGTTTATGCCCTTACCAATGGTAAACTGACATGTCATAGAAATCACTCATTTTGTGGTCAAAATAGGAGATACTACTTTGTCAGGGTTATTTCTGCCAGGGCCGACATGTTGTAACTATGACTATTTTCGGTTCGATGAAAAACCCGTGCTACTTTGATGAAAATGTAAAAATTTGCATGAAAGAAAAAATTGTTTACTTAAAAAATACCGTTATTCTATTGAAAATGCATCGAAGCGAAAAAAGTGATAGTTACAACATGTCGGCACAGGGTTAAGAAAATGTTGAAAATGTCAGGGTTAGGAAAATGTAGGAAATGTCTAACGGAAGTGCCCGTGTATTTCACTTTGTTCTTGTTAAATTGTTAACAGCTCTCGAAAAGGGTGATAATGCTAGATGGCTGGAGTTTTGTAGATTTATACTGCATACAGATGTTGAGGGTGATAGCTTTTTGAAAAGGATTTCGTAGACAAATGAGTCTAACTTCAATCGTGAGGGAATTGTGCATTACACAATCTGCTTCATTGGGGCAGAAAAGGTCAAAATACACAAAAAGAAAAACAGGATTCTTTCCAAAGGAAATTCAGCGTTATTGTTTGGGCTGATGTTATTAGCCGAAACCTTATCGGCCCATATTATGTGCCAGAACGCTTTTCCGGAAATATTTTTCTGGAATTTGTTCAGAATGGGCTACCTGAGCTGATTTTACCAGTTTTAGAAGATGTGCTGATTGTTTGTGAAAATGACGGCTGTCCGGCACATAACCAATGAACGGCAAGAGAATACTTAGATGATCCATTCCGAAAGCTCGGTAGGGGTTGTCCTATTTATTTTCCCGCGCGAGCCTCAGACCTCACTCCCCTGAATTTCTATGTCTGGGGACTTCTTAAAGAATTTGTGTACGCACAGAGGTGCCCACAAGAGAAATTTTAATTGAAAGGATAAGCGCCGCATTTGAAAAAATGAAAAATTAAATGGAGCTTCGTACAACAGCCGTGGTGATTAAAACAAAGATGACGTGTCATGGTTGACGTGAGGTCATGGTTCCAAATAACCCCTCCTCCCTCCCCAATCTGCCAAAAAAATTGTCGGTCCACGCGCCAAACACCCTGATATAAACAATTATTTTGTGATATGATTTTCAATTTATGTGATGAATTTATTTATTAGTTTATTTTATAAAGTACATCAATTTTTTTCATGCACTGGTTTAATAATTTTTCACTGGTTTAATACCTAAGGCATAGTACTGTTTCAAATTATTATTTAAATTGAATTTACCGGTAAATTTTCGATAAATTACCGACCTTTTACAAAATTTAATGTTTACCGGGAAATCGGGAAATTTGCACTCCCTAAGTTTAGGGATAATAATGTTCTTTGTTTCCCCTGAACAGTTTTGAATTTGTGGGATAGCGCTTATTGAAGATAAAAGTTTGATCGTTCAATGTTCGAGGTATAGTCCATTGAACTCAGAAATTTTTTGTTGGCCGGACTAGTGAGTTACAGAGGGAGGTTTAACGTATCTGAAATAATTTTTTGTGAATTTTTGTATGTTAGCATTCTAAAAATAGTATAATGAAATCAATACTAAATGTAAGGCATGAATGTGACGATCTCAAAACCATATAGCCTTAGCCGCTTTTATGGTTGCTGATTTTCTTTCGTTCGTTCGTTCTGATTATTTTTTGTCCAATCCATTTGTCCATTTGTATTGCTCAAAAATGACGATGTTAGCAATATGATTGGACAAAAAAATTATCAGAACGAACGAATGAACGAAAGAAAATCAGCAACCATAAAAGTGGCTTTAATCCGACAAATTTATACTTTTATCGTGCCAAATTTTAACGTAATTTAGTTATCTTCGTCTTCGACTGCGGTATTTTATGATGATGTCCTTGTCAATATAAAACAAATTAACTATCACCACAACAATTCTGCTTGTCTTGAGCTTAGGAAATTGCTTTCTGCATTGCAAACAGAACTCTTTCTAATACTGAAACCACACACACAGAAAAATTTGTCACATTATTTCGAACAAGTTCAAGAAGATTTCTTTATGGTTTTCATCCAAAAAGACAAGCTAATCAAAACAAAAAGGAAAATCAATTTAAATATTTAATATAAAATCCACATTGAAGGAAAATGATTTCTTTTTGATAATTTCATTTGACATCGTTTAATATTGTGCAGTACTGAAAGAAAACCATATTTTGATAAATGGTTAATCAGAAATCATTTTTTCAAAAAGGAAAACTATTAAAATAATAAGTAGTTTTTCTATTTAAAATAATAAGATTGAAATGTAAAATTAAGAGGAGTTTTCATTTAATTGTAAGAATCTATAATATGAAATCATATTTTTATATCCATATGGTTATCTTATTAGATTTATGTGGCATATTTTTTTCAGTCACTGAAAAAAATATGCCACATAAATCTAATAAGGTAAAAATATGATTTCATATTATAGATTCTTACAATTAAATGAAAACTCCTCTTAATTTTACATTTCAATCTTATTATTTTAAATAGAAAAACTACTTATTATTTTAATAGTTTTCCTTTTTGAAAAAATGATTTCTGATTAACCATTTATCAAAATATGGTTTTCTTTCAGTACTGCACAATATTAAACGATGTCAAATGAAATTATCAAAAAGAAATCATTTTCCTTCAATGTGGATTTTATATTAAATATTTAAATTGATTTTCCTTTTTGTTTTGATTAGCTTGTCTTTTTGGATGAAAACCATAAAGAAATCTTCTTGAACTTGTTCGAAATAATGTGACAAATTTTTCTGTGTGATGCTTTGTACATGGTGTGGTGTCTGGTTTGAATACTATAGTAAGAATAATCTACAAGAAAAGTGTCTTGAAACCTAGAACGTACATTATTTTATCTAATAATTTCTTTTCACTCTCATTTATCAGTACAGCAATGCAGATCTCACTATCTGAATAGTAAAATTCCCGCTATAATTGTGTGTGGCGCGAAAACTCATCACACCATTCGGAGCAGTCCAAATATCATTATATCAGAGCGGTGTATCGCTGTTTAATTCTCTAGCCGCATCTGAACTTTTAATTCTTAACTGCGGAATGTGAACAAACTTTTGTTAATGTTGGTCGCAGTATTTAATATTAAATTGGAGAGTAACAAACGAAATTTTAACTTAATTTTAAGACATAAACAATTAACAAAGTGGGAACTTTACTCCAGAGAATAATCGAGTTTACTTCACTTGCCTAGCGAATCGGAATGGTATAAGATATCGCTTCTTAAGAGCTCAGAACAAACCTTTCTGGTCCTCTAAGCCTAAAAAGTCGAGGAAAAGTGCTAGGAAACTGAAAAAATTGTCTAGAAATAAAAATCTTTAGGATATTTGGGACAACTTCTTGAATGGGCAGAAAGTCTACAGGGTGTCACTAAAACCCGTTCTAGTGTGCATGATAAATAACTTCTTGTAATATTTTTTTGTAAAAAAAGGAAAATTTTAAAATGGAAGAATACTCAACAGAACAATGAAGAGTGCTTATCGACGGTATTTTACACCATAAAACTGGGTAGTCGCGAATTTTCAGCAAAAAGGTGCCGAAAGAAATCTCCCAGGTTCCAGAAGATGACGTGCGGAAGTGTTCAGAATAGTCCAGAGATGCCCACAAAGATACGTTTTACACAACTGGGACTATCGCGCAGGTTTCTCAAGAGAATTATGACCAAATTAAGAATTCTCCCATATAAAATTCTTAATTTTACCATTTCGCTACACTTATAATAATGAGCGATGAAACCCATTTTCAATTAAATGGCTTCGTAGACAAACAAAACTGTAGGTTTTGGCTAACAATCTTTGGCTCATCTTTCACGAAAAGGAAGTCGGCACAATAGTTATCGTCAATGGTGCTCAATACCGGACGATGTTGGACATTTTTTTAAAGCTAGCTGTGCAAATTCGTTCAGCGCTGTGGTTCTAATAATACGGAGCTACAAAGAACACAATTACCGTGTATTGATCTTTTAAAAGCGAATAATTTCTGAAAGAAGCAGTTTGATTGGCATTAGTATCGCATTCTCCAGATTTAATCGTTCCCGACTGTTATCTTTGAACTTATTTGAAAAAAGAGTGTACGTCAATAAACCAGTGATCATACCAAAACTAAAAAACGACATTAGAAAATAAATCATGTCCATAACACCTGAAATTTTGAGAAAAGTTATAGAAAAGGATCACGAAAAGAATCGTTGACAATTTATAAGTGACCACTTCTTGTCCACTTCTAATATCAGTATCATCTGCAGAATGATTACAGAGTTAGCAGATCCTGTGAAACGGCGCTGGATTTCTCATGGGTTCCTTCCTGAGTATTGCGAGACCATTTGATAGCACATCTTGAACTATACAATTATACTGGTATTATTAACTAGTTTGAATCGATGTTCAAATCTCGCATTGCCGAGGTTAGGTTGAATGGGTTCTCAGTATCTGAAAAGTTATCAAAGGTTAATCACAGAGTGGTGTTCTCGATAATCTTTATAGTAAAACTTAAACAGTCCGGAATAATCCTTTCAGGATTATGTTGACGACCAATTTATAACCATCTCATGGAGGTATTTTGATATCTTATCTAACCAGATGTATCAGTATGAATTTTCACGTAAAAATAACTAAAACTGATCTGGTGGTGTTCACCAAACGCGGAAATTAGGATGACCGTATATATAATTCCAATTCTTCGATTTTAAAAGATGTTGGAATTACCACTTAACATTAACTTTTAAAAGCAACTTCCTCTTTTAAGGTGATTGTCTCTGAAAATATTGTGCTTTATCTACAGGTCACTAGTTTTTATCCATGCTAACTAAATCCATTAAATTGTGTAATGGCCGGTAGTCAACTTTAAGCGTTCACTGGTATGCATTTATGTCTCAAGAGTTTATGGAATATGCAGGCTTCGGTGCCTACTGTCCAAAGCTTTCTTTTAAAGCGTTAGGAAGTATTGATTGTTCAACTTTTCGAGCCTAAGTCATAGCTCTGGCGCATTTATTATCAAAAATGCTTAAACGTGAAGCTGAAAACCTTAACATCGTCTTATGTGCCGATTGCAAGGAGATATACTTAATGTTTTGAGTAATCGCTTGGTTTATTCTAAACTCATCATAGAACACTAACATCTGGTAAACCGCCTTTGCAGTTATAATAAAATTACAGACTTGTGACGAAATTTCGACAATGGATTACTCGTTTTATTTATCTCAATAAAAAACTATTTGTCGCTGCATATTTGCTTGCCAAATTTTGTATCATAATATTATACTAGATTTGATTTTTTATACAGCTCTTACTTAAAGTAATACAAACAGATTTCGAAATGATCCAAATTCAGGTAGACAAACATAAGATTAATAAAACTAAGGCAAAACTTAAATTGCATCATTTTCATATCACAACAGACAAGACCATCTAAAAAATATCTCTCATAAAATTTTATTTCTATATATAGGATCTCCAAGATAAATTGGATGTCTTTAAGATTTATGTGTAAGTTATTTGAAGAAACCTTAACAAAAAAAAATTTACTTTGATTTTATTAGTTTTGTTGTGTACCCAAAAAATCGTCTATTGTATTCAAATAAGACCCCTAAATTGTTTAAATCACAACAACATCGAACTAAATATTAAATTCAGTTACAACAAAAATTCTGAAAGAAACCTTTTCTCGCATAATATGCTCAAATATCGTAAGGTTTCTGTTGTTAAAATTATTAATCCAAAACTTTATCTTACAAAAAAAAAAAAAATAAATCCGTGTATACATAAAAATTTAGTCTCTTGAGTTTAAGATTGATGAAAATACCTACTTTGTTGTAATTTTCGGTTTTGATTTAATGAAGATAGATTAGTTTACGTATATTACAAAAAATTTATTTTGTACATGTCAGAAGAAAACTGAAAACTAAAATATAATAATATTAAGGACGTCTACAAAAATTTTTTTTACTAAATTTACGAAATCGGTCATTTGAGATAACTTAATTTAATTGGTGAAATAAAATATTCTCTACACAAACAAGAAAGTTAAATTTTGTAATATTTTTATGCTTATTCTTCATATACATAGTCAGTTTAATTATGGTTAGAAAACATTGAGAATGCTTCGTGTATTATGTGCAGAGTATCGCAATTACAGCATCCGAGATCTAAGATGAAAATTTGAGCAGAGACTCTAATTTGCAGTCACTAATTGTGTCTTTCCACCATTATTTTGTATCAAAGACTTCTATTCAAACATAACACTCGCGCTATCAAAGCTCAAACTATCTAAATATTTGTTCGGTTGCGTGCCGCAATTGGTGTAATAATTTCCAAGTGCGGCAATGATGATACGAGTACCTTGTTTTTTAGAGAGGTGGACAAAACCAGACATAAGTGGGATAGTTACAAACTAACAGACGTGAACCTCCAAAACCTATATTGATACACATTTGGGTTCAACGGCCCCCTGAGAATCCAAACGATGTTATTACTAACATTGTTTCGAATCCGAATATATTGGAAGAGTTGGATGGTTATTCGCTCCAAACGTGAATTGAACCACCAATTCTTTACAAACAGGGTTAATCGGATGTCCCTCGAGTACATTACTTGATCGAGATCTGGTTTGCAATAGACAAACTTCACGGTAGTAGAAATTTATACAGGGTGGGTTATCTGTTAGTCCTTTTTTCATGTGTAAATAAAACACATATTTTGGGATGAAAAATCAACATTTTTTGTTAGAGGAAGGTATGATGTTACTGAAGTTAGCCGAAAATTTCAGCCGAAAAAACCTGCATTGTCGACATATTTTGTATCAGATGGTAGTACAAAATTTTGTTCATATTAGCCGAAAATTACATGTTATTGAAGTTATAGAGAAGATTTTAGCAGAAAAAAAATTTGAAAAATCAATATCACATAATTCGAATGTTTAAAGGTAATATGAAGTGGGTGAAGTTGGAACAATTCGTAACCTGCTGGATAAAATATTTATTATTTGTTGTGTTAGAGGCTACTGAGTTTGAGTTGTGGCACTAACAATGAACACCTGTGCCAAAAATCAGGCCATACTTTATGCAGCATCATAGTGAAATAAATTAAAATCTAGACACATGTTTAGTGGTAATTTGGACTGGGTCAAGTTAAAAATTAATGGATGAATTCATCATAAAGCAGCGTTTTTTATGGCCAAGATCATTTCCAGATGTACTCCGTTGAATGGAAAAAATTTGGTACGCTTCATTTTCATGCCCGAGAGGCCTCAATGACGAATACCCATTGTATCGTAGGCTATCAGTAGCGGACAATGGATAATCTAATCGATTCAGTCACGAATTACAAAGAGAACAACAATACGATACTGAAACATTAGCCGAAGCAGTTCATACAAATATTCCGCAATTGAATAAACAACAAAAGGCTACTTACGATTCTTGGATAGGAGCTGTGAACAATGGAACTGGCGGCATTTACTTTCTGGATGCTCCCGGAGGGAATGGAAAAACGTTCTTAATCTCATTACTTTTGGGATTGAAGTTGCCCTTGCATTGGGCGGTTTCAGGACACCCAATAGTTGGGAACATGTTGAATAAAATCGCAGCCAACGTTATGAAGATATTTAGGACTATGAAATTTTAAAATAAAATTGGCGAAGATTTTACAAATCATAATAGGCTATCTGAAAGCGCCCATTGGCTTTATCTGAAATAGCAGCCACTGAACATGCTTCCAGATTTTAATTTAGTTTACTAAGATGCTACATAAAATATGACCTGATTTTTGACACAGGTGTTCATTGTTAGTGTCCCAACTGAAATTCATAGCCCCGTAACACGGCTAAATATAAATGCAGGATCCAGCTGTTTACGAATTAGTCTCACCCAGTCAAAATTACCACTAAACATGCGTCCAGATTTTAATTTATTTCACTATAATGCTACATAAAATATGGCCTGAGTTTTGACACCAGTGTATTAGTGTCACAACTCAAATTCATAGCCTTCTAACACGACAAATGTTAAATACGGGATCCAGCTATTTACGAATTAGTCTTAACCGAGTCCAAATTACCACTAAACATGCGACCAGAGGCGGCATGTTATACCATCACTTCGAATCGAAAAAAGCCGAAATTCGAAAAAGTCGAATAGAAAAAATGAAAGTCGTATCATTTTCGACTTTTATCGTTTTTTTTACTTTATCTTGCAGCACTTTTTCTAAAATGAAATGTCAGCTACAATAATTATTACTTTGGTTTTAAATGATGAAACTTTATCATTTATCGCGATTCAAAAATGATACAACATACCGCCATTCGACTTTTTTCGAATTTCGATTCGAAGTGATGGCATAACATGTCGCCCCAGATTTTAATTTATTTCACTATGATGCTACATAAAAATATGGCCTGATTTTTGCCACAGATGTTCACTGATTGTGCCACAACTCAAATACATAGCCCATTAATACGACAATCCGTAAATACCGGATCAAGCTATTTACGAATTAGTCTAACATAATCCAGTCCAAATTACCACTAAACATGCGTCCATATTTTGAATTATTTCACTATGATGCTACATAAAGTATGGCCTGATTTTTGCCACAGTTGTTCACTGTTAGTGCCACAACTCATACTTGTTACCCTCTAACACGACAAATTATAAATATTTATCCAGCAGGTTACGAATTGGTCTAACTTTACCCACTTCATATACCTTTAAACATTCGAATTATGTGATGTTGATTTTTCAATTTTTTTTCTGCGTAAATTTACTGCTATAACTTCAATTACATGTAATTTTCGGTAATTTATAATATACGTAGTAACTAAATAAAAGAAAAATTGAAAACTTCATAATATTCGTACCGTTACAGCGCCAATCTCAATATACGGATCGACTTGTGATTTTTTTGTGAATATGGTCATCATTTCGAGTCGATACGTCTTGCTTCAGTTTCCGGAACTCGTGGTTCTTATAGGCTAAGAACCACGAGTTCCGGAAACTGAGCAAGGCTTATCGACTCTTATTGCTGACCAATATCCACAATAAAAATCACAAGTCGATCCGTATGTTGAGATTGGCTCTATAACGGTACAAATATTATAAAGTTGTAAATTTCTCTTTTATTTAGTTACTACGTATATTATTAAAGTTTTTTAATTTTTTTTTAATGTATTACTATTACTGTAATTTTTTTGTTTTCTGGGATAAGTATTCACATTATATTTTTTTGCGTTGCTGTACATATTTTATAATATTTAACATAAATTATAAACAAATCCTGGGCTGGGCCCAACCATATCATCACCCTTTAACACCTCCATAACCACTCCCACACACACACCACCTACACAAACCCTCATCCACAAACTCCCAAATTCCGACACGAAACCCAAAACACCTCATCTCACCCCTCTACCTTCCATACCACAATCTTACCCCCCTCCCCATAACCGCACCACCAACACACACTCTCCACACGAGATATACTTTTATTTCACATTTACAATGCTCTATTCTATAGAAGAGAAAATAAAAAAAAATCTATCAATTTTAAGGGGGGGCAGGGGGGATTAACAAAATCCTGCATATCTCTAAACACCCTCAACACAGAAATGTCCAAATCAGTAGGGCTTTACCCCATGAATTGCTTGATGTTTTAGTGAGTAATTAAGTTGATATCTTAATCCGTTCGCAAGTTATCGTGTACACAGATGGCAAACCGAAACCATATAGCATTTTTAAACAAAAATGCTTAAAAGCAAAATATGTAAGATCCGCTCGTATGTCTTCTTGGGCTATCGTCTGTGAAGAAACTATGTTAAAGTATTTCCGGCATTTTTAGAATTAACTGGTCTCTGCCTAAGATTGATACTTGCAGACTGGACACGCAAGTCCCTGAGGACAGGATCTTCTCCAATAGGGAAATTGCAGACTTACGTTCACTTGGCTGGTTGCGACGTTATTAACTCTGAACCTGTTTTTTCAGGAGCATCCAACGCTTCTAGTAACCTACCTGATCGTGATTTAGCCCACAGGCTAGTCACTATCGAAGTTTTGAATTGAATAATTTTCTTCGTTGTGCCGTACAAAGCAAATGGTCTTGATGGATTTTTTCGCTGATGAATTATAACACAATCGGAAACACTTACTCCAACTTTCAAAGCTTACAATGAAGCAAGCAGTAGCAATTTTAGTTCAAACTCGATTTACATAAAACCTTATATTTTTTTTAGATTTTTACAGGGTGAGTTTTTTAATAAATGTCAGGCTTTTATCTCGGAAACGGTGCAAGATAGGAAAAAATTACTTGTGTAATAAAAAAATTTCAGTCTCGAAGAGGACGTTTAGTGATGCTATTTCAGATAGCGGAAATTTGGCAGTGGAAAATAATAAATTACGCTACTCGCCACAATTTCTATAATTAGCCAGCGGAAACTTTTTGTTCATTTTGTTTCTCTTTTTTGACAGAATAAAATATGCCAACGAAATAAAAAATTTATACTGATCCTTAAAATGACAAATTGATTGATCTCCGAAGTAAAGGAACCCGGTAAATGAAATTTTGAAATTTTAACAATATTCCGTCATTTCGCCACATCTAAACAAATTATGATGAAATCTGGATAATAGTATTGGTTAGGGATTTTAAATTGAGTTTTGAAATTCTAAGTCTCTGTATTGATTTTTGACCATTCATACGATGTTGCATTCTACATGATTAATAATAATTGTAAAATTTGTATCGTAAGTTCTTCTCAGTTTCTGGCCAATATCTCAAAAACTTTCACTAGAGCCAATATTTTGGGTTAATTTTCTAATAACTTAGCTCATACTGAGGCTACGTGTCAAATATGAGGAATATTTATAGATTAGAATTTTCACTATAGTTGGATATATAGGGCCTGAGAAACAGGAAAACTAATCGTCGATTGATTATAGGTTCATGAATTTTTCAGCCTAATGTAAGCCGATCAGACCAAAATAGATTATATTGAATATATTGAAAGATTAGTCACAGCTAACACGTAAAAATAATTTGGTGGTTGCACAAAAAAACCGATGTTATACTTGGAAATCAACATGTACGAGACGTTTGGCACATTGCATAGTGATTTTCTTTTGTAGCTGGATTTAACCTCCCAAAGTTTTATGATTATCGATAAAGCCCATGAAAAGATATTGCACACCATTTTGTTTATTCTATTCAAAGATGTAATTTGATTTTAATTATAAATGAAATTATTTATTTCTATAGAGCAGCCCTGGATACAAAAATAAGGATATCCTGATGAATGATTTCTAAATAGTGGATTACATCAGAACCGATAAGATATGAAGAGCTATGGTAATCAATCGAAGCTTTATTTAATTTATCCTAAACGCAAACAAATATTGTTTCATATTGATCTTATGGGAAACAACAAATTCCGTATAGGACGTTACAATTACATTATGGATCACTGAGAAAAATTTTGATTTGTAAAATTGAAAAACCACTGTTTTGTTTTATAAAAATTTGAAATTCTTTTTGAATTAAAAAATTATTTGTTTGTTATTAAATAAAATTCTACAAAATTAATAAAAAGTTTTTTTATGCTATAAAATATTTTGTAAAATTTTTTAAAAAAATACCTTTTAAATTTAAAGAAAATATTTATTTAGGAAGGAAAAATAAAAATATTCATTTATCTAGGAATCATCATCTCGAGCACTAACATGACTTTTCGAATTATTTTATTTATCAAAAATTATTATCTTTTAAAATTATAAATAATTATTTCATGTATCTCAGCAATATATTTTTGAAAATTAAAATTATAAACAAACTTGCCTAAAAAATTTAAAAAACTACATTGTTTGCTCAAAAATATATGTATATTTTTTTGATTTTACAAAGATTTTTTTTCCTCATTGTATGAACAACATTTATAAATTCTATTAAAGCTGCAGGTTAAATAGCAATTAAGCGATAATGGTTCATGCCTTGCAAACTTTCTTTCTTAAGTGGAATAACAACTGACATTTTTTAGTTATCAAGAGTGGTACCGTTAACAAAATATAGATTAATTAATTTCACTAAAATTGCTGATATAAATTGAGCCGAACAGATTTGTTTTAAAACCTAAACCAAATTTCATAGAAATTCTTATTAACTGTAATGAGCTTTTCACACATCATCAACCATTATTTTCTTACATATAGTCGTAGTTCAAATTGGGATATTCCATGTCAATTCCATGCCCTCAAATAATTTTTGTACGACATAGTACTAACCATATTGCACGACTGGTTTCGTAAAAGGTTAAAGTAAGGTTAGGCTAAAATTTTGAAAACTCTCTCTCTCTCTCTCTCTGGCACTATATCCCATCAAGGGATTTGACCGCCTCAAATGAGATTTCATAATCATATTTTCATTTCGGATAATGAATGATTAACTCATTGATCGTAAACCAGCCGTGAAATTTTTTCCTTGTCACCACCGGGAATCGAACCCAGGACCTCCGGTCGCTGGAGCAAGCATGTTGACCACTTTGCCACCGGGGTGGAAAACTATACCATGAAAAAATTGCGTTTATGTAAGCAAATTAACCCTGTTTATTCAAATTCCGATAAAATAAATATAAATTCGTTAATTAATTGAGAAATAAAATTTGTCATTAATAATTAGGGCTGGATATTTTTTAACTGCAATTTATAGGGACTATTGAATTTTCTAATTATACAAATTAGGAATTAATTGAATTAAAAACGACGTACCTTCGTATAGCATGATTAGATATTCAGCACACAAAAATTCTTACCTCATTACTAATTCAACAATATAACCGATAATTTTATTTTCCTTTCTTTTTTTTTGCTTTTTGTGAAAAACAAATCAACTAACACAACATCACCTCAGTTTGCGGTGAACAAATATACACCCGCGCTACCCTTCAAGTAAAACCAAAAAAGAAAAACTTGTGTCTTGAGTTGACACAAAATCAAAATCCAAAGTTAACTTTTTCTCCTTTTCTTATTCATTTTTTATTTCAAATTATCTGGTTTATGATGCCATGAATGATTTTTCTTATTATCATGTTTATTTTTCCTTGGTTTTTCTTTATAACCCTGAACACCAATATAGATTAAACTTTCATATTAAAAAGTATATTATATAGCACCAAAAAAACAAACTCAAATAAAAAGAAGAAGAAGAAGAATTACATTGAAAGAATAAAAAAAGTTCGGATTATGTTTTTTTTACGACCCACATTATGTGAAATATTCACGTTGTTTGATTTTGACAAGTAAAGGGAAGAAAAAACGAGAACAGGCACATGACTCACATACAAGAGAACAGGTAGTGGAAGAAATTATATGAAAAATAAACATTTTTCACTTTTTATTTCTTTTGATAACAAAAATAATAATCATAACAATAAAAATGAAAAACCAAAAAAAATAATAATATCAAAATATTAAATTGAAAATGAAAATTAAAAAAAATATATATAAATAAAATATTAAAAATAAATAAATTATTCGTAATTTGGAAAATAGATTTCAAAAGTAAATTATTATTTTTTTTTTTCGAAATTTAATCTAATAAATGTGAAATTAATCTTTCACAGAAATATAAAATTTATATTTAGATTTTAATTTGATTGCTTTATGAGTCGTAAAGCTTACTTTTTGACAAGGGGATTTAAATTTGTTTGGGGCTTTATCTATAATAAATCAAAAACTATCGAAGGGTATTAATAAATATCAAGCATAATGATTTATATTTTCGATTACGACACAACTATTAATTTATTACATCGGTAAATTGAAAAATATAAATTTTTTACGCTTCACTTTAATTAAGAATGAACGAAAATTTAAAAATGTTAGCCATTTGGAAAACCGTTAAGTGTAGACATTTTTCCGGGTTGAATCATGACCATCGTCACCGAACGATTTGAACTTTAGAAATTGTACGCTTTTTACGTTTCTGCATGAAAAGTGGAAACTGTGTCCTATTACGCTATATATGTATGTACGTTAGTATGGTCTCGTAAAGAAACTGTGAACATGGAGAGATGAAATGGGTTAGAACATACGCTTTTGTTGGTAATTTAAGTTATTCTAATTCATTTGAAGTATTTAATTTTATTTTATGCATAATTTGTCTAAGCTGTGTAACGAGCCCTTGTATTTTTCCTGGAAATTTGATACCACGGAAAATAATTAAAACCAGTATGTTGCAGTCTTTTTTGCTATGTACTTCAGTCGCATGGGATTTAATTGTTTGACTGTATTATAAATATACTGCATCATGTGATCGGAATAAATACTTACCTAGAAACAACCAATATATTGCAATGTTATGGCGATATTCGTGCACACCAACTGGGATATCTTCAACTGTTTCATATGTTGATATGTTGAATAATCGTTTTAAGAGCCGAAAATTTGGATAATATTCTTTTGGGCTTTATTTATTATAATAATTAGTTAGTATGCTGAAAAATAAGTCATTACGACTGTAGCGGGTGCAATATTCCAACGAAATATTCTAACCGTACATATTGCATACATCACTCTGTACGTCCAAACAGTAAAAGCATACACGATATAAATACACGCACAAGACGGAAACAACACGACGAACATTCTTAAACGAAAAGAAAAATCGACTCGACAAGTACGAGCAAATATTAATACGGATCAAAATATTATTAAAAAATATTATAATTTGAATAATTAATTTAAATTATTAGTTTTAAATATAAATTAGTGCGCCTCGGCCTTGGTGTCGTTTCATCAGGCTCATTTATTGACAACAAATGCAGACCAAGACCTTACATTTGTACAAACTGCTCGAAATTTAAGAGTACACACATTTTAATAATACGTAATTAAATCAAAATTATTTAGATCAAATTTAAATAATCAAGAGCTTACGAGGCTATAAAATACCGTCGTTGTGGGCAAATGCCTATTGATGAACACAGAACTTTTAATAGGTAGGTATCCATCTACTGAGCTTTACTATTCGTAATGTGATTAAAAAATTGAAGAAAAATGGTAGTGTTTGTGATAATGAGAATCAACTCGTCATAAACGTAAACGTACTGATGAAAATATCGATGCTCTGAACCAAAATGTGAATGAATATCGAGAACAATCAATTAGACGTAGTTGTTAAGAACATGGATTTTTGATGTGTAAACATCTTTACGCGCGCCTACCAAAATTTTTTGTATTAGAGTAAACTTGTAAATGAAACGAACGGAAATGACGTATACCTACTTCGTTTGAAAAAAAAGCAAGAAACTCAACAAAAACAATTTTTACTATACATGGCATGCTTTTATGTATATGTATAATAGTAGGGAAAATGAAAAAATTAATTTAATGAATGAAATAGAAACCATCGACATTTCCATCGATCAGAAAAATCAAAAAAAAAATTACGATACGAAATACGAATTACGATTACGAATTGCATACTCATACGATTAAAAACCCAGTCAACAACTGCTGTATATTGCTTTATCATGAGTCTCTAGGCGCTGTTCATCACGTCGGCTATCAATGATCATGTCTTCTACTGAATGGGGTTATAATGACATCTCGTTTTTAACATTGAACTGCCAGAGTCTCAGGTAACAGTCACGCAGGTATGCTCAATTCATTTGGTTTTCAGACCTGGCTGCGCAATGACGAACTTGTTAATATTCCTACGTTTGAATGCTATTTTCAGTTCAATAGAGATGGTCAGTGGGCTGCCGGAGTAGTAATTCCGTCAAAAGATCCATAAAATGAGCATAGTGGACACAAATAATTTGCCGTACTTTTTCAAAACCAATATTGACGTAACAAATGGACTGGCGAATGAAACTATGGGCTGTCTAAAGTATATCGAATGCATAGGCATCCTAACCAGGACAACGAGAACGATGAAAACGTCGACAGTAAAAAATGTCAAACGACTCTGGATGGATTTCGGTTCAAATTCACAAGTTGGCAAGAAGGTCAGGTGGCTTGAAGCTGGATGGGCGCAGAAAACGAATATCGACCGATGTTTGGTGCCCATTTCTAGAAAAAGCTCCACTATTAATCGAAACAACAATTAATGTTAAGCATAAACAACAATTAATGTAAAGCGTCGAACCTTCATGTGCACCACAATTCATGCATCACACGGTGGTACCTACAACGAGATAGTCAGTATATACTCTTACGATAAAAGACACAGTTAACAAATTGTGTATATTGCTTTAGCACGAGTAACGAGTCTCGAAGGACTGTTCATCACGTCGGCTATCGATGATCATGTCGTCTACCATGGACGTAAAAATGGGACCTCAATGGGTCTTCTTCAAAATTAACTATCGCGCCTCACCACAAATCCGCTTTATCCGTTGTAATGGCGAATTTTGTACGAGATAATAATGACGTCTGGTTTTTAACATTGAACTGTCAGAGTCTTAGGTCATACACATCACCTTGACCTAACTGACACAGTCACGCAAGGATGCTCAATTTTCTCGCTTTTCCAGATCTGCGTTCAGTTCAAGAGAGACGGTGAGTGAGCTGCCGGAGTAACAATATATAAAAATTTAAATAGAATACTCATACCATACAGTCACCTCGCATAAAGAAATACTCGTTGGACAAACAACTGGTATGAGCGTAACAACACAACTCATTGATGATATATATACGGCTGAACTTCAGCTTCTCAATGGGAATAAGATGCTTTCTGTAGTTGTATTAACCTCGCCGAATAAATCTTTCGAAGACATTATGAAGTTCATACATTTCGTCCTTGCCCCCTATCCTAAAGAATTTCAAAAATTCTATAAGGAGACTATCATCTTTTGCCGGTGATTATGAGCGGGGATTTCAATATTAATGTTGCTGTTCCTCAAGCTGAACCACTTATAAACTTCCTGTGAGACGAATTCGATTTGCACATGAACTCAGATCGAAACATATTTACTACTAGATATGGGACGACCATATTGTGCAGTTTTTCAATGAAAATTTTTAAAGTTAGAGTCGTCAGTATATAATATATCTTATTTTAGCCACCAAAATTCAATTGCGTCGATTATACCGAAAGAGTAATAGACCAATTTAACGATAATAAACAAATGAAAAACTCTGGTTAGTAAAATTGCATTCCTTCTTCCTGCAAAGTAAACTGTACCCACTTACTATACACACGCCATGTTTACACATCTCCTTGAGAGTACTAATGGACTCACTCCTTTTTTTTGTATTTCCATCATTTCTAAATTGATCTTTAAAACCACAAAAAAAACTGTGTTGAAGTTTCCGTTATATAAATTTGTTTATATATGTAAATGGAGACAAATTTTTTAACATTATTTTATACGAACCCGAGTTTGCTTAGAATAAACTTCCACTCAATCGATGAATAATAATAAGCATATTTTCCTGTCATTTGACGAATTTTTAAGTGGAAAATCAATTTTCCCACATTTCCTTAAATGCAGCTGTGGGTTGGAGCTAAAGATAATTATGTTATTACAGTACAATTTCAAACAAATCAAGTGTATAATAAAAAATATGAGGATATTTTGCTAAGCCATTTTGCGTATCAATTTTTTTTACTGGAAATGTACTCTGTTTTAAATTTTTTCGTTGTGATTTTTCCGGATATCCAATTTTCGGATCGATCGATTCATTATTTCGTGTCTATGGCTCTTTAAAATTTGGATTCGAGAAATTAATATTATTCACGAATCAGAACTCTTTTATTTTCCACGATCCTGCCATAATTTATGGGTATTCTAATTTGAGAAAAGTTTTTAAATATAAATAGAACCATTTATAAAATCTCAGCGCCTTCATTAAATATAGGGTTCCGATTTATTAATCCTAAATAATATTCTTTAATTGTTTTGCTGCTGTTGTACGGTAAGCTTCCAATTACCAAGTTAATAATTGTTCAACGCACCACTTTTAAATGCCAAAGACGAAAAATGTTTCTCACTCAAGACGAATGCAAAGTTAATACTGAAAGTGCCGATAGACGTGCCTAGCCAAAATAATATTTATATTTTCACCAAACACAGAAAAGGCGACAAACTTAGCTTCTTAAAGATGAATCCGCGCCAGCAAAAAAAAAATCACTGCACTTCCTTCAACTTGGTATTGTCAATAAGAAACTATAACATCGGTTAAACAAGCCTTTGCAATGACCTTACAAAAAATAAACAATAAAAATATGTCTCTTCAAAAAATTCTTTATTTTAATTTTAAATTAATTTTTAATAAATTAATTTAAATTAAGGTAGCATCATAAAGTTACAACAGATCTCATTCTATTTGTATGCTAGCTTTGTTTGAATTCAAAACGTGATCTGTATTTGCATTTCTAGGAGTGCATTTTTAAACATTTGAAAATATGGGAAACGGAATCAATTTTAATAACTTTATTTTGTACTACAATTTGTGTTCGCATTTCGGTGCACAACATTGATAATTTAATTTAAATATAAAGCTGATAAAGCAACCCAATTGCCAAAATTTAATAAACAATAAAAATAATCTCAAATAAGTTAAAATACGAGTAACGAAGGTGACAAATCAAAACAAAGCACGAAAACAAAAAATACTAGCAACAAACATTTTTTGTGACGATTCAGTAAGAGGAAGTTTATGATGTACGAGGTATAATTAATTGATTTGATTTTCCGAATCAGCTCACAGCCCTAATGACATTTTCTGCTACTCAATTGAATCAACGACATATTTCCTGAATTTGAGATAAATCCCTTTAATTTTGCTACCCTTATGGCATATACAAGTTAAATCGAGCAGTAACTGCATGTTTATGATCTACGAAAAAATTTTTTAAAAGATTTTGCATATCGGCTCACGATTTTCTATTAGTCCATTGAGTGAACAACATGTGTGCTCAGTTTTAGAAACATCTCTTGTTTTTTGCTACCCTTATGGCATGAACAACTAAAATCGAGAAGTATAAGTTAAAGTTTATGCCGTATATAAAAAAATAAAAAAGATTTCGCCAATTAGCCCAGAGTCCTGATAATAATTATATTCGGTGTAATATAACAATAGTAAATAGTAGTGAAGAAAACAATTTTTTTGTGTCTGGTTAGCACGTGGGTGAAAAAAGGACGCAGCAACATGGCGGCTAAACCACTGGTTGGAATTTTGGAACCATATAGCCCAGGTGAATGTTTTGCCAATTATATAGATCGAATAGAGATATATTTCGAGCTTAATAATATCGAAGACGACAAATATAAAGTTTTATTGTTGTGTAACGTGATTGGTGCAGAGAGAGGCATGTACGAAATTGAGAAGAATTAAAATATGACGAAATAACAACGAAATGTAAGTCGTTATTCGCACCGCCAGTAAGAGCATGTACACATGCTAAAACATTTTTTTGAAAGTCGTTACCAAAAGGAATGTGAATCGGTTAATGAATTAGGGTGGAGTTAATAATGATTTCGAAAGCATGTGATTTTGTATAGTATACACAGAAAGCGATGAGGAATCAGTTTGTCGCGGGTTTAAAAGACAAAAGAACGGAAGCAAACCTAATGGCTTTGGACGACAAATGTGGATGAAAATCGGTATTGCAAAAATCGATTGCAATCGAAACGGTAGAGAAAGATTTGCAGCAGATGGAAAACGAAAGTCAGAACCAATTAAATTATGTTGATCGGGGCAGGAATTATTATAGAGGTCGTCTTAGAAACATACGAAATCGTAGTTATTTTACGGAAGTACATAGAATTTATGGAATATACTTTATAAAGATTAACGTTTCCAAACAATAAAGGCTGACAAACACCATTCATTTGTATGAAGCTCTCAAAATACAAGGGTTACATTTAAATGTATAATGTCTACAAGCGTTGTTTATAATGACAATTTTTAATTATAATTTTGCAAAAATTATAATTTTTACTAATGTAACGTTGTTCTGAAAAAATCAATTTGAGTTGATTGAATGT
Organism: Nephrotoma flavescens; assembly: GCA_932526605.1. Classification (NCBI taxonomy): domain Eukaryota; kingdom Metazoa; phylum Arthropoda; class Insecta; order Diptera; family Tipulidae; genus Nephrotoma; species Nephrotoma flavescens. The sequence continues at coordinate 131,002,568 of OW052222.1, read as the reverse complement.
GAAAAACTTTTTGCATAGTTTTAATATATAGTATAGTGAAATATTTTTGCAAATAATCGGAAATTTGATAACATTTCTATTTAAATAAAACATGTTGTTGCCGCCATTAGGGCTTGGTGGTTTTTCTCATAATAATTAACTAAATGGCATAATTTTGTGAACGAATACCAATAGTTTAACAAGTGAAACAATATAATATTACGTGCGATAACCAACATAACATTATGCTTTATATTTTGTATAAATCCTGCCGATTCCTAAAACGAAAATTAAATTTTGTATATATACACAGTGTATAAACATTATATAAAGCTTCAGAATGCCACCAGATACACGATCAACAGTTAAAAAATTACAAGAAATTGTAGAAAAAGACAACCCGTCGCCAAACGATATCCTCTCCGCGATTATGTGTTCGAATGAAGATTTATCGGCGAAAATTAAAAATATAAGTGAGGAACTAAAATTGAAAAAATCTATAGTGACCAAAAACACGTAACCATGGTTGTGGAACACCATGGAAGTCAATTGAAACGCATTGATGTAAAAGTCAACTCATTTATGCAGCAGCAATATGGATCTGCTGAAGTTTGATAAAGACAAAATACGATCATGAACAAATTTAGTAGATAAAATAAAAATACTATTTTAATCTATCTGAATATGGGATCCTACGAATTCAAAAGTGAAATTTGATCTAAAGTCCGAAAAATGGGTCCAATCATCCGTGCTCAATTGAGACTGAAGCCTATTGATCCTGCTGCTAAAATTTCAATATACCGTAACCATTTAATTCAGCAAAATTGTTTAGTATTAAGCATGGCTAAAAGAACACAATTTGAGAGCTATAATGAAATCAGAACTTAAGTTTGTAGGTGGGGTATTATCCCCCTTCTTTCTCACTTGGTTATAAACGTTCTGTTTTTAAATATAAAAACCCGTTTCATAGACCCGTTTCATAAAGCAAACTTGGGGTTCTTGTTGAGCGAGCTCAGCTATAAGGCTCAACTCCATCTACACGTATATCTGTAACAATACAGGACACTTATCTGTTCTAAGGAACAAAATATCCCAAATACTACCGGCAATAAAATCCCGTCACTATATTTTGTTCAGAAGTTAAGGATTGATACTCCCACCAGAGAAGACTGCTGTGTTAATTTTTACAAAGTCGCTGAAGTTAGCCCGAACCCGAATTTTTTGGTTGTTGTCTTAGATAAGTGTAGCCATCCCGAAAAAGTGTAAACAGTAAAAAAATGTAGCCTCATCCCGAAAGTAAATTGAGCAATGAAAAATTAAAGCAATTTTCAAAAAAAAATATATGTATTAATGTGTAAAGTGTAAATTAATAAATTTCTGAAAGCAAAAGAAAACAATAACATGAATTTTAAATATGTAATATAAAACCATAAAGTAAAAGAAAAATCTAACCGAAAAGTGATTTTTTGTGTAGCTACCATGGGCTCACATTAAATTCTGTACTGAAACACATAGAGATATAGGCACCCAATGGTGTATACAGCCAGATAGGCCAATGTACTAACTAAGATGTAGAACCTACCCTATGTCCATATCAGACGGAAATAACCTTGTTTTTGATTTGTTTGTCTAACCGAAGAGCGATTTTTTGTGTAGCTACCATGGGTCCACATTAAATTCTGTACTTAAACACATAGAGATATAGGCACCCAATGGTGTATACAGCCAGATAGGCCAATATACTAACTAAGATGTAGAACCTACCGTATGTCCATATAAGATGGAAATAACCTTGTTTTTATTTTTTGTTTGTCTAACCGAAAAGCGATTTTTTGTGTAGCTACACAAAAATTCGCTTTTCGGTTAGACAAACAAATCAAAAACAAGGTTATCTCCATCTGATATGGACATAGGGTAGGTTCTACATCTTAGTTAGTACATTGGCCTATCTGGCTGTATACACCATTGGGTGCCTATATCTCTATGTGTTTCAGTACAGAATTTAATGTGGACCCATGGTAGCTACACAAAAAATCGCTTTTCGGTTAGACAAACAAATCAAAAACAAGGATATTTCCATCTGATATGAACATAGGGTAGGTTCGACATCTTAGTTAGTACATTAGCCTATCTGGCTGTATACACCATTGGGTGCCTATATCTCTAGGTGTTTCAGTACAGAATTTAATGTGGACCCATGGTAGCTACACAAAAAATCGCTTTTCTGTAAACAAACAAATCAAAAACAAGGTTATTTCCATCTGATATGGACATAGGGTAGGTTCTACATCTTAGTTAGTACATTGGCCTATCTGGCTGTATACGCCATTGGGTGCCTATATCTCTAGGTGTTTCAGTACAGAATTGAATGTGGACCCATGGTAGCTACAAAAAATCGCTTTTCGTTTAGACAAACAAAAAATAAAAACAAGGTTATTTCCATCTTATATGGACATAGGGTAGGTTCTACATCTTAGTTAGTATATTGGCCTATCTGGCTGTATACACCATTGGGTGCCTATATCTCTATGTGTTTAAGTACAGAATTTAATGTGGACCCATTGTAGCTACACAAAAAATCGCTCTTCGGTTAGACAAACAAATCAAAAACAAGGTTATTTCCGTCTGATATGGACATAGGGTAGGTTCTACATCTTAGTTAGTACATTGGCCTATCTGGCTGTATACACCATTGGGTGCCTATATCTCTATGTGTTTCAGTACAGAATTTAATGTGAGCCCATGGTAGCTACACAAAAAATCACTTTTCGGTTAGATTTTTCTTTTACTTTATGGTTTTATATTACATATTTAAAATTCATGTTATTGTTTTCTTTTGCTTTCAGAAATTTATTAATTTACACATTAATACATATATTTTTTTTAAAATTGCTTTAATTTTTCATTGCTCAATTTACTTTCGGGATGAGGCTACATTTTTTTTACTGTTTACACTTTTTCGGGATGGCTACACTTATCTAAGACAACAACCAAAAAATTCGGGTTCGGGCTAACTTCAGCGACTTATTTTTACAATGATTTACTTTCGGGATGAGGCTACATTTTTTGTACTGTTTACACTTTTTCTGGATGGCTACACTTATCTAAGACAACAACCAAAAATTCGGATTCGGGCTAACTTCAGCGACTTATTTTTACAATGATTTTTCCATAGTTGGATAGAAAAGTTGAAGGTATTATTCTCTGTAGACAGTTCAAGGTAAATGAACTCATTCGACTAGGCACAACCAGCCTCATTTCATCAAGCAGAGCGAATGTTGACACTGCTTGAGCAAGCTAAAAGATTCAGACAGCTGGTATCGCTGCGGCGGCGGCATGATGCGAACAGAATTTGAGCATGATTAATATCGTTGTTATGCGCAGATGAAATGAATGAAGAAACTGCTCTCGATTTGCTTTGCACATGTTACCGTCTGCTGTTTAGCAAACTGAAATTTCTGGGAGCTTTTTACCTAAATAACTCTTCTGACCTCAGTAAAATGGAGGTCAATGATATCCTACTTTTCGCTGTGAGCTAAACATGTTTCGATGAGTAGGTGAGGAGAGAAAACAATGTGGCTGGGCTACAAACGTGATTATATATGCCAAGCCTTTGGGGTAACCACCCTAACCAAACATAAGCAAACTACCATATTCGCACACATTATTAAATTTCTTGCTGTTATTTATTATATCCATCTACTTTCAATTTTATATTACAGTATTTAGTCAACTGAAATAATTAGGTTTCATTCTAAAAACTCATAATATTTTATATTTATAGCCTAAGCACACATCGGTGTGTATATCATCAGCAACATTGCTCTTATATTATGTACATGAAATGTTGTATCGTGCAAAAATTAAAAACAAGTGTACACATTTATACATTTCCTAAATTTATTTTTCTGATCCTATAATCATTCCTATTAAATTATCTAACAGCTTTTTTATGGTACGTTTTTTTCGGAAGAAAATAAAAATTTGTTAGAGCAGAGAGAATCAAATAAAATTTAATCTGATAAAAATGTTTAACATTGAAAGATTATATGTATTTTGATCTGTATACTGTGTATATACTCCGTGCCATATATTCATTCGTATGTACATAAAAGCATGAAACATATAAAAAACACACGATTTTTTATTTTATTTATATTTGTTGTTATGCTTTTATCTAATTCAATAAAAATCAAATCATTTGAAATAGAATTTCTAAGAAATTTTGTTTTCGATTTTATATTTTATATGTACGTATATACATAATAGATATTATTGTTACTCGTCTTATAAGTCTGCTGGTTGGATACATTGGGCTTCTTCTGATTCTGTGAATAGTATATGCAATATTTCACGAAAACAAGGTCATATGTGTGAACTTTTATATATACCCTTTATTCGATGAAAAGCTTTAAGTACGTTTTTGAAAATTTATAAATAAATAATTGGACTTGAATATAAATAATTGATTCAAAGGTAAAAAGCTTTACGAGTTACATAAAATTGAAGATTTTCGATTTACTCCATCAATTCCAAACTTAAATTATTCTACCGCACAGGATGACATCATTAACAAAGTAGTATTGGTCTATTTTGGACGATTTATCATCTAAGAAACCGAAACATTATTCTTGTTACTTAATATTGTAATTGTTAATTCAATACTATCCATTACTCCTTAACTTTATTCATAAATAAATAATTATTTTATGGCTTCTTTAGTTTTAAGTTTAAATGTTTAGTATTTAACCACAAAAATGAAATGGGGAAAATTGCCGTTGCCAGTGTTGAAGCAAACAGAATATATAATTTAAAGATTATCATGAATTTCAACTATAACTTTTCTAATAATTATGTTTGATGACACTTCAGAAAACCAAAATATTGTCATTGATTTTTACTAATGCAATTATCGTCCTGTGGTACTCATACAAATTTAACACTACCTGTGTGTTGCCAGCTATGTTTGATAATACACTGGCTCGCCAAGACTATCGGTCCTTGAACTTACTGCAACAAATCTTGTAATTTGTTTTTAATAATATTTTTAATAATATTTTCCATATCGCAATTTAATTGTGTTCGTCCTTTGAAAATTTCAAGCCCATACCCACATGAGCTTTTTGAATTCGCCAGCTTTGATAAAACGCTTCTAAAAGTATAACCGAGTTTTTCTTCATAAATAACTCCAACTTTATTTTTCAAACCTCTCTACTTAAATATCATCATGCTTGTCAAAAAATACTGCTCAATAAATTTATTAATTTTTGGCAGTAGCTATTATGTCAAAGTTTTGGCAATTTTTTTTGAATTAAAAATTTAAATTATTTACATATTTTAATTCAAAATTAGCTAAAAAAAAGATAGTTTTTTTCGATTATTTAAAATATTGCTTGCGGTGCAGGTCCTCATAGTGACAATGACAAAGTCTAGAAAAATGTATAGACGTAGATAACACCTTATAACGTGAGGTTATAATGTTTTTAAAAATTAAGAATATTGATCGGTCAGAAGCTGCGGTTTGAAATTGTTTAACCTACCGGGTTAAACAAGAGATAATTCCGCACGTCGATCAGACAAAAACGTCGATCTCAGAAAGCTTAAAGAAGCATATAAATTTAACACCAATCGATTCAAATTTAAACTTGCCACTAAACAGTTTCAGATCATTTTCCAAAAATGTAAGCGGAAATGAGGAATTTTGATACAAACCGTTTTTCTGAAAGCGACATCAGTTTTTTTTAGAACAAAAATATTGCAACTTAAACTTTATAGAAGAAAAGTAGTGTCTGACGATTTTTTAAAAGTTAAGCAAAAATAGCGATTTTTAATAAAAAAAATTTAAAAAACTTTTCTGATTTTTGCTAATTTATATATTATGTATTGTAGAATTAACGAAAAACATAGTGAGGAAAACACGATTTTATTTTAAAATGGAAAATATAATTTGTTCAAATAATTTTTCGCAATTGACAATTTTTTATTGTAAATAAATTCCTGAATGTAAGTAAATCGCGTAACCACAAGTGAATACTACGACGCATAAAAGCAACAAAAATATTATATTTTCCAGAACATATTTGATTCTCGGGAAATAATAATTCCTGAAATAAAAATATGTACTGTTAATAAAAATCCAGGATATCAAAATCTTGAGATTTCAAACCTGAATTTTAAAACGAACGAATTTCAATTCCAAGATATCGCTTTTGATAGAGAAAGAATTCTTATATTCAAATCGATCTTTTATTTAAAATACTGTTAGGTACTTTAAAATAATGTATTTTCAAATGGAACCTTGTCGTGTGGTTGGTGGTCGCCACGTCTGTATCATAGCATAGTTGCACAACAGCAATTTTAAATTTGATAATTAAGGTGGATACGGTATTCGTTTCAAGGCAGGTGACAGGCGTCTCATTGCACATAGTCTATAGAAGTCAGAAACTATTCGTTGGTGCAACTAGCGGTACAAATCATTTAAAAGGCGAATGTTTATATAGAGTCTGTACGATGTTTTCTTTGGGCTTGTAGGGCTAAATAATAGTTACCGACTTCTATGGACTATATTTTATCTCCGGTTCATAGAAGAATTCTACACTCAACATTACAGGCTCTTTAAACTTTCATTTAGCAGGCAATGTGCACCGCTAGTTGGGCCAACAAATTGTTTCTCACTTCTATGGAGTATAATTATTTCTCTCAACACTAAACTGTGGGGATTTTTTGGGCTGAGAGTAAAAAATGATATGATCGCAATATTTTTTTCCCATCGCATTCGTCTGAGACTGAATTGAGCATATTTTCACATTCATATGAAAATTGGGCTTACTTCACAAACATGTTCTTATTAGTATCCTTTCTAGTCTCAGCCTCGATTGTCATGACAATTTTTAGCTATCCTCACATGCATCATTTGTTGTAAAAAAAAGTTAGTTTTTATTGTATAAGAGTAAAACGTTAACCATTTGTCACTACACTACGTAATGGGGAATTTTGGAATGATTTACAATTAGTTTTTCTAAAAAACCGAGTTTTATGTAACCAGAGATATCAGATAAAAATTTTGGAAATATCCAACGGATGTCGCATAACCGCAAAAAATAACAAATTTTTAAAATAATATTTATAGTTCTACAGATTATCACATTCACAAAGGATTTTAATCACAAAAACATAAATTACTCAACTCAATTAAATATGTATTTGAAAAATAATTTTGAGAATTCAGAATGTAAAAGATTTTTAGGAAGCGTTTAGAGAAGCGCAGTAAATGCCGGATCTAACGTTAGTGCTTAACTATCCTAAAATTGAAAATGTTTCTTCTGTATTAGTCCACATTTGTTTTGTGTTTTTAATGCCTGTTTTAAACTTGCTGCGCTATTCTTGAATACGATACGAAAACTAAGGTACAAGATTCCAATTCATTTTAAATAAGAATTGTACGAATCTGACTCAATTCAAATATGAATCTTTCGTATTCGTATCGTATTCAGGAATTCCCCTGTTTTCCCCTGAGTTCTCCTGTTTTCTAGAAGAGTTAAATTCTTATTTTAAACTATTTGTAACGATCGAAACATTCATCGCATTTGAAATGTATGAATATAATGTATAGTAGTTGTATTATGATAGATGTAGAACCTGACAATATACGTTTATTACAAAAGTAAATTAAAAATTATATGAATTTTTCATTGACTGCATTGCATGTCTCATTATAAATAAGTGTTGAAGCCCAAAATGTTACGTGTAGATTTTTGAAAGTGTATAGCTTAATTGTACTGGTTAAAAAAATAACTAAATAATTCAAAATATTTATCTCTATCAACTTTAGAACAGCCGATTCATAAGTTTCGTATCTAAATTCAAAACTGATTTTATTGGAGGTAAATACTTGAATCAGCAAGGCATTTATTTTCAGCCGAATCAAAATTTCACAATGGGTTAAAAAATTAAATCTTTATTCTATTTTTTTTAATTAGAATTTTCAAACCGAATATCGGATGCTGTTGAAAAAATATTTACTTAGCGGATACGAACTGTATATAGCGGCGCGTACACCGGCTATGGATATATCCAGTTCTGAAATTCTACTTTTGATTTTTAAAATTCATTTTTACTTCCAAAATTATTGAAAACATCCACTTTTAACTGGAAAACTATAGATGGTATGATAACCTCGTACTGTGAGTTCCATGAAACCAACTAACAATATATACTTCTCCATTATCTACGAATTATTTACATACTATAAAATTTTCCGAAATTGTCTATACACAAACCAATTATCTTCGCTAGTTTTGACACTAACATGTAGACACTTGCGAAACATGTGTAAACACACAACACTAATTCCAAATATGACAAGAGTTGTACAGATATTTACAGAATTAGTCACAATAAATCAATAACAAGATCCAAAAGCGCAAGTGGCTGTTGGATTGATTTATTGTGGCTAATTCCTTCAAACCCTCTGTTAAACATGAACTATGCGGAAACCATTCAATACGTTATAGTCTTCAGGGTTTTGTTCATGTGGCTACAGGATGTCCACAAAAATGAATCGAAAATGACCCAATTTCGATATAGCCGAGCTTGTTTCAAAGCATTTTTTATTTACAGCCATTTCTTTTCTTAAAAACATAATAATTTCGAAAAATACGCGAATTTAACTTAACTATCCCCGTATTAAAAAGTTTATATTAAAATAGTCAATATTCCAGCTGCTAAATGAAAAAAAAAACGGAAATAGTGGCGTACTAAAGACCACTACACCTTTTCCAATTGTAATTCAGAAAGCATCAATTTTATATCAGAAAACCTCAATTGTAGTTAAGAAAGCGTCAATTGTAATTCAGATTAGTCAATTGTAATTCACAAGCCTTTTTGGCAACATTTTGTCAATCCCAGATTGGATCCAATAAAGGTCTTATATTTAATTTCTAGCGTTGCAGCGAAAGCTATCCAATCATCACCTCTGTTAGCACAATTTACTATCTTTTTACGGTCTTTTTCGCTATTTTTTCTTTCAATTACTTCCTTTCCCATCATTATTGTTCTGCAGATAGAACAAGCACTATCTATACAACATCGATTATAGGTTGTGAGCACTTGTTTTGAAATAAATGTTGATATGGCAGCAATCATACTAATGGATTTCTTATCATACAGATAGGCAAATTGCGAAATTTTCTTAAGTTCCATTTTTATGGGTTTATTGAAAAATTGGGTTTTGAACTGTTTGAACTTTTAAATTAATTGTTTTAAATTGTTATATGTATGGACAATGAATTCAGATGTTTTAACTAAAAAAATACAAGGGTTACTTTAATGTATATAATTTTTGTTCAGAAAATTGTTAGTGGTTTTTCTGAATTTCAATTGACGCTTTGTGAATTACAACTAGAAAATGTGTAGTTCCACCGGTAATTCTAATCAAAATATTTATTTACAATTTACGGTAAAAATTAATACACTGGTCAGCTAAGATGTGCCTAGAATTTACGTAATTTCCTTATTATCAATATTTTCAGAAATTTTCATATACTACTGCGAACTAAACTTTGTTTCTATTAGTATACTTTTCGCTAACGAGGATCAACATTATGCTCCAACTCACGTTTATTGATAATGGGTAAAACCTAAATCATTTATCAGGTCCTATGTATCGTCTCGATCGGCACCGTGGTTAACTGATGCTCTTAATATCGGGCAAATTAAATTTTTTGTTTTTATTTTTTGTTATTGTTCAATGTTTGGATCGCCTGGATCGTTTGGATGCCCTATTTGTGGTATTGATACTACACAGTAGTACTCACTTCGATTAATTAGTCAAGGAACCCGAAAAATTGGAGATCCTTAAAAAAAAAAAGAGTGAGTCCATTAGTACTCTCAAGGAGATGTGTAAACATGGCGTGTGTATAGTGTACACGTACAGTTTACTTTGAAGGAAGAAGGAATGTAATTTTACTAACCAGAGTTTTCATTTGTTTATTATCGTTAAATTGGTCTATTACACTTTCGGCACTTAATCGACGCAATTGGATTATGGTAGCTAAAATAACTTATACTGTCGACTCTAACTTTTCTAATTTTCCCTAGAAAACTGCACAATGGTCGTCCCATATCTCGGGGTAGAAATATTTCAATCTGAGTTCATGTGCAAATCGAATTCGTCTCGCAAGAAGTTTAAAAGTGGTTTAGCTTGAGGAACAGGAAAATTAATATTGAAATCCCCGCTCATAATCATCGGCAAAAGACGATAGTCTCCTTGAAGAATTTTTGAAATATTTTTAGAATATGGAGCAAGGACGAAATGTATGAACTTCATTATGTCTTCGACAGATATATTCGGCGAGGTGAATACAACTACAGAAAGCATCTTATTCCCATTGAGAAGCTGAAGTTCAGCCGTGTATATATCATCAATGGGTTGTGTTGTTACGCTCATACCAGTAGTTAGTCCAACGATGATTTCCTTATGCGAGTTGACTGTATAAGTTCAACTTGTATTTTTATATATTGCTACTCCGGCAGCCCACTGACCATTTCTCTTGAACTGAACGCATCATTCAAAATTAATAATATTAACATGCTCGTCATTGCGTACCCAGATCTCGGTAAGCAAGAAATTTGAGCATCCCTGCGTGTCTGTATCAGTTAGGTCGAGGTGATGTGACCTGAGACTCTGGTAGTTCAATGTTAAAAACCAGACTTTATTGTTATCTCGTACAAAATTCGCCATTACAACCTGATTTATAGTTAGTGGATTTGTAGTGAAGCGCGATAGCTCATTTTGAAGAAGACCCATTGAGGTCCCATTTTTACGTCCATGGTAGAAGACATGATCATCGATAGCCGACGTGATGAACAGTCCTTTGAGACTCGTTACTCGTAATAAAGCAATATATACAAGTTATGGACTCAGTTTTTTATCGTAAGAATATATACTGACTATCTCGTTATAGGTACCACCCTGTGATGCATGAATTGTGGTGGCACATGCAGGTACGACTGGAAAATGATTACATGATTACGCTTAACATTAATTGTCAGATTTTTGTTTCGATTAACAGTTGAGCTTTTTCTAGAAATGGGCACCAAACATCGGTCGATATTCGTTTTCTGCGCCCATCCAGCTTTAAACCGCCTCACCTTCTTGACTTGTGAAGTTGTACCGAAATTCATCCAGAGTCTTTTGACATTTTTTACTGTTGACGTTTTCATCGTTCTCGTTTTCCGGTCAGGATGACTGCATTCGATATACCTCAGACAGCCCATAGTTCCATTCACCAGTCCATCTGTTACGTCAATATTGGTTTTGAGAAATTAAGGCCGACCTATGACAATTGGAAGTTCGTACGGCAAAATATTTGTGTCCACTATGCTCATTTTATGGATCTTTTGACGGAATTGCTACTCCGGCAGCCCACTGATCATCTCTCTTGAACTGAACGCAGCATTCAAACGTAGTAATATTAACATAATCGTAATTGAGCAGACAGGTCTCGGGCAGCAAACCTTGTTAAAGTTAGCCGAAAGATTCCAGCCGAAAGATAATGCAGATAGTGTCTTGACTATTTTTAAACTCTCTTTATACTCTCGCTCCTATCGATTTTTAAATTCCTATAAACTGAAATAATTTCTCCTTCACCCGAATGATGTAATTCGATCCTAAATTCTCCTAAATTCGGGCTAATAACTGTATTCAAGACACTATCTGCATTATCTTTCGGCTGGAAACTTTCGGCTAACTTTAACAGTATGGGCAGCAAATGAATTGAGCTTATCTGCGTGATTGTCACGAGACTCTGGCAGTTCAATATTAAAAACATTGAAGATTATTGATAGCCGACTTGATGAATAGTTCCTAGAGACTCGTTACTTGTGATATAGCAATATACACAAGTGTTGACTGTGTTTTTATTCGTAAGAGTATGCAATTTCGTAATCGTAATTCGTATCGTAATTTTTTTTTTTTGATTTTTCTGATCGATGGAAATGTTGATGGTTTCTATTTCATTTTTAAATTAGTTTTTTTGTTTGCCCTATACTACTATACACATACATACAAGCATAGCATGCCATGTATAGTAAAAAAATTGTTTTTATTGAGTTTGTTGCTTTTTCTTTTAAACGAAGTAGGTACATGCGTCATTTCCGTTCGTTTCATTTACAAGTTTACGCTAATACAAAAATTTTTGGTAGGCGCGAGCAAAGATGTTTACACATCAAAAATCTGCAACTAACGCTTCATTAAAGAAATTAGAAATATCAATTCATCGGTAATCATAACACAGTATTCGAGGCTAAATTCGCAGCTATAAAACAAATTCTCTGTGCAATGCCGATTGTGGTGTGTACATCTTCGAAATTAATACAGTTTTTAACTATGGCAGATGATTCTACGAAGTTCAGACCTATTGCCGTACAACCGCGATTTGGCGACCCCAGAACAGATTGTAAAAGATTAAATACTAAAAATACACTTCATTACACACGTTTAACATCCATTTATTAGGGTAAAGGGCGGAATGCAGACATGACGGCCACACGAATGGGTTGCATAATTTGATTCTTTCGCCTCATGGATTTACAAGCTTCATATAAATATTTGTATATTTAGGTCTTTTTTCGGAATACAATTTGTACTGTTTGATAGCTGTTGTAAATTATTCCTTCGTGATTAAACTTTTTTTTGCGTCGTCATGATTTTTCCCAATGAAGCAAGTTCGAGCATATTTCGTTTTTGCACAGCCATGTAGAAGTTATAGGAAAGAAAATTTCAGGGGCTGGACAATTAAGAACTGAAGATAGAGCATACTTTTTAATTGTTAATTCTACAAAAATGAGAGTATGTAAGATGTTTTTCACGAATACCTGAAAAGACAAAAGGCGAATTCATTGAAGTTGATAATCAGGGGAAATATAACAATCAAGTTTAGGTTGACCAATCGATAAAGGACAATATAGCGGCGCATACAGCTAGAAGCAGTCGCGAGTATATTGAAGGTGGCAAATCTTTAGCAGATTTGCATAGGGATTACGTTGAAGGCAGTGCATGTAATCAAAAACCATACGGTAACTATTTTATGTATTGAAGAATTTTAAATTCTAACTTCAACATAGTTTTCTGTTCGTATAAAAAGGACCATTGCGCGGTTTGTGCAGAACCAAAAAATTCCTTAGAAGCCGACAAAGATTTAGGAAACTATAATCAAAAACTAAATTTGAATTTGGAAGAAAAAGATAATGTCCGATAAATAGAAGAAGTAGAAAAGCAAAAGATGGCTTATGCATTACGGCAGTGTTTGACCAGCAAGCGATTTTAACAACTCCGACCGGTGACATATCTACCTTCTACTATTTATCCAAATTAGCGATGTATAATATTTTACAATTTTTAATTTGGGGTCTATAGTAAAAGCTTTTGTTACATGGAACGAAGCAGAAAGTGCAAACGAAATTGAAACATCACTATACAAGTTTTTAATGAACTATGCTAATTCAAAAGTACCTGTGGTTCAGTTTTCTGATATGTGCAGGGCAAAACACAAATCAATATATTGTTGCACTTTGCGTGAAAAAGCTTAATATTCCCAGATACATACTACTTTTTGGTTGCCGGACATACACAAAACCTTAATACACAAAAATTTAATTATACCAAAATACAAAGATTTTTATTATAATCTTGTAAGTATTTAATTAATTTAATGGGCCATCTTTTGTTATTATTTGCTTATCACTTTGGACGGCAGTCCAAACGAGTGACGAACGCACCTACTGTGCTGGAAGTCGAACGAAGTATATTATACAGCAAGTTTCGAACTTTTTCACTTTGAGGCCGCCAGGATCATGTTATATACCATTGGAAAGGTCTTGAAAAATAAACCTAAATAATGTATAAAAGCATGAATTTCTACCAACATTGAGTGGAGATATGACCTTCCAAAAATTGCCCCAAAAAATCAGTTTTTCGCGTATAACTGCCCCAAAAAATGCCAAAATTATTTTCTAACTGGCAAATTATGATTGTAGACGTCAATACCAATTCAACGACACCTCAAACGTCCAAAACGGATGATTTTGACCAAAGTTATGACAATTTTAAATTTTTCTATGACGTCACTATATAATCTTGCTTTGGTATATATGTTTGTTTGTCCGTACCTATTTTATTTGATCTCATATTTTCAGGGGTTGTAGTACTTAAAAAACTAAGCAATTTTTGTTCTACAACTTTTTGATTTGGCCGCCATGTTGGCCGCGGACGGCCTCTGAACGGCCATTTTTGGGCATTTTGCCACGTCCACAGTGCTGAATCCATTCGACATACCCTGGACATATGCATATCGTTGGAAAGGTATTGACGCCAGCTATCAAATAGCAAAAAAAGAATTCAAAAAATTAGGTTGGAGGGTCATTTTGGCCAAAAAACTGAAAAATGCGAAATCGGCTGGCCACATTAGGCCGAATTGCTAAAAAATGAGCCCAAGACTTTTGGTTCATATTTTCAGGATTATTAGCCACAAATCTCACCTATAATATGACATCAACCGTTTGTCCCAGAAAACTCGTATATTTTAGATATTGACCTCCATAACCTAAAAGCCACCCTATTTTTTTTGCAAAATTTTATTTTTTGGCTCAAATGCTCCCTAATATCGGTCCGTTGCGGTTCATAATGATAGTGAATCAACGTATTATAATGAAACAAATATAAATACATCATATTATTATCATTGCTAAGAGAATTTTTACCAGTGACTCTTTTTTCATAACAAAAAAAATGAAAAAACTGACAAATTGATGTGATCGAAAAAATCACCAAAAACATTGAACATTTGAGTCTCCTTGCATAAAATCGATATTTTTTTATCATTATGTTGATTTCTTTGAAAAATAGATCTTATCTCTCCTCCCATCACATGAAGATGGAATAGCAGCGAGAGGCCAGCTACCATTAACTTTTATTTCCAACTAACACACTAAAATATGTATATTTTATTGTATTGTTTAAGGAATCAAAAATGAATGGTAGCCGCATGCAGTTAGTGACAAAACAGCAAGAAACATGCAAAAAAAATTGTAGGATTACTCAATCGAATTTCTACCAAAAACACATGCATCTGGTCTAAATTTTTACTACTCTGTAACATACACTAAAAACTAGACTACAAATGTTCAGTCGATAGCCTACGAGAACCGGGTGTGTAATAAGATCACACCCGGCATGACCTGTTTGTGGCATGTATTAAAGGATTCTGAAATAAAATCTACTAAAAGACTGCAAAATGAAGATTGAAAAATTGCCGGCAGCTGTTTGAGAGTATGCGTAATTCGTTTTTCGCGAAACGAACAACAATTAAGCTCTGAACAAAGTCTGAAACGCAGATGCCAATATTCAACAAACTACAGAAGATTGTATTGGTTACACTAACAATCTCATGTTAATTTTTTTCTTTCAACGGCAACTTGTGTGCTATCGTGTGTGTGTGTGTGAACTCAAAGTCGAAGTCGAAAACGACTGACAACAATAAAACGAATCGCAATTCAATTCATTTTCAATTTGCCTTGCCAAAATCATTGATATCAAATAAAAAACCTCTTAACGAGGTAAATGTTCGAGTGACGAAAGCCAAATTCAATTCACAAAATTTCTGATATCAAATTTGTGCCGAAAAAAACAATTGTATTCGATTTGTCAACGATTTTTCGGAATGTTAGTGCATTCGGCGCGTTTGTTTACATTTTTCTTTCTAGCTGTCAAAAACAACAACTTGTCAACGGTTTTTTGAATGTTAAACAACAACGAGCTGAATGCACTAACATTCCGAAAAATCGTTGACAAATCGAATACAATTGTTTTTTTCGGCACAAATTTGATATCAGAAATTTTGTGAATTGAATTTGGCTTTCGTCACTCGAACATTTACCTCGTTAAGAGGTTTTTTATTTGATTTAAACTAAATTTGAAATTCATCATACTGAATATTGTGATTTGCTTTATATTATATTTTTTGTTTTATTTTTTATGTTTTTTTTATAATTATATATAAATTTTATTTGAACTCTTGTGAAGCCGATTTCTTGTTTTATTTTAAAGAAAATTTGAAGCTTCGTCCAATTAATATCAATTTTCACAGATTTTTCTGAAGAGAGTTGCGTTTTTCTGAAAAACAATCGGGTTGAGATCGCGGGAGCTTTTTCAAATCTCTCCAATTTAAAATTAAAACTTTTTTTTTTTAAATTAAATAACTTAAATTTAACCGTAATCTAAGTATGTATAACAAAAAAAAATCCATCTTAGATGTGGCATAGTTTTCTTGTAATATTGATGTTCTGTATAGCTCTGAATAGTTCCGTTATTATACAGAACTATACAGAACATCGATATAACAAAAAAACTATACAACTTTGTGCTGGACTTTTTTTTTGTTATACTTAGATTAGTTAAATTTTAAATTGGACAAATTTGAAAAAAAAACTATAACGAATTCAACCCAATCGCTTTTCAGAAAAACGCAGTTAATATTTACAACAAAAAAATCAAATTAGTTGTCGCATTTCCATATTTTTCTCATAATTAAAATATTGTATTGAAATGAAACTAATGTAATCTTAAAATTTTACGATCTCAGCACATAAAAATATTCCTAAATATTTAAAACTTTAATAAACCTTAATTATATAAGTAATTTGAACTTTCAATGCCGGTTTACAAAAAAAACGTAAGATTTTTAGATATGACAGTCTTTGGGACGCGCATAGCGATATTTTTACGAAACTTGAAAATTTAAACACTTTGGAGATTTTTAAATTCATTCTAACTATACTACTACAAAAAAAAATCTAAAATATTATTTCGTCATAATTTAAGAATTTTTTTTATCCATCAACACCCAACATTCAATCCTATAGAATTACGATGTTTATTTTATTTTTAAATTCATTTATTATGTTGCTATTATTATGATTGTTAGTACATTATTTATTTATTTATGAATGAATAATAATAAAAATTTATTTTTGCCGTTTCGGGTGTTTGAATTAAATTCGAAATTTTGATTTGTATTGATTTGGATTAAATAATGTTATGTGTCTGTCTAAATGTACTCGTACTATAGGTGTAGGAGGCAATTTCGAATGATGAACATATAAATCATAAAAACAAAATTTTATTGTGTATCAGCGAAAAGTCATTTGAATTTTAAATTTTGAGTCAGACACCAACAAAAACATATAATATCGTTCTGATATTAAATAATTTTACCATTTTATTAGATTTGTGTTGATTATCAGTGGATTTCGTTAATATTGTAAATCAATGGTATTAGATAGATAAACTATATCTGTGGTGGATTAAGTTATTCAGCTATAGGGGATGTTTTTTTTATTTTACTATCTATTGTGTAAATATTTCGGATCGAAACGTTTCACTCTCACTTGAAGCAAATTCCGTTCATAAAGAATTATAATAAGTCTATATTTTTGGAGTTTATGCAGTAGACCATTTTTAATAAAGTCAATAATACGCCCTGTTTCGACATTGCGACCATAAGTAATATGCAACCGCAAGTTAGGTCCTAATACGTTCCAAAATTTAACTCACATATCATGATCTCATTAATTTAAGTTTTCTTTTTATTTGTTTTCTCTTTAGACATTCATCCCAGACATGTAACACTAAATAAAAAAAAACACACCGTACAAAATAAAAACCATTCAAACGATCTAAGAGACGTACAAAAAATCTTATTTATTTTAAAATTATAAGAAGAAATATATGTAAATTCGCATCCAAAGACGAAACTGAAGAAACGAATGAAGAGGAACAAAAAAAAATAAGAAATATACAATAATACCGAAAGACAACAGAAGTAGCTAAATATAATTCCAATTCCTCTAACAATAAATAAAATTAAATACATAAAAAAATCAAAATAATTGGATTTTCAGTTGACAACAACATAAGAAAATCTCGTTTCTCTTAAAAATGGAAAAAAATATTCTGAATTTCATTATTTTCCGTTTTTCCAATCTCATTTTTTTTGCTTGCGTGAAATATTGATGACAGAATTTATTGTATTTCAATTCTGCGCTGCTGTTGCTAGTTTTTATATATTTTCTTGCGTTTTATCTGGTTTGTTTTTAATCTTGTGTATTTGATTGATAAATTGATGTCTCTGGTTAATTGGATATCAAGTTTTATAAAATAATAATGCCTAAAGAATATTAAAAACATTAAAAATTAAAATTATTATAATGATGCTTGAGTGGCATATTTTGAGAGGTCTCTATGTTCGTAGTCTATATTGTATATACAAATTCATTGAACTTCGATTCGAATGAATAAAAAAAAATAGAAAATTTAGCCATAATTATATACCTAAGAACAAACTCCTGTTTTAAAATCAACCGTTCCACACACTCCATGTGTTGATTTAAACATGTCGAGTTTCTTTTGCAACAAATAAAATACATTTTTGGAAATGTAAATCAAATTGTTCGCGGAACTATCTGCATTATAATAAAATATTGTCCGATTAGTTAATTAATTACATCATTCTACTCCTTCCATTAATAATATCGAATCTTGTGATGTGCGTGTAGCCAATAACGAACCAATAAATAAGAACGATTTTTTTTGAGGGGTTACTCCCTGTTTGGACGATTTGGGATTATGTTCAATAGTTGTTTCGAAAAATGTATCTGCTGATGTTCCAGTTATTAAATCAGCTCCATCACCAGCTGCTAGTGGCGAGGTTAACATTATATTCATGCATCAGGTCCACAAAAAATTGTGTGCTAAGGTTGCTGATGACTGTGAAATAAATAACATACAGCCGTTGGCCAAAAATCTTGCACACCCATAGAAATCATATAAATATTTTTAT
Organism: Nephrotoma flavescens; assembly: GCA_932526605.1. Classification (NCBI taxonomy): domain Eukaryota; kingdom Metazoa; phylum Arthropoda; class Insecta; order Diptera; family Tipulidae; genus Nephrotoma; species Nephrotoma flavescens. The sequence goes on along the minus strand of OW052222.1, from coordinate 130,983,693 downwards.
CAAAACTCACTGTACATACGACACTGTACATGCGACACTGTACATAAAAAAATTATTTTGCGTAAAAATTTATTACTATTACTATAGTTAGTTAACATAATTTATTTTATGTAATTAAAAAACATTATTAATATTTTGTGACTCCTCCTCGCTTTTGTAGCAATTCTTTAGTGCATTTTGGGTTTCTAACCAATTTTTCCAAACGTCCTCGATGTTTTATCTTAGTTCGATCATTGTATTGTTGGTACGCATACATTCTAGTCGTTTCAACATGGACCAGCAATTCTCTATCGGGTTGAGGTCTGGTGAATTGCCTGGCCATGGAAGAATGTTTATTTTTCTACTGTTCAAGTAATTTTTAACGCTTAATGCATTGTGACATGGTGGACCATCTTGCAGGAAAGTGTACACCGATGGTGAAGAGGCAGGGATCTCACATAAGGCATGTACAGATCATTCAAAACCTTATTTTATTGATCTTCCCACATCGTTCCTTGTACAAAAGGCATTGGTCCACAGCCTCATTTGGTAATATACAGCTCCATAACATGACGGCCGGTGGACGTTTGGCTCGTTTTTCCACACAGTCTTCATTATAGCGTTCGCCCGCCTGCGCACGAAACTGTGAAACTCCGCGACCGCCTCTTAGTGGCTCTCGTCGCTAAATATAACCTATGAAATGGGAAAAGTAAGTCGGTTAGTATTTCTCACGTTTGTAGACAGTTAAACAAAATTGGTGTTTTTAAATTTCAAACTTACCTTATTCCAATCGAGTCCTGTGAGTTCCTGATGCTGCCGAGCCCAAACCAGCGTTGTCTTCATGTGTGAAGCAGACGAGGCGTTTTTGCTGGGCGTCTGCATATGAGTTGATTTTTTTTCAAACGACGTCGTACTATTCTTTCCGATATTTTCACTCCAGGCTCGATTATCGCATTTGTGGTTTTACGAATTGGTGCATGACGGTCTTTCAATGCAACAACTATTTTCCGATCCACTCGATTTGATGTTTTCTGTTTTCTTTCGCAGTTTTCACGTTTACTCATGAAAATATCCTCTTTCACCTCTATTTTTTGGGCAATTCGCCAAACACTGTGTTCTGGCTATAGCACTGTTTGAATATTGCCAAGTTTGAATATTGCCAATGAGAGCAGCTGCAGCAGATTTTTGCTTGTCCCTGAGGTCCTTTCCACCCATTTTGTTCGAAAAACATTGAATTTGATAATGTGACACGAAAATTCACTTGAAAACAATTCCGCATAAGATAAAAGTTGTTTGCAACTTCAAAAATATGACGTCACGTACACAAAGCACAATAGTAAAAAAAAATATTTTTCTAGGACAAACACTTTCTTAGGAATAGATCTACAAAAAAACCACTTTCGAATATCAAATAATTAACAAATGTATAAGTTAATTTTCTTTTCACTGCAGAAACACACACAGACAGACATGTTTACGCGGCCGCTTTAAATTAGTCATAAACAAGAGGACAAAAGGGATTCAGAAAAATAGTAGGAAGAAACTTAAAGAAGAACAGAAAAACTAGTTTTAGTATGTAAAAACGTTGAAATGACGTACCCGCGCCAGTTTTTTGACCAATGACTGTAAATAATACCACAACTATACATTGTTAAGTTTAAAAAGTTGCCAATTTGTCTCTTATTGAAATAAAATGTTTAGATTATTTTTAACTCTTACCTTAGTAGAAATACCGATAAACTTTGATATGAGATGTATACAAAAAAAATATGATACAATTCCATAATTTTATTTTAAATTTTAATGAACGGGTCGCAGAAGCATTTCCGAATGATATAGAACGTGAACGAGAACAAGAGGCACAAATGGATTATGATGATGGCCCTTTCGCAGTCGACGAAGATGAAGACCAAGGTGAAGATTATTTATCAAATATCATATCAATGATGAGACGTTCAGAATCAGAGCAAGAATTGGAGGTACAAATGGAGTATGATAGTGATGATAAAGAGCGCAAAGTGCAATCGACAGTTGAAATGCAGTCAGGAGTCAAACTACAGTCGGCAAATGAAAATCAATCAGAAATGCAAGGAGTATTGATCGAATTGAATACAGTAAATTTCGTTGGAAAGGACGGAACAAAATGGAACAAACGGAGGCCTTTTTGATGTGCCCATCGAAGTACTTTTTCATCGAAGTAAGTTCTTCACGCCAAATATCGTGTTTATTATCGTGAATGAAACAAATCGATATGGCAATAGCCCAACACACCAATTCAGATATACAAATAATCCAGGCAGAAGGCGTTAACGGAGTTGAAAATCGCACTCGCGAATTTCTTGTAAAATCGGATAAAGCTGCACCTATTTTGGAAAATTTAGAAAATAATTACCGTCCCATAGCGATATCACCATTCATATAGTGTCAGCACCAAGTTCACTCAGTATATCTCACCAAAACATGCGCGGTACGAGGTTAATGGCTGGCGGGCCTGTGATGCTAAAAAGCTTTTTCCATTGCACGGAAAAATTTATACTGGTAAAGATCCAGAAACTGAATTGATGCGTTTGGTTTCATGCCATCCAAAATATGCAAATTCGGACAGAAAGATCGTAGCTGATAATTTTTTCATAATACTAGAAGGATGTAAACGGCTAATGGATATTGGACTAGGGTGTATCTTGACACGCATCGAAGTAATAAAAGATGTGTTCCGACAGAAATGAAAAAACATACCTCTCCCTATACATTCAACAGAATTTGGCTTTCACAGAAGTCGAGTTGCAAATATCTTACGTACAAAAAAGAATAAAGCCGTGATTCTTGTATCGACATTGTACTACGATATAAAAATGTAGTATAGGTGAATTACAAAAGCGATTTTGTACTATAATAAATCAAAAGGTGGAGTCGATGTTAAGGACGAAATGCTCAGCCATTATAGTACCAAAAGGCGAACAAAAAGATGATCTTTGGTCTATTTTTATAATATGGTTGATGTAATGGCACTCGCCAGTTATGTCATTTGCAAAAATACAGATGCATGGAGCAAAAAATTTTGTTCGCTTTGTCAGAAGCTCTAGTTCGTCTGCTAATTAAATGGTGCTGTGACAATCGGCTAGTGATGAAACATTTCGCCTGCCGATCAGCAATAGAAGCATTTTTTTTTTTTTTTTTTAAGAAAGAAAGTATTAATCATCCAGTGGATTTAATGTCCTTTTAAGGTCAATTAATACTCCCCTTTTCATTCACGCACACACCCACCCCCATTCACCTATTCACACAATTACAGTGTAAACTAAGCCTGCTTTTGGCCCGTCAGGTGATTATGGTTCTACTCGTCGGATGGGGGGTTCATTGATCAAAAGCATATTAGGCGAAGCAATTAATTTGTGTACTGACGTACCCTGACGTACCATACGTTTATTCACCGTACTGTCATTCACATCACTATACGAGCTATATTAATTTAAGGAGACATTTTTTTTTTCTTTTACGCTAATAATGAATCACTCGAGTTATTACAATCGTTTCATATGACTATATGATAACAGAGCGTCACTCATTAAGTTAATGGTAAATTGGTTCCTACCCAAAAAATACTGAATTAAATATAACAATAATCATTTAATAAATCCCGCGAAATGAAAAGATCATTACAATTTTCATAACTAAAGTTATCATTCTAACAAATAAACTAAAAAAAGGAAAATCAAATTAAATCTTTATGTCAATTATTTAGTACCTTAAGTCCTTCCATGCAGTGGTAGCAGTATTATATCCAATGCCGTTGAACCGGGCTGATACACCGTTGGGTTTGTATATTTGTTTTTCTCTCACAATGTTGCTTTCTCGCAAATTTATCGTAACGATTCTCGTGCCGACACCAGATTTATTGTATGCTCTTGCACACCCAAATTGCCTTTGTGATACTATCCGTTTAATGGTTCGATAGCAAATCAGATTTCTATTACGGTATTATAATACCGCAGAAATTTCCCGATGGTGTTTTAAAAGATTCGTTCAAAAACACACTAACTTTTTATTATATGATTTTATTTCACAACTCCATTCAATTATTCCATTAACAGTGACAGTAAATTGTAATTTTTATTAATAATTTTTTTTTTTTATGTAAATTATGTTAATAATTGTATATAAATTATTCTACTCAACAGATTTGTATATATAATAGTTTATTTTATTCAACAGATTTTTATAGTATATATAACAGTTTTAATTCGTATTGCTAATTTTACAATAAACTAATATTCACGGCGAAGTGACATTAACACATGTCCGACATTATCACTATGTCTAATGACTTCAAAAAAAAATTTATATATAAAATTTTTAATTATAACTTAAACTCTTATTTTATATTTTGTTGTACTTTAATTCACAAAAAAAATTGATCGATTCATTTATTTTAAATTTGCAAAATTTTTTTTTGTTTTTTTCTTTTTTTTTTTTTGGCTTTTACTTTTATCGTAGCCGTTCTGTTATCAACTGAGAAAACCTTTTTTTTTTGTTACTCTATCGGTCATTGCTTTCCAAAAAAAAAACATAGAAAAAATAACAATGGAAACCGGTCCATAATCTATTACCAAAAAAAACTTTATGGTTCTTTCGTGATCCATAATCCTACAATACAACATCAAACCATAATACCCGGTGCTCTCTACAAATCGTTACAGGACAGATTCGAAATTAATGTCATTTGCCAGTTAATTAATTTTGGATCTGAGTTTTACTATTATGGTTTTCCTACATACTCATACATATACTAATACGTTAATTATGTTTTCAAGTCTTTTGCGTGAAATCTTCCTAGTACTTTTCCATTTTCATCTCTGCACAGGTACGTGACATTGCCAATTTTCTGATCTACAACCGCCTTTATATACCTTGGGAAAAATTTTGCACAAACATTTGTAACGATTTTGTAGTGCTATGAGTGGGATCTGAAGAAACCTCCGTCCAAATAAATAGCAATCGTTACCGAAACATAACTTTCAATTATTCAGTGCTTTGCAAGTGGTCTGATTTCGCCGGCTAAAGGCTCAGGGATTGGGGTGGGGTTTTCAAAGTTGAATAATTGCTCGATAGACCACAGGGAGAATAAAGAATTTAAAAAAAAAGATAATTAATGAAAAGACACGAGATACGGATCACTTACCATCTCAGATGATGATCTAACTTACCCCCTTCATCCTCATATTTTATAACCTTTTATTTTCTCATGCTGAAAACAAACGAAGTGAAAATAATACGAAACAAGTAGATATGAAATTCATTTGAAGACCAAGAAAAATGAAAACTTAAAAAGTTTGAAAAATTCAATTTTTAAAGTAAACACTAAATTTATTAAGATTGACTCTAACATTTAAACCGAAATTTAAATATGAATAATAACTATAGAAATCGAAACAATATAATATTTTAACCTAATGACGTCATACTAAATTAAGAGAAAAAAAAAATATAACAGTTTAATCAAAATTACTCCTAAGGTTTAGATAAACTACTTACTAATGCCCGACACCATAATATATTATTAAAATAATTTAGTTAATTATATAAAAGAAAATTATGAAATTTAAGATAAATTTAAATGAAATGATTTATATTATAATACGATATATATAAAAAAAACCTGAACGATGCGATGTATATGGCTGCCGATGTCCCTCGTTGTGTGCACCTTATCAAATTTTATATCCATTGGCGGGAATATTATTGTAGCGATTAGGTTAATGTTTTTATATTATGACTTTAGTTATTAAGAATTTTTTTTTCAATTTTTATAAATATTATTTGATAAGTAGAATTAAGTTATTATTTTAGTTTGCTTTAGCATATTTACAGATTAGTATTTACAATGGTATGACTATATGGGATCAATATGTAATTACATATAACAGTTTCAATTTTATTAGCGTTTTTTTTTTTATAACTGCATGCTCACATTCATTATTATATTTTGTCCCGTCGAAACAAAAAAAAAATATTCACTACACTATTGATCATTTCTACAAATACTCGTGTGTGGATACGGTACGTATACACTATGGTAATGGCTAGTTTCTGTTTTACAGATTAGTCACATTTAAAACGGCACTGATCGAAATACGTACATTTCACTTATGATTTATGTCACCCAGTCTGTTTGGTTTAAATCACCACACTACGCGAGTATTATTATTCGAGAAATTTATTGTTTAAGTGTGGCAAATGTTCGAGGCCATATTTTCTCTTACAATTTATCACTTTTTATTTAAAAACTAAAACATACTACTAAACCCACTTATAGCCTAATACAAACTTTGTTCCAATTTCTCTAAGTATTCACATACACTACTTTGAGTTACTTTATAAATTGAAGTTTATTTTTTTTCCAACTCGATCCAACTAAGTAAACTATGTTATATTTTATATATTTTTTTCTTCACAAGATATTCACACTAATTTTTAAGTATGTAATATCACACTTATTCTGCTACTTCAGCACAAGAAAAAAACAAACCCGAAAAAAAGTTCAAAATGACTTTTCAACTCAAAAAAAATTGGTTACGACTTGCGTAGCTTCCGCGATACTTAAAAATTTTATTGTTTTTGATCCATGTGCATTCAAAAATTTTTCTTTTATACCCCAAGATGAACGGATGATCCCACCATAAAATTTGACCGGTATATTTCCCCACATAAAATCAAGTTTATAAATATTATTATTTTTGGTTTGGTTTTGTTGTGTTGTATAGGGTTTAACGTTATTTTTTTTTTATGAAGTAGTGTACGGGTGATTATCAGGGGTTTATTACCAAGAAACGATGGACCCCCAATCGTTACAGAGCGTGGGGACGACTCACCCCTGTTGATGGGTCTCAAAAGCCGGGCATATGATTGTTGTATAGAGCACGAAATAATTTTCGGATCTTTACAATTAAATTAATATTACAACTTAATGTCTTTAAAGTGATGTATTCCTAAGATATTGCCATTTTCGTCGATCACCTCACAAGCAACATTTCCCACTAATTTAGTAACCTTACATTTAATGAATTTGGCATCAAGTTTTGCGGTAAAATTATCGGAGGCCTTACTTTGCTTAAAGTTTCGAACGTAAACCGTCTGACCGACCATAATTTTTGGTTCTGTTACACGTAGATCATAATGCTTTTTAGCTTTTTCCGCAGCGATCGCAAGATTTTTGCGCACATTTTCATAAACTTTATGAAGGTATTCAGGCTTTTCTTCGCTCAATAAATGGTTTCCTCCAAATTGGGAAGCTTTTCGTAATAACTCATATATCGAACCATGCAACACCGCGTGTTGCCCAAACACTAGAAACTGTGGTGAATATTTAGACGAATTATGGACTGCGTTCCGCAAAGCGTGCGTTATTGCTGGTAAATTGATATCCCATACACGTTGGTCGGACTTAACGTAAGCCCTCAGAGACGCGAGCAAGGTGCGATTTACGCGTTCGGATGCATTTCCCTGCGGCGAATACTTGGCTGTAAACATGTGTCGAATACCAAACTTTGTACACAGGTTATTAATTAACAGCGAAGTAAATTGTTTACCGTTATCTGTTAATATCACCTCAGGAACACCGAACATTAAGAATATCTCGCTTTCAAGAAATGTACACACTTCTTGGGCCGTAGCCTGCCGCACTGCTTTTGTAATTATGAATTTCGAAAAATGATCTAACGCAATTAAGATTCCCGTATTACCATTTTTAGTACGCGGGTAGGGCCCAAGAAAATCAAGATAAACTCTTTGGAACGGCCTAAATGTCATTGGAAGGGAGCCGAGAGGTGGTCTAGAAATTTGGTTAGGGGCCTTATTCATTTTGCAATCATCGCAAGAATTAATAAATTGTGCCACATCCGCATTAATGGTAGGCCAATAATAGTACCTTTGAATGATTTCTACAGTTTTGCTGATTCCCAGATGAGCGGCGGTTGGAGGACGATGAGCTTGGGAAATTATCGATAAACGGAGAGGGTTGGGAATAAGGAGCTTAAATGAAGGGATGTCCGGTAGGTCCTGTCTGTTCGGAAATGGGTTAATATAAATCAGATTTTCCGATGTACCCAGATTCACGTTTTTGTTTGACTGTTGAACCGATTTGGCTAATTGAACATACGCCGGATCGAGAAATTCGGGTGAGGTGTAGTCAACATGCAAAGGAGAATCTAGATATAACTGTGGAACCATTCCCAGGGATTCAATTTCTACTCGAGACAAGGCATCCGGAACGACATTTTGTGAGCCTTTTCTGTACTCGATTTCGAAATTGAATCCCTGGAGCTTCAGACTCCAGCGAGCCAGCCTTCCGGATACATCTTTAAGAGACATAAGCCATTTTAAACTGGCATGGTCTGTTATAACCGTAAAAGGCAAGCCCTCTACGTATGACCGGAATTTCTTTATAGCTTCGATGGCCGCCAGACATTCCTGCTCCGTCACGGAGTAATTACGTTGCGCGCCATTCAGCTTTTTCGACATATAAGCAATGGGTCTGTCATTTCCTTCAATATCTCGCTGAAAGAGAACAGCACCTATGCCCGTAGAACTGGCATCGCACTGAATATAAAAGCGGGATTTGAAATTCGGGGTTACTAGGACTGGTGCTGTAGCAAGAGCTTGTTTTAGGGTATCGAATGCTGATTCAGCCTCCCCAGACCACTCTAATTTCTGATTCTTTTTTAAAAGGGAAGAAAGGGGAGCCGACAACGTGGAGTACCCGTTAATAAAACGACGATACCATCCCGTGACGCCAAGAAACCTTCGCAGTTGCCGTATATTTTTCGGCTTTGGGAACTTCATAATCGCCTCAACCTTGTCTGGATTAGGTCGCAATCCTCGCTCACCAACTATATAGCCCAAGTATTCGATCTCTTTCATCAAGAATTTGCTTTTCTGAATATTTATGGTCAAGCCAGCTTTTGTCAGCCTTTCAGCGACATCCTGGAGTAGTGATAAATGTTCTTCGAAATCGCTGGTTGTTATTAGTAAATCATCAAGATATACGAATACTTGGGTATGGAGATGGTGAGGAATCACGCTGGACATTAATCTACACAAGGTCTGAGGCGCATTACAAAGCCCAAAAGGCATTACTTTGAATTGATATAATGGACGTCCCGGGATGGTAAACGCCGTCTTTTCTTTCGAGGCTGGATCCAAAGGTATCTGCCAGAAGGCATCCTTTAAATCCAGACTCGAAATATAACGGGTACGATCCAACCGGCTGAGCAGGCCGTCGATTAAAGGCAAAGGATATGCATCCTTCTTGGTTACGCTGTTTAACCGTCGAGCATCAAGGCAAAGCCGAATTCCTCCATTTGATTTAGTTACTCTCGCCATTGGGGAGCTCCACGCACTATGGCTTTCTTCGATAACGTCAAGTTTAATCATTCGTTCTATCTCTTGATAGATTTGTTGTTGTATCGCAGGAGAAACAGCATAGTGACGTTGCTTAATTGGTTTAGCATCCCCAACGTCGATTGTATGATGTAGAAGATTAGTCCGACCTAAACCATCACGCTCGAAGCTCGGCAATTTTTCTATCACGGCGTTCAACCTCTGCGTCTGATCGACGGTCAGCTCGTGACGGGAGTTATCGGAAGGAGGGAGTTTTAGGGTAGGAGAGTCCAGAGGGGATACCGTAGTGGAAGAAATAGAGGAAATTAAGGACGGTTTGATACCAAATTTCTCCCAAAAATCACAACCTAAATAGAGGGTTTGTTGCAAGTCAGGAACGATGAACAGTTTCATGTCGAAATATCTATTATTGTACGAAATTTTTGCATTTACAAATCCGTGAATTTTGAGAGAAGAGCCATCCGCAACCTGTACGGCAGCAGGAATAGGATGGAGGGGAAGACAGTGAGAATTGATAAAGCTAAGCGCGTTCATTCCTAAAGCAGAGATGTTGGCTCCACTATCGAGTAGGCCTTGAACTTCTGTTCCATTAATAATAACCTTTGCATAGGGGCGATTATCATCAAGGAACTTAATTGAATGACAAAATTTAGTACTAGTTATATTTTGATATATTTGGCGTCGCATTCTAAAGTAATTGATAGTACGACGAGTACGGTGGTGAATTCTTGAGTCATTTATGTTTTTGTCTAAGTGATCTACTTGAACTGCGGATTCGAGGGCTGCATGAATCGTAGAGTCACATTCTGGGATGGAGGTCGATGTAACATTGGTTTTGGAGAGCGACTCGACCCACCCGTAGTCGTCTCCTTTTGTAAGTTTACCGGAGCTGCTTTATTGTTACAAAATGTACAGTGTGGCTTTAAAACATTGGGTGCACCACAACCATAGCAAAAAATTTCAGTTCGCACGATATCGCAATCCATATAAGGATGACCCGTCCTGTGGCAGTTCCAACAAACAGGAGCGCTTGATTTATTTGGCTGTGTTAATGATTGGGTTGAGGATATAGGTGGAATTTTACTGAAAGCCTCCAAACTATGTGCATTATCTGACGGAATTCCTAATTCTTGTGAAAATCTAACCGAACGTGGATCACTTGATGTACGTGAGCTGATGGTTGAAGGTTCATACGTGGAGTAAAAATTAACTTCTGTTTTGTCAGGAATATTTATTTCATGTACTCGAGGAAAAAGTGTGCTGCGTTGCATTAATTTTTCGGGAATTATTCCTACATTTCGCCAGGCATCTTCGGTTGCAATACACATGCTAACGAGTTCCGCTACTGAGTAAATAGGTCTTCCGGCAAGGTGTACTTGCAATCCTGTGCGCATATTTCTTTTCAATATTTCAAGCAGCTGGAGTTCCGAAAATGGGACTTTCAAGGGTAACGCCAATTTGATAATATCATAGTAGAATTCGGTGAACGATTCTCTAGGATATTGCTTTCGTGCGTCAATTAGCCGTAGTATATCTACGTCAGTACGCCGATCCTGAAACCGGTGAGTGAAAGCGATTTTAAATTGACTCCAATCGCAATTGGGATGACGTTCGAGAACGAGCCAATAATGTTCACTAGCGATGCCCTTTAAAAGGGAAGGCATGTCATTTAAGAGTTGTGACCCCGAAATTTTATTAGTTGTGGCCAAGTGTTCTGCACGATATAAAAAATTTTCGACCGCTAATCCCGAAGGCTGCCCGTCAAAGGAAATTCCCCACTTATGTACAGGGGTAAAACGTGGCCAATATTCTGGTAGTTTCGCGGATTGTAATGAGCTAGAATTAGGTGGTAATGATCCGTCACTAAAGCTTACAGTTCTGGCTTGTCTAGTTTGATCTTGCTGTTCAGGAATCACCTGACGCTCCTTTAAGGGTGTTGTCGCTTTAAGCTCATTTGTAATTCGTTCCGTTGTTAAGCTGTTTGGCATTGAGGGTGGTAATAATGAAGGATAAGGCCTGGGTCCGTTTGCGTTGGCAGGATGAGGTAACTGATACGAGGGTAATGGTAAGTAAGGATAATTATAAGGAAAAGGAAACAGGGATGGTTGTATGGGAAGATGCGGAAATTCGGAAACGTTGGGTTGGAATGGAATCATTTCTTGAACCCTTGGTTGTCTCGATAGCAGTGGTGAACTTTGCCGTTGAGCTGTCTCGACGAAGTTGGTTCCGCCTAAATTACCTTGGGACGGTCCCATCATGTGCCCATTAGGGTTTTGTAAGTTTTGACCGGACAGCGTTAGGCTATCAGTGTCCCCATCTTCAATAATAATTGGTGCGGGTTCAGCCACTGAAAGATTGAACTCTGCTGGTTGCGGTGCGGATAACATTAATTCTAGTAGACCGTCCGGGTCAATTCGAGTGGCACTCAACTCGAGAACTGATTCTTGGGGTGTTCGTTCTTTAGAAATAAATCTTTTGCAAACCATTAAAAGTGCGATACACGCTTGTGCCAGACTGGTGGCGGGAGCTTTGACAATATCAAGAATTCCAATGCGTAAACCTCGTTCTTGTAAGTGACATAATTTGGATATTAAAACGGAAAACTCTGCAGGATTAAACGCTGGAGTTTGGATACAATTCAATAATTTGATTTGAAGAGTTTGCAACCTAAAAGCACACTGGGTGACTTCATTGTGGGGCTGGACTAAAGCTTGCTTATGAGGTGTAGTTGGCTTTAAGTTTGGTGTATGTGTTTCGGTTTCTAATGCCTCCTCTAGGAGTCGCTTTTGGGCTTCAATGTCCGAGGTACCACTGATTTGACGAATTTCAAGTTCGATGTTTAGTTCGTCAGGAGACAAATCTTGGGAACGAATTTTAAAATTAGACATATTGATGTATTAACAAAACCAAATAAAAATAATATCAAAAAAAAAAACTTAAAAATAATAAAATAAATCTGAGTATGAAAACACTTATTAAATACGAGTATCAGAATAATTCGTAACAAAAATACCCGAATAGAAGAGAAAAATAATGATGCTTCTTAGAGAAAAAAAAACAATTAATACCGTATAATAATTAATTAAATTTATGAATAAGAGGATGAAGTTGATACGTCCGATCACCGACGAGTAATATTTCCGTATTTAATTCGTTAAGTTTGATCCGTGTCTCGAGGAAAGAGAAGAAAAGTGGAAGGGACATAAAATCTGGTGGCGAACAAATAAATCGACAATAGAAGATATTGGAAAAATTGCGCTAGATTAAAATGTAGATGTTAAACAACAGTGCTGTTGTATCAACGGAGTCAACACGTTAAGTGGAAGACATTGCAGCCGTGCTGGTTAACACTATTTATATTTGATTGCCTTTAATGAAACCGCAAAACAAACATAAAGTCAACGGTCTGAAACCGGAAAAAACGCGATGGTGGTTTCATTAAATTATACTGTAAAGGGCATTAGAAAATGGAAGAAATTTAAATATTATCAGGGAATAAAAATCCATACAATGCTTACAACTCATTCAACAGAATCGAAATCTAGAAATGCTGCGTATATGGAGGGGACAAAGTTAAAATGAATTGAATGCAATTACCAAAATTAAATAAAAAGATTAACTAATCAGACAAGAGTTAATATAAAACGTTCAAGAAAAATGAAATTGAAGATAATTAGCCAGTACCGAGGCTTGGGCGCCATCTGTAACGATTTTGTAGTGCTATGAGTGGGATCTGAAGAAACCTCCGTCCAAATAAATAGCAATCGTTACCGAAACATAACTTTCAATTATTCAGTGCTTTGCAAGTGGTCTGATTTCGCCGGCTAAAGGCTCAGGGATTGGGGTGGGGTTTTCAAAGTTGAATAATTGCTCGATAGACCACAGGGAGAATAAAGAATTTAAAAAAAAAGATAATTAATGAAAAGACACGAGATACGGATCACTTACCATCTCAGATGATGATCTAACTTACCCCCTTCATCCTCATATTTTATAACCTTTTATTTTCTCATGCTGAAAACAAACGAAGAGAAAATAATACGAAACAAGTAGATATGAAATTCATTTGAAGACCAAGAAAAATGAAAACTTAAAAAGTTTGAAAAATTCAATTTTTAAAGTAAACACTAAATTTATTAAGATTGACTCTAACATTTAAACCGAAATTTAAATATGAATAATAACTATAGAAATCGAAACAATATAATATTTTAACCTAATGACGTCATACTAAATTAAGAGAAAAAAAAAATATAACAGTTTAATCAAAATTACTCCTAAGGTTTAGATAAACTACTTACTAATGCCCGACACCATAATATATTATTAAAATAATTTAGTTAATTATATAAAAGAAAATTATGAAATTTAAGATAAATTTAAATGAAATGATTTATATTATAATACGATATATATAAAAAAAACCTGAACGATGCGATGTATATGGCTGCCGATGTCCCTCGTTGTGTGCACCTTATCAAATTTTATATCCATTGGCGGGAATATTATTGTAGCGATTAGGTTAATGTTTTTATATTATGACTTTAGTTATTAAGAATTTTTTTTTCAATTTTTATAAATATTATTTGATAAGTAGAATTAAGTTATTATTTTAGTTTGCTTTAGCATATTTACAGATTAGTATTTACAATGGTATGACTATATGGGATCAATATGTAATTACATATAACAGTTTCAATTTTATTAGCGTTTTTTTTTTATAACTGCATGCTCACATTCATTATTATATTTTGTCCCGTCGAAACAAAAAAAAAATATTCACTACACTATTGATCATTTCTACAAATACTCGTGTGTGGATACGGTACGTATACACTATGGTAATGGCTAGTTTCTGTTTTACAGATTAGTCACATTTAAAACGGCACTGATCGAAATACGTACATTTCACTTATGATTTATGTCACCCAGTCTGTTTGGTTTAAATCACCACACTACGCGAGTATTATTATTCGAGAAATTTATTGTTTAAGTGTGGCAAATGTTCGAGGCCATATTTTCTCTTACAATTTATCACTTTTTATTTAAAAACTAAAACATACTACTAAACCCACTTATAGCCTAATACAAACTTTGTTCCAATTTCTCTAAGTATTCACATACACTACTTTGAGTTACTTTATAAATTGAAGTTTATTTTTTTTCCAACTCGATCCAACTAAGTAAACTATGTTATATTTTATATATTTTTTTCTTCACAAGATATTCACACTAATTTTTAAGTATGTAATATCACACTTATTCTGCTACTTCAGCACAAGAAAAAAACAAACCCGAAAAAAAGTTCAAAATGACTTTTCAACTCAAAAAAAATTGGTTACGACTTGCGTAGCTTCCGCGATACTTAAAAATTTTATTGTTTTTGATCCATGTGCATTCAAAAATTTTTCTTTTATACCCCAAGATGAACGGATGATCCCACCATAAAATTTGACCGGTATATTTCCCCACATAAAATCAAGTTTATAAATATTATTATTTTTGGTTTGGTTTTGTTGTGTTGTATAGGGTTTAACGTTATTTTTTTTTTATGAAGTAGTGTACGGGTGATTATCAGGGGTTTATTACCAAGAAACGATGGACCCCCAATCGTTACACATTCTTGGACGTATCACTTTGAGGATGTTGCCTAATGAATACTATTTGTCCAGGATAGAATTGGATGTGTCGTGTACAAAGATTATAATGTTTGGAATAGCGATCATAAGCTGCTTTGAGATGTTTAACGACTGCAGAATGGACTATAGAGAGTCGATCATTTTGTGGTAAAACTTCCACATCATCTCCCAGTGAATTTAAATCTCTCAATAATTCATAGGATTTACCATTAGTGATCATTTGATATCCGAATAATAAATAGTATGGTGAATGTTTAGTAGATTGGTGGATTGCTGTCCGCAATGCACAAGCAATTTCCGGCAGAAATTTATCCCACGTTTTATGGTTTGGTTCGTTGTGCACATAAGCTCGGATTGCGGCCACCACGGAACGATTTACGCGTTCAGACGCGTTTGCCTGAGGCGAGTAAACAGCAGTTTTGCTATGAGTAATGTTGAATTCAGCCAGCAGAGTTTGAAAATTTTTGCTAATAAACTGCGGTCCATTATCAGTACGAATTATCTTGGGTATACCAAAAACCAGAAATACCTCGTTTCTTAGATAGTTTATTATTTTAGTCGTAGTACTGGAGCTCAATGGCTTTAACAATACAAATTTAGAGAATTGGTCTAGTATGACTAAGATGTACGTATTTCCACATTTAGACCTTGGATACGGACCC
This sequence comes from Nephrotoma flavescens, assembly GCA_932526605.1. NCBI lineage: Eukaryota > Metazoa > Arthropoda > Insecta > Diptera > Tipulidae > Nephrotoma > Nephrotoma flavescens. Next base: position 130,968,017 of record OW052222.1, on the reverse strand, counting down.
ATAAGATCCACGTATACATGTTCCCATGGTCGGGAAGCGAATGAAGTTTCCCCCAAAGGAGGTTTAGTGATGACGTTTGCACCTTTTGTCGTCTTGCAAACGTCACAATTCTTTACAAAGTCGTAAACTTGACGTCTTATTCCAGGCCAGTAGAAATATTGTCTAAGCCGCGCTAAAGTTTTTGTTATTCCTCCATGCGATGAGAGTGGATTCTCATGTAATTGCCTGATTAAGTGGTCGGTCATGCTTGTCGGAATCCAAATTTTCCAATTAGGTATGTCTGAGAGCGATGGTTCCGGAAGGTTTCCTATTTTAATATAGATCCTATCATCTGAAATTTTAAACGAAGGATATTTTTCGGGACACCCGATGATATTGTTTCTCAGGTTTACATACTCTTGGTCGTTGAAAGCAACCGAGGAAAAATCTACGAGTGGAGGAATGTCGAGGTTCAACGAATCGCAATACATCCTGGATAAGGTATCGGGTACTACGTTCTCTGAACCACGCTGGTGTTGTATATCAAAATTGAAAGCCTGTAGCTTTAGGCTCCAGCGGGCGAGTCTCCCATTTAGGTCATTTTGGGCCATCAGCCACTTTAGGCTAGAATGATCCGTTATAATGGTAAATTGATATCCCTCAATGTAGGGTCTAAACTTTTTAACACTAAGTACAGCTGCCAGGCACTCTAGTTCAGTTGTACTATAGTTGGTCTGTCCTTGAGTAAGTTTTTTAGACATGAAGCAGATCGGTCTTTCGTACCTTTCTTGGTCTTTCTGGTAAAGAACGCTTCCCACCCCAGTTTTGGAAGCGTCGCAACGAATCCAGAAAGGTTTCGAATAATCGGGAGTTATTAATAATGGAGCTGTTGTCAATAAATATTTTAGTTTCTCCAAGGCTTCTTGGGCCTCGCCTGTCCAAACGAATTTGGCCTGCCTTTTTAAGAGATTAGTGATCGGAGTTGTGACTTGCGCATAATTTGGTATAAACCTCTGGTACCATCCCGTCATTCCGAGAAGTCTGCGAGTTTGCTTAACGCTGGTAGGTGCGGGAAAATTTTTAATGGCTTCTATTTTTTCGGGATCCGTTTTTAAGCCACCATCTCCTACTATGTAGCCCAAGTATTTTATGCGTTTCATAAAAAAATGACTTTTCGAAACATTTATCGTAAGTCCAGCGTCGGAAAGACGTTTTGATACTACTTCTAAGAGTTTTAAATGTTCTTCAACTGTGGCGGACGTAATCAGGAGGTCATCCAAATAGACAAATATTTGATGGTGAAAGCAATGGGGGATCACTTTGTCCATCAAGCGACACATAGTTTGAGGAGAGTTACATAACCCAAACGGCATTACCCGGAATTGGTACAGTGGTCGACCAGGAACTGTGAACGCCGTTTTGTCTCTAGATGATTGAGCGAGTGGTATCTGCCAGAAGGCGTCTTTAAGGTCAATGCTGGAGATGTACTTTGTTGCATTTAACCTGCCGAGAAGTCCGTTAATTAGTGGCAAAGGATATGCATCTTTTTTCGTCACAGCATTGACCTTTCGCGAATCGAGGCATAACCTGACCTTGTTAGGTTTCCGAATCAGCACAACTGGAGAGGACCATGCACTCGAGCTCTCTTCTATGACACCGAGCGCTAACATTCGGTCAAGCTCTTGGTACAACAGTTCCTGAATCGCTGGAGAAACCGAGTAATGCCGCTGCTTGATGGGAGGACTATCACCAACATCTATTTGGTGTTCAAGCAAAGTGGTATGACCTAGTCCGATTTTTTCAAAAGATGGTAACGTATCAAGAATTTTATTTAATGCCATCGATTGAATGGGGCTTAGGATGTGTTTATTATCCTCCAGATCTATACATGGAGGTGATTCTATAGATTCCACGAATTGCGGCATAATACGAAAGGTATTCCAAAAATCTATACCCAGGTACATTTCTCCTTGTAGGGTAGGGACAAGATAGAATCGAATACAATTCGTTGTATTATTGAATGTAACCTGTAAATCCACAAAACCTACGATTTTGCTTTTCGAACCATCTGCCGTGAATACTTCCGCTGTGATTGATTTATAATTAGCATTGATTTTACGCAGCAGTTCCTTCGCACCATTTCCGAGTATGCTTATAGATGCCCCGCTATCCATTAGGCCACGAAAGTGCATTCCATTAATTTCAATTATAGCGTACGGTCTTTGATCGGTTTCAGTTCGTATAAAGGTTTCAGCACAGGCTCGCATAAAATTTCGTCTGTCTCTCCAATATTTTATATTTCTGGGATATTCTTTTACGATTATTTTTGTGTCCGTATTACCACGAGCGAAAGTGTTATCGGTATCAGGAGAGACATACTCCGAGTTAGTAACTGAATTTAGCGGTATCGAGGGGGTTCGGTGTTGGTAGCTGCCGAAATATATTTCTCGGGTGCTGCCGAAGAGGTTGGAGTTCGGGTCAAAATTCTTACCGGTCGAGTCATACCCGTTCTGTTCACGCCCGGTGACGGGTTTTCCGCTATACTTTGACAGTGTGCACACTGTGGTTTGATGGTGTTCGGAGCTCCACAACCATAACAAAAGAGTCTTTGCGGTGGTAAGTTACACTCTTGGTAACGGTGTTCCGGCATGCGGCAATTCCAACAGATCAGCTCTTGTCTGGATGTGATATAGCTAGATGGAGAAGTATTCGAGGAATTATTCGTTTGTTTCGCCATCGCCTCAATATAGTAGTCCGACTCGCCCGTCAAAAAAGGTGGTGGTTCCGTCTTAATATACTGATGCGGTCGCCAAGGTAAGGAAGAGGTAGTAGTTTGCTTTGGTACTCGTAATTCGTCAACAAACCGTACTCTTCGATCTACTGGGGGTGATCGTTCGCGACGTTTATTTTCCCAAAGTCGTTCGTATCGATGACCAATCATTCGCAACTCTTCCACATACGTGAAATTCATGTGCATCGTCATCTGTTGCAGGTCGTAACTCATATTTTCGCGGATTATATCTAAAAGTTCTAATTCTTGAAAAGGACGATTAAGGCGATGGTTCATACTCTCAATTTCCAGAATGAAGTCACTTATCGATTCACTAAGCTTTTGTTTGCGAGTTTCTATAATTCGTCGGGTGGCACGATCTGTCTCTACACTACTGAAACGTTGGATAAGAGCCTGTTTTAAATCATTATACGTTGCATGAGGGTAGTTACGAGTAAAAACCCAGTACCATTTCTCTGCAACACCTCTGAAGAATTTTGGTATAAAGGCAAATATTTGGCTTGTAGGTACCTGTTCACGCCTTGCAAACGATTCTAGCCTGAAAACGAAATCGTGCACGTCCAAGCCATCTTTAGTTCCAGAAAAACTAATATTCCATTTTGGCTCGGTTTTGATCAAATGTGGCATTGCTGCTTGCATTGGTGTGAGAGTCGGATCTATTTCATAATTATACGTTTGCCCGTTGTACGTCCCCGGTGTAAATTTGTTCGAATGGTCAACCGAAAACTTTCGTAATTCCATGTTTGAGTTATCAACCGGAAACATATAATTATTAGTATGTAGGTTGTGATTAGACATTTTAGGAATAGTACTAGTTATTACCGAAGCGGTTAAAGATGCTATGCCACCCGGATTCTTACTCCACGTCACCTGAGTAGTATCTCGAGTAAATGTTGTCGAAATCGGGTTTGTTGCGGTATAACTCGCAGGATGTGTTGATTCAGAAGTCATTGATAACAATGTAGGTACTGATAAAGTGGGAGTCTTGCTGTCTAGTTGAATTTCACTTAAAGTTTCAATGACCGTAGAAACCGGATTACACATTATTTCCTTTTCTATAGTCGCCATATGTTGCGTGTATTTTTCTAAACAGATTTCGAATAGTTGCTCGAGACGTCGCCATTGGTTTATTAGTTTATTTACGTCGTTATCCTGATGGAAGCATCCTTTAAGCCTGTACGTCCGGTCTTTCCAGTGCTTAATTCTGTTTTTAATATCTGCTATAATATTGGATTTTATGACACGATCGTCCTCTAATATTTTACTAATCACTGGGACTTGGGTTTGACATAGTTTTAATTCCTGTGCATAGTCAACAGCGTGGGTATGCGACGGCCTCTCCGACGGATTATCTTTCTCTAATTTTAGACAAGTATATAATTTTTGTCCCCAGTCTTTTTCTGTAACATCTATGTTTCTTACTAAACCTTCCACTTCAATTTCATCGTCGCTTAGCCCTTTTAACGGGTCCCACTCTACAGATTGACTCATCATTACTCAAACAAAAATTTATAAATCAGAAAAGAAATTTAATCAACAACAATCAAGTAAATAAGGAAAAATCCTCGCTATGAATTCAAAAATTATCCAAAACGTTCGCGAAAAGTTCAAAATGTAATTCGACGCAAGTAATATAACCTTGCACAAAACACGACATATAAAATACACCACGCTAAGTTTAGGCTTGTGCAGAGATGAAAATACGAACAATCCAGGAAAATGTTTACTAATAAAAATATTTTTAGTATTGGTTGTATATAACAATATGCCTATACGATTTCGCTGTTATAAGAACGTATTAATATATGTATTGTAAATGTATATGTATTGTATATGTATAAGATAAAGAACAAAAAATTGTATTTAATATAATATAAATATGATGATGCTCATTATAGTGATGTGACTGAAAAGTAATATAAATAAACGTAAAAAAAATAATTGTTATAAAAAATGTGTTATTTCTGGGCTTTAGTAACGTAAAACTTGTAAAATTTTGCGATTAACACTCAAAGACGTTTGGGTATGGTATTTAGAATAGTAGACCAACCTCAAGGAGATACTGATTCAATCAGAAATTCAATCGCTGAAGATGATTATACCACGTCAATTAATATCGACCAAGAGAAGCATATGTTGAGTGTTACTTGTTATTAACCGTATGCGGCAATTCATCAAGAAATCTTAATTATCGAACAGTCAATTGATGGATTGTCTTCATATGGTTACGCTATATAAAAATATTTAGAATTTGCATGAATTATGGCCCGGACTATATTGAATGAAATTAAAAAAATATATTTATTTAATTGGGAACCAAGAAAAATTGAATATAATTTAATTGCAAAATATCTTTCACACGATAAACCGGAAATCGAATTTTCTCGACTAATCAACGGGTTATGGAGCCAAAGATAAAATGTTATGTGTGCATGATGTTAGCCAAAATTTTGCTCAACGGTAAAATTATATCATGCCATTTTATAAGCATGATAACTATCGGAAATAAGAAAATTGGAAAGTAAAACAAAAACTGCAACTAGGCAACAAATTATAAAAAAAACATATGGTTAATTTTACAACATACACTACGCTCGAGGAAGCGGAAATCGAAAATTACCGAATATTCAACGGATCCTTGAGATAATCAATGATTAAAAATTAACCACGTGGACACTATATTCAGGTCCCTGTTTCGGCGCCATTTTGTAAACTAAGCCTGCTTTTGACCCGTCAGGTGATTATGGTTCTACTCGTCGGATGGGGGGTTCATTGATCAAAAGCATATTAGGCGAAGCAATTAATTTGTGTACTGACGTACCCTGACGTACCATACGTTTATTCACCGTACTGTCATTCACATCACTATACGAGCTATATTAATTTAAGGAGACATTTTTTTTTTCTTTTACGCTAATAATGAATCACTCGAGTTATTACAATCGTTTCATATGACTATATGATAACAGAGCGTCACTCATTAAGTTAATGGTAAATTGGTTCCTACCCAAAAAATACTGAATTAAATATAACAATAATCATTTAATAAATCCCGCGAAATGAAAAGATCATTACAATTTTCATAACTAAAGTTATCATTCTAACAAATAAACTAAAAAAAGGAAAATCAAATTAAATCTTTATGTCAATTATTTAGTACCTTAAGTCCTTCCATGCAGTGGTAGCAGTATTATATCCAATGCCGTTGAACCGGGCTGATACACCGTTGGGTTTGTATATTTGTTTTTCTCTCACAATGTTGCTTTCTCGCAAATTTATCGTAACGATTCTCGTGCCGACACCAGATTTATTGTATGCTCTTGCACACCCAAATTGCCTTTGTGATACTATCCGTTTAATGGTTCGATAGCAAATCAGATTTCTATTACGGTATTATAATACCGCAGAAATTTCCCGATGGTGTTTTAAAAGATTCGTTCAAAAACACACTAACTTTTTATTATATGATTTTATTTCACAACTCCATTCAATTATTCCATTAACAGTGACAGTAAATTGTAATTTTTATTAATAATTTTTTTTTTTTATGTAAATTATGTTAATAATTGTATATAAATTATTCTACTCAACAGATTTGTATATATAATAGTTTATTTTATTCAACAGATTTTTATAGTATATATAACAGTTTTAATTCGTATTGCTAATTTTACAATAAACTAATATTCACGGCGAAGTGACATTAACACATGTCCGACATTATCACTATGTCTAATGACTTCAAAAAAAAATTTATATATAAAATTTTTAATTATAACTTAAACTCTTATTTTATATTTTGTTGTACTTTAATTCACAAAAAAAATTGATCGATTCATTTATTTTAAATTTGCAAAATTTTTTTTTGTTTTTTTCTTTTTTTTTTTTTGGCTTTTACTTTTATCGTAGCCGTTCTGTTATCAACTGAGAAAACCTTTTTTTTTTTGTTACTCTATCGGTCATTGCTTTCCAAAAAAAAAAACATAGAAAAAATAACAATGGAAACCGGTCCATAATCTATTACCAAAAAAAACTTTATGGTTCTTTCGTGATCCATAATCCTACAATACAACATCAAACCATAATACCCGGTGCTCTCTACAAATCGTTACAACAGTATACCCACCTGCACGTTGCAAGCTCCATGTCAACCTGCACACTGACATGAACGGTGGGTCGGCGCTGAATTCTGCACTCCAACAGAGGGTCTAAGTTGTGTTTATTATCATCACCGATCGTAATCGATGAAGAAAATTCGATTTACATCGCCTCTGGTGGGATTCGAACCCAGTACCTCCCGGTCCAAATGCCGAAGCTTTAACCACTGCGCTACTTGTACGGTCATTTTTGGGTGGCCTATTAGAATTTGAAATTCAAATATTTATTATTTCAATGAACTAAGTTATACATTTACGTTACAGCTAACAACACAATTTGTCGCCAGTGCCAGTGGTGCTGACGTTATTGGAAAGAGAACAGGCTGCCGGTTGTGTCATATGTATATGATAAGGCCCGCCGTAAAACTCGATACTACTGCGAGAAATGTTTGGGCTCTGTATGCCAACAACACTCAAAATGGTTTTATAATTTGATTCAATGCCATAATGAACAGGAAGTAATATCCTACATAAATAACGATTAAATAAAATAAAATTTACATTTAGTTAACTATTTGGCTCATTTAATTTATTAATTTACCATCGCTTTATTCATTACGCGTACTTACTATTTTATTATAACATGCTAATTTAATTCAAAAGTACTGAAATACAATCACAATCCTCAATAAAATCAAATAATTACGAGTACTTATAAGCTCATATAAATATGTAAGTAAGGGTCTGGCTGGGCCCTTTAGTAACCAATGTGTAAAAAAAATAAGATTCACAAAAGGGTTAAGGAACTAAGTCAAAACCCTATGTGAATGGTAAACGAAAGTTAATAACGATGTTTTTTAACATTTCCCATGTTAAACATTTGTAGTTATTCATTTTGTTATGTTTTCCAAATCTTCTATCATCAGTCCTAAAGATGCTCATATATTTTGAATGTATTTTAGAATAACCAATATAAGGGTAATACATTGAAATGAATGTGGTTTAGTCAGTGCCATACACGACTTACAAGTTTCAGTATATGAATAAATTTTCAATTTATATTTCATTAATCCGAAAGATATTCACATGAACAGATAGCTTAGTTAACAGTTATAAGGTGTGCAAGTAGAAAATGGCTCTGAAGTTGATTGCATTAAAATATACTTGAAGGCATGCATATCGTCTGCAATTTTGGAAATAGGTGGCATATAATTTTCAGTCATTTACAAGCTGTTGTTCCGTGTGCATCAATTGTAAGAGATGGATGTTGATAAGTAATATTAACGTCACTGCAATATATTCTGTTTTCAAATGCAAAAAAAAATGCTGCTCAAGCTATGGAGTTGATTAATTCGATTTTGAGTGAAGATTTGGTTTACTTTGTGGTGAGAATTTTAGTCTTGAAGAGCATCCACACCCAGGTTAAAATTTTAAACAAACTTAAAATTTTACTGGATGAAAATCCGTGTCAAACCCAAAAAGAGCTTGCGGAACAGTTAGGAGTTACTCCGCTAGCAATATCACTTCGATTGCATGCAATGGAAAAAATAGGAATGGGTACAAAGGGCCGAATGTCAAAGGGCCGAATGTCGAAGGGCCGAATGTGTCGAAGGGCCGAATGTCGAAGGGCCGAATTTTATTTTTGTTTTTAGAAATATAATTTTTTAAATTTGTTGTTTTATTGGATATTTTGTAATTTTTTTTATAAATGGATTTCTGATGAATATATTCATCACGTATCCAGTCAGCGATACATTTTGGTGAAGGAAAATTTTGTCACGTGCCAGTAATAGGTATATCCCTTTTCCTGCCTGTTAACACAATTGTGGGGGTACTGTAAAAGTACCATGTCAAAAATTTATTTTTGTATGTGTATTTTGACCGAACTTACGCATTTGTGCATTCCTTTAAAAATTATTTTCGTAGAAAAAAAACACTTTAAGTATACATACAATTTGTTGGTTGTACTTCAAAACAAGTGAAATTTTTGGCGTAAGTGTAGATGACGTAAACATCGCCGAAAACGGGTAAAATGAAAATTTAAAAAAAAACATTCTTTATAGGATTATATTTTAGGAGGTGCAAGCCAAAAATTTCGGAAAAATCAACACATTTTTCTGGAAAATTTTCAGTTTTTCCAAAAATATTTTTTTGATTTTTTTCATCCAGAAATTAAAAATCTGCCGTTTTTATTTATCAAATCTTAATTTTAATGATAAAAATTATTCGAATTACACTGTCATGAAACGGGTAACTAATTACATTTTTGCGTTATTTTAATAAAACTTTTTGATTTTCCGGAAATTTTTTTTTTTTTTTTTATTTTTGCAGACACAGATCAAAGAGTTTTTATCGCTCTTATCGCTTCTTCTAATAGTACCACAAATGTTATAAAAATCAAGTTTTGTAAATACATATAATTTTTTTTTAAAGTGATTTTAATTCGTTGTACACCTTAGAGGATGGGAGCTGCCGCAAACCCCCGATTTTCCAGTATTTATACAATTCTTTAAGTGGCAAATTTTATTTATAATTTTAAACTTAGTAAAAAAAAATAATAAAATTTTCCTAGAAAAATTGCAAATTTTTCCCGGAAAAATTGCAAATTTTTCCCGGAAAAATTACTTGTTCTGTCGAAAAACTGTTAAAATGCAATGCTAATATCAAAATTTAAAAAAAATAATACACTTGTGCTATTTGGAATAAAATAATACGCAATATGTCACTAAAAAATGAAAAGGTCAAAATTTTCCCGGAAAATGTGATAATTTTCTCGAAATTTTTGGCCTGCACTTGCTAATAGCGATAGATGCACAATCCTACAAAGAAATTTTTTTAATAAAATTTCATTTTACACGATTTCCGCGATGTAAACGTCATCTACACTTTAGCGAAATTTTTTAGCAGAAACGCCATTACATACTACGATTTTTTATCCACACATTTGTGTAGTTTGGACTTAAATAATGCTATTTTTTTTGGTTGAAAAAGGGTTAAGTACAAAAAATAAAAAAATAATTATAAATTTCTAAAAATAATTAAAAAAAGAAATATAAATTTCTAAAAAGAAAATAAAAATAAAAATCGGCCCTTCGACCCATTCGGCCCTTCGAAATTCGGCCCTTCGACATTCGGCCCTTAGACATTCAGCCTTTTGAAATTCGGCCCTTCGACATTGGGCCCTAAGACATTCGGCCCTTTGATATCATACCAAAAAATACAGACGGAAGGAAACTGACCGAATAAAACAAAAACAGAAGAGTTAACATCTGCATGAACACTATGCTTTCTCACACAAAAGAAAGAAATTTTTCCACAAAATCATTACGGGTGATGAAAAGTGGATTTTCATAGGAAACACCAAATTCTCAAGCTCGCCACCAATGTGCAAGTGTTTTAACGCCTTTGCTCTTGCTAGGCGAACTGACTTTGTGTAGGTGTTAAATCTTGCAATTTTTGTATTTTGTAGGGCCTCAAACTTAGTTTGTTTTTTGATATGCGCCCCATGCTACGAGCAGACAGATTGAGATTTTTGGCGACAATTGAACTGTGCTCTGTCGTGGACTACATTGAATTCACCTTTCGAACCTTTTCTGACAATGTTGCTTTTTTTGGATGTCCACATGTTTTATCGTTGTGACGTGTAATGGTCCGATACACAAACATTTTGTTCACATGTAAATGTTGTGGCTCATGAACAATAGCTGTCGCCTTTAATATAAACTTGCTTTAGAAGTTTAACACTTCCGTTGTGACAGCACTGTGTAAATTATCTATCGAGGGCCTGTCAGCGAGGGAACTTTTTGTCTTGCCAGAACTTCCAAATGATATTAATTGCCTTACAACTGTGTTTATTTCGAAACTAAGGACTATATATTGTCCTTAACATTGTTAGAAATGTACTTCAGTGATTATTCCTTGCATTGAAGACGCCAACTATTAAGCCCGAAGAACTCAGAGTACTGGTTTAAAAGAGTATGTTGATGCACAGTATGAATCTGCTATCTGAAAAGTTCACAAAAGTGATAAATGAAACAAATTATTTATATTTACAATTGTAGATTGTATTTCTTATTTACCCATCATTTCTTTAATTTTGGTTAAGCCTTTTAAGCTCTCTTTTCCAACTTTAGCAATCTTTCGTAGAATAGATTAATTTCGAGAATTTCTTTTGTTAAAGTTTCATTACAAAGCATCTTTCTTCTCTTATTTTGATAGTTTAATTCTACCTCCAAATATGCAAGCATTTAAAAATTGTTGTATTTCTAAGGAATAATTTGCGTGCAATTTCATTGATCCTCCGTTTTTGAATTCACTTTACCATAACACATCCTGAATATGTAGCGTCGTAAGCTTTTCCGCAATATCTACACTTCAAGAAGTCATCTTTTGAGTTGACCCCTTCTTCAGTTAGCTGGTCTCCTGCGTACTTAATAAATTTTGATCCTTTACCGAAATATCGTTCCATGCATTAATTTATCGCTAGTCGCCTTTTACATTGCGGAATAAGTTTAGAGTCAATGAGTTTTATGTATGTTTTCTTCGTAACTGAATGGTTGAATAAACATGTATATAGGGATCTCTTGGGTCTCAAGCCAAATTATTTAATTATTTCAGATTTATTTACCATTAATTAATAATAACATTGAAGTCGTTGAAGTTAGCCCGAAATTTGTCAGCCCGATTACATTACGATTAATAAGGTAGTTTTGGAAATGAAGAAAATTAAATAATAATTTTTTATTAAAAAAACATTTTTCGGTACATCGCGGTACATTTTTTAAAATAAAAATTAAGATTTAATAACTTGTAGATTGACAAGAACGTTAAGTTTATTAATAAACGATATAAATTCTCATCAATCGTAATTCATGGTTCTACGTAAACAATATTTTGGTATTATAATGCATCTAATAAATATAGAAAAGTATATTATGTTAAATATTTCAGCAAATATTTAAAATAAAATTCAATAATAATGTATATTTCGAACTAAAATTGAATCTTAAATTCGCTTGCGCCTATACTAGAGATACTCGTGTGTAGTGGCATATACGACCAGATAGGCCTGGATCACACCAAGATACCATGATAACCACTGGTCCATATCATGACCATAAAGCATAATTTTTTAACCCTTTCCACGAGAAATTTACAAAATAATGAATATTTCGAACTAAAATGGAATCTTAAATTCGCTTGTGCCTATACTAGAGATAATTGTGTGTAGTGGCATATACAGCCAGATAGGCCTGGATCACACCAAGATACCATGATAACCACTGGTCCATATCATGACCATAAAGCATAATTTTTTAGATTTAATTGATTTGTTTTAATTGTTGTATAAATTAAGGTCCCCATAATTTTTAAATGTAAAATTTATTAATAAAAAACTAAAATTTATTCAATATTGGAATGTCATATGCTATATGTGTGGTTGAAATTAAATCTAGACACATTTTGAATCAAAATTGGATTGGAAAGCTACTATTATTATTAATTAGGAAATAATAATTAAAGATTTTGCAATAAACAAGAATACCAAAAAAGGCCAAATTAACTCATAATAAAAACAGTTACATAATTCAGATCAGATCGAAATTTATGAAAGTTGTGAAGGGTCCATTGTCAAGTTCAGAGTACATTACAGAATGTCTTAATAGCATTTAGAACGGAAGTTATGATGGTTTCTGATGGTTTTCAGTAATAATATAAAGTAATAACATAAGTAAAAACATAAAAAATAACATAAAAACTTTATGGTCATGATATGGACCAGTAGTGATCATGGTATCTTGGTGTGATCCAGGCCTATCTGGCCATATATGCCACTATACACGATTACCTCTAAAGCACAAGCGAATTTAAGATTCAATTTTAGTTCGAAATATTCATTATTTTGTAAATTTCTCGTGGAAAGAATTAAAAAATTATGCTTTATGGTCATGATATGGACCAGTGGTTATCATGGTATCTTGGTGTGATCCAGGCCTATCTGGTCGTATATGCCACTACACACGATTACCTCTAGTATAGGCGCAAGCGAATTTAAGATTCCATTTTAGTTTGAAATATACATTATTATTTAAAATTCAATAATTGAAATAATTTAAAAAATAATTAAATAATTGCTAAAATATTTAACTTATACTTTTCTATATTTATTAGATGCATTATAATACCAAAATATTGTTTACGTAGAACCATGAATTACGATTGATGAGAATTTATATCGTTTATTAATAAACTTAACGTTCTTGTCAATCTACAAGTTATTAATTTTCTTCAGCTCCAAAATTACTTTACTAATCGTAATGTAATTTTAACTAGCTGACCTGTGACTGAATAATCAGTCACGTGAATACATTTCATTGAATTTTTGGTTAAGAAATGATTAAGTAGATTTTTTAAAATGTAAATTTGATGCAGTTTTATCAAAAATAAAGTAAATTCATATACGCTATTAAATTTTTAATAAGAAATATACCCGCCCCGATCAGCTGATTAATCGCTTGTCTCAACGATAAACACCTTGAGTCCGTTAAATGAGCTTCATCGTGCAAAGGCCACATACACCTGACCGTGTGTAAATACGGGGGCCGGCAAGTAAACGCGAGCTGGACCGGGAATTGGAGGTGAGACATTTTAAATGAAACGGCGCCTTTCGAGTGCTTCATCCGTGGGATGAGAACGCGCTTGCCTTTTAAGAAGCAAGTCAGCAAATTAAATTCCAGACTATAGCGGTTTATTTTTGCGACTCGCATGCGTGTTCTATTGATAAGACCCTTGCTAGTGTTTAGATTCCTCATCAAAAGAACGATCGCGTTTACCTTTAGCGGGATGGCATAGCGCGGAAGTCCGGACCCTTCAATCTTGTTGAGAAACTCGACGGGTAGGTGGAGTTCCTCATTCATGTCGTCACTCTCAACTTTATCAACACTAAGACTTCTTGTCCGCCGAAGAATCATCATTCTTGGGTGCATTTATGGCGCGCTCCTCGATGGTTCCCTCGGCTAGTGTTGTGTTGATGTCATCGTACACGAAATCGATCACAGTTTGAGAACTGGAACGGTGCGCCGGAAATGTGATCGATTCGTTTCGAGCATTGCCATTTCCAACAGAAAGCAAGTATTGCGCAAACTCGTCCTCACCTTCATCGATGCGCATGTTTTTTGTGAGTGTAAACTTGTTTACCAATTTCCAAAGCGGTTTCAGCTTGATGGTCGATTGGCGCGTCCCGCCTTTGGTACTACAGGCAAGCACTATCGGAAGTCACCACACATGAGGATGATTTTTCCAGCGAATGGAACACCCTCATCCGGCTTTCCTCTGTACAAATATCGTAATAGTCTGTCTATGATTGTGAGCGCTGCCCCTGGCATGATGCTGGCCTCATCTCTCATGATGAGTTGCACGCTTTTCAACTTGCCAGCGTGCGAGGAGTTTGGCTTCATTGATGAAACTGATGACTCATCCATTGGAAACGGCACTTTGAAAATGTTATGTAGCGTAGGCCCACCTTCCATCAAGCTCGTGACGATTCCAGTGAAGGCGGGCAAATGAACTCCAAGCCACGCTCTTGGCAAATGCAATGAGTGATTGCAATACAAATGTCTTGCCACACTCGTCGGGAGCGTCAACGTAAAATACCTTTGCTGATAGGGTTTTAGATTCGAGCGCGCTTCGGACCTCATTAATTACGCGCTTCTGGACTTCATTTGCACTCGCATGCATGTTGTCGAAACGCGCCATTTCTAAATATTAAAATCTCTAACACAATTGCCGAGGCGCGCAACTTTAATCTAAATGATATTTTCATTTGTATATGAATAATTTTGACGTTTTCAAAAACAAATAGCATAACCAAAACTAATGTACCTATGTAGATTATATAGTCGATTTATGGCTACACAAAAAGCAGATATACGTCACGCTAGTTCGAACATGAAATTAAGAGAGTAATAAATTACCCGGTTACGAAATATACTGGGACACAAATCAACCGCATATTATGCAAAAAGGTTAAGTGGGAAGTTTTAACTTTTTCGCATAAGCTAAGAGATCCCATGACTTTTGCCTGAAATCGGACGGAAATGATTATTCCAAACTTTCCATAGATGTTATATTTGTGTAAGTACTAAGGTCGATCTTCACTCGCAAAATTTTGTCATGACGATAGAGTGCCATGACACCAAAATGTTTGTAGTATATAAATTCATTTTATGTTCTCTGTTTTGTTCTGTATTGTCACGGTGTAATGACGGTTCAATAAAAACATTTTTTTTTCATGACATTCTGGCGTCGTGATTAATATTTTAGATGTACAGTATAGGAAAAACGTTTCTTGGCTTTTACACCTATTTCCCGTGCACGTTCCTTAATAAAACTTATATTCTGCACATATATGAAAAATACCGTTCACCTGATATATGTTTCATTACGATACGCGCATGGGAAATAGGTTAAAAAGGAAGTACAAACTAAAAATTAAGCGTATTAATATATAAGATTCGGGATGGAGCTACATTTTCTACTTACATTTACACTTTTTCGGGATCGCTACAGTTTATCCGAGAAACGCACCAATTTTTTCGGGCTGACAAATTTCGGGCTAACTTCAACGACTTTAATATTGAGCTATTTTTATTTTATAATTCTTTTATTGGTATTTGAACTCAATTTTAACAAAAATAGTTTATTTTTGCTTTAGTGGCTATCTTAGACACTTTCAACAAACAATTTTAAAAATTAATTTTTGGAAGTGCGAAAAAAGTTTGTACAAATAAATTTAAGCTTAATATTCTAATAATAAGACAAAAAACAAAACCAATTAAACAAATGAATTATATGTATTGCCAATATAAGCACAATCACTTACGGTATTTATCGAATTACATTTACTTTTGATATTTAACATTTCTAAAATTTATCATTTTTAAAATTTTTTTCTCATTTGATATTATCTAAGGTAATTGTATGATTAGAATCTCCTAAATGTTGTGTAAGTGCACAGCAATTTTGACCTAGGTTATTTACATTTTTATATACAATCTCTTAAAAAAAACTACAATATCTTAAAAAATCTGATTCGCCATTTTACTTTAAAATGACACTATTTTCACTATTTTCGTTTAGCTGAAGAGTGACTTCTCGTTGATTGCGTCCTTCTTGCAATAAAGCAGCAACCAGTGCGCCTTTTTCTAGAGTGGTCCATGATTTTGAAGAAACAACGAATGAAACTATTAGAGATTTGTTCAGGTCAACGTCTGATGGCAAATGTCGGACAACGTGGTATTATACAGGAGATTGCAGCACACGACAATATTGTTCTCAATGAAACATCGCATTTTGACACGAATGCTTTAATTTGAAAAGTACTGCATAGATTTTATTGATAAAGGTGTAAAGATAATGTACTAAGCTGTCAAAAATAGCTTTACGAAAATCGGCTAAGAAATTTTAAAAAATACACGTTTTTGTACGCGCATATATCGGCTTAGTTGCTCGCGAGTGTAGTTTGTGATAATAAAGATATTTTTTATTATTTTATTATATAAAAAAATAAAGGAATAATAAAAAAAATAAATTTATTATAGATATTTTAACAAATATAAATTATGATTACAAAATGGGGGCCACAAAACAATTCTGAATTATTTGGTGGGCCGCGGGTGAAAAAGGTTAAAAACCACTGCATTAGATAACGTCAAAATTCTCAAAAGAGTATAAAAAATAAAAAAATATCAAATTTGGAAATGTTACATGTGTTACACATAAATTATTGTGTTTTTTGACTTATTTACATATTAAATGTAAATTTATTTGTACGAGTACAACGTTTTTTCGCACTTACAAAAACTGATTTTTAATATTGTTTTTTGAAAGTGTCTAAGATATCCGTTTTCTATGTAATCCTCGAAAGGGTGTCGAAACCTAAAGCAAAAATAAAATATTTTTGTTAAAATTGATTTCATTTACCAATAAAATAATTATATTTATTTTCTAGTACTTAATTTGTTAATAATAATAATTCGTCCCCAAATAATAAGTCAATAATAAAAATTAAAAACAGTCTAGCTCCACACTAAGAAATAAGGACCTTTTATCAATAATCAGCTTAATGAAAATACTGTGATGATCAACAAACATAATATATTCACAAATTTTACTAAATTATATTCGTATTTATTCTACATAAATATGAAACGTTATGTTCTTCTGGGTAATAGCCAGATGTTGTTTTTACATCGAGGTGAGGCTACCAAGATGTTGGAAGTTTGCTTTTAAACTAATGAAGCATTAAATTCGTAAAATTAAAAGTTCGGTCGTCTTATCAGACTGCAGTGACCAAACTACAAAAATATTGAAGACTCTTTTTAACTTACATGCAAATTATTATATCACGATGCCTTAGCGATTTATTATACTTCGCTACGTAATTGTCAACCCTTTGGTAACCTCGATTGTTATTGTATTTGAGGCATTCATGTGATTTCTATATGAATTTTTGGGTTATTCTAGGTGATAATTAGATATTGTTTTTACATCAAGATGAGGTTACCAGACGCATTAGTTAGTTCAAAAAAAACTTACAACATCATGGTAACTTCCCCTCGATGCTTGCATAAATAGTTTGTCAAATAAAACTCTGGATATAATATAATAAGAAATTATTTTAGATTAAATTGAATAGCAATTTTCAAATGAATTTTTTTTGACATTGCCAGTGTTAATGTATTTTTTTCAAAAAAATATTTAAGATCATAACAATCGCTAATATCGTTTTTATTTTGATTGTACATTAACAAAAATTATAAGAATTAAAACGTCTGCCTGAAGTTCAAGAACATTCAACTCCAAAAACTGTTTATTAAATTTGCATTGACTGAACTTTAAAATTTTTCGTCATGTTCATTTAATCAAAAATTTACATTGAATCGCAATCGTGCACACAACAATTACTATCTATGTATGTACCTAGAATAATAATTTTGCGCATACAAATACACCAAACTACCTCAATTTTATCAAATAAATCATATTAAATTAAACTGAGCGGTCGATGTTCTTTGGCGTTTTTAATGACCAAAAATATTTATGAATAAATAACAAGCAACAAATTAATATTTCAAGCGATCAACGATCATAAATTAATTAAATAAATGGTGAAGATAGAACAACAACAATTTTTTTTTTATTTAATTAAATTTTATAATTTATATTATATGATTTTGTTATCAAAATATGATCTTAGCACAACAAATAAAATCTCTTAAATATTTTTTGTGTGCGTGAATTCTTCTGGTGACATTTATTCGATCGATCGTTTGACATTCAAATAATAACGATATTTCTTCCAGCAAAAAAAAAAACAAAAAAAATTAATATTTTTGTCATAATTTTGTTTACTTATCATTTTTATTTTACTTTAATTCTACGTGTCTTAAATAATAAAATAATATATTCTTTTAATGGTTGGATGACTTTTCATAATTACAACTTTATTTTTTGTGCGATATAAACTCTATAATACCTAAGATATAATCATTATCATTATAACATGAAGGCTTACTAAAAAAAAAATATAAAAAACAAAAATTAAATAAATTGAGTGAATGGGTTAAATTGGAATTCAACACGAATTAGAAATTTATTTGTATATACAGTTTTTATTTTTCACCTATAGTTATTTTTATCTAACATTTTTTTGTTGGCAAATGCAATTAGCCGATTAAGTATAAAACATTATAATTATTCACATTTGGTATGTTTGGTATATATATCTTTGAACGATTGTATTCCTACCAACGTATAATTATATATATTATGTTTTTATGAATCTACCATATAACCATGACAAAATTAAAATTCATTTATGTTTTGCAATTATTATGATTATTATTTTGTTTACAGGGAAAGAAAATATCGTAAACATTAATGTTTAATTTAAAACGATATGTAGGAACATAATTTGTTTTACTCTCTCTAAACCTTCACTAAATTAACCTTTAACTTTTAGCAAATTAATTTATTTATTCAAATAATAACGAAATTAATGATTTTTAATTTCAAATTGCAAGCCGTAAGGCATTACTTAAAGTAGAAGGGGCAGGAAAACCAGTTTCCGCATATTTGTAAGTACAGGAACCAACCAAAAAGAAATATTTTCATATGCCAGTGATCTCTTTTGGGTGTACACGTTAGTCAGGCGTACCACAGTTTTATCTGATAAATAGTATACTCATGGGAATATACTAATATGAATATCGTCAATAATAATGTCATTACATGAGTGAGAGTTTACTCTCCATGCTTGAAAAAAATCACTATCGCGACAGTAAACAGTATCATCATATACAATGACATAACATTTATAACATTCAACCCGAAATTTTAAAATTAGTTTTATGTATTTTTAAGATTACTATTGCTTGGTACCCTAGTCAGACCTAAACTCTTCATTTATATGAAGCTAGCCTGGCTAAACAATAATTATCGTGAAAGTTCTATATCCCAGCCCGAAAAAATATCACTGTCGCGGAAGTAAAATGTGTCATTATTTTTGTCATCAAGCAAGAACTTTCAGCCCGAAATTTTAATGTTTTGTTTATAGATAAACTCGTTTGAAGTTTTGACTGTAAACTGAGAGATTTACACAAAAAATCTGTCTGGAATTATCAGCATATACGGTGTACACGAGCACTTAGCATATACCGCCAGATTTGTTGAAGTTTCGCCTATAAACGAGATATGCCGATAATTCAAGAGAGAACTTATCTGCAAAACTTTTCATTTAGAGTCAATACTTCTACGAATCCGACGGCATAAGCGCAGTGCTCGTGAATAGCCAGAGAGGTTAGATTCAAACGACTATAGCCAGATAATTCCGGAAAGAATTTTTCTGCCAATCTCTTGGTTTGTAGCCAAAACTTTAACGAATCCGGCGGTGTGCGCCAAGTGCTCGTGAATCATCTGTGAGACGAGATTCAAACGACTATATCGAGGTAATTCCGATCGATAGAACTTTTCTGAAATTCTGTCTGTTTCTAGTCAAAACATTCGTGATCCCGGTGGTATAGGTCAACTGCGCGTGAATTGCACATGACATTAGATTTAATCGACGATATAGTCCAATTAATTCCCGATAAAAAAATTTTCCAGCTGAATATAGTTCTGAAAATATTTTTGATTTTTTTTTTGTTGAATAATTGACCCATTAAGTTTCTTATTGCTTTAATGTTTCAGCAGTTAAAGCGCTTTCAAGGTTGCATTCGTTCCGACAATCTGTCGTACTATATATATTTTAAGCCAATTCATAATCGTCTAAGTGACGGTTTATTCCATCAAATTGGATTAGCTTTATCTTTTTGTCTGAATGAACAATGTGCGAAAGAGGAATAAAACACGACAAGACAAAAATTTCACATTTCATTATGTATCAAATAATTCAATAATTACGGACAAGATGGTAATAAAATCGTTGCGACCATTTGTCGTCAACTATGAAATCATAAAAACAAAATTGAATAAACGCGGAATGAACCACTGAAATAATGAATGCAACCATGAAAGCGCCTTAATAAATTGGGTTTTATTATTTTTATAAAAAAGCCTCTATTAATTGGATATCTCTTAAGTGCACAATTAATTAATAGTTATAATTTGCATGTGACACCAATTTGCTTTATAGTTATACGTATATTTTGTGTCATGACAGAAGTTGTATTTCCATAAGTAAAAAAATAAAATTTCCGGCTTCACGGAGGTGGCTGGCCTCTTATATCACTTCACTGTTATACCGATAAGAAGCAATCAATCAATTTTCGAAATGCCGATTTTTGGTGTCATTTTTATATACATAAACTAAACTCTGCTCAGCGCAAATATAGCATAACGGAGCTAGAATGCTTAGCCACCGTAATGATAGTGTGATGAATTTTAGGCTATATCGGAGTACACCTTAACCTTGATACATTAACCAGCCCCGATAAGTTCGACGATGAAAGATGCGGCTTGTGGACCTAAATTGCAAAGCTTTCAACTATGGTGCTTACGCTCACAGAATTAAAGCTTTAAAGGAAAACCCAGCGGTTCAATTGAATTTGTAAACTCTCAAAAAGAGAAAAAATAAATTCTCAGATTCTGCCTGATTCGACGACTATACGGATATTTCGAAATGAAAACTTATCATTCCAGAGAAATATGTACCAGATTGTTTAAAACAAGCACATAATTCTCCGACGAGCACACACATCTTGGTTTTGAGAAAAGAATCACTTCGTTGCAGCGGTAATATTATTGGCGAAGTATTGGTTGGCATGTGAAAGCATTCATCCAAAACTACGACACATGCAAGAAAATGAAACCAGTAAAATGTAAACTATTATATCAACCATGCGAGCATTTATTAAAGATGATCACAGGCATTGGGGGTTGTATTGACGATATTATATCGTCGGCGAGAAATTCAGAATGAGTAAGTCCAAAGTCGTACATTTTAAAGACACAGTTGAAACGTCCTTACTCTCTAGCCTGTTTTAAGAAAATTTCTAGCAAAAAAATAAATTATTTAATTGCAAAGATGTGAGATGTAAGAACGTTTCAACTGTGTCTTTAAAATTTACGATTTTGGACTTACTCATTCTGAATTTCTCACCGACGACATGTGGATTAAGGAACGCACCACATAATTCCACAGGGTTTTCACCCATATGGTGACACATGGCTTATCCTTTAATTTGACGCACAAACTGATTCTGCTCACAAGAAAACTTCAATTATGAAAGCCACAATTAGAGTCTCGGCAGCGTATCAACATAAGAGAGGACCAACAGGAGAGTGAAAATACTAAGTTAAATTTTATGATGGGCTGCTCTAGCGTTCTAGACGTAGAATACAAAACTAGAGACAACAAATTGTCCAAACTTCACATCAACACCTGCGCAAATAATTTATTTCATTAAATCCAAATTAGCTGAAAACCCAATTTCGACTAACAAATAATTTAATATAAAATCAGTTGATGGAAGCATTCGGAATAAGGAAAAATTGTCGGTGTATTTTTTGAGTTTTGCAATAAAAATGAATTCTATGTTAGCAGAACTTCAATCATTAAATAGGATAATCGGAGACGATACCCTAAAAGAACTGGAAGCAATAACCGATAGAAAAAATAACACACTAATTCTAACACCAAACATAACGATACCAATGAACGAAAAGCAGTCATCATAAGTCTAAACAAAATTCCAGAATATGCTGTTAAAATTCGAAAAATTATTCGGAAAGGTCAACAACCACGAAACGAACGGCATGTAAGAGCGTTAATTAGGACTGCTACGGAATAACCCATTTATTCTAAGTCCTATCCGTACCCAGTAAGTATGAGGAGAGAGGTGGAAAACCAAATCGAACAACTACTAAAGTATAGCATCATAAGACCATCCAGGAGCCATATATAATTCTTCAATGAAGAAACGGATGTAAAATCAATATTTTCAATAATGAATAAGAAACATGAATCCATAAGGCTTCCTTTTGGACTACACAATATGCACCATTAAACTTTCAAAAAATGATAGATAACGCGCTGAAAGAATTCATCGGGAAAATATGTTATGTCTACATTTGGAGAAAGTAAAGAGAAAGAACATTTGACTAACGTCAGAAAAATATTTTCAAAACCGGAGAAAGCATTTCTGAAGGTTAATCTTATAAAAAGAGAGTTTCTTAAGAACGAAACCGAATTCCTTGGTAACATTATAACCATTCAAAGCATCAACCCCGTTGAAAGAAGAGTTTGTGAAATTTATAAATAAAGATTCCAGAGAACTTAAAAGGTTTAAAATTATTCCTCGGCTCACGTCTTACTACAGGCCCTTCTTAAAAGAGTTCGTTAAATTTGCCAAACATCTCACGTACGCATCAAAAAGTAAGTCAAAATCAACATTTCAGAAAAAATCGTCAACATATACTCATCTTCCCTAATTTGGAGAAGCCGTTCATATTAATAACGGACGCGTCGGACACAGTGATTGGATCAGTTTTGTCACAGAGCGAACGGGCCAAGGATATACCTATTACATTCATCTCCAGGTCATTAAACGAGGCAGAAGAAATGCGTTAAATGAAAAGAAAATGTAAGCCATAATCTAGTCCTTAGGCAGTTTACAGAACTATCTATATGGCATGAAAATTTTAGAGCCATCACGGATCACCAACCTCTGAGATTTTCATTAAGCAACCGCAACAACAACACAAAACTAAAACGATGAAAACCACGACTGGGGTGATATAACTATGAAATAGTTTACCAACCCTGTTGCTAACAAAGTAGCAGATGCATTATTCCAGCTGGAATTAGATACCACGCCAGACACCACCCTCGAAATACACCCATAGACGCATTCAAAACTCAAAACTCATCATCACAGAAAACAAAGACGCATATGCTACTGAAGAACCTCATCCAAATTACCCGAGGCATTTCATCCGCCTAAATCAGATAAACAAGGAGACACTGACGAATTACTAAAATTGCAATCAATAGAATCAACATTTTGGAGAAATACATCAAGATGTTACAAGATATATTTACGGATCATCTTAGCGGATACAAAATTTGATTAACACAAGACATAAAATGCGAAGAGGATGGTCATCCCGACAAAATTAAATTACAACAAACACCAATCCCAACCTATCCATCAGAGATCATCCACATGGACAAAATCAACATTAAGGAGGAGTTCATCACGTATATATATATATATATATATATATATATATATATATATATATATATATATATATATATATATATATATATATATATATATATATATATATATATATATATATATATATATATATATATATATATATATATATATATATATATATATATATATATATATATATATATATATATATATATATATATATATATATATATATATATATATATATATATATATATATATATATATATATATATATATATATATATATATATATATATATATATATATATATATATTTAATATATATATATATATATATATATATATATATATATATATATATATATATATATATATATATATATATATATATAAAGGGTTATCTAATTCGAGGTTGGTAAAGTAAACTTAAAAAAAACACACAAAATATTCGGAATGTATTGTAATTTTTATTTCATTTTACAGATTGATCCTTGCCATTTTTAGTTAAACAAGATATCATTCAAATGTCCTCCACGGGACTTCTTACAGGCCTTGATTCTTTTGAGGTAATTTTCAATGACTTTTCGGCACATTTCGGGCGGTATCTCGGCCATTACCTTACGAATATTAGTTTTCAATTCGTCAAGAGTTTGAGGATTGTTTGCGTAAACACGATCTTTCACGTAGCCCCACAAAAAGAAATCCAAAGGCGTTAAATCACAGGATCTTGGAGGCCAATTGACATCAGCCAATCGCGAAATCAAACGTCCAGGAAATTTCTCTTGCAAAAGATCTCGATTTGCTCGTGTTACGTGACTGGTTGCTCCATCCTGCTGGAACCACATATCGTCAAGATCATAATCTTCGATTTTCGTAAAAAAATAATCGGTTAACATGCGGCCATAGCGCTCAGAATTGACGGTAACGGTTCGTCCATGGTTGTTCTCAAAAAAATACGGCCCAATCACACCACCAGACCACAATGCGCACCAAACAGTGACTTTTTCCGGCTTCTCTACAATCAATTGTGGATTTTCTGAGCCCCAAATTCTACAGTTTTGCTTATTAACGTATCCACCAAGCGAAAAATGAGCTTCATCACTGAAGAAAGTTTTGTTCGAAAAATCAGCATCGACGGCCTGTTTTTCCAACACCCAATTTGCGATTGTTAAATGCTCCATATTCTTAAATGGCAGAATGTCAACTCAATAAATGACTTTATCAACCAGATTTCTACTTTATCAACCTCGAATTGGATAACCCTTTATATATATATATATATATATATATATATATATATATATATATATATATATATATATATATATATATATATATATATATATATATATATATATATATATATATATATATATATATATATATATATATATATATATATATATATATATATATATATATATATATATATATATATATATATATATATATATATATATATATATATATATATACAAATTCACCAAAATCATTAAAATTTTCCTTATTATAGATCAGCTGTGATGTATACAGAAAACAAAGAAATTAAGAAACAAAGTTAATAAAATAATGATGATTGATAATGAATTGAGTTTCGTTAGCCCAACGTCATCTTACTACATCAAAACGTTTGGAATACAAACCTACCTTACACCATTCCAGAAATGTGAAATAAATGACACGGTTAAAAGGTTCAATCAACGAGATCATAAGATATCTAACGGATAAATATAAAGATATCACTATAAAAGGTCTAATCTGTATTGTTGTGGATCGATAAACCACAATATACATTCAGTCATTAAAAGAAACCCACTGACATATTCCTTGCAAGAATCAACCGAATCAACTATCAAGGTCTACTAAAGTTTTGAAACAAGACTATTGAAGACGTACTGAAAAAAATCTAAAACTCTCAACAAACCAACCTACGATGAGAAAATTTAAAGAAAGTAGAACCCAAAAAATATGATGTTGGGGATACGATATACGTGGAATAATGCAGAAATACAACTTGTTCCACAAAACTACCATTTACAAGAATAACTGCCTATAGAGGAAGTAAACGACGACCATTGTATCATAATATCAACATCATAATACTCACTAACCAAGAAACACACACATCCCAGATCTTACGTGCTGAAATAAAATATAACAGAAAAGGTATGAAATTAAATCAGGAGTACATTCATAACGTGCACATCAGTAACGTCGGAAAAGTACAAAAATGGTTCACAAGCTATACGAAAAATCAAAACTCATAAATTTCGAAATCATAACTTTTATTTTAATGGATATTTCGACTTTCTTAATCACAAGAAGAAATCATTGCTACAAAATACCATATCAAAAAGTGACTCAAAATTGTATCTTCCTCGATACATCCAAAAACATTGGCTGCTGAAAATTTTATGATTGACAACTTGACTTAATCGCTGACCAACAACCATTACGAATAAAGCACTGCTGTAAATTATCACCACAAAACTAAATATACCATCATTTTATACTACAGGGTAGGCCATTTGTTAATCCCTTTTCATTTGTATATAAAACACACATTTTGGGACGAAAATTGAATACTGGGAATTGAATATTTGGGACGAAAATTGTTTTGAAGGTTTTATGCCATTTATGTATGAAAAACAATATCGTTCATATGTCCACCACGATTTCGTCTACATGCCTGCGTCCGAACATCAAATATTTTGATCACTTTTTCCAAAAAAAAACGGATCAGTGACCTCAATTTCAGCTCGAATGTTGTTTTGTTTGTGAATGATTAGCATACTCATCTTACCTTTCAAATAAACCCACAAAAAATAATCAAGTGGTGTTAAATCCGGACTTCTTGGTGGCCAAGGAACTCGCAATTTCGAGAATTTACTATCAGCAAATTTTGTTTATATGTTACGATAACGTTCCCCATTCATTGTAAGGGCATTTTTCTTTTCGTTTTCAAAGAAAAACGGCAAAATAATGCCCCAACCTATAAACCACTCCAAACAGTGACTCTTGGAGGATGAACTTCTGCTTCGTGAATAACATGAGGATTCTCCACTCCCCAAATTCGACAATTTTGTTTATTGACATACCCATTAATACGAATATAGGCTTCATCGCTGTAGATTATTTTTGATGAAAAACCTTCATTTCGTTCAACCGTCCAATTAACGAAACGACGACGTTTTAAATAGTCTGGTATCTTCAATTTTGAAGTTAGTTGAATTTTGTATGGATGCAAAATGCGTCGTAATATGATTCGTGAAATGTTTAGTGCTTGTCAACGATGCTTGGTTCATGTGCTTGGTTCATTACGAACATTTTCACTAACAACTGCCACTGCATCAGGAGTACGGGATGAATATGTTGATGCGGTATACGACCTTCCGCTAAACCAGCTTTTTCAAAACAATTAATATTCTTTCCAATTGCACGCTCAGTAGGACCTCGATGTTGTCCAAAACTCTCACGTAATTTTCGAAATGTTGTTGTTTTTGCATGGCTATTTTCATAATAAATTTGGACAATCAAAATGCGTTTTTGTGTTGTTAGCGACTCCATGATGACTTTTTATATGTTAAATTTTTTTTTTTTACAACAGATAACATTAAGTACTAAAATTAATCGATAGAAAAAAGGACCAACATATAGCCCACCCTGTTCAAATGATTATGAGTCATTTTGATAGTCTATCAATGCTATTATCTAACTACTAAAATAAAAATATTCTGAGTTAAGACGCGATCAAATTCGGTATTGTCGAGTGCTAGGAAATTTCAATTAATTGTTAAGCACTGAACGTGTCAATTACATAATAATAAAGTAAAGTTAGCTCGGCATCACGACGCATGGAATAAAAATATTCTTTCACTTGACATTAACCTTTCAATCATTGAACTTCTTACAGCAAATTAACCATAAACCGTATAAACAAAAATTACAATAATGAAAATCAACTTGTCAATTTAATAAAAATCAATCACTCATGATGATTATAATTTATTGAATTTTTTAAATCAATTCAATGAAAATTGTAAATATAAAAACTATTATATGGATATATCAATATAAATATTATAATATAGCAACAACATTTTTACGATTAATCATAGATTATTTTTATTCTAGCAAAAACATAAAAAATAAGGTGAATAATCTGTATCGAACAAAATCAAATTGGTTCCAAAGACAATTCCAAACGGGTAAATTATTTTAAATATCGTAAATTTTCTATTTATTGGTATTTTTTTTTTATAACTTGAACGATTTGCAAACAACACGACCCATGTAAATCTACATTGAAAGACAATCGGAAGGTGTGATCGTCGCTAAATATACCAAGACGACGTCTCAATTGTTTGTTATTGTTGAACATTTTGATCGATAATAACATTTTGTATGTTTTTTTTATTTGCCTATGGAGCAGGAATATATAAAGTTCGACATTAAATAATTCACCCTCATCTAGAGAAATGGTAAAAAATATAGATATATAAAGAAATTTTTCTTGCACCCAGCAGGATTCATTTTTCAAGTATGTATCTTCATAATACACAGTATACCATACACTCGTCTAGCGAGATATTCATAAAACCATAAAATAATTATTTTGTAAGATTCTTTTGCGTCTTCTTATTATCATTCTGTTATTCGTTCACAACACAGTATCTTGCGTAGGATCGATTATATTGTTGTGATAAATTTGCAATTCAATTGAATTTATCTATATATACAAAAGATATACTGTGCCGAGCGAAAAATATAGAAGGAAAGATAATATTATCCTGCCGTAATATTTATAAAGACGTATACACCAGAAGAAGAGAACTAGAAGAAAATTTTATCGTCCATGAAAATGTTAAAATATTATTATTGTTGATTAGTTTTGCGTAACATATTTTTGAATATAATTATGCGATTCAGGCAAAAAAAATATTCGATGGTTATTCATGTAAGAAAATTTATGGTCAAATAAAAATAACGTTGACCATTTAGACTTTTGTTTATTTCGATTTGGTTGGTAAAGTTATTCTTCATGTAATTGGAGAACCACATTTTCATTGATGGCAAATTTAATTAAATTTATTTGCATTAATGATTTAACAATAATTAACAATTTGAAATTGAGTGATGCAATGGACGATTATTAACCAGCATACTATATAGTATGGGATTCAAATGCATTTTGTCATAAATCAAGAAGGCCAACCATCAGGTAAATTTAGAGAATTTTAGAGAATTTAGAGAATTTTTTAGATAGTTTAGAGAATTTTTTG
Organism: Nephrotoma flavescens; assembly: GCA_932526605.1. Classification (NCBI taxonomy): domain Eukaryota; kingdom Metazoa; phylum Arthropoda; class Insecta; order Diptera; family Tipulidae; genus Nephrotoma; species Nephrotoma flavescens. The sequence goes on along the minus strand of OW052222.1, from coordinate 130,939,141 downwards.
TTTAGAAATTTGATCGGGGTGACTTAGAAAGCACTGGGTGAAACTTTGAAGGGAGGTCGTGTTGCAGAAAATCCATTGCATATAAACAAATTCTCTAATTCAAATTTGTGTGAGCAAACCAGCATAAAAGTGATTGTAAAATAAAATGAAATGGAAGGAAACAAGATCACCCCAGCCGTTTTGTCAGTATGACCAATCGAGTAGCAGGATGCTTGTCCCAGCAGCCCTGTAGCCCGGATACGATTTAATGAATCAATCACTGATTAATCAAAAATCAAATTTATTGTGTATCCTTAGAAATTAGGCTGTACAGGATGTACAGGTTACATGGAAGGTAGCACCAGCCAAATAAAAATAAAGAGAATTTCTGTAGCGGCCAACGAATTATTGGGGTCAATTCAGGGATCTAATATTTTATGTCATGTTATTTTTGTTATTTCAATACAAATTCCAATAGGAAGCGGGGAAATCTAATAACGTGACAGCAATTTTATGCCACGAGAATCGGGCCCATTACTTGCCTTGCGTTTCCGCTATGAACGATACATGTACCGCATATAAGGAAAATATTGTCCAAATTTGTTTCTTATTGAAACCGCCTACTTAATTTTTTTTTTCCTTTTACGTAGTGAAATAATGGGCCCGATTCTCGTGGCATAAAATTGCTGTTACGTTATTTTATTTCCCCGCTTCCTATTGGAATTTGTATTGAAATAACAAAAATAACATAACATAAAACCAAGTTTGATAAAAACTGCTATGAGAAGTATTTTTAGCTGAAACTGGTCCACCAGAAGTTGCAGCTCTCATAGGAACATTTCTGATCGATTAACTGAAGAACAACTGCATCTTTCACAGTTGATTATGTTACCGACCTTTATTTTTCTGAATTCGAATTGAGGGGCGGTGATCTTTTTGGTACACACCTATACTAGAACCACCAAAATGGGGGTCAATTTCGGAGGGACCGGGCTTCTTCTTTTCGCAAGTAGTGATGGAGAGGTTAGATTTCCTTGAGTAAAACTAGTTTATTCAATTCGTTAAATACTCACGTTGACTGACCAATAACAGGATATTTTAGGGTTTATACCAAAATTTTGTTATATACTGATGGAACCATCAGTGAAACTTCTAAACAGGAAATTCAGTTTTTGGCTCAACCACTGGCCTGTGGTTAACCATGAGATGGATTACGGAAAATATTGGGAGTACAGTAAAATGATACATCAACTATATATAGACTTCCGGCCGGCATAGTATCAACCGACAGCATGGAGCACAGCAAATATTATTCACATGCAGTACGAGGTAAAACAATTCTCGGAGGTTCGAATTAAATAGCTGAGCACCGTTGCCAAGTATCAAACCTCACGCGTGACAATTAATCAACAACCAGCCGGAGGGCGTCCGAAGAAGACCCCGATTGCACTGGTGTGACGATGTTGCACTAGACTACTATACTGCGTAGTGCGTATGATAAGAAGTCAAAACTGGAAGGCGAGAACGATAAACCGAAATAGATAGAAGCCCACAGTGCGGGCTGCAAAATTCCTTCACCGGGTGTGAAAGCTGGAAAGGGATTGAAATTCGGCGAAGCATTTCTTTTTTTAGTATTTTAATTCAAATTCAGCAACTTATGAATTCATCACTTTGGACGGCAGTCCAAACGAGTGACGAAAGCACCTACTGTGCTGGAAGTCGAACGAAGTATATTATACAGCAAGTTTCGAACTTTTTCACTTTGAGGCCGCCAGGATCATGTTATATACCATTGGAAAGGTCTTGAAAAATAAACCTAAATAATGTATAAAAGCATGAATTTCTACCAACATTGAGTGGAGATATGGCCTTCCAAAAATTGCCCCAAAAAATCAGTTTTTCGCGTATAACTGCCTCAAAAAATGCCAAAATTATTTTCTAACTGGCAAATTATGATTGAAGACGTCAATACCAATTCAACGACACCTCAAACGTCCAAAACAGATGATTTTGACAAAAGTTATGACAATTTTAAATTTTTCTATGACGTCACCATATAATCTTGCTTTGGTATATATGTTTGTTTGTCCGTACCTCTTTTATTTGATCTCATATTTTCAGGGGTTGTAGTACTTAAAAAACTAAGCAATTTTTGTTCTACAACTTTTTGATTTGGCCGCCATGTTGGCCGCGGCCGGCCTCTGAACGGCCATTTTTGGCCATTTTGCCACGTCCACAGTGCTGAATCTATTCGACATACCCCGAACATATGCATATCGTTGGAAAGGTATTGACGCCAGCTATCAAATAGCAAAACAAAGAATTCAAAAAATTAGGTTGGAGGGTCATTTTGGCCAAAAAACTGAAAAATGCGAAATCGCCCGGCCACATTAGGCCGAATTGCTAAAAAATGAGCCCAAGACTTTTGGTTCATATTTTCAGGATTATTAGCCACAAATCTCACCTACAATATGACATCAACCGTTTGTCTCAGAAAACTCGTATATTTTAGCAAGCTAATTTTTTTGCAAAATTTTATTTTTTGGCTCAAATGCACCCTAATATCGGTCCGTTGCGATTCATAATGATAGTGAATCAACGTATTATAATGAAACAAATATAAATACATCATATTATTATCATTGCTAAGAGAATTTTTACCAGTGACTCCTTTTCATAACAAAAAAAATGAAAAAACTGACAAATTGATGTGATCGAAAAAGTCACCAAAAACATTGAACATTTGAGTCTCCTTGCATAAAATCGATATTTTTTTATCATTATGTTGATTTCTTTGAAAAATAGATCTTATCTCCCCTCCCATCGCATGAAGATGGAATATCAGCGAAAGGCTAGCTACCCTTAACTTTTATTTCCAACTAACACACTAAAATATGTATATTTTATTGTATTGTTTAAGGAGTCAAAAATGAATGGTAGCCGCATGCAGTTAGTGACAAAACAGCAAGAAACATGCAAAAAAAATTGTTGAATTACTCAATCGAATTTCTACCAAAAACACATGCATCCAGCTATCCTACACACAATTTTGGTTTCTGGATTCAAACTACTGCGCAATAGATTTTAATTTTTAATTTAAAACCCTTATTTTAAATTAAATCATTAAATTTTTTTGTCTTGTTTTATTCTTTTCTCTCGAAAATAAAATTTAAACAAAAATCTACATCTCAAAAATGTCCTTAAATTTTTTTATTTTCATTTCAATTTTTTTCATTTCGGATTCACGGACAAAAATTTTATTACGCAGCTGCGACGTAAAAATTTTGACCGTGAATCCGAAATGAAAAAAATTGAAATGAAAATAAAAAAATTTACGGACATTTTTGAGATGTACATTTTTGTTTTAATTTTATTTTCGAGAGAACAGAATAAAACAAGACAAAAAAATTTAATGACTTAATTTAAAATAAGGGTTTAAAATTAAAAATTAAAATCTATTGCGCAATAGTTTGAATCCAGAAAACCAAATTATAGTGTAGCATGGCTGATCTGGTCTAAATTTTTACTACTCTGTAACATACACTAAAAACTAGACTACGAATGTTCAGCCGATAGCCTACGAGAACCGGGTGTGTAATAAGATCACACCCGACATGACCTGTTTGTGGCATGTGGTAAAGGATTCTGAAATAAAATCTACTAAAAGACTACAAAATGAAGATTGAAAAATTGCATGCAAAATAAAGAAATAGAATCATCTTCCACACACTAGAAACAGTACACCAGAACGTAGGTTATCGTGCTGGACATAATAAAAAAAAAACTACCTACCTGAACTTAATGATGAGACCTGACCCTACTTTTCAACATAAAAAAGAAAAAATATAAGTCTTTACTATTTCGAGGCCAAGAGCATATACTTTCCAAACATAAATCGTATTGACCATTCGTCAATAGAAATAATTTTCATTTATTGTTTTCTATTTTTTTATTGAAACAGTTTCGTTCTATTGTTTTACGTTCTATTGTGCCTCATACACAGACGCAGGCCACTGGAGTGACGAATATCGAGAGAAGAAGAACGAATCATTCCCACTCCGTAACACACAGCCGGCAGCTGTGTGAGAGTATGCGTTATTCGTTTTTCGCGAAACGAACAACAATTAAGCTCTGAACAAAGTCTGAAACGCAGATGCCAATATTCAACAAACTACAGAAGATTGTTTTGGTTACACTAACAATCTCATTTTAATTTTTTTCTTTCGCACCACTACATACTTATTAAACTAGTGCGCACATACGATGTGCACATACGTTCTAATACAACTATCTATAGTGTAGTTTTTTCTGTATTTGTTGCATTAGCATGGCTTTGTTGTTCGTTTTGGTCATTTCAATGCCGCGCATCTGTGTATGAGGCACAATAACACGTAGCGGCCACTTGTGTGCTATCGTGTGTGTGTGAACTCAAAGTCGAAGTCAAAACGACTGACAACAATAAAACGAATCGCAATTCAATTCATTTTCAATTTGCCTTGCCAAAATCATTGATATCAAATAAAAAACCTCTTAACGACGAGGTAAATGTTCAAGTGACGAAAGCCGAATTCAATTCACAAAATTTCTGATATCAAATTTGTGCCGAAAAAAACAATTGTATTCGATTTGTCAACGATTTTTCGGAATGTTAGTGCATTCGGCGCGTTTGTTTACATTTTTCTTTCTAGCTGTCAAAAACAACAACTTGTCAACGGTTTTTTGAATGTTAAACAGCAACGCGCTGAATGCACTAACATTCCGAAAAATCGTTGACAAATCGAATACAATTGTTTTTTTCGGCACAAATTTGATATCAGAAATTTTGTGAATTGAATTCGGCTTTCGTCACTTGAACATTTACCTCGTCGTTAAGAGGTTTTTTATTTGATAAATATTTTACTATTGTATTATTGGCAATATTTAAAAAAAAACAACAAAAACTATTTTTGACAACCAAAAAATTAGCCATTGATTATTTAGAAATTCGGTCGTACAGCAATAAAAATAATTCATAAATATGGTTAAAATTGATTTATTTCACTGACAACAACAACATTTTTAAGCCAAATAAATTCTTAAAAATTCATTTGTTCTGCTACGAAAATGGAAATTTTAAATTTTTACACTAACGTTGTAATTCTATGGAGCTTCCGTATATCGTTAATCGTATTCTTAGTAAATCAAATATTGAAAGCTGCAACATTATTCCATGGTTGGAAATTCGGTTATTCTGCTACGAAAATATTAATTTTATCCGCTTGCGTATTACTTTAGGTATAGCTGGTAAATCGAATATTAATGAGTTAGAAGAATTTTAGTTGTAATGATACTGATATAAAAATAATAATTTTAGTATTTTAACTAAAAATCATTAACTTGTGCAATTTATAAATTTTGTTTATGTCGTATTGGCAATAATTTAAATATTGACAACAACACCTATTTTTGATAACGACATTTTTCAGTGATTTTCTAGAAATTTGGGTATATTGCTATGGAAGTAACAAATTTTTAATATTTAAATTCAAATTTAACATCTAAAACTCATAAATATTGTTAATTTCGTTTTATTGGTAATAGATTTAAATATTGACAACAATAATTATTTTTGACAGAAACATCTTTTCTTATTTGTATGGGCACTTAAAAAGTCAGTTGTTCTGCTGTCTGAATCAATTATTGACAACAACAACTTTTTATTGACAACAATAATATTTAATAGAAATTTGTTTGTCCTGTTGTGGAAATAATAATTTTTTATATTTTAATTCATTTTCAAAAACCAGTAAAATTCGAAAATATTGGTAATATTTTATTATTGACCATTTAAATATTGACTACAATAACTACAAAATTAATAATTCTGAATAATAAAAAATAAAATATTAACACTCTGGAGCTTCCGAACATTGCTAATGGTATTTCTGATAAATGAAATCATGATAAACAATTTTTTTGATAAAAATAACATTTTGAATGCTTTTACTGGAACTGTGGATGCGAAAATAATAATTTTTAATATCTTTTCTACATTTAATTATGGTATATTCTGAAACATAATGATCAAGCCGATTAGTTTTAAAACAGTTTCTAAATTTTTGGCGTTGAAAGTTGGAATGAGCTTAAGTTGGAGTAGCATAATTAATTACTAAAATCGCTAATTTCAAAAGATAAAGGTAAAAGTTGATTACTATACGAATATTAAAAAAAATTATAACTTTAACACATAACACCTTTGGCTGCAACAAATAAGAGATTTCCAATTAACGACGGTTTGTGGAGTTAAATTATTGTACCTGAAATATGCAAAAGTTATCAAAGTTATCAACCTTTAGGGATACCTAGTCGTATAGCAGTTATAAAAAAATAAAGTTATATAAGGAGAACCTGCAAATAATAAAGAATAGTAACGAAACTGGTTCGTCAATGTTGCAGTAAAGATTTTACAGAACTGTTAAGCCGAATAAAGGTAAATTTATTCATCGTTGCTGACACGCTGAAAAATTTCCGCAGTAACCCGTTGAGCAAGCGCTGAATGTATCACACTTATAACTTTGCTTGTTTCAAGTATGGATTGTTCCTAATTTTGGAATGTTATTTCCATTGTTCTTTAAAAGGAAATGATATTTTACGTTCAAAATTTTTGAAATTTAAAGTTTTAGTTTTTTTTTTCCAAAAACCGAACGATACTACCCCCATAGGTAAAAATTACCCCAAGCTGTCAAAATATTTACGAACAAACAAAAGTCTTTTGCATCGTTAGTAACTAGAAATAATTAACCTCTGAATATTACAGCAGGCAAATCATAGTTCAGTGATCGGTTATTGATAACCATATTAGTTCAGTATTGCTTAATCTGGTCGGAAATATAGATTAAAATCTATTTCTAGAAAATATTTTTTGCAAGAATTTTTTTCAACCCTTTTCTGCAAGAATTTACTTTGAATCAAGCAATGACGAGAGAATTTTACTACAAAATGATTCTTTGCGTTCTATATAAGTAGAACATCCGACCATCAGTAACTCTAGCGCATTACATCACAACTCACTAAATTTATTTTAACAAACTTCCCTACTCACAGGGTTGGAATATGCACTGCAACTAATTTTTAATTGTATATTTAAATATTTTCACCAAATTTAATACTGAATTATAATTAATAAATTCAAAGCGACGTGAAACATACCTGTTGTTGTGTTGCGTCATGATTTCAAATCCCAATATGAGTCTCTTTCCATTCTCTTTCTAGAAACACGATTGCAGTGGAAACAAAAATACTAATTTTTGTACACGATTTTTTATTTTTAGTATTTATAACCCAGTAGTACAAATCAGCGCACAAAGAGCGCATAAACAGCATATAATTAGAGCGCTCAATTTTTACTTCAAATTGATGCACCTAATTCCATGCTATTCGTATTGTTGTTGACCGAAAACTCGGCTTTATTTCCCCTACAAATTAATTTATCTCTGTTTCACTTCGATTTGAGTATAATATGTAACTGTTGTTAACCGTTGGTTTACCAAAAAATAATATTTTTTTAATGTATTTTGTTGTATCAAAACCAAACACAATCATATATTATTGATTGCGTTTGGTTTTTGTTGTATGTACCAAATGTGTATTGTCATTCAGATACAACTACACATTTTTTTAATTTTGTATACTTACTTTAAATGTTATCCATGTATTTCCACCTGAAAAACATTTACAAACGTCTATTACCTTCAGCTGAAATCTGGAGACTGATAGAAATGAAATAACAATTTTTGAAATGAAATTGATAAACAAGAGATTAGGTGGCGGTAAAAATGCAATACATAGAAGAAACGGAAGTAAATTTATTTGTTTTCTCGCTTCGACGTGTGCAAATGTTTCCATCTATTTCATTCTGCTATCAGCGTTTGTTTGCTGGGAAATAACGACATTCAAGGCGCTTTCGCGGTTGCATTCAATTTTTCGTTTCATTTTTTTCAGTTCGTTCCGTATTTAATCAATTTTGATTTATGATTTGATTTCATATAGTTGACGACAATTGTGCTACCATCTCGTCCGTAATTATTGAATTATTTGACAAATTTCCGGCCGTTTTCACAACTAAATGTGAAAATTTTGTTTCATTTCATTTCAAAATTTGTTTCATTTATCAAATTTCAATGAAACAAAATTTTTCTTGAAAAATTACTACTAGCTCTTTTTAACTGAAATTGTGCTACCTCTTTCGCACCTTGTACATTCAGTCAAATAGATAAAGTTAATTCAACTTGATGGAAAACTTCGAACAAAAAATAACGTCATTTAAATACATATGTTATGGCAAATTGTCGGAACGAGTCCAACCATGAAAGCACCTTTAGTCAGTCACCACTACAATGTTGTAGTGAAAGCATGTAAGAAGTAATATTTTTGAATCACAGATATACGGTCGTATATATAAATACCTATAGAATTTTCATAGATAGTATGTACTGGATTCGGCAGCATCGTTCGTACACCATGGCGGCCACCGAAATTCAATTCAGTCTTAATGAAAATTACAGTGCAGAAATGTCATTTTTTGCGAATGTGGCGTCATTTTTAGCGATGATAAATGGTGAAGAGACACAGTAGTATAGCCGTTTCGACAGCACACTTTATGAGCGATGAGTTACTACCAAACGGTTGATTTGATGGCTCATTCAGTAGAACAAATATAACTTGTTTAAAGTAACAACAATGTTTTCAATAGTATACCAGCAATAAACGTTAAATGCATGCGCCACGTATCTGTGGTAAGCCGAGAAGTCTCTGGTAATATTAGCTGTGTTTCTTAGTGCTAGATCTTCACCAGTTCAGTTCATGTTTCATGAAATAACGCAAAGACGCTTTCTATACGTTCAAATCAAAATTTGTGATCTAAAACTAAATTTGGATCAGGTTTTTCATATAAAATTTGAACTGATCCGGATGACCTGTTTTCCAATTGTAAGCCATTCTTTCACCAAAAGTGTCAAACTTGAACTTCGTCGGACCTTCTCTATCGGGAAACTCGGATCTTGTTTGTGTGTAAAGTACGTGTCCGATCCAAAAGCTGAATCGGGATCGTTTTTTCGCTCACTGGACAATCTTTACTTCGAATCACTGCCGATGGCCATTTATCATTCCTCCCCGGAGTATCATTCATTGCAGTGCTTTTTAAAACGATATCAATAAATTTTTTTGATTTATTTGCGTAGTTCCATTCATCTAAGCCTTGAACAAACTTTTCACAAATTTTGTATTTATCCGGTGCTATATACGACACGTTTTGTACCCATAGTATTTCGATTCCAACATTTAATTAGTGCGAACATAAATAATACATGAATAATGAACGAACTATAATTTTAATGTGGTAATAATCTAATTCTTATCTAGAACGTATAACGATCTACATATGGTTAAACCCATATAGTCGTCTTTGCTACCTAATTATCTGCCAGATTTAACAATTTCCACTAATAACTTCATTTAAAATAAAAGACTTCCTGCAGTAACATTGCACATAATAATTATCTAAGAATGAAATACACATGACGTGTAATAATGAAGATGTTTACCGTGGTTTAAAAGAGGAGGACATTTTGCTTTTTATCTACTGCTATATTTTTGAGTTTCCTCAATACTAAAATATCCTCACAAGGGATTGAGTTTTTTTCAGCCCAATCTAAACAAATGTTAAAACAATTAACGGCTTGTTCGTGTTTAACAGGAACGTTCTCTAAAACAACATTCTTTTCTTCAGGTTCATCATATTTCTTCGACTTTATTGATGTTTATAAGTAAAACATTTTCAGTTATCCATTCGTTAATTTCTTGATCCGAAAATGCATCGTTAGGTGCAAGTTTTTGTAATAAATTCAATATACGTTGGTTTGGTATTAAAGGCTTCCAACACTTAGCAAGTGTGATTGGCTCGAGATTTTTCAAGGCATTAAAAAGAAAATTAACGGCATCTCTTGAATATTTCTTAAAGCGGGATCAAAATCGTGATCGTCGGATTTTACCAAATGGTTTAATAAGTTTGTTTTATATATAGTAATTTAGTTAGATTAATTACGTTTTGATCCATAGGCTGGATCAATGCTGTACAGCTTGGTTACTGTACTGTTCATTAACTACATATATACGACCATCAAAGCTGATTAGATCTTCATCTTTCGGGTGACGGTTCTTTCAATCCCTTTTCTTACAAAAATCTACGAACCTTAAACATTTTGTTTTAAATTTATGTTAAATGTCTCCGTAACAAAGAATTTTCCAAACCATGATTCTTTGAATAACTCCAAAGTCATCCACGCATTTTAGTTCGCCCTGTATATATCCGGACTACCTATAGAATTTTTAAATGCTCGTGGTCGTTGAGCTTGTCAATAACAAACGGTTTCAATTTATGGCTACCAGTGGCATTAGTGCATGCTAAAAAGCTAATCCGTACTTTCGAGACTTTCCGATCTGGTGCAGATTTTTCCACTAAGTGAACGAGTGGTTAGTTTTAAAACTGCCGATGCCGTAAGGTTTATTTGATAATTTGTCTCCAGTAATTCTAAGGAGTCTGATTCCACGTCGTTTCTTGAAGCCTGCTAACCAACCGTTGCTACATAGCTTTAAATTAACGGCGTGTTGCTCTTGAATCTCAGCATGTAACGCTGTAACCCTTCTCTTCAAAAACCAGCAGAAATTGCAATATGTCGATCTCACTGAATCAAAAACCATTTAAACAATGCTCGTTCGATCCGATGAAATTCACAAAGTTTGATCATTCGACGTTTGAACGTTTGATTCGACAACTTTCGATTTTTTTTAAACGTGACATTGTTGATTTATTGCATTTATAATCGTCCTTATACTACTTGTACTTATACTTACTACTTTATAACGGGTGATTTTTTTGTGGTTAAGATTTTCATGCATTAGTATTTGACAGATCACGTGGGATTTTAGACAAGGTGTCAAAGAGAAACATGCTCAGTATGCTTTGACATTTCATAATGAATAGACTTACTAACGAGCAACGCTTGCAAATAATTGAATTATATTACAAAAATCAGTGTTCGGTTCGAAAAGTGTTTCGCGATTTACGTCCGATTTATGGTCTACATAATCGACCAAGTGAGCAAACAATTAATGCGATTGTGACCAAGTTTCGCACTCAGTTTACTTTATTGGACATTAAACCAACCACACGAATGCGTACAGTGCGTACAGAAGAGAATATTGCGTCTGTTTCTGAGAGTGTTGCTGAAGACCGTGAAATGTCGATTCGTCGCCGTTCGCAGCAATTGGGTTTGTGTTATTCGACGACATGGAAGATTTTACGCAAAGATCTTGGTGTAAAACCGTATAAAATACAGCTCCTGCAAGAACTGAAGCCGAACGATCTGCCACAACGTCGAATTTTCAGTGAATGGGCCCTAGAAAAGTTGGCAGAAAATCCGCTTTTTTATCGACAAATTTTGTTCAGCGATGAGGCTCATTTCTGGTTGAATGGCTACGTAAATAAGCAAAATTGCCGCATTTGGAGTGAAGAGCAACCAGAAGCCGTTCAAGAACTGCCCATGCATCCCGAAAAATGCACTGTTTGGTGTGGTTTGTACGCTGGTGGAATCATTGGACCGTATTTTTTCAAAGATGCTGTTGGACGCAACGTTACGGTGAATGGCGATCGCTATCGTTCGATGCTAACAAACTTTTTGTTGCCAAAAATGGAAGAACTGAACTTAGTTGACATGTGGTTTCAACAAGATGGCGCTACATGCCACACAGCTCGCGATTCTATGGCCATTTTGAGGGAAAACTTCGGAGAACAATTCATCTCAAGAAATGGCCCGGTAAGTTGGCCACCAAGATCATGCGATTTGACGCCTTTAGACTATTTTTTGTGGGGCTACGTCAAGTCTAAAGTCTACAGAAATAAGCCAGCAACTATTCCAGTTTTGAAAGACAACATTTCCGAAGAAATTCGGGCTATTCCGGCCGAAATGCTCGAAAAAGTTGCCCAAAATTGGACTTTCCGAATGGACCATCTAAGACGCAGCCGCGGTCAACATTTAAATGAAATTATCTTCAAAAAGTAAATGTCATGGACCAATCTAACGTTTCAAATAAAGAACCGATGAGATTTTGCAAATTTTATGCGTTTTTTTTTAAAAAAAAGTTCTCAAGCTCTTAAAAAATCACCCTTTATATTACATTTAACTACTGAAGATACACTTTTATTTAATTTTGACATTATGTCGCACTTTTGTTTTAGATTTAAACACATTTTTAATTTTATTTTAAATACAAACACCCGATCACACGAGTGCACCCTTAGCAAATAAAAAGCGTGTTTTTTTATTAGCGCCCGATAGCTGTATCCGGAGCAGTTAATTTTCTAAGTCAAAACTTATATTTAGCGGGCTATTTTTGCATATAATTAATTTGTTTAACTGTAAACTAAGATTTTTCATTCCACTTTTTAATTAAAAATCGATAAAAAAATATCTTGCTCTACCTATTTATCGGGAGCCGCTATCAGGAGCAATATCCATTTCAGTAAATTTCCCTTGTTTTGTACAACTCTTAAATCAAAGAAAACTTAAAATTTTGACGTATGTCAATTTTATTTTTGTTATAGTAAAAAATGATTTTAAGTTTTTAAAAAAAATTTATAAAAAAAAAAAAATTTATAATATAATTAAATTTTTATTAAAATTTAAGTACGCTACGTGATCAAATTATTTAGCCGCATACGTACGATGTAATGTTGCGACGGGGTCGGAACATTACATCGTACGTATGCGGCTAAATACCCCATAACGGCCGATTTTTGGAAATTGTACAATTATCATATCTAGAAAATCGGGACGTGATCTAAACGCTATCGATGTGCTATCACAATCCACAATTTGCAATTTTGGACGAATGTATAACGAGCGTATGTATGTACGAGCGCCGTTTCGGTCGATGTCAAAGGATGCATGTAGCAACACTGCCGAAAATCAGGAATCACATTATTCACCGTATCCCATCGTAAATCACTATGGAAACACCATGATTACTTTTTACAGTTCGATGGACGTGGCGGTTATGAATTTGGGCCAATCAGTGGAGCAAAAGAAGAACGTGGGTCTTAGTTTTAGTAACAAACTTTCACAGAAAATTTTCCGATGGAAGAAAAAGGATAAATTATTTTCCCTATGAACAACTTTTATTGCCTAATTTAATTTAAATTTATATCACTGTAAAATTATAATCATTAAAAAATTTTTGATTTTTGTACAGTGTTAGCGGACCAATTTCATAACCTGTTTCTATGGATTTAAAATACATAATAAAATCGTGAAAATTGAGGAAAACTTTAATAAATTATGTTTATAAATCAAAAATATTTTGTATATTGATAAGAAAATTTATTAAATTAAAAAACACGATTTCAACTGTTCATTAGTTTTTCTTGAACCGCGTCAAAATCGTTCATTGAACCCTTTTTAGGCATGGTATACATATTTGTTGTGGTAAGTAATCATCGTAATCACTATTTATTAGTTCGATCATGTGAGCATCTTCATGAAAAAATAGTAATTTTCTCTCCGAAAAATTCGTTGGCACATAGACGAAATGGAAACTGAGCAATTTCGTCTTGTTCATCCAGAAAATATTCGGCTGCGGTTGAAGTTTGGGAACCTTCGTCTTTTATAAAATACTTATCGGAGCACGTGAGTTTTCATTTGGTTGATCTTCATCTTCTTCAAGGCGCTCCTCGAGTTCGTCATCCGGTTCGGACGTTAAAAGTGGAGATTCAACATCTCTCGAATGTTTAGTTTGTGGTAAATTATATTCTTCTAGATAGATAGGTTCCATTCAGGAGATGGACTGTCACATAAATTTGTTGTCATTGGTTCTTCAGTGTGCTGTCTCTTAAGCAGACTTATTGAAGGCATTTTGTTCAAGGTGATATCATCATCCGTCTGTGATTTATCGTAACTGGATCGAGGAATCGCTTATCTCCTCCGGGCATAAATTGTTCAATATTTGAAACAAATATTGTTCCGATTCGTACAGTAACGGGCCGCAGTGTTTTCTTGGGTCTCGAATTAAGTGGCGGAACTTGACTGCCCATTTCTGAGCGCTAGAAAAGAATAGTACATTGGATTAAAATCCTATACCTACCAAGAGGATCGAAATAATTCAATGGAACTTACTAATCCCCATTCTTTGGAAATTCGAAATAATGGACCATACTGTTTTTATGTTGCAAATTATAGCATGAATGGGCACCACCGTTTCGACATTTTCACACCTATAAACCCATTATCACTATCGCTGTCATCTATATTTATGTTACTATTACCTGCGGTTGATTGCAGCATTCTGAAATTAAAAAGATTGTTATAGAGCGATTCTTACTTGGAATGTCGCATGGCATATAACTAATATTGTATTCCATAAATATTGTCCTAATTTTAACGGCCCGTCCAGCCTTTTGTAATTCATAAAATAAAATTTCTTTTTCAACAGGTGTCCTCATTGAGTATAAATTCATTTGATGTATTATCCCAGTACGGATTATCGTAATCAAATAAAATTTCCGAGTTATTCGATTCCAGCGTACTTAAAAAAGCTCGATTCAAATTATTCATATCGCTTAAATTCGATTTTATATCGGGAAATACGGGATCAAAGAAAAATACCGTATCTAGTTTACAATTTATCATTCCTTTACATTTTGTTACGGTTGAACTTTGTAGACGTCGCTTTTTTGCTTTAGCCTTGGCCCTTGCTTTTGGATTCTGCACATCATTACTACTCTTAGCAATTAAACTATCCGTTTCGGTTCCCCTTCATTCTCATTTACTTTACCGCCGACATTCATACGAGATAAACCACCAGACATTCAAATCACTTCGTTGTGGACGATATCGACTCGGTAACCATAAATTTTACACCGATTTACTTCGTCGTCTTTCATCTTCATCGTCATTCTACAAAAGAAACACAGAACAAATTAGGACATTTAATGAAATTCACGATCAAATCTAACTCATTTACAACTGTGGGCAACGGTGTTTTGAATATTAATGACGTTCGAGAGGCTTTCGTTGGAGTAACTAACCATTATATTTATAAGTATCACACAGGCACAGCACTCAAATTTTAAACTTAAAAACTTATTCACTATATTTATTATTGTGTACAACTAAATATTAATAAAACATTTTTGTTAAATTTATCTAATTTATTATTTATTTCGCAATTTGTTTGAGTGTTAAAATGTTTGCGAATTTTTTTTCATACAACATAAACACAAAAGTAGAAGTGTCATTCGACTGCATGACGTTTACAATTTAATATTTTTGAATAGTAGCGACACCAGTGAATAATGGCTCCGGTTTCAGTAGAAAATTTCCCTTCGGCGCCCGATAGTGCTCTAATAAAAAAACACGCTTAAAGAAAAAACTAGGTTATGAGGATAATTAGGAATAAAAAAAGACAAAGCGTTTTATTTTTGAATCCTCATCATACGGTCAACTCGTTCTAGAAGAGTTTGAATATGTGCGTGAGACTGAGAATACCCTCTATTTACATTTACTACGCTAGTTCTCCTCATATATGCTTTTCACTATTCCTGTTTCGTTTTTAGGGATATTCTACGGAAATTGAATTGAATAGTTTGCAAAGGTTAATTTGGCACGGATGCAATTCTAAAGTTGTTTAGTACACAATTAAGCCATTCACTTGTGTTTTTCAGAGAATAATCATAAAACGCCTTTTTTCAAAACGAACCCCAATTTTTTAAATCACTTTATTTTTAATCTTAGTTTTCGATGAAACTTTTTGATTGTTTGTAAGTTAAAAATTGTGATACATAATTTCACTTTGACCGGGTATTTACTCGATGCTTAACAGCCTACAACAATTTTGATTTGCTTTACTTTAAAATATACTTACGATCCATATCGAAACAAATCTATTCAATTTATTTCAATAAAATTCATTTTTATTATAATATTTAGAAATAATCTTCTAATCTCAGTTAAGCCTTACATGAAGCGAAACACATTTGAAGATTTTGAACAAAACTTACAATCAAATTTTACTTACCCAGTTCGTGATTTTTGATTCTTAAACTTTATAAAGAAGAGTTAATTTTAGTTTATCTTAATTAAAAAATATTATATGTATTTTTTAAATTCTGATTTTAAATCAGTTTTACCTGGTTTCACACCAAATACCGTAAGTATTCACATACGACAAAATGAAAAGAACAAAAATGTTTTTTTTTCTGTTATGAAAAATGTTAGATAAACACAGGATTATGGAAATTACATTGGAAAATACGTTTATATTCAACTATTTTGCTGTATTTTGAACAGGTATGCATACAACATCGTATCGAGTTTGTCAATTTCTGGGAATTTTCGTTTGCAGTATTTTTTATTTAATAAATTTATTTATTTATTTATACAATATTACAACTGATTCAGAGATCATCTAGTAATTTATCTTTCTTAAATTAAGTTCTCGGGTTAAGATGAGTAACCTATTGGTTACTCATTTTATAATACTTTCTTCTAAAACAAACTGCCCAGCTCCAGAGGTTTCTGCCTTTAGAGTCTCCTCACGCCGTTAGTGGTGTCCAACATACGACGGATATCTGCATTTTCGTGTAGAGATAAGCGCTGTACGTGTTTCCTTGCATGATTCTTTATTTCATCGGTGACGTATTCCATCTTCAAGTCTCTATGGATGTTGTCATTCCTAATGTACCATGGGGCGTTCACAATCCCTCGTAGCACTTTATTTTGGAAGCATTGTATCATTTGTACATTGGTTTTCTTGGCACAACCCCAAAGCTGGATACCATAGGTCCATACTGGTTTTAGCATTTGCCTGTATAGAAGCAATTTGTTTTGTATTGAGAGCTCAGAGTTTCTACCCATGAGCCAGTACATTTTTCTATATTTGATGTTTAACTCTTCTTTTTTCTTCTTGATGTGTTCTTTCCATCTTAGCTTAGCATCGAGAGTCATGCCAAGGTATTTAGCTGTATTTGCATATGGAATTTGGTTTGAGTTGAGAACCACGGGAATACAGTTTACATTTTGATTTAAAAAGTTGACGTGTACTGATTTGGCTTCATTTAATGAGATGCGCCATTTTTTAGTCCAGTTGCTCACCGTGTTAACTGCACTTTGAAGTTTGCTTGTTGCTTCCGAAATATCTTTTCCAACTGCTAGAATAGCTGTATCGTCTGCAAATGTTGCTACTGTGGTACCTTCAATATTCGGTAAGTCTCTCGTATAAGGAATAAACAGAATAGGTCCAAGTACGCTACCTTGTGGTATACCTGCTGATATTCTTTCTATTTCAGAGTACTCATTTTCAAATTTGACTCTAAAGTGTCGATCAGCTATGTACGATTTAAGAATTTGATAAAATTGCTGAGGCAGGTCTCGATGCAGTTTAAATTCAAGCCCTTGTTGCCAAACTTTGTCGAAAGCTTGAGCTACATCTAAGAAAATACTGGAGCATATTTTCTTATTCTCGAGTGCATCCTCAATGACATCCGTTATTCTGTGAACTTGTTCAACTGTAGAGTGATTTTCTCTAAACCCAAATTGGTGTGGTGGAATTAGGCATCTCTCTTCTATTATAGGTTTGAGTCTTTTCAGCAACAGTTTTTCAAATATTTTTGATATGATTGGAAGTAGTGATATCGGTCTATATGATTTTTTATCGTTTCCTGGTTTGCCTGGTTTAGGAATCATTATTACTTCGGCCACCTTCCATTGTCGTGGAACATATTTCAATCTGAAAGCTGCATTAATTATTTGATTTAATTTACGCAAACCTTTCTCGGGAATGGCTTTCACAATTTGCCCAGTTATTAAATCATAACCTGGAGCTTTTCTAATACTTAAGTTACTATTGATTTCAGTTTTAAGCTCCAATAAAGTCACATGCCTTATGTCAAGATCATCTGCTTTGTTTACGACTGTTGTATTTTCATTTGCTGTTTGCCTCGGCAACGGTTGAAAAGTCTCTTCTAAATAAGCAGCAAATAGAGAGACTTTCTGTTTGTCACTTTTAGCCCATGAACCGTCATCGCATTTGATAGGCGGCACATGCATTTTGGATCTTTTTAGTCCCTTCGTTGCTTTCCAAAGCGAGTAATCGTCATCCTTTAATTCAGAAAGACCTCGTAGTCGCTTAGTTATGCTTTCGTTCTTTATTTCTGTTATTAGTTGTTTTAATTTGTTGCACAAAAAATTTAGAATAGTTTTGTGTTGCGGTGCACGAGAGTGCTGCCAGATTTTGCGAGCTTTCCGTTTCTCCCTAAGTAGCTCTCTGACTTCAAGAGGATAGTTATGTTTCATTATAGCGTTGGTATGAGAAATCGGTGAACTTTCCCAAGCCGCTTGTTGGATGTTGTTATTAAATATTTCTAGTTCATCTTCCAACTGCACCTTCGTTCTAATTGGTTCGCCGAGATTTGTTCGATTTTCTACTAATTTCTTGAATAGATCCCAATTGGTTTTATTGTTTGTTAACTTAGGTGAATTATCTTTTTTTATTATCATTGTACTCAGTGTCATGATCACAGGTGAGTGGTCAGATGATAGTCCTTCACTATTTTCAATGCATGTGTAGTCCTCTAAAACTCCTTTTGTTACAAAGAAGTCAAGAAGATCTGGAATTTTATGTATGTCTGCAGGCCAATATGTTGGTTTATCGCCAGAGAAGAATTCACAGTTGTTCTCGCGAGCTGCATTAAATAACTCTTTCCCTTTAAAGGTTGTAAGTCTAGATCCCCAATAGGTGTTCTTTGCATTAAAATCACCGCCTATGATAAAATTTGATCCTAGTGATTTAAAAAGTCGACTGTAGTCTTCTTTTTTTAATTGATGGCGTGGGGGACAGTAAATAGAGGAGATACTGAGTTCCCTATTATATATTGATTCAACTATTATGGTTTTAACCTGCATAATTTCTTCCTCAATGCCGGGCACTTCATAATGTTTAATATTATTTTTAAAAATTACGGTAGACCCGCCTCTAGCATTTCCTCCTGGATGAATAGCATGGTAGCATTGATAGTTACGTATTTTAATAAATGAAGTTTCTGTTAAATGAGTTTCCGAGACAAGACATATGTATATCTATTTTTTCTAAGTTTAGAAAAATTTCTAGTTCTGGAACATGCTGTGGTAGTCCATTCGCGTTCCAAATAACAATTCTAAATGATCTATTCATTTGATTAGTATAGCATTGATGTAAGCTCATTGGTAGCTTCTTGTCTATCTAGCCGCTTATATATAGCTTCTAGACCACGTTCTTGTTTTGCTAGGCGTGCATTTATCGTTTCTATACTTCGAAATATCCTTTCTAGTGGATTTTCTTCAATAGTATTCTGTTGCGTTATCTGAGAGTAGGATCTCCTCTCTGGTCCTATGGGCTCTGGTTGTGTCGGCGCTCTAGTTGTAGTTGGAATCCTTTCTCTTCTAACATTACTGTTTTGAGTCGATTGGCGTGTTTTATTTCTTAACTTTTGCAGTTGTACCGCTACTTCGCATCCTCTATAGTTGGCTGGGTGTTGTCCTTTACAGTTTATACACCTTGCAGGTTCGGTTCGACTAAGAGAACAGTCTTTCGCGTTGTGTCTGCCTGCACATTTTACACACCTAACATCTCTCCCGCAATATCTTTGGGTGTGGTTATAAGCTTGACATTTCTTGCATTGAGGTATTAATCTCGTGTTCTTTTTCAGTGGTTCTATTTTAACCCTCATATTAAGTATTGCTTTGATATTAAATATATTTTCAATTTTTTCGCTTTTGTTGAATGTGAGCATGAATAGCGGGAGCCCTCTTTTAACGATCTTGGTTCCTTGACTATTTTCAACTTTCTCTCGTTTAAGGATATTGACTGCGCCTTCAATTTGCAGTTCTTTCATTTTGAGATCTTCTATTATATCCTCCTTCCTGCAGGTGGGATGTAGACCTCTGGCCATAACCTTGATGTTTCGGTTATTTTTGTCTTCATATGTATACCACTCTTTACCTTCTACAGTGAGCTTTGTGGCTAAAGCTCTGTATGCATCGGGATCTCTTGTGTTTATCTTCCAAACATTATTGTTTAGTGCAACTACTCTATAGTCGTTTGTGGACACTGATTTCATTAGAGCTTGGATATTCGCAAACTCAGTAATGCCTATCACATTAATTGGCGGTGGTGCTTTGGTCTTCATTGCAACCTTTCGTTGTTCTTGTCGCTGGTGAAGTTGGGGTACAGGCACTGGATTGACAGTTTCATTAACTTTTGCTTGCGAGAGCTCCTCAACTTCTGGCGAGAATTCTGCTCTTCGTTTTTTCCTTGGTCTTTTCTTCTGTTTGTGTATCCAATCAGCTTCTCTTGCAAGTTCCTCCTCATCTGTGTGGAACTCAGTGTCAGTACGGGCAAGGGTACTGGTTTCGTTATAACAAGTAAGAGGAGTTTCTACAACCTCTATCAGATTGGGCTTCTTTAGCTCCTCGTTTTCTTTCTTTAACTTAGCGATTTCATTGCTAAGTTGCGATGCGACTTTTTCTATTTCACTCAGTCTTCTGCGTAGTTCAGCATTTTCGATTTCCTGTTGAGTTGCGAACTCTATTTGTCTAGGTGGTGACCTAGCTAATTTTGAACTTCGATCGAATGGCAATAGCAATGGTTGGCTCACCCCAGAATCCTTTGAGCCGGCCACGTTAGAGGGTGGATTAGCCAACTGAGCAGTTGGTGTACCACCTGGGGTAAAAATTCCTTTTTGTTGAAAACTCATTGCATTATAATGACTGGTTATTGAAGCAGCTACCAATCTAACCAGTGAAATTGGCAGTGGGTCAGTGGAGAGAACATCATTTACTAGGTTCTCGGTGTTTGGTTATCCCGCCGTTACTCGGTCGCCTCGTTGGTTAATTAGCAGGGAGCACCACGTGCAGGTGAGGTTGACATTTGGGCTGGTGTATTGACCTTCTAGACCGATGCCCCTTACCCCTTTACTTCGTTTGCAGTATGTTACAACAAAAAATCATTCACATACGAATTTCTTTAAATGCATCACCTGTTAATATTTCAAAATACTTTTCTGCCGGATTTCAACCATGAAATGATTTTAAATTAAGTTTTCAAAATTTTCATTTGCTTTACGAAAAATTTCAATTAAGACGATAGGTAAGGAAATGGCGGCATGTATTATATCTATAACCTTTAAAGTATAGAAACATTGGATCCCTAAAGCGCATTTATTTAAAATTTAGTTTGAGTCAATTAAAAAATAATCAACTCGAAACATTTTCAAACAAAATAAGGAACAATAGTTTGTTCATGCTGGCCTTGTTATTTTTGATCAATTTTAGTATTTTCAAATTTAATTTTTAGAGCCAATAACAATTGGTCTGTTAGTAAATGCCGATACGTATTCCGAATTACTATCAAAATATTTACAAAATGTAAACTTGCCTGTAGAAGGGAAATCCTGATTTTAAACGTCACGTTACTAATCAATCTGATACTATAATTACTAATAATTACTACTACTACTACTTCCTCTTTCTCGGAATATGGCTCAAACTTTCAAATCAAAATAGAGGCAAAGCCGCTTGAAACGTTTTTACCAACAAATTCAAGCCATCGCTTTCGTCTTCCACTTACATCCTATTGAACACCCAATGGTCTTAATCGAGCTCCCTCCTACATAGATGTTATTGAAACACTTGTCTTTCTTGAGTCCAAAAGCAAGCAAAGGCTATATCATGGTTCCAAATTAGATGACTGACGTTAATTGGCTGTTCTATGTTTGCCGAAAATAATTTCATTTGTTCGAGGTTTTTGAAGTTTTTTACAGTATATCAATTATATAGTCCGATAATTATCGTGGAGATGCTTCTGGTGTTGAAAGGGATTTTGCAGTACTGGTTTAATGTTTTTTCTTCAAATCTAGTATTCTTGTACAGCGGGCGAGTGGTTCTAAACTTCACTTAAAATTGTTGATTTTTTGGCCAAAACCTACATATCAAAGAATTAGTACTGGCTTCGGGCGAGACCTTACTATTTTATACAATGCAACAAGTTTCTCAGTGTGATAAACTTGAAGGTATTGTACTCCCAACATTTTCCATAATCTGCTCAAAAGTCAGATCAATTGAAAACCTCAATTTCAAATTTACAAACTAAATTTTCAGCTGATTTAATTTCTTGTGTAAAATTCTAATTAAGAAAAAAAAAAATAAAAAACAATAATTTTTTGATGTTGTTTGGTTCTTTCAAGTTCATGTTTAATGTTTGGCATTGTGTGCTACTTATATTTTTTGAAAAAGTTCACCTTAAAACCATATGATTTTAATCTTTGCTATTTAAATGAAATATTATGACAAAATGCCAAAAAAACAATCTAGAAAAATTGTAAAAATTTGAATATAATTTTAATTATTTATATGCTACTCTGCTAACGATTCGTATAATGTTGGCTGGCATAATTCTGTGACGTAAGCATATATATTTTGAACGAGTAGATTGTTTGTCTCCTAATTATTTTTAGTTATTGTGAGAACGTAATTATTGGCACGGGTGTTCAGTCGATTATTTTAGATATATACATAAGGGAATAATTAAACCGTGTTACACCGTTTTGTCTCATATGGGGAAATTTTTAATAATATACTAGCAAAATTTTTATTAAAATGATACTGTTTCCAGCTAGTATATACAAAAATCTATCAATTTTTCGTAATCTCTAATTTTGTGACGTTTTATCAACTACGATTTTTTTACAAAAAAAAAATATAAAAATCGTGGAAAAGGTAGTTTTATTTTCGATTAAACTAACTATGCAAAAACAATTTAAATAGGTCAATTTTAATAAAAAAACACGGACAGCAGGTTATATTAAAAAAAAATATTCATTATATGAAATAAGCTTTTAATTCAGCCAGAGACTATGTTAAACACTTGTGTGGAAATTTAGGTATCAATGGACAATATTTTAATATACATC
Source organism: Nephrotoma flavescens (assembly GCA_932526605.1). Lineage (NCBI taxonomy): Eukaryota > Metazoa > Arthropoda > Insecta > Diptera > Tipulidae > Nephrotoma > Nephrotoma flavescens. Next base: position 130,916,127 of record OW052222.1, on the reverse strand, counting down.
TACCCAAAATATTTTTTTTGTGATCTAAGTTTTAGATCCTGGATATTGTCTCATGGATGATTTCATGAATGAGAGGGTTGAAATTTACATGAATATTTTAGAATTTATTACAATATGTCGAATAATGTAATGATTGAGTTGTTTCAGAATTAGGTGTGTTATTTTTATTGAAATTGATTAATTGATTGATTGACCTTTGATTCACCCTACACCATTTTTATATTTAACAAAGTCGAAGAAGTAGAAAACGAAAGTTAGTTATAGTAGACTTAGCCAGGATACTGACACCTGCGGCTCTTTTTTTACAAAAGATAGTAAAATTTAATTTCATATTGAACATAAATAGAAATAAAACAACTTACAGTATTTTTGATAAAAATAAAGATTAAACAGATATTCAGAATATGAGCTTTTAATTTTGAAAATGGTTTAAGTTCATTTATTTTTATATTGAGATTTTTAGGGGTTTGTTTTTGAATAGATTTTAAAATATAACCATAAAAATATAACTAGCTAATTTTTAAATGACAAAATCATTTGAAGAGAGTTGTTGATTTGTTTTAATTGTAACCAGAAAATTCATTATAAATGTTTCTGCGAAACTCTGAAAGTTTAAAATTTACTTATACACTTAAATGTTAAAGTAAATTTTCATCATCCATATATGGCCAAGTACGGGTTATATAAATTTTAATTATATTAGCATTGGCAACATCTATTTTACTGCAGACATATTTACAACAATATCGAATAATTTTGATAAAATTTATTATTTTAGAATATTTTAATCCAGGAAAAAATGAAATTAACGTTTGGTTTTTCCAAATACCGTTTCAACTTAATTAACTATTAAACTCATATAGAGTACAACAATTTTAATTTCGTTATATTGCCAACAACACTGATTTATTAAAAAAAAACAAAGTTCAAAGAAGATTTTGGTTAATTGTAGAAGTTGATTTTATTTACTAAGTTTCTAAACTGCATTGATAACAACAAATTTTGTCTACAACAACGATTTTTCGAAATAATGAATTCCCGTAAAATAATTTAATTGAAATTGTAAGTGAAAAACGAATTTTCCGAACGAAATTTTACTGACAAGGAATTATTTTAAAAAATCAAATCTTTCAGAATATTTTTAACTTCCGTAAATCCAAGTACCGCTGTAATAAATTTTGTTATTAACCAATATTGGGAAACAGCAATTTAATTTTGCATTATTGAAAATAACAACGATGCATTTTGACAAACATTAATACTTTTAAAATATTATAATAGAAGTTAAGTGTGAGAAGTCAACATTTAACTTCTGAAAATTCAAAGTATCTCTTATGATGAATTTTATATTAAACGCGTATTGCGAGCCATAATTTTAACTCCGCCAAGTTTGTGACTACAGGCCAGCATCCAAACATCAAAATTGTTGATGAATATTTCCAATAAAAGTAGTTCAATGACGTCAATTTCAGCTTCAGAATTGTCTGGGAATCATTGTTGTGCACTTTACTTTTCAATGAAAAACCACAAAGGAAACAATCTAACTTTATCAAACGCATGATATTGGTGGCAAATTGACATCAGAATTTCTTGAAGTTATACGATTATCGAACTTGCCAAAGTTAAATGTGTTAAGATGTCACGTAGCGCCATCTTGTTAAAACCAAAGATAATTTAGATAAAGTTCATCCAGTTTTTGTGTCTATATCCAAGGCAAAGGTTGAAGGTAAGTGCAAAATTGAATTTTGATCTTTCAAAAATTCAAGTATTATGAAAAATTTTGTTTTAAGGCCTTATGACAACAAAAAATTTTATTTTCGCCATAATGACAAGAACAACGTCTTTTTGACTAAATTAATTCAGTTGGGATATTTTGGCTTAAATTAACTGTAAAAATGAAATTTTAACTTCGGGAGTTTCCTAAGTCTGTTGACACCAACAATTTAAATTCCGCCAGATTGACAAAAACAACGGTTTGTTTTGACAAAATTAATTCTTCTCTAAATTAAAGTTAATTTTTATCTTCAGGAGTTTCCAGGTAACACTTTTGCCAAACAATATATTAAACGCGTATCAAGACCTATTTTCATTTTGCCATATTGACAATAACAACAGTTCAGGTTTATAAATAAAAAAAATATAAACTCTCTTGAAATTTTTTAGTTGAATTTAAATTTAGAAACAACTGAGAACCTAAATAAGTGGATTGAGTCAAAATACAGGGTGGCGCACGAATCGTGCTACAAAAACAAAACGTAATAACTTTTTTTCTGTGTGACTAATCGGCTTTATTTTTTTTTATTGTATAGATAATTCAATTTTATTTTTATTTAACTAATTAGTTTTGAAAATGATAGACCGTAAATGACCTCCATGCTCATTCACGCATGTGCGACACCTGATCAGAAAATTATTCATTGCGCACTGAAGGGTTGAAGTCGGGATCGCCTCAATTATTGTTGTAATGGACTGCTTCAATTCAGTCAAATTCCTTGGTTTCGTTTTAAACACCTCTTGTTTGACATAACCCCATAAAAAAAAATCTGGTGCAGTGAGGTCAGGTGACCTTGGGGGCCAGCGGAAAGTGGAGTTTCTGGATATTAATTTATTTGGAAATTTTCGTTGGAGCTCCTCCATAACCGGTCTGGCTATATGTGCAGTTGCTCCATCTTGCTGGAACCAAATGCTGTTAAAAGGGATACGTCTTCGCCGCAGTTCTGGGTAAAAAAAATCTTTCAACATGTTTAAATAACGGTCCCCATTTACAGTTACTGTTTCACCGTTTACTTCAAAGAAGTATGGCCCGACAATGCATCTTGATGAAACTGCGCACCACACTGTCACTCGTTCTGGGTGCAGTTCCGTCTCATGGAGTATTTCTGGATTAGTTTCACTCCATATACGGCAATTTTGCTTGTTTACATTGCCGTTTAGATCAAAATGGGCCTCATCAGACATAAACAAGCAATTTATGAAGTTGTTGTCTTCTTCGGCCATTTCAATAATTTTCCGGCAAAATTCCAGGCGAATAGGCAAATCCAGAGGTTTTAATTTGCTTGTAATTTGGATTTTGTACGGAAACAAGTTTAAGTCATCATGAATTATCCGTTGTAATGACCGTCTGCTAACTCCAATTTGCGCCGATAACTCTCGAGTCGAAACACTTGGATTTGCCTGAATTGATGATGCTACAGCTGCGATTGTGGCTTCGACCCGAACATAGGGATCTCGATTGTACGGTCTACGTGCGATGCTTCCAGATTCAGCAAACATGCGTACCAACCTCATAATGGTCCATCTACTCGGGGGAGTGCTGCCAAACTCCCGCCTAAATTCCCTCTGGACGGAAATGATGGACTGCAAAGCATGGTAGCGCTGCACTATCCAAATCCTCGTTTCGGTATTCCAAGCATCCATTTTAGTAAATTTAAATAATAATCTGCAAAATAAAAAAAATAAAAAACAGATTAGTCACACAGAAAAATAGTTATTACGTTTTGTTTTTGTAGCACGATTCGTGCGCCACCCTGTATGTAGTATTTTGCTGATACATTCAGTTATGCCGCTCGAAACTGAAGCTTTAAATTCTCAAATTTTGACTCTCGAATCCCGCAGGGTTTAAAATTACTATTGAGCTTCATTATCGTTGTGTAAGGAATGCTGCCACTTAATTAATTTTAGTATCAAGTTACGTTGAAGCGATCACCAACCTCCCAAGATGATTTATCTGTTGACTACTATTTCATTTGGAGCACTTGCTTCATGTGATCGAGTTTTTGTTCCTGCTGTTCAAACTTAGCATTGAGGTATGTAAGTCGACCACTTTGTTATTCGAATTTAGCGTCACATTAGACCAATTTTCTTTTCAAGCGGAGTTGATCGAATCGAAACCAATAATGATAACAAGTTCCCCATAGTAATAACATTAACAGTTTAGATTTAAAAAATCAACTTTTTCGGAAAATAATTGTTAAAATTAAATGAAAATGTAATTTTTTTACTTTCATAAATTAAATTTTAGCTTATAATAAATATTCTATTAAGCAATGATTTATTTTGACAAAATCAATTCTTTTGGAGTACTTTGTCTGGAGTTAACTGAAAAACTGAAATTTTAACTTCAGGAGTTTCTCAATTTCGATTTTACTGTATTTTATATTAAAGGCATGTTGTCAATAAAAGTCGTATTTTCGCAACGATTTATTTTATGAAAACCATTTTTCGAATCCTACCAACAACAACAAACCAAAACAACAACAATTTTAATTCCGCCAAATTGACAAAACAAATCACTTGGAATATTTTCCTAGAAGTTGTATTGGTAAAATTCTATCTTTCGATGTTTTCCAATTCCATTGAAAACAACAACAACAATTTATATTCACAAAATCACTTTCCTTAGAATATTTATTTGAAAACAAGCGTAAATGTGAAATTTTACAACAAGAACAATTGTATTTCCGCAATTTTGACAACAACAACGATTTAATTTTACAAAATAAATTCCCTTGGAATATTTTAGTAGAAATATCGTTTGTACTAAATTCTCTATTAAGCGCGTTTTGACTACAAGAATTTTAATTCCGCCATATTGACAACAACAACTATTTACTTTGACAAAATCAATTGTATTGGAATGATTTGGCTGAAGTTGACTGTAAAAATGAACTTTTAGCTTCCAGAGTTTCCCAATATCGTTGTTTTTGAATTTTATATTGAGAGAGCACTACAAAAAAATGAAATTACAATGTCTTAGCTTTCTGCATAGTGCATTTATTAAGAAAGATTCTAAGATTTTAGGTGCATATACTTGATCGTGTAAAATGTTACTCTTAGATATTTTCAATTTTATGTATACTCATCCTAAGAAAGGATTCCAGACTATAATGGCATAGTTTACTTAAGATCAGACACATTCGTAGTAAAGTGTCATTATTGTTTTAATATTAGATATATCCATCGTCCATCGCTTAATAAAGAAAAAATCAATTTTTCTCTAGGTACCGGTATAGTGAAATGTTATTCGAGAATTGCATATTTTCGAGCAATTTCGCCCCTAACTCTTTAAATTCAAATACTTTTTATAAAAATAAAACATTTATTTGGTACTCTTGTATAACTGGACAAACTTTTCGTTAAAACGACAAGGACTTTGAATTATTGATATTAGCTAAGGCTGTGTCCCAAACTTAAGGTAAATCGTTTACTACCGGTCATTGAGTTTTTGAAAAAAAATTGAAATGACTGAAAAAGGTACTTAAAATTGATTTTACCTTAAGTTTGGCACACAGCCCAAGAATGTAAATCTCACACCAGCATGCTAGTTTGTCCATGCCTTCATTAAGCTAGCTAGTATTAACAATGTTCTCTCCTGTTTGAAAGACCTTTATATGTCCCACAAACATTAACAATTTGGAATATTTTATTACTTTAAGAAAACGTTAAAAACCTTATGGTAAAAGTGAGATTTTAATGTTATACAAAATCATCTCTAGCGACGATGCTCATTTTTGGATGAATGCAAACTTGTCGGATCTGGCACGAGATGCATTAGCGCTACATGCATCCCGGGAAAATCACCGTACTCTTTCCAAAACGAAACTGGCATTGCTGTAACCAGCAACGGCGAGTGCTACAGAATTCTGCACAAGCGATAAAAGGCATGGTTATCTGGCGTTACGATGACGTCAACTGACTACCTAGATCGTACGATATGAACGAAGCCATCGAAAATTGGACCTCTAGAATACGTGTCAAACGCAAAGCCACAACGTGTTCTATTTACATTTAAAATTCAAGCGTGGTTATCTGGCGTTACGATGACGTCAACTGACTACCTAGATCGTACGATATGAACGAAGCCATCGAAAATTGGACCTTTAGAATACGTGTCAAACGCAAAGCCACAACGTGTTCTATTTACATTTAAAATTCGAGCGTCCTTATTCAAAGACCATTTACTTTAAATCGATGTTCATGCCCTATCTATAAAATAAAACCATGAACAAATTAAAATGATTCCACTCCCCCTACTCTCTTTCACTATATCCCATTAAGGGATTTGGTGGTCAAATGACGTTTCATAATCATAGCTTTATTTCGGAATTAATTCATTGATCCTAAGCCAACCGTGAAATTTTTTCCTTGTCACCACCGGGAATCGAACCCGGGACCTCCGGTCGCTGGAACAAGCATGCTGACCACTTTGCCACTTGGGGGAGGCGACCAAAAATGAGTCCACCATAGATCATAATTTGTAATAATCGAAGGAGGGAAATCAACGTTTTCTAAAGTGATTTCAGTGTTAAATAATCATTCTAGCTCTAGATGTTTACTGTTTTTCTAGGTAAAATTACCGAAGCCACAAAACTTGACGAAGCGGAAGATAGAGGATGTGAATTTTGTTTTCTGAATTCATTTTACTTAAATATTCAGAAATTATTTATTTAAGAAGTATTTGAAGAGTCAATGTGATTACAGATTTACGAGTTACATTTGTGGAAAATGTCAGTTTCAATACTCATATAAAAATTAGTAAGGCGAATGCAATATTTGGGTTTGTCAAACGATGGAATAGCGGAACGAAGGCTATTCAAACAATGGGTCTATTTCGCTTACGATCGATTTCAAATACAATACGCTGTAACGTTATGAAATTCATACTATTCTGTACATATAAAAAAAAATTAAACTATTACCACTCCAACAAAATGTGGCTTTTCCGTATTATACTAAGTTTACATATTTAAAAACATATTAATTTATGAACTATGTACGACATTTCGCCACCACTTGTGTTTAGCACTAAAAGACCATATTGCATACTATGTTGAAACCAAAGTCTCAATTATTTGTAGAAACGACATTTTGGGTTATTCTGGGTGATAGCCAGATATTAGTTTTACTTCAAAGAGAGGTTATACCAATACGTTGCAAGTCTTGTTTCGAATTAATGAAAAATTGAGTTATTTAAATTAAAAAAATCGGTCGTGAAAATACTTTGCACTTACATACGTAATCACAACACCTTGACGAATTGTTTTGTCTCATTTCGCATTTATCAACTCCTCCATAACGTTTAATTTTACGTTTTAATCACAAAACAGATTTATTTGGTAAACAAAATAAGCAACGTTCAGAATCAAACTTTCAATTTTCAAATTCACAGTTATGAATTTAAGTAATCGGCCGCTACTACGTGAGTTTCAAAAAATAAAAGAAGTATGAAAAAAAACTAATCAGTTTCATTTAATGAACCAATGCTGTTTGCAACGAAAAGAATTAACCAAAAAACGATGAATTAACCAAAAAACGATGAGATCTAAACAAAACACGACCTAAAACAGCAGTTTTTATAAATTTCAGAAGTTTTTACCTAATTTACATTTCATTTTTTTTGTTTTTTTAGTTACGAGAAGGAAGTATTAATTATCCAGTGGATTTAATGTCCGTTGAAGGTCAATTAATAAATGAATACCCACTTTTCATTTCATTTCAGTTACAGTATACCGCACCTGCACATTTCAAGCTCCATTCCAACCTGTACATTGACATGTATGGTGGATCGACTGCACCACTTGAAAACCGTATTAAAAAGTAGCCGTTTAGCAGTAGTGGTTACCATACATGAATTGGCAAGGCCGTGGTCCCATAGTGTACGAAAAAAACCAGATTCTAGGCCTGCGATAAAAACGAGAGAATCTTTTAGTTCTCATACATAATTTTTTTTTTAATTTGGATAAAAAAAAATTTACGCATGGAATCGAAATAAAACCTAACGGTTTCTTAAAAAAATTATAATGAAACAGTTATAGGTTTTAATATATAATTTTAAAAAAGCTTATTAAATTAAAAAATAATGTCCAGGACACTGTATTCCAGCTATGAATACTAGCGATTTACTTGCAATAATGGAAACAACGCAACTGCTCAATAAAAACAATAACAGAGAGCTTGAATTGTGAATTGATAGTGACAATAAATAAAATGTTCAACACGAAGCAGTATTTTCACATAACTGCGTATCATTGAAAATTTACTAATATTAATATAATATGCAAATTGTTAATGGGAACACATTTCATGAATCCTTAGTTTGTGTATACTCAACTGTTATCACTCAAATTTATATTTTCTTTTCTTTTTCATAAAATAAATCGACCTAGTGGGTGACCTTCCGATTAGAAACAATATAATAGAAAAAGAGAAAGAAGGCATTATATATCTACAACATATTCTGTCTTACAATTAATTAACACATTAATGTTCACATCAATATAATGTATAAGGTCAATACCCGCTTGACACCCCACCTTCAACCAAACGAAACACATAACACAGTTCAATAACAATTTACAATAGAACACATACAACAGACTTGTATGGCCAAGTTCATCAAAATCTCTAATGTATCGACTAAAAAAAATCGTTTATTGAATCATATGGTTAAAATAATAAATAACGAACTTCTTTAGAAATATGTATAATTATTATTAAATAAATTATTATGTCATCTTCCCGGTATAATACATAATACAAAATAATATTTATTTTTATAAACATTTTGGCAAGTATTATCAAATCGGAATTTTACATTTTTCTATATTATGTGACTTCTTAGAAAAATAGAAAAGGAAAAGTGAAATGAAAATTAAAAATTAATTAGTATGTTTACATTAAAACAAACTTGCACGAGTATGGCAGGTAATATGGTACTCTAAACTTGATGCTGCATGCACTAATATTTTATAAATAAATATTGCATTTAATTTAATTATTTTGAACTAATTACAAAAATTATGCGATCAGAAATTAAAAGTAATTTATTAATTAAACGAAACTAAATTGAAGCGCATAAAACTAATTAAAATTTTATTTTACTCATCGTGAGTACATTATTTGGCGTATACGTTAATTTATTAGACTGTTTGACGACATTTAAATGTGTTTTTTTAATGTATGATGTAGTGGTGTAGAGATTGTGTTGTAGCTAATTTAAATTTAATGTTTGTTTAAAGCAAAATCTTAAAAAAATTATATTTAGCTACTTACGTTGGACTTATTTCTAAATATTTAAATTTTTGTTATTTTTCGCTTATACTTTGAATATTTATAAATTAACGAGTCAAGTAGCTGCTGCCATCTAAACGACAAGTGAAATATTGATTGCATTCTGAATATTAAAACAAAATAAAGCTTATTAAATTTGGATATATATTTGATTATGGAAACCATTTATAAAGTATTAAAAAATTTGAAGGTCTTTAAATGTTTATCCGGATTCCAGATATTCTATAAATACGGTTTAACTTAATTTGACAACCTTCTAAAATATGATCCTTTGCCAAATTGCAGTGAATAAATAATACGTATTGCGATTAATTTGATTTTGATTATTTTATCAAAATTTTGTTTTCTGTCAATTTATTATCACATACTGTCTGACATAAAACTGACTAAGAATAAACTTTGATTTTGTATGTAGAATTTTTTTTATTGTAGAATATCTAAATTTATAGACTGTCACATTGGGCTTTAATTAAAGATAATGAATGGAGTATCTGAAAAATCATTTTCCTATAATATTTTTTGTAAAATTTAATTTAATTTATTACATTATTACAAATTAAAAACGAAAAGGTTGTTAATTAAATTATAAACAAGAATAGTTCAGATCATTTTTTAAATTTAACCAGGTGACCAGTTTTAATAAAAATACTTTATTCCATCAAAATTCGCTAACTCTACCAAAGATGGGCGTTTATGCGTCTTCTACTAATTTTTATGTGATCGTGTCGACGACGTCGACTACTTATAGACAACGACGAATACTCGTAGATATCTTCGATACAGTATTAAATTTTTTATAATGGGTGCCTGGCTTCAATATTTTGTCTAAATTTCCGACTAACTAAATTAATGGTTTATTCATACCAATGGCACTATTCTGGCAATTCCGCGGGAATAGTGAATTGGAGAAAGTAATTTCGGAGACAAGTTTGATGTAAATATTTATAATTTGAGAATAATTTGTTCATATCTAAATTGGTAGGGAAAATTATTCCCAATTTAACTTTGTTTTCAAAAAAATTAATACTATATTTTTACCTCAGTATACCAAGAAAAAACATTTTAACTTTTAAATAGAAATTACATATAAAATCTTACCTCAATTCCCTATTCCCAGGGAATTACCAGATTAGTGCCACAGTCGTTCATAAATGGCACAAAACCGCATGTGATGTTTAATTAAAATATGTATATTAAATAAATTAGAACTTATCAATTAAACATCAGGCTCATTTGGTTAATCAATATTACGGACATCTATAAATAACTGGTACGAGCTAACCGTATACATATTTAGGTAACTGAAAATTTAGACAATCAAAACGGCGTGAGACACACAACATTAAATGTTAAATTATTACATATATAAATGTTAAATTATTACATACAATGCACCTAGAAGACAAGGCAATACTGCTTGTTACGTCATCAAATTTATGTCTAAATAAATACATAACATTTAAGGGTTTAACGAAATATTTAATGCATATTTTGATAATAATATAATATGTAAATTATTTTTTACCAAATATAAAAAACTCGGATCATTTATTTGACTTTAATGCCATACCAAAGATTGAAATCGTCGACATAAAATGACGTCATATAGCAAAATTTTTAAAGCAATGACGCCATTAGTATCTAGGTGCACTGTTACATACCACCAAGTAAATTAATAGTTTGTTCATACCAGTTATTGATAGATGTCTTGTCTATATTTCAAAAAGTGCCTCCGATTTAATTATGGACAGCAAACTTAGTTCAGATTTATTAATCGCTGATACAAATATTTTTGAGATGATTTTTTTTTATTTATTAAACGATTTTCATTTATATATCGGTCCAGGTTTTCATTGTGACATCAATCTAGTTAGCCAGAAATCTCGATAAGCAAATCTGTGTTAGGCACAAACGGGTGTACTTTTTTCTTAAATATGAACCAGGTGTAGTATAGGGCTAGACTGTTGATCAAATCAAGCTAGCTGGAAAGGTTATAAGAATTCAGTTCCGACGCTAACCGTCCTGGGTATTGTTTTCCAAGTCGATCTTGAAGATATGCCACTGGAACGCAAACGGTATATAAGCCAGCACAAACTCGTTTTACATTTCCTAACAAAACACGAAATTGACTTTCTGCTAGTGTCTGGAAAAACACCTATTATTATTATATGAAAACGGGTTTGCCATTATGTTCTAAATGAATAAAGCACTAAGGAAATTCAAACAACTTGTATGTGTTAACTTCGATAAAGGAAGGTTACCGCTTCATTGCCATCCAAATAATAACGTTTCGGCAGATATACAAAAAAATGTCTGCAACCCCGGGTCAACGTTTTATGGTCGACGGCGACTTTAATGCCAAACCTTCTTGCTGTGTTTCAAGATAAATTACTCCAAAAGAATGTTAACTAATGAATGTTATGCAAGAAAAACTCTACAATGTCGCATCGTGTGGCCACTCAACTTATTGGTCTACTGATCATCGAAGAAATAATGCAGGCTAAACCTTCGTTTTTTGTTAAAGAAACGTGTTTTATTACATGCACGAATTAAATATTTTGATTTAATATGATAGATTTACCTTATAAAAGATGAGTAATAATAAATTTAAAACGAAAATTCGAACGTTTAAAATTTTTTCATGCACGAAGTGAATATAATGCTTGATGTAGAAAAATCAGTTTTCGAGCTAAAATTAAATAGCAGAATGTGTTGTAACGGTTTAATTTATCTATAAGTTGTAATTTTTAGTTACTTAAATAAAAATATACCGATATCGAAAGAGAAATAATGATAACAGCATTGCCCGCAGTCTAATAATTTATATATATTTATAATTACAAGCAGGAAGTGGGTATTAGTTTCATTTATCAAAATCTTACAAATTGACTGAGTTTAAACTGAGTATAAATAGGCTTACTACATCTTATTTAATATTTAATACAATCTGACATAAATAAAGTCGTATAAAAATAACTACTCGATTTAAACAAAATTTAAAAGTAAAAATAAAATGTTTGTTATTGTTTTAAGAAAAACTATATTATTACATGCGCGAAGTAAATATTTTGATTAAATTAAATAAAATGACACGATGAAAGATGAATGAGAAACATCACATTTTTGTTATTTTCATAATGTTTAAATCTTCTTCGTTTTTTAAACGCATGTAAGCTTATTTAAAATATTACATGCACACAAAATAAACAAATTTCTAAAAGTAAAATCAGTTTTCAAGTTTAACTTAATAATAAAAAGTTTTGTAAAGGTAAAATCCAAATATAAATTGGATTATTTGGATATTTAAATACAAATACACATTAATAAATTTAATATTATTTACGTTTATAATTATATGATGAATATCTGTATTGGTTTCATTAAACAAAATTATTCAAATTGACTGCGGTTAAATTGAGTATAGATGCGGAAATATGTTTTGATAGCTAAGATGTTTAATTAAAGTGAAATAAATAACATCATCAAAATAATTACAGAATAAAAAAAAATTAAAATTAAATATTAAATTTTTGTTATTGTTTTAATTGTGATTAAATTAAAAAAACTGACCACAAAAAAGCAAAATATAAATAAAAATAAAAGAAGGAGGGAAAAAAAAATAAGCAATAAAAATTAATCTACGGATCGCGCAGGTAGGCGATGAGTCATAGGTTGAGTAACAAAATTCAAGGTATATTATTGCGTACGTGAGAATAGAAAAGGGCGGGGTCTCTCTGTTCGTAAAGGATATTTTGGTTAAGAAATATTGATTTTCGAATTTCGTAAGATTCTAAGGTATCTAAACGTCTGCCTTTGGGTTGTATATGTAATATGTCTAAATTGTTCAAGCTAGCTGTATGATTTTCTGAAGTTAAATGGTTATGGAAAGTTGATTGATTGCAACCAGATAAATGTTCTTTAGCTCTAACTCCAAAATTGCGCCCAGTCTGACCAATATAGGAGAAACTACAATCATTGCAATTAATCCTATAAACGCCAGATTTGGAAAGGCGATCAACTCTAGGTTTATTGTTAAAAATCATTTTCTTTATTGTGTTATTATTATAAAAAGCAAAACTAATATGTATTGCTATAATTGGACACGATGTTGCTAATCCGTTGGCTCGTTTTTCCTATATACTCTAAGCGACGCCAATTTTCCCGCGTTGGACTGTCCGGTGGATAAATACCCGTTAGAGTTTTACGCTTTAGCTTTTTATTTAATAACTTTAATAGTCCTAGTTGCATATCCGTTATTTGTTGCTATTTGAAGAATTATGTTAAGCTCAGTGTTATAATTTGAATTTGACAGAGGGATGTTTATTAGTCTATCTATGAGTGAGTGGAAAGCTGACATTTTAATATTATGGGGATGGTTTGAAGAACTAGGGATAACAGCGTCTGTATACGTGGGTTTCCGATAAATTTTGAAGTCTAAAGTAGAATTAATCCTGGTTATTGTTATATCTAGAAAATTAATACATTTATTTTCTTCTTTTTCTAACGTAAAATCAAAGGTGGGATATTGAGAATTTAACCAAGTAAGGAAAGAGTCTAACAGTCTATCAGTTCCATTCCATAGACATAATATGTCATCAACATATCTATACCAAAAGATTATATGACGAAAATAGGGATTGTTATTTGATATGATCATTTGTTCGAAGAAATTCATGAAAATTTCAGCCAACAAAGGTGACAGAGGGGAGCCCATGGGTAGACCATCAGCGAATTTGAAATATTTATTATCAAAACAGAAATAATTTTGTTTAATACAAGTCTCAAAAACTAACTTCAGTTCACGACGTAAGCTCTCATCTACAACATCCCTATCTAAGTAATTACAAACTATTTGGGACAAAGTACAGGGTGGCGCACGAATCGTGCTACAAAAACAAAACGTAATAACTTTTTTTCTGTGTGACTAATCGGCTTTATTTTTTTTTATTGTATAGATAATTCAATTTTATTTTTATTTAACTAATTAGTTTTGAAAATGATAGACCGTAAATGACCTCCATGCTCATTCACGCATGTGCGACACCTGATCAGAAAATTATTCATTGCGCACTGAAGGGAATTATTCATTGAATTATTCATTGCGCACTGAGTATTTCTGGATTAGTTTCACTCCATATACGGCAATTTTGCTTGTTTACATTGCCGTTTAGATCAAAATGGGCCTCATCAGACATAAACAAGCAATTTATGAAGTTGTTGTCTTCTTCGGCCATTTCAATAATTTTCCGGCAAAATTCCAGGCGAATAGGCAAATCCAGAGGTTTTAATTTGCTTGTAATTTGGATTTTGTACGGAAACAAGTTTAAGTCATCATGAATTATCCGTTGTAATGACCGTCTGCTAACTCCAATTTGCGCCGATAACTCTCGAGTCGAAACACTTGGATTTGCCTGAATTGATGATGCTACAGCTGCGATTGTGGCTTCGACCCGAACATATGGATCTCGATTGTACGGTCTACGTGCGATGCTTCCAGATTCAGCAAACATGCGTACCAACCTCATAATGGTCCATCTACTCGGGGGAGTGCCGCCAAACTCCCGCCTAAATTCCCTCTGGACGGAAATGATGGACTGCAAAGCATGGTAGCGCTGCACTATCCAAATCCTCGTTTCGGTATTCCAAGCATCCATTTTAGTAAATTTAAATAATAATCTGCAAAATAAAAAAAATAAAAAACAGATTAGTCACACAGAAAAATAGTTATTACGTTTTGTTTTTGTAGCACGATTCGTGCGCCACCCGGTATTAATTTGAATAGAAGTGAAAAGACTGGCAACGTCAAATGAAACTAGTTTTGAATGTAACGGAATGTCGACGTCTTGAATTTTGTTAATCAATTCTACCGAATTCTTAACCGAGTAAGCCGAAAAGAAATTAGTATGACAATTGAAAACATTTATGAAACCCTTACATAGCTTATAGGCAGGAGCATTGCAATACGCTACTATTGGTCTAATCGGAATGCCTTCCTTATGGATTTTTGGTAAACCATAAAGGATCGGGGCAGATGGATTCATGACAGAGTACTTCCAACCAGTTCCGGCGGTGCGATAAAGAAAAAACTACGTGACCATGACCTTATAGCGTGTAAAGCGGACAAAGGCAATACAATTACCGTGCTCACAAAAGTCGATTACTGCAATAAAATTTCTGATTTTATTACAGAAAGTAAAGCAATAGAGCTTGGCAGAGATCCAACTAGGTCTTTTAAGACTTCGGTTAGTAAGTGTATCAACCAATGCCAGAAGTTATTTGATGGAATAGCGTATTGCAATGCTCCTGCCTACAAGCTATGTAAGGGTTTCATAAATTTTTTCAATTGTCATACTAATTTCTTTTCGGCTTACTCGGTTAAGAACTCGGTAGAATTGATTAACAAAATTCAAGACGTCGACATTCCGTTACATTCAAAACTAGTTTCATTTGACGTTGCCAGTCTTTTCACTTCTATTCCAATTAATACTTTGTCCCAAATAGTTTGTAATTACTTAGATAGGGATGTTGTAGATGAGAGCTTACATCGTGAACTGAAGTTAGTTTTTGAGACTTGTATTAAACAAAATTATTTCTGTTTTGATAATAAATATTTCAAATTCGCTGATGGTCTACCCATGGGCTCCCCTCTGTCACCTTTGTTGGCTGAAATTTTCATGAATTTCTTCGAACAAATGATCATATCAAATAACAATCCCTATTTTCGTCATATAATCTTTTGGTATAGATATGTTGATGACATATTATGTCTATGGAATGGAACTGATAGACTGTTAGACTCTTTCCTTACTTGGTTAAATTCTCAATATCCCACCATTGATTTTACGTTAGAAAAAGAAGAAAATAAATGTATTAATTTTCTAGATATAACAATAACCAGGATTAATTCTACTTTAGACTTCAAAATTTATCGGAAACCCACGTATACAGACGCTGTTATCCCTAGTTCTTCAAACCATCCCCATAATATTAAAATGTCAGCTTTCCACTCACTCATAGATAGACTAATAAACATCCCTCTGTCAAATTCAAATTATAACACTGAGCTTAACATAATTCTTCAAATAGCAACAAATAACGGATATGCAACTAGGACTATATTAAAGTTATTAAATAAAAAGCTAAAGCGTAAAACTCTAACTGGTATTTATCCACCGGACAGTCCAACGCGGGAAAATTGGCGTCGCTTAGAGTATATAGGAAAAACGAGCCAACGGATTAGCAATATCGTGTCCAATTATACCAATATTAGTTTTGCTTTTTATAATAATAACACAATAAAGAAAATGATTTTTAACAATAAACCTAGAGTTGATCGCCTTTCCAAATCTGGCGTTTATAGGATTAATTGCAATGATTGTAGTTTCTCCTATATTGGTCAGACTGGGCGCAATTTTGGAGTTAGAGCTAAAGAACATTTATCTGGTTGCAATCAATCAACTTTCCATAACCATTTAACTTCAGAAAATCATACAGCTAGCTTGAACAATTTAGACATATTACATATACAACCCAAAGGCAGACGTTTAGATACCTTAGAATCTTACGAAATTCGAAAATCAATATTTCTTAACCAAAATATCCTTAACGAACAGAGAGAAATCCGGTTCTCACCAATTACAGACCCCGCCCTATTCTATTCTCACGTACGCAATAATATACCTTGAATTTTGTTACTCAACCTATGACTCATCGCCTACCTGCGCGATCCGTAGATTAATTTTTATTGCTTATTTTTTTTCCCCCTCCTTCTTTTATTTTTATTTATATTTTGCTTTTTTCTACTATATAACAAAAAATTTTTACTAATACAATTCAGTAGATACTCCTATGATGACCTAACAAGTCGAAATCGATCGAGTGATTTTTTAAACTTTTTGAAAAATATTCTGCTTAAATATATATGTTTTTGAAATGTAGCAATAATATTTAATTCAGCATGAAAAAATAATGTGGTATAAAAAAAAATAAGTTATATTATATAAATATATATATATTATTATATATATTTATATATATAATAATATATATAAATATATATATAAATTAAATAAAATGACCACGTGAAAGACTTGAAATGGATACAAACAATATAAAATAATTACATGCACGAAGTGAATATATTACTGGATATATGGGTGTTTCACTTCTAATTCAAGTTTTTTCATTTCAAATTCATTCATTATTTATTTCAAATTCATATTTCTTTCATTTCAAATTCAATTTTATTTATTTCAAAATCAATATTTTTCATTTCAAATTCAATTTTATTTATTTCAAAATCAATTTTTTTCATTTCAAATTCAATATTTGTAAAAAATCTCTATTTATTTTTAAATCGAATAAAACAAACACGATCAGCATATTATTAAACTGTAGCCAATGGCAATTTCATGTACATACCGACATAACATTTATTGCAATCGGCTGGGATAACAGTTGCCACGGATTTTTCAATTACACTTACTATACTTATGTTAGATTGTGAATCAGCTAGTCATTTTTCTTTCTTCGTACTCCCCGATTTTTAATCCCATTGAAAAGGTTTTTTCAATAATAAAATTGTCAGCGAGGGATAAAATTTCAGCCGCTGACAATTTTATTTTTGAATAGCTTTTTCAATGGGACGCAAAACGGGGAGTATGGAGAAAGAAAAATTTAGTGTATGAATTGTCTCACTAACTTTATCACGCACTTCTTTAGTTTTGTGGATTATAGAATTCTACAGAACCAGCCATGCCCCCGTAATGTTAGCTTCAGCCAGTTTGACAAATAATTAATCAAGGAACGTATAATAAATATAAATATTGATTAGAGACTGTCGTCTTTAAATACATATATCTTTCATTTATGTTCTTGTGATATAGCTCCAATATTTGAAATGAGTATTTGAATAGGAAATAAATAATTTCATATAAAAATAATTAGTCTTTAAAAAATATAAAAATTAAATTTTTGTTGGTTTGTTAATCAAAATCATACTACAAGATGAAATAAATATTGTAATTAAATTAAATAATATTCCCACATGAAAAATGATTACAAATAACAATTTTTTTTTTAAATATTTAAATCTTCGACATTTTTAAAACGGGAAATAATTTAAAATATTACATGCACGAAGTAACGGAAATAACGAAAGAGTTCTCGATCTGAGTGGCGCAACCTGTAAAGTAGCTTTTAGTTAAACTAGTTAAAATAAACTTATTTAAACTATTACAAGTTTCATCAACAAAGTACTATGAAACAGTTGTTTTACTTTCAAAAAGTAAGTAAAATGTCTTCAAAGGTAACTCAATTTCAATAATTTTGTTTTAAAACCCCTATTTCCAGTTAATATCATCTGTCACGTCATTCAACGAAAAAATCTAAGATTAAGAAACGAACGAGAAATGTTTGAGCCAAATCTATGAGATAAAAATGGATTAGACCAACTTAAACTGACTTGACCGACTTCAACCTAACTTTTAGTTATGAACCAGTGTTATTATATGCAGAGGAATCACCAACACTTTTCGTTATTAATGATATTCATCACAAAGCAATCGAACCCATATTGAAAAAAGTGAGTAGCAGGTTCTAAAATTATCGAAGCCGAAAATTTTATTACAACTTTAAAAAAGCATATCCAAATAACTTACAACAATATTTTGAAAAAATTAATTTGATGCCGTGTTTAACAGAAATGACATAATGCTGGAAAAAGATATGCGGATTTTACGCATGCGGAAACGCGAGTTAACTACATGAGCGTATTTTTCTGTCATTGAGTTTATAGAACTAACAAGCTATAATATTAAATAAATTGAGAAACTCATACAAATTTATGTGATACACACTGACGCTTTCGACTCCGTCAGTCACTACAAAACTTTGGAACAAATTTTCAAGTTTGGATTGTTCAGCCAATCACATTCAATTTTTTAAAATAGATGAGAAAATTACAACAACTCCCGATTTTATTACAGTTACCGTTTTCGAGGAACGAGTGAACGAGTTTCGAGGAACCTACAACTTTTGATGTAGCTATGATATCGGGATGGTTCTTGGACCAGAATTTATTACAAATTAATTACATTGGTTAATTAGTTCAAGATCAACCATATATCTTGACCAAGGGTAAATTTCACCGCAAAAGATTATTTATGACAAAAAAATCGATTTTACCAATAATAATACATTATTACACCAGACCGTCATCAGATATTGAGCTAAATGTTACTCCTTTGACTTTGTGGAGGGTAGATCAACCTTATTCAGGTGTGTAATAAATTATCTTTGTGTTAGGTTATACGAAATTGGCTCCAAACCGTAAAGGGTTCCAACGAATTGGTAAAATCGATTTTTTTTGTCATAAATAATCTTTTGGGGTGAAATTTACCTTTGGTCAAGATATAGCGTTGATCTTGAACTAATTAATCAATGTAATTAATTTGTAATAAATTCTAGTCCAAGAACCATCCAGATATCACAACTATATCAAAAGTTACAATTTTGGAGGTGTAGGTTTAATTACAAGCTAAACCGACCACTCGTTCCTCGAAAACGGTAACTGTAATAAAATCGGGATTTGTTGTAATAAATGTGACACAAATTATAGTACAGGTTTCATTGAGGCGGGCTAATTTGGTCACTGCAGATTATGAGCACTCCGATCTACAGAGCTATCAAGTTAGTTGACAATTTACATTGCGAGTTTATTTCTGCGAGTCTCAATATTGAAAATTCAAAACTATCATTTTATCGAAAAGCCAACCCTGTTACACAAGACTATAAGCTAAGTGGCTTACTTCTTCAAATAGTTCTTGAAACTACACTATACTACTAAGATCCTAAGATCCTACGAAGAAAACATCTAACGTATTGAGAAAATTCATAAGATGTTTAAACGCTACTTGGCCACGAAAAACGGTTGGTTGTTTGATCATTATCAACCACACTCCGAAAACACAAAGCGGCAACAACTATATTTAGGGGAATATAAGACTTACAACTTGGCAATGCTGTAAAATAGGCGCGAGGGTCAGTGTGTTAATAAACACGGACATACATTTTAAGTAAAGTTGTTGCACCTGTTTTTTTAAATATTGACAGGCCAAATACTCCGGTGCTATTATTTGCGAATTTTTATCGTTCGTTTTCGTAAATAATTTGAAAATTATTAGTTCAATATTAATTAAATACAGAACAAATTACAAAATATAAGTCTTAAAAATCTTCATAGCTTGATTATTTTTTGTTTGTTCGTCAGCAGTTTTAATTTATTAAGGAAATTGTTTTTTAACAATTTAACGATCTGTAAACTCTAGTTAATGCTTCATTATTATTAATTTGCTAGAAGGTTTTGACTTCAAATATCGTATATACGCTCTTCGTGTACTTACATATATCTTTCTTAATTAATTACGATTTATTTACAATTAGAACACCCAAATGCGCTTAATTTATGTACATTAAATTTATATCTTAATTACTCTACGTATAACAGTATCACATCCGTTATTAATTTCAATTTAAAAGTTCAATATCTTCATTTCCGCGTATAATTTAATAATACTCGTATCTATTACGTTATCAGTCCGTCGTTAAAATTCCCGATCGTACAAGTAACATGCAAAGAAATAAAATAATAATAATTATTTTATCTTACCATTCAATCAACATAAAATTTATAAGCAAATTAATTTGCCAATGTGCAAAAAAAAAATTCATATGTTAACTAAGCAAAAACTAAAATTGCGTAATATATTTTTTTACTTGCCTCACCTCTCCGGAACTCTCGACAGTCAGACCTGTAATATATTTTTTTTTTACATAAAATCCTACACATAAATAATTGTTTTGCTGTTTTTAAATAAAAAGGTGAATCTCATTTAAAATTCATCTTTCATCGATTCTACGTTGTCTTAGGCATTCTTATATCGAATTCTATTGTATAATTTACTAATAGTTGTTTGCTGAAAAATAATCTGCTATTTTTTGTGATCACAAAACTGTTCATTTCCTGTGTTATTTTAATAAAATGACCATTTGACGAATTTTATATAAATTCTAGTTACGTGGCGTGATATCTTCAGAATTCAAAACACAAACATTCAAACAAAATACAAAAATCGTGTCTGGATTATTAGTAGGAAATTTATCTATTTGCCTACCAACCTACCTAATTTATTAGTAGCTACAACAAAAAATCAAATTTCGTTTTGTATCTCTTCAAATATCCAAATCTATATTATTATTGTGTGTTCTTGAACTTGTTTAACGTTTTTTTTTGTTGTGTGTCTCAAGACCAAAAAAATTAAGAATTCATAATAACATGGTATGTCTTGTTTAAAACATGCATACAATTTCTTTAGAGGCTCACACACACGCGGCACGATGATTCATCTGCGGTTTATTATGTGCTCGTATATAGTTTTTTCTCCTTATGCTTAGTGGATGTTGAGTCAGATTATTTTTATTTATTTATTTATATTATGCCGGTTTAAACTAATTTATGGTATCGTACGTTTTGTTATATAAGAAGTGATGATTAATCTGAAAGATTGAGTGAAAGTATCGTTTATATTATGTTCAAAGTGTCTGGAGGAGAATACAGAAAACATTAATTTAATGACACATGTTAAAGAATTTCGAAATTAATATGAAGGTGTTATAATTTAAGAGTTGCTGGGATGTTGTTGATTAATTTGATAATGGTAGCTGGTTACTGGTTTATTAAAGTGTGACTTTGGGGCTACAGCGTTTGCTAATTGTATTATGGGTTCAAATCACAAATTCGCCTTTCCACGTGTGCATCTGTATTTGCATGATATAGGAAAAGATGACTTTGAAGTTTGTTGTCTTAAAGTGTACTAGATTTTCGTCATCAGTTAACGTATTTTTAATATTATTATTCACAAATTAAATACATCATAATACCTAATATATTTAAATTTAGTAAGTCAATATTCCATTTAATTATTAGGAAACCGAATTGAAGATATTTTAAAATGGTATTAAGTATGTGGCGGTAAGAATATTGCAACCAATAATTATATAATCGTATACATATCGAAAATTATTTACATATCGAAAATAAAATAATCATCGCAAACTCATCGCTAACTCAACATATGTATATCACTCTGGGTTGCATCTTTGTTCAGAGTGTCGAAGATAGTTTGACTTCCGGCGATTGTTGTTTGTATAGTTATTTCATAATAAATTGTCAAAACAACTAATAGAACTTAATATAATTTCAATTCAGAAGAGCGCCGATTTGTAGAACTGCAGAGGGAGTCGGTAAACATTGAATTTTCGACCTTATATAAAGTAGCGAAAATTTTTATTCGCTTTGAAGACTGTAAGTAATTCTCGGTCAAATGCAAATTATTTCTTTCGGCGTTTTGGGCTTCATGAAAAGACGTGCTGTAATACTTATGAGTATCTTATATTCAAGGGTGGGCATTAATAAATACATGTAATTCAATTACGTAGTTAAATTACTTATATGTCCAGTATGTAATTTATAATTAGTATTTTGATTACTTTAAATTCTAGACGTCGTATTTGATAGTTTAGTTACAATATTTTTCGATTATTGTATTTAGTATTTCCATTTCATAAAATTATATTCCATAAAAAACTACAAATTATGTATGTAGTATGTCCAATAAAGTTTTCTAATTTACCACTTTCAGATACGAATTCTTTGTTGTTTGGTTTATTGGGGTTTTTATTTAACGAAATGTAGTCTGAAGCCACATCCGTAGTAGTTGTCATCTAAAACTACGCTAAATTTTAAATCCAAATCTAAATCTAAATTTTAAATCCAAACATTTTATTCCACGGCTCAAGCTTTCTCATGTTTGTTCAAATACTACAGTAACCCTTCCGCGTGGAACACCCCTCTATCCCTTTCAGAATGTCTCCACAATTTCGCCAAACTTGATCAACATAGTGGCCTATCAAATGACCATAGTGGCAACACGGCATGTTAAACTAGAACGACAGGCCATGAAATGCATTTTCGATTTATTGAATTAGCTAAATATTCCTAAATCAATTACACCCCTGTATCCCCTTCAGAATGTCTCCACTCCATTAGGCCAAAGTTGACCAACATAGTAGTCTATCAAATGACCATAGTGGCATGTAATGACACAGCATGTTAAACTAGAAGGACATGCCGTTCAATGCATTTTCGATATATTGAATTAGCGAAATTTTTCTTAAATACACCCCTGTATCCCCTTCAGAATTTTTCCACAATTAAGCAGAAGTTGACCATCATTGTGGCGTATTAAAAGACCATAGTGACATCAATGACACGGCATGTTAACCTAGAACGACATGCCATTCAATGTATTTTCAATATACTGAATTAGCGAAATTTTGCTAAATTACGCCCCTGTATCCCCTTCATAATATCTCCACAATTACGCTGAAGTTGACCATCATAGTGGCGTATTAAATAACTATCGTAATATCAATGACACGGCATGTTAACCTAGAACGACAGGCCATTCAATGTATTTTCGATATACTGGATTAGCGAAATTTTGTTAAAATACACTCCTGTTTCCCCTTCAGAATTTCTCCACAATTAAGCCGAAGTTGACCATGTTAGTATAGTGACATCAATGACACGGCATATTAACCTAGGTCGGCAGGCCATTCAATGCATTTTCTATACTGAATTAGCGGAATTTTCCTAAATTACACCCCTGTATCTCCTTCAGAATTTCTTCACAACACGGCCGAAGTTGACCAACATAGTGGCGTATCAAATGGTCATTGTGACATCTCCACCATACTTGGGGGAGCGCAACAACGTCCCGCGTGCCCGTGAGAGTCGAAGCCGTTAGCCTCTACAATTATTGCATTTGTCTAGTTAGTGTTTCGGCTGGGATAGCAGAGACACCATCTGCATTATCTTTCGGTTGAAAACTTTCGGCTAACTTTAACAGTTTGCATAACAATACATTCAAATTGGTTTCAGTTGATGTGTTATTGAAATAAATTTTTCGGCTGATGACTTTCAGCTGAAGAATGTTGATCAACAGTGACGTATTTATATACTTTCGGCTGAGAAAGCGAAGATACTATCTGCATTATCGATTTTTTTTATCTTTCGGCTGGAAACTTTCGGCTAACTTTAATAGTATCGAACAAAATGTTAAAATTAGCTATAGAAAAAATTAAACAAAATTCAGGTAAAACTAGTACAAATGCTTTTGTGAATAATATAGTGTTGGTGTGAATGATCGTATTATACATATTTAATAAAATCTAATGCAAATTTATTATATAAAATACCTACATATAAAACACAGAAGCGAAAGGTGATACCAGTGAATCTAATTCACCAGATGACGACCAACATAATATAAATCCAAAAGCACCAAACGAAGTTCAACAATCTGCAGATATTATAGCAATTTGAAGGATATTATATTCAAACCAATTCTCAATTAGATTTCAGTGATAGTGGCAGTGAGTACATTCCAAAGAGTAACGATATATCGACCGACAGTGAAACTGGGGAGTGTTATAGTAAGTATAGTGTTTATCTAACAATAAGTCATCACCACAATCGGCCAAATGCAGTAATTTTGAGAGTCTAGCTCCTCAGTCGGAATCGCAACGAACACCAAAAAGTCAAAAATCGCCAGGAACGCCAAATACTAAACGGCCTGCTTGGAGCCCTATTACTCCAACATTTATTTTAAATCAGGCACACGATAGTCCAGAAACGAAAAGGCGTTATGTACGAAAGCGTGGAGTGCATAAAGAATTATGGAAGCCAGCAGTATCTAAAAAGTCCTATAATGAGGGTTTGGCACATACCAATCAAAGTGGAAGACACATAATAGGAAGAAAATTGGGAGCTCCGTGTAAGTCGAATTGTAACATGAAATGCTCGGAAAAAATTACGCAATTAGACCGTAAAAACAATTACAAGCAATTTTGGTCCTTCGTTCGAGATATCGGCAATGTAATTACCTCATAAAACATGTAGAAGAATCCAGAAAAATTCTGGCAATCGTATCACGAAAATTGAATCGTAATCCTAACCGGCAGTATTTTCTACCAAAATGGACCGAAAACACAATAATCATAAAGCAGAGGGTAAATAGAAATAGACTATTAAATACACTGATTAAAAATATAAAAATATTGTATTTTGTAGGTGTTCAAATTGATGTTTTAAACACGTTATCAATAAATCATCAATGGATTACAACTGCTTTTTAAAAAAATATAGCAGGAAAGGGAACTGTAGAAAGGGATCTGCGCGGAACCTACAAAAGACAAGCCAACCCGACAAAACTAGTAATGTTTAATGCCATTTGTAACCATATAAAATCGTTCCCGTCCATAGAGTCACATTACTGCCGAAAACAAAGCAACAGAAAATATTTGGATAGCAGTTTAAGTATCGCCAAAATCGATAGATTGTTTTTGGAAAAAATGGTGGAAACTTCGATTTCACACGATGTGACCGAACACCATGAATCGCGACATATTAAAACAAAATTTAAATTTAGGGATCCATGTCCCCAAAAAGGACCAATGCGATGTGTGTGTTTCGGACGACAACTTATCTCTAGTGGAGAAAGAACACCAGCAAGCAGCACAGCAACAACATTTATTTAATTAGGCAGAAGCTAGAAGATTAAAATAGCTGGATAAACGGAAGCCCAAAATAATTCTGAAATAACCGTTGCCGTATTTGATTTTCAGAAAATATTGATTTTACCACAATCTAGATCGTTAGTATTTTATTATAAACGAAAGTATTTTGTTTATAATTTTATAATTTACTGTTTAAATAATAATACGAGATACTGCTTTGTTTGGCACGAGACAATTGGCAGACGTAAAATAATAGAAATTTCCAGCTGCTTAAAAAAATTTATTGAGTTTTATCCAAATTCCAATAAATTTCGATTTTGGTCTAATAATTGCCCCGGCCAAAACCGAAATATAATTCTATTTGGGATCTACTCATGGGCATCTAACCATTATAATATTACGATCCACCACAAATATTTAGAGAAAGGCCACACTCAAAATGAGGATGAAAGTATTCATTCATTTGTGGAGAGAATGGCTAAATACCAGGAGATCTTTGTACCTGAACAGTGGTATCAAATAATGAAATGTGTGAAAATTAAATCGCCATAGTAGTACCAGAAATGTGCCAAATGGATTTTTTTGATTTCAAAACGCCAACAAATGGTTTTAATTTAAAAAAAAATGATAACAATGAAAAATTGTACACAAACAAAGTAAAGTAAATAATGATTAACCGTGAAAATTTGAAAACTTTAAAATATAAGGTATAACATCCAAGGGGAATTTAAATCACTCACAGTGGTAAAAGAAGTTGAATCAAAACCAAGAGGGAGGAGAAGATCCTCTAAATCAACTGCTGCGACTTTAAATTTTGATCTAAGGCCAGCATACACTGAGCCAATTCCTATAAACGCAGCAAAGTACAAAAATTTCGTGAATTTATGCAACAAAATTTGTATTAATTCAGCTTACAGTAGTTTTTACATAAACATTCCATACGTAACTACCGATACTAATAATAATAACAATGTCTTTAGCTCAGACGAAGAATGAATTTTATTACATTCTTATCTTATTTTTATTTAGTTTTAGGTACCTAATTAATTTTGGGTTCTACTTATAACTATTATAACAGTAATTAAACGCCCAATCATTTTTAATTTATAAAAAGTTTCAAGAAATTACTCAAGAAAAAATACAAGATAAACAAGAATTGAAAACTTATAATGCCTCTCCTGAAAAATTGTGTCTGACTTCTCCATTTTTTTTTTCATTACCAACTTTATTATAATTAATAAAAACAAGTATGTACAATAATATTAAGGTTAAAAAAGTTTCAGAAGGTAAGATAAGTGAACCATTGGATCAAATAGACCACGTGACTGGTCCCCTGATTCTAAATTACAAAAAAAAAAAAGATTTTACTTCTATTTACAAAAATAAGAAATAAAAACAATATAATTTACGTTTAAAATTAATAGAATATATGTAATAGATAATTATAACTACTATTCTAAATTTATTACACATGAATATATTAAAACCTCTTAAAATACTACATTTATATAATTTTTCCTTCTTTTATTATCCGTCCCGTATTTAAGGTATCATTGTGAGAACGTGAACAATTTTTTTTAAACTACTTTTGCTGACACTCAATCACGGTGGCCTTTTTGTAATCGAACTTTTTCGTTCAATTCCAACTGCGTAAGTTTTTTGTTGAAAGCGTAATTTTCCGTTTTCAAATCGTCCTGTCTGATAGAAATAAATGTTCTTGTGCGTGTGTTTGGCATTGGGAACCCAAAATTTCATTGCGTGGTGTATTTCGCAACAATAGCAATGCTTCATAATCTAAATCGTCATGCCACCATTTGCGGAGTAGATTTTTTGCTGTCTGAACATGAACATGAGTGTAATGTGGTGACGATAGCAATGGTTGAATTACCAATGCAACGCAAAAATTTTGAATTCAGCCGATGCGAATTGTGGATCACCATCTGGTTCCAACGTTTTCGGTATTCTGTGAATAGCAAACGATTTTTTAAATTTCAAACTGACTGCTGCCCATGTTGTTGACTTTAATTCTTGAAAATCCATAAAACCGGAATAATGTTCGGCAATAATGATGTAGTCTTTGCCCTTGAACGTAAACTTGGCTGTAGAAACCAGTTGAAATGGATAGTCCTGCAAAACCTTTTGTAGTAATGGTTCCTTTGTTTTTGATCTTTGAGTGCGTTGACATGTCGGGCACTTTTCGACAAATTCCTTAATTTCCTTTCTTTGTCTAGGCCAGTAGACGCGGCTTCACGCTCTTGCTAGTGATTTCGACACACCTGGGTGACCTTTGTGTATGTCAGCCAACACTTTTGGACGTTCAGCTGTCGGGACAATAATTTTATTACACATCATATCCGGCATAGCAAATACTGCGTTGATTTTGTATTCTTCGCGCTCTGTCGCACTGTAAACGCATTGGCCCCTGTGAAATCGTTTTTTTGAAAACCGTTTCCAATGGTTTAAGATCGGTTTCGATGTCCAATTTTTTGCCATAAAATATTATCGCGGCTGCTTCTCTGCCGATTGGTGGATACATTTTTCGGCTTTCGTTAATGCCCTGCTGGAACATGCGATTGTTTTTTTATTTTGGAGCCGACAAGCTTTAAGAGCTACGGAACTTGCATCGCAGGAAATTTTAACGATTTGATTTCCATCATAATAACCTAGAACTGACGTTGTTGCAACGACATCGTTTAACTTTTCAGAAGCTGTTTGTTGGTCAACATCCCACACCCATGCGGTATCCTTCAATATTAATCTTCTCAATGGTTCTGTCAAATCTGAAAGCTTTGGAATAAATTTTGCAAGGTATGTTACTGTACCAAGCAATTTCTGCAATTCATTGCCATTAGCTACAGTGTTGTTCAAACGATGAACTGCTGCACCTTCTCACAACCATTGATCAATCTCACAAAGATTGGATATTAAAACATGTCCAAGAACTTTATACTCTATTCTTGTTTTATTCATATTTACTGTGATTAAATGTGAAATCAGCATCTTTTAATCGATGCATTACCTTTTTTGTGATTCCCTCTAATATTTCCGCATAAAGAAAAATATCATACATGTCAACCTCGCAATTGTCGGTGCCTTCTGTTCATAATCTGCGAAAATATTTCAGGTGCAGAATGTACACCAAACGGCATGCGTAAATATCGGTAACGTCCCCATGGCGTACCGATGACCAAGTAGGTTGACGTTTGTTCAGTCACTTTAATCTACCAGGAACCATGTTGACAATCCAATTTTGTAAAAAACTTGGCCTTTACTACTTTTGCAGCTATTTCTTCTACTGTATTCAACGACTTTTATGTTTTTATTTAATTCGACTGGATCCATACACACTCGAAT
The DNA here is from genome assembly GCA_932526605.1 of Nephrotoma flavescens. Classification (NCBI taxonomy): domain Eukaryota; kingdom Metazoa; phylum Arthropoda; class Insecta; order Diptera; family Tipulidae; genus Nephrotoma; species Nephrotoma flavescens. Next base: position 130,887,066 of record OW052222.1, on the reverse strand, counting down.
TTTTCGGTTTTTTTTTCTACCACCAACATAGGGCTTGCGGCCGGGCTAGGTTCAGTAACTGTAACAATTCCTTTTTTCCTTTATCTCTAAATGCAGTTGGAACTCGACGCGGCGGAATTATTTTGAACTTCAGATTGTCAACAAAATCGATATCAAACTCGTAATTGTTGCAACAACCCAACTGTATATTCGCTTTATGAACGCGTTTCACTAATCCCAGCTCATCGCATAAATGTCGACCGAGCATTGACGTTAAATCCTCGAGAATTACATACTTTAAAAATTAACTGTCCTGATTTTTGCGGCGATATACACCATACCTTAGTTCACTTATTTCGTTGACTGCGTGTCGAGATTATATGTTGATAGACGTTTAGTTGCGATGAAATGGATGCTTTTTTCCGCGGTATTAGGTTGCAGTGAGCTCCTGTGTCAAAATCAACTAACAGTTCACCGTCACCGAATTTCAATGTTTCAATAAATTAGTCTTTTTTAATTGAACACATTTCTATTCCTTCCTTTTCACATTTAATACTGCTTACGTTATAATCATACTCGCTCTCGGCACTCGAATCTGAGTCACTTTCGGATTCATTCTATTTTGTTCACTTTCCCCGATTTTTTATATTTGACTTTTTTTTTGACTTTTTTCCCGATGATTTTTTTTTAAGCGACACATTTTTTTAAAATGACCATTATGGCCGCACTGTTCACATTTTTTGTTGAATGCTGCACATTGTTTCTTACCGTGTCGTGTGCCGTAGCGCTTATATTCAAATACGTCGTCGTCCTTTTTATTTATTTTGTTTACACTTATGATGATGATTGTGCAGGCGCCGATACATCACTCGGTGACTTTATTTGTTTCTCGGTACGCTCTGCAGTACAGCAAATTTCACCCGCTTTGGCCAATTCCATATTATCTTCGACCCACATTTTTTGACGGGTATTTTCATTGCGAATTCCTACAGCGATTTGATCCATCACTTGTGCTATATCCTCAACGCGCAACTTGCGTTTTCAAACGTTGCAAAAAATATTCGAATGGTTCACATTCTTCTTGCTTAATACGATGAAATTGGTACCGCTCATACATTTTGTTGCACTGTGCAAAATATTTTTTTAATTTGTCGATAATTTGGATCGTTTGTGGCACCCAAATTAATCACGAAATTAATGTTAATGCTTGAATTTCGACTGTCTTTTTTGTCACAATAAAACAATGACGCAATAATAAACCGTTGCTATATCATACGATATCAAATGTTCTGATGATGACGCGTCACATTTACCGCTATTTTCACTTTGTTTACGTTGTGTGTGATATTGACAATTTTATAGAAATATTAATATTGTTTTTCTTATTTCCGATTTAATACTTTTCAATTTTACAAATTTTGTAATTCAAGTATTAAAACCACTTCTGACACCACATAATACATATAGAAGTATCTGATATTGAGAGAGCCGTGGTATAAATGATAATACGTGTGTATCGATTGAATGATCTTTAATAACTGGTTTTATAAGCGTGTGTTAGTAAAGAATCGGGTGGTTTATATTTTTATACGTGGCAAATGTGTGTTAAATCAGACAATTATCTCTGGTAGTTTTGGAATGAACAGTTTAATGGCCTGGAACTCCATTTGGACTTCGAAACGCTACACCAAAATTCCATCGTTTTATCAACAAAATCGTGATAGAATTCGATTCCGTTTTTGTATATATTGAAAACACTTACTACTTCATTTGGAATAACTCTTCCAAAAATCATCAAATTATGGCGTTAAGATCAACACATTACAATGTTTGTTTGGGGCAAGCAAGCTTGACTTTCTCAGTCAAAATTTTACATCTAATAGCATTATGCGGTCAAAAGGACAAATAAATGCAATTAGAAAATTCACAGCACTGCAAAATGCTAAATAAATTCAACAATTTGTCGCGATACAGTAACTTACAACCACCGATTCATTCCAAAACTCGCAGAAAATTTTACCCCAATTTTCAAACATTTGGCAAGTCTTCGTAAAACTCCCAAAACACCTCAAAACTTTTGTTGAACCGAAGAATGTCAAAATGCATTCATATATAGCTCTCCTTAAGCGCATCCGCTAAACGACTCAAAATACAACAGATACATCTGATTTAGCAATAGGCGCGGTCTTACAGCCACTGCATAAAGATACCTTGGGGCCTTTTAGATATTTCTCCAAGAATTTAAAAAAACGTGTTTAAAACGTCTCTAATTCTAATAAACTCTGCAAATAATTGGTTTCTGGAAGAATTTTGAGTATGTTGAGGTGGACTTATATATTGTAAGAAGTCCCGTAATAGATTCGCTTCTAAGGAAAATTTTCTTAAGATTTTCAGAGAATGGCAAACATGTCACTATCTAACTTGTCACTTTGTTTTTATAAATATTTGCATTTGTGTGATATCTCCACATTTACCATGGGTGGGTAGTGTGGGTAGTCCTATCTGGTATTGATGAAAATCTTAGGGTATAAATTCTTTTTGAAGAGTTATCACTGAACCAACTTTTAGCAAAATAGCAATTTTAAAATGTCATCCTCACTAGCACTTCAAACGGGTTGACAAAGTTGACATATTAATCTATCAAAAACTTATAGTGACATGTCTTGCGCTCCTCTTTAACGAGCTACCCATTTAATGCCACTGTAGCCATTTAATACACCACATTATTGTTCAACTTTGATTACATGGCTTCTTTGATTCAATACATTGAAATGGCGAAATAATGCCAAAGCAAACACGCAATGGCAAAAACTCGTTAATTTTAAGCGCCAGACTCTTCAAAGAATTTCTAAATTTCTTAATCAGGTGTAACCTTTCTTTAAGAATTTGTATATTGATAAAATGTAAACAACATAACCTTTTAAGATTCTCTGAATCAATTTCGGCTGATATCTTTTGACTGAAGTGCATCAATCAAGGATGTTGTAAATTCAAGGAAGTTCTGAATTGAAAATATACGTTACGAGTTCAATACATATTAAAACGGCCATACATCGGTATCTGCTTAGCTCGGTATATAAAATACTTTCCTACATGAGGAAGCTAACCACGTGTCCGGTAGCTTGAGACAAGTGTGCTTATCATTATTAAAGTTGGATGGAGTTACTGGGTGCAGGTCTGTTACTACACGTGAACCCGCTTTAGTTATGATACCAACTATCACATTTTCCTAATTTTTGACTCTATTGTCGAAACAAAGACTAAAACTAAGATTCTGGCGTTAAGACTCTTAAGACTATTTTTATGAAAATATTTTTGTTAAGATTACTATTTTTCAAGTCTAAAGTCTTAACTGGTATTCAGGTAAACCCGTCCTAAAATTGTGTTGTGAAAACTCTTCGAAGACTGTTGGAGCCCGATTGTGACGAAAACTGTCATAATTAAGACTAAGCTCAAAACGAAGACAAAAGGTCTTATCTAAGGCAATTTCTTTAGTCAGTGTCTGTGTTTCAGAATCAGGATGAAATATACCAGTTTGAAAATGGTCATAGTCTGTGACCTACTGAGCACAGCTTTATTACCATCAATTGCACAAGTTGCGAACGCTACATCGTGAGATCATAAGACATCATTAGGCGGGAAAAAATCCAAATTAAACACGAAATCAAAACCAGAGGCGATTAATAATATTATTGGCAGTTTTGGGATATCGCGCATACTACGGAATTTGAGTTACACATTAGCTGTAAATATGAGAAAAATAAAATAGCATAAGAAAACTGACGAAACCAGAAGATTACAGCAATGGATTAAGTTTCTTGAAGTTTTGAAGTTCTATAAAAATAATATAGAGAGTTTGTTAATATTGTACATACATCAATTTAAGCTCTTTCAAAGGCACTACATCTTCGCAAGTTGTAAAACGCGCTCCAACCATTAGAAGCCGAAAGAAAGTATCTAGCATTTGAGCGTGAATTGCTTACTATCTTCCAAGCAATTACATCTACTTTTTCGAAGGTCGGCAATTTATTATCTTAACCGACCAGAAACCGATTATTAGAGTAATTTCCTTTAAAGTGGAACGCACCCTTGCTCCCCTGTGGAGGCACACCACTAAGAGTTTGTCACATGATTCACTACAGAACTTCAACACAGATACACTTTCTCGGACTTCCGACTACGAACTAGTAAATTCTTTTGTCCTACAAATCAGCACTCTTTCAAATGGAAATTAGGTAAATTTCCATTAGCCTTTTTGACAATCTATTATAAAATAACTACAGACAACAATCGTCCGTACATTTCAGAGACCATGTTTCTTAATATTTTCGACACTGCGTAATATTTCACATCCAAGAGTGCGAGTGTAACTCGCAAACTTTTCACTTCAAGATATTTTTGGTCCATTATGAATAATGTAATGTAACCTTGAGAGCAACCGACTAAATGGCACAGTGGTTAAAGCTTTGGCATTTGGATCGGGAGGTACCGGGTTCGAATCCCGATAGGGGCAGGATGCAAAAGTGAAATTTTATAACAGATTACGATCTGGGATGAAATGTAACACATCTATGTCCCCCTGGCGGTGTGAAAAACCCATGGGCCGACCCATCTTCCATGTCAGTATAGGCTGGCATGGAGCTTGCAGATGGTATTAAATCTATAGCCGTACGTCTTCGATTTGGCAGGTGATGCGTAAAGTAAGACGGATAAAATAAACCGCAAAAGAGCAGGGAGTGCTTCGGCCCAAAACAGATGGCATGGATAAAAACAAAAAACAAAAAAAAAACCTTGAGAGCAAAACCTTGTTTCTCGGTCCAACAGTGTAAAATTTAACTAAACACAACTTGTGCTTGCCCACACCTCGCCGCACAAACAACCACTCCGCCATTGTATATAGAAGACATTAATATTAAAAATAAAATTAAATTTAATTAAATTAAATATTATAAATTAACAAATTAATAAATTGATATAAATAATTAATTAAACAAAATATTATGAAATAATAGTAACTAACAAAATATGTTTTATATTGGTGACCACAAAAACAGTATGCGTAAAATGTTACAGCGGCGTGGTGTGGGGCGCAGTAAATTTTTTTTATACATATAAGCGCTTTCAAAATCAAAGCAGCCGCAAAAGTTTTGGTAATCAAGGTCCATTTCTTACATCCGAAAGCACAAGTCATATTTATGTGCTAATGTTAAGTGCGAGTTTACACGACTGCAAAAGGGCCTGGATTTTATACCGTGGTATTCATAACCATTTTGTTTTGCTGTTATTGATTTTAAACCAAGGTGTTTCGCGCTATTGTCAATCGGTATTGAACTGTCTTTGACATCACCTGCAGATCGAAAACTCTGCCAGACCTTTTGAATTTACAACGCGAAGTTTCAATACAACTTTTCTATTTAGGGAAATCAGTCGCCAGATTAAACGGGACAGGCACGAGCGCAAACCTTTGTCGCACACCAGTTATAATTTCGAAGTCGTCAGATACTGCTTCTTCCACTACTATTCAACACATTGAAACAGATGTTGTTAACTTACACAGTTATTTTGGGATTTCGTTGAAACCGGGTATTTTTTTTTGTAATTTCTAATAACTTTGTCTACTTTCTCTACTTTGAGATATGTACACCACACACACCTTCTTGTTGCAGTAGCAGCTCAACTTAGAATTACGCAGTCGAGAAAATTTCAACCACGTTTCTTCTCAGCTCACGATTCGTGTTTTTGATGGCTAAGGCTCCTGGATGGAAGTGCAAAACAGATACTGACACAGTCAGGAATTTGGATGTGGCTTTCCTGGCGCATGGATATTCTGTAAGGGACCTCTTAGTGATGCGAATTGACGGTATTGATCAACGAAGAAATCATTATGTGACCTTGGTGGCGTTCATCCGAAGGGCTCGTGTTTTTCATTGTTCTAGTCTTAATTTTCAGTGGCAACTTACCGGTAGCTCTGCACGGAGTATTAAATTTTTAATGAATCGAATCGTGCACGGTAGTCTTTGCTGGTTAATTAAACGTGGATTCTTTGCACGTATATTTGAAAGTAACGGACATATGATGGCGGTAAATATTAGAGCCTCTATATGATCTAGCAATTTTTGCAAAAAATTGGAAACATTTTATTGTTGATATTTCAGTTGAAAATCATTAAAAGTATAGAGAATAACACGTTAAGCAAGAATCAAACGTTATTTTTGGTAAAGAAATCGCGGTTATTGGAAGTTCTGAAATTTGAAGACCAACCACAATTTGGCATCAAACCTTGCAAGTGAGCGAGGCAAAATATTGCACCAATTTAAATGCGGCTCTACTCAAATTTCCTTAATTTACTCAAAACGACCAATAAAACCAAAATCCGTGACAATAAATTCAGTAAAAATCAGTAAGGTCATAGATTTTCGCAAAATGTTGAAAACATTTGATTGTCGATATTTCGGTTGAAAATCATTTTAGTTAATGAGAATAACATATTGAGAAAGAAAAAAACATTAATTTCGGCAAGAAAAGAGCGATTATTGGCAGGTTCGAATGTTGAAGTGTGGTCACATTTTGGAATGGAATCTAGATTGCAAAATATTTAAGAATCTATGACAACAATTTTCATGCAGTAAAAACCAGTAATTCCAAACAACAGCGATCTTCGCAAAAAATTGATACAACTTTTTTGTCTATATTTCGTTTGAAATTCATTAAAGGTAATGAATATGAGAATAAGAAACAAATGTTAATTTCAGTAAGGACAGCATTGTTATTGGAAGTTTCGAGTTTTGAAGCCCGTAGCTCTGCTCAAAATTTCTCATTGATGGTTTCTACTCGCCATCAGCCGGAATCTGCTTGTTCAACTAGTTTATGTGTTTCTATTTATAAAAATGGAATTTCCTACAATCACTTATAAAAAAAATTTCAAAAAATGGTCTATAAAAATAAGGGGTTTCGGTGGAAGATTTTAATTCCTGGAGAGCAGGCACAATAATGAAAATTGATCAGCATGCTCTGTAAATAGAGATTAAGTTATTTCATTAATAAAACATAGGATTTCCAGAAATAAGTATTGTAACAAGGGGTTTCTACGTGTAATTGTCGCTGATGGGGAGTAGGTACAATCATAAAACTAGATAAAAATATTCCGTAAAGTTTATAGAATTTTATTAATAAAAGGTAGGATTTTCAAAGAACACTCATACAAATTTAAAAAAAAAATATCTTTTGAAATTATACTGATGATTCTGGCTGATGAGGAGAAAAGTATAAATCTTGAAACTTGGTCAGTATACTTTTTTCAACTAGTTTAAGTTCATTATTGTAAGAGGTGAAACCTTCAGAAGTCTCGCATACAAAATTTTTAAAAAATATCTTTTGAAATCCGTTAAAAATTATCCCTTCTTAATTATTACTTCTTAATGCACTTAAATGGTGAGATATAGTAGTTTTAGTACCATACCTACCGGCCAAATAAAGTAATGGTTAAAGCTTCGGCACTTGGACCGGAATCCCGGCAGGGTGCAAACGAGAATTTTCGTCATCGATTACGATCAGTGAAGTTATTAAAAACACAAGTAAGACCCTCTGTTGGAGTACAAAACTCAGCGCCGACGCACCGTCCATTTCAGTGTACTGTAGTTGTGCTAGTAGGTGAATGGGTGGGTGGATGTGTGCGAGAATGAAAAAAGGGGGTATTAACTGACCTTAAAACTACATTAAATCCATTGGATAATGAAAGTATTAATTTTAATTAATTTTTTTCTATTGAAAAAAAAAGAATCTGGAGAAGAACTAAATTGTTTTTGGAAGGTACAGTTTAGCACAATTAAACTAAAGTAAAAGATATAATTCAATATTTAAACAGATCTAAGGGATTTGTGGGTGTGATAAACCCGTCAGATATTGTCTGCCAAAATACGTCATTCAAAACCATGGCTTGTACTTTAAATATTTGTGAAGAAAGGGAAACGAAAATATCTTCTGTGGTAAACAGACAAACACAAATTATGTACCACATCAAAAGACTGACGTTAAGATGATTATAGAACACAGGATCAGTTAAAGGTCTAACGATATAGCTAAAACAACATTAGTTGAAAGAAAATAATGCCTTTGTAATTAAACCGCAGCAAAAGTGTGAGATCGTCCTGAATAGAAAAAGTACCTGCCATATGCTAATAATTATTTATAAATACAAATTTATGAAATTTAACAGGCACATAATATATCGTTCTCTACAAAACACAAATCAGATTTTAATTTGATTTCAAATTTAATTAATTTAATAGAAATTTTTTTTTTAAGTTTTTTGAGGTTGGAAATATTTTTTTTTTTTCAAATATTATTTGCAATATTAAAAACATACGTTGTTTCGTTTATTTAACCTCGACATTGGCATTGTAAATCGTTTATTTCTATTGCTTTTTTCTAAACGAATTTCAATTAAATCTCATTGCCAACATTTCATTTTTGTTGTTGTTTCATTTTCTTCAAATAATGTATTTTCCCATCCAAAAATAACAAACATAACAAAATATATATATTTTTTTTAATATTTTCATTTCCTTATAGATTATTCCAATATACCGAACTATATAGTTTGGTGGTAATGGTGCCTATATATAGATTACTAAAATTGTAGAATTGAATCAACGTCAATTAGAATATTTAATCGATTTTCTACATAAAATTAAATTTTAGGTTTATGTTTTAATCGACATAAGTTTTCCCGGTGTGTGTTCTCTTCTCGTCATACCACATACATTTTCTAAACTAACTGTTTAATTGGAAATACATTAAGTCTGTTTTATTATGTATACACGTAAGTAACACTATTAACAGAAAATGATTTCCCTTGATGAATTTTGAGCCAAGTGGTTTTGCTAATCATTTCACAAGTTTCAAATTTTATTTATTTATAGTACATAAATAACAGCGTTAATATTTTAGTAGATTGGTGGAATCGTTAATTTATTTTTTCGACAGCCGTGTGCGGTATTTTCCTGGGTAAATTTTCTACGCTTCTTTACAATATGAAATCAATTTGTTTGAACTTCCGTCAGCTCGGTTATGTACATACACATACGGAACATGTTACACAACTTTGGTATTTAGACATATGAGGTGACATGATATTATTTTAGTCAGAATTTGATTAATTGTGTTTTGATTGTTTAATAAATGTATTATTTTAGTTGATTCAACTTCCGTATATAACAAGGCCAATTCATTATTTCTATGAATCCACATTTATTTTGTGTCAAATAATAATTTTCCACCGACAATAAAAACAATTTGAGTTCTAAATAAAATAAATTATTAAATTAATGGATTAGTACTATAACAAATACATAATTTCACGTTATATAAACTCCTCAGTCACAACAAATATTTTACGTAAAGGAATTGTAGGCAAGTTTTGCAGTTGGAAAGCTGTATACTAACATGGAAACAGGTATATTAAGGACAATTTTAATTTGGTTCATATAATCGAAGCATTGAATTTGAGTTTTTCACACGGCGCAAGTTTTGCAGTACCAGACGAAGAAAATATAAATACGAACGAAAATATAAACTGATTTACATCCTTTGTAATTCGTCTTTGGTAGTTAGGGTCTTTATGCTTGTATTCATTCTAAGAATTTTTGACTGTGTTAGTTGTAAATTTGAGGTTGATTGCCATAACACGGCCAATTTGGCTTAATAGTTGTGTTATGCAGGAGAAAATTGTATTCATAGGTCAATGGTTGAATATTTCCCCATCAACCAGTGGATTTTATCCCACTTTAATTTTGATATGGCCTCGTTTCATTTCAATATGCTTTCGCCAAGTTAACCAAGTATTTTGCTCCATTGAGACAGGCGGACATTGACCTTTATTTTCCATTTTTTTAGCCAGATTTCGATTTCATAGATATGTTATTACAGATTTTCGGATGCCGTTTGTGGATGTTATGGATGATACGATTGCCGTATCATCCACGAAAATAGACTTCATAACTTGCAAAGACGATGGGACAGAAAACTATGAGGTGGTTGGTGAAGTTGATTGTGTATAAGTAAGTGTCGATTATCATAGTTGTTGTCACACAAATAGACACTAAATGGTAGAATTTCCTACGATTGTAAATTTAATTCGAGAGTATACTGAAAATAGACCAATATACGGAACAATCACACAAACACCATTACAATCGAAAAACCAAAGTAAGTTAAGATTAATACCTCTATTCCCCTAGTCGCATCACTTCAAGTAATGTGACTACTCATATATTCTCGGTTACTAAATAATTTCTCAACAAAATCGTTCTGGCTGTTCTTTAAAAGCGATGCCACATACACATTTCTACCAACGACTTCTAAAAACAAATTTGTCATTTACGCATTAATTAGAGCATATTTTTGACTCAAATTAATGAGATAATATGTAAAATATCTCAAATTAGTAGCTAAAACAATAAATTTGCAATTATTTAATAATTTTAATTGAAAAATAATCAATTTTCTATTTAGTCGTTTCTAGAAACGATTTTTGCTCTGAATGGTATAATTTTACACGTGAACGAACGCACAAAAATCTAAAACCGATTTCCGAACTCATCAAAAAATTTTAAACGTTTTTTTTCTCTGTTGTGTTTTTGTTTGATTACTTCAAAACAACTGTCAAACATTTCAAAGAAAATATATTTTTCATTAATTTAATATTTTTATTAAAAGCTCATCATAAATATGCGGTAGCACCATGATTAAACGTGCGATTACCATTTTTGACAATTTGAATAGAAATGGCGGTATAAACATTCAGCTCAAAACAAAATATGTATAAAGAATTGTTGTTGTAAAGATCGTCTGTATTTTTTCTTGTATGTGGCGAGGCAAAATAAATTTACGCACGAATCGTCTGTAATTAGAAGTGTATGTGGCAACGCTTTAAATCTTAGTATGCTGCTTTATAAATATTTCCTATCGACTGCTATCACTTCAAATGACAATTTCTATCACTTAGAATTTTGACGTGACAAATAAATAAAAAATAATTCAAACTAATGCAGCCAACTAAGATTTAAAAAATTTTCATTGAGAGTTTTGCACAAAACTATTTATGTGTCTATAGAGAGCTGTTTGTAGATCTGACGGCGAAAAAATTAACCTGATTGGGACTATTTTTGTATGTTAATTTTTATTTTCATAAAGCATGCCGTGCTAAAATTTCATATAAAAAAAGACTCAATAAGCTTATTTTTAATGCGCTAGATGTCACTACCCCGGACATTAATAGTTCTCAATTATGATTCTCGCCTCACCACACCACTCGCCGTGACTATCTAAGTTTGTTATTTGCTAATTTTTTGTTATTTGTCGTTATAGAAACCATATAGTAATGTCAAAAAGTTCTAGTTGTTTACAAATAATAAAAAAAAATGCGAATTTATTCTATAATACGAAAGGTTATTATAGTCTAAATACAATGGTTGTAAGTACTTAAAAAATTCAAAGTATATAAACTTTCAACATGGCATTTTTTATATTCTCTAGGTATGTGACCATAATCTGAACATAAAATACCTAGATTTGAGACATTCAACATCTGGAAATCGACGAAATGTGGTTTTTCCAACATCTTGAAATCCTCGGGGAAAATCCTGGTTTTTCCATTTCTTCAACAAGTTTGATAAATTGTTGAGATGTCATAATTTTTAGTTTATTTCTTATTTGAAAAATATAATTAATTATTTTATTGTTAAAATATTAATAAAATATTATATTTCTAATACCAAAAATACTTTGTCACTTGACTCTCACCACCATATTTTAGGTGAGCATATATGACATTAGACTCGCTCACTGTGAGAATTATAATACCAAAAATTCTATGTGGTGATTTCGAATCGCCAAACGACACGCATGTGACGATCACTCGCTCACTGCGAAAATCATAATACCAAAATAAAATTATAGTGACGACTCTTCACCCAGTGACGAGTAAGTGAGATTCATAATAGACCTATTAGTAAATTTTGATTTTAAAATCTAGTAACCAGGAAGATCCATAGTCACGTCGCATGAAGTGATACGTCTAAGGGAATTGAGTATTTAAAGTTGTGAATCAAACCAACAAAATTAATTTGGACTACGCCCACTTTATTTAGTTATCACATACAAACTGACTTAATTTTACATTCTTCAAGGCAGAATATACAAGTGTAGCATTTAGTTACACGCGCATTTTACATTATGCTGATTAACTCGTTTAATTTATTTTAATATGAAAATATGCAAGTGTAGTAATTTGATATTTTGTTGACGCCCCAATTTGTTGTAAAACAACACAACGATGTTGCTATTGCAGGTGCTGATGGTATGACTTAGTCGATGTCTTAACTTTTTTCCCTTTAAAAAATCCGCACTTTCCGTCGGAACCCACACTATTTTTTATGGCTTCTGTACGCTATCCATAGTAACAATATAAGAGTTACTATACTGTGATTGAAATTAAAATTCCGAAGCTATATGTTATTGGTTTGATGAGCTGTGGCGAGTTTTTCAGTTTCCCGATGTTTCAGTTATGAAGATCATGAGTTTTCTAAATACAGCTTAATTTCCCGTTGATTGATGTTTGCTTGAAGTAATGAAGGTAGTATTTGAGAAGTTCTTATCTCTTTGTTGGTATACGTCCATTCTTTAATTTTTAACGTCTCGTTCTGATACTGGAGTCAGTAATTTCCATTTAAGTGACTTTCTGAATTATTATATGTTATAAGTCCGTTAAAGTTCTTTAAAAATAATTGTGTTTGCGTTAACTGGTTCAATTATTTCATTTTCATTAAATAGAAATTCACATCCCGCACTTAGTCCTTTCATCAATTGGGTGATACAATGTGTTTCCTTTATCTCCTGCACCTGGTTAGGCCCTCATATTGTAACTTCTTTCCTTTTCTTGCATTTATTTATAATCCCGTACATTCCATTTTGATTTATTAGATTCTCACTAAATTCTAGATAAATCTGTTTATTGATTTTGATTGTGGATCTCAATTTAACATACATAGTTCCATCCCGTCTCTATTTGCTCTTGGTAGTGAGATGATATACAGGATAGACATGTTCTTGATTAGCGTGGCTGCTGGTTCCGCATATTCTCTGACCTCTATCTCGTTCGAGTATGGTAATGTTTCAATCTCAGTTAACAATCGGTTAATCTCTGCTTTGTTCAAAAAGTTAGAGTTAATTATTCCCCTTTTAGCTAGTTGTGCGGCTGTAACTATTTCTTTAATATCTTCTTTTAGTAATTGAAGTCGATTATATATCGTTTGTTGAAATACTTCACTATAGTGCCCTCCTCCAGGTGTAACTGGTGAAACGATGCAACGTGACAGGAAGTTTGCTTGTCGTGTCCAAGTATAGAAAGGTTTAACCCCTCTGACTTAAAGGCAGTTGATTGCACACCCACACACTGATTTATTTGGTACCGGTCGCCGTATTTTGGGTGGGGTTGTTTATGTTACAAATTAAGCTATAAAAATGTGATTTTTCGATGCACGCGGTAGTACGTTCTGATATTTAGTTATGTACACATTAAAAATTCGTGGTTCGAATTTAGTTTAAAATTTATTTGATAAGTGCTGATCAGTTTATTTAGGTAGACCAGAGATACTTATTGTTTATAGCGAATCGCGCAGTTGTGTGAAAATAATTATCAGTGTAATTTATTTAGAAAAAGTGGATATTATGCTGTATATCGGGCATTTGTCTTTTTCAATAAAATATGAGAATTAAAACGGAGCAAAGTAAACTGAATGGTTCTGTGAAATAAAATTCCTCATATGCATTTTTGATACTACCTAGTGCTGTGCTATTACAAAGACTCGTTTTTATTGCTTAAAAGTGTGAAAAGGAAATAAGCCAAGAAAAATTAACTGAGCTTAGTGTAACTTTAGATTTAATTAATTATAATATACTGAGATAAGGCAGCAAGTGGTTAGGCGAAATTTGATAATAAAAACTATGCGATAATAGTTATCAAATTAATTAAAAGTGAAATTGAAAGTGAAACAGTCTTTGTTTATGATTTTTCACATTTGTTCGTAAATAAAGGATATGTATTCATTTTGTAATACTACTCGACGTGAATTTCTTTTATTCAATTTCATCAAGGTTACTTATTTCACGTTACTGTCGTAATTCCGCTTAATTTGGTTTACCTTTCAGCATAAGAGCTTAAGAGTTTTTATTAGGATAAAGTGGTAAGTGTGATCACGAGCAACCGCGGTAAGTTGATCCATGCCTCTTCATTCCCTTCCTTATGTTCCTTTTTTTCTTCCTTCTAAGTGGTCTAAGCGAGCTTGCAGTCAACTCCAGCACCACCCACCCCCTCCCTGAGCCTTAGTCGGTTAACTGCGACCACGCTGGAGCTCTGACTGTGGGAATACAACTTTTCGGTAACGGCCGATCTTATTTTTGGAAGTAATCTATATATGCAACCCACTCAGGTCTAACCAAGCCGTTACACTGGATTTCATTATGTCTGATGATTTGTTGCATTTTTTGGGTAATGGCCGTATTTACTTTGATTGTTCTCTATTATTCCGTTTTGACTGCTAAGAATATCGTCCCAGTCGGTTGCGGTGAACCGGCTAACCATTTCCACGCTGAGCCGATCCAATGATTGACCGTTTGGCTCTTGTAGGTTGGCTCCTGAGTTCTCCTAATAATTTCTTTATTTCGCTAATTTGATAGGTTAACTGAGGTTTGAAAATTCTTTCTGGGCTGATTTCTTTTGTTTTCAACTGTATTTTAGTTAAGATAGCAGTTAGATACTACTGTAGTGTTTTATTTGTAGACATTTAAGGACGTTGTTATTGTCCCAAGGCACGATCTGGATAGAAATGACTTTTTATTATGAGAGGTTTTTGATGTGGATTTTTTGTATCCTTTTCTCGGAAGCGGTGCTCACTGTGATTTTATTATCTTTTATCGCAATTTATTTCCTGAATCTAGGTTTTTCTTTCCCCTGTCGATTACAATTTCGTATTTCTTTTTCCCCGAATTTCCTATCTCTTTTAGCGGAATTTTGATACCTGGTGTTATGGTTAAGGTATTCTCCCTCTTCTATCAAACAGCAGCCTATACATTTTCAAAGTGTCATCTCCGATAATACAATCGAAGGTGGTTAATTCATTGGCAACGACACCAAATTTTTTAAAGATTGCCGCAGTTATTTTCTGGTTTATCACTTCCCGCTGATTTAATGATGAAGCTTGCTTAATAAAATTCTTATTCGCACCAGTAGCTATCAATGAGGAATTTTATTATTTTATTATTGTGGCATTTATACTCTAGGTATCGTAGGCTAGAGAGGCCTCTGTTGTAAAATTTATTTCATTATGTTCTTCTATTCCCAAATCTTCCTCTTCCTTATCACTATAATTTTTAATATAGCGTTCGTATGGTTCATCTACTTTATCCTGTTCCAAATGAAATATCCTTTGCTGTTTAGATGTTTTTAAGCTGGCATCTGAATTTAATTTCCTCTTGAAACTAAGGCTCTGGTAACTGGGTCGATTCATGTTGTTAACTTTATTTGTTTTTACGGACTCGTCTACTGGTGATGGATTATGATTTTGATGTTGATGGTCGTAGCTCTGCTGATGCTGGTACTGAGGCTGTTGATATTGGTGTTGTGATTGGAAATTGTACGCCATGTTTCTTTATTGAAGGGACAATCTTGAAAGTGGTTTTGGTGTAACTTGCTGAATTTACTTGTTGTGAATATTTGATTGACTGACACAACTACTGCTTTGTTGTAATTGTAAAGTTCAAGTTCTGAATTTCCAGGCGTGACGAATATGCCTCGAATAGGCTTGCTGGTCATTGGAAGGCAAGCATCTTTGATACATTGCCTGACAATCCTCTTACAAACACATCTGATGCTCGATTTATATAAATTTCACCCAATACGTTCATAGTGTCTAAATTATATTGATCTGTTTTTACTTGATTTATTATCCGCGATAGCTGATGGTTCACATTTGCGTCAAATTCGTCAATAGATTGTTTACCGAGAGTCAACGTGCTCAGCCGATGCTCCAGTGTTCTTTGATCCTGCTTGTCGGCGTAGTGGAGTGACAAATAGTAGTTAATTGAACTCCAATTTTCGTTGAAGATGTTGTAAGATATTAATGCTGAGTCGGCTGTTCCTCCTATCGACTGGTGGATGAATTGTAATTTTTCGCGATATAATCGTTTTCCTTTTACGATCTCATAATCAGCAAGTATATGCTTTCCACACTATATAACCAGGAAACGTAATGGAGTGGGTTTCCATCGAAGACTTGTAGTTCTTTAACGCAGTCAGGGAGTCTACTTATTTCCCTTAATTCGTTTTCGTTTTTTATGATAATATGACAACATCAATTGATTGGGTTGGATTTTCCAATTTGTTTAATTTTTGCTCGATTTTCTTCGTGAGCTCAATCTTGGCATTGAGTAATTGTAATTTTATTTTGAAAAGATGGTTAATTGTTTTATTATGGTTTTTGTTAAGTATTTAGTTTGAAAGCGTTCTATCATGGATACCGAACTTCATGCCAACTCGCTAGAGGGTTTTGTTTCCGATACCTCCAATACCAATTTAATGCAACTCCTTTTAAAACAAAGCCGACCTCAGTCAAAGGTTCTTCATTCGTTAAATGCATAGATAATGCTAATGTTTCTAAATGGAATAGAAACAAATTAATGGGAATGCCCGTTGGTGATCCATAAAAAGACAAGCCACTTCGTGATAAACCACGGGAATCGGGAGCATATTTAAATTGCTTTGGATTAGGCTGTATAAAATTCAATTTGACCAACGTTATTCTGAGACGAATGATGAGTATTTGATTGAGGTATGTAAGTACCATATGATTAAAATTAGCGGTAGCCTGCGTTATTATAGGAG
The DNA here is from genome assembly GCA_932526605.1 of Nephrotoma flavescens. Lineage (NCBI taxonomy): Eukaryota > Metazoa > Arthropoda > Insecta > Diptera > Tipulidae > Nephrotoma > Nephrotoma flavescens. The sequence continues at coordinate 130,870,148 of OW052222.1, read as the reverse complement.
GCTCTCGGTACTGCGAATTTTGAGAGGTACCTGCGACGGCTACCGACATTTGTGGCAAAGTAATTGCTGGTGGCTTATACATCTCATTTGCGAATGTTGACTGAGTTTTGACTATTCTGGGCTTGTGTTTTGATAGGTGGCTCCTGCAATGGTTCTCTAGCGTTACGCTTTAAATCATAACTGTTTATTTAGCGATAACACCTGTTCAGATAATTGACGAATTTGCTCCATCATACAAGCCATTTCGAAGACTGATCTGTACGCTGTGAATCAGTAGATGTTCCCGGTATAGGAAGTGTTTTAAGATTATCGCCACAGTTCTCAACCATTTCGATATGTACTGAGTTGGTTTTATCAATCGATTCATCCAGTTTGTGCTGGTCATTTAGGAAGTTTTGTAGTGTGCCAATTAATGTTTCACAGGGTTGTAGAGCATTTCTAGCTTGTCCGGCATATGTTGGAGAACTACTAACGGCACGTCTTAATCGGCTTGCAACATGAAGGAGTTTAGACTCGATTGTACGGTCAGACTGTACTTGTTGGTCGGTTTCTAAATTACGAATGAAATTAATTTCCTGCTTTAGCAGGACAATTATATTATATTATTATTTTATAATTATATCTAATCTTCTCCTTTACTCGTAGGAGAAATAGTTTTTAGTACTTAATCGAATTATATGACTATATGATTTATAACTAAATCTAACAACTGTTTAGTTCTTGCTTTACTTTTAACCGCAAGAATCACACTTCATCTTTTTGTCTCAAATTAATTTTGAGAAGCATATTAAAATTAAATAACAAATGATTTTTTTTATGGGTAACACATCCCAATCAAAGAACTGAAATTATCACAAAAAAAATACGTAGTTGTAGAAGTGATTTAAACTATTTATGACCAAATCACTTATATCACAAAACACAATCTTATTTTTTGTACTTTCATGTTATTCAACTCACTGAGGTTCGTCTAATTTTTAATTAATTCTATATAAAATATTTTTTTTTATGCATTAAATAAAACTAATGATACAAATACATTTCTCATTATTAATTTGTTGAACTTCTCACTATATTTTCCCTTTTTCTTCCTTTCTTTTTTCTTCGAAATTATTTGTATATTTTTCACTTTTATATCGCACGCGCGAAATGGTCGCCAAAACTGAACTGATCTTTCCATTTTTGTTCTTTTTCATCCTCGCTAAAAAAAATCGTAAAAAAATCAAAAAAATGAGTGAGTCCAATAGTACTCTCAAAGAGATGTGTAAACATGGCGTGTGTATAGTACGTGGGTACAGTTTACTTTGAAGGACGAAATAATGCAATTTTACTAACCAGAGTTTTTCATTTGTTTATTATCGTTAAATTGGTCTATTACTCTTTCGGTATAATCGACGCAATTGGATTTTGGTAGCTAAAATAAGATATATTATATACTGTCGACTATAACTTTAAAAATTTTCATTGAAAAACTGCACAATATGGTCGTCCCATATCTAGTAGTAAATATATTTCGATCTGAGTTCATGTGCAAATCGAATTCGTCTCGCAGGAAGTTTATAAGTGGTTCAGCTTGAGGAACAGCAACAATAATATTGAAATCCCCGCTCATAATCACCGGCAAAAGATGATAGTCTCCTTGGAGAATTTTTGAAATTCTTTAGGATATGGGGCAAGGACGAAATGTATGAACTTCATTATGTCTTCAAAAGATTTATTCGGCGAGGTTAATACAACTACAGAAAGCATCTTATTCCCATTGAGAAGCTGAAGTTCAGCCGTATATATATCATCAATGAGTTGTGTTGTTGTTGTGCTCATACCAATTGTTTGTCCAACGATGATTTCTTTATGCGAGGTGACTGTATGGTATGAGTATTCTATTTGAATTTTTATATATTGTTAATCCGGCAGCTCACTCACTGTCTCTCTTGAACTGAACGCAGATCTGGAAAAGCAAGAAAATTGAGCATCCTTGCGTGACTGTTTCAGTTAGGTCGAGGTGATGTGTATGACCTAAGACTCTGACAGTTCAATGTTAAAAACCAGACGTCATTATTATCTCGTACAAAATTCGCCATTACAACGGATAAACCGGATTTGTGGTGAGGCGCGATAGCTAATTTTGAAGAAGACCCATTGAGGTCCCATTTTTACGTCCATGGTAGACGACATGATCATCGATAGCCGACGTGATGAACAGTCCTTCGAGACTCGTTACTCTTGCTAAAGCAATATACACAATTTGTTAACTGTGTCTTTTATCGTAAGAGTATATACTGACTATCTCGTTGTAGGTACCACCGTGTGATGCATGAATTGTGGTGGCACATGAAGGTACGACGCTTTACATTAATTGTTGTTTATGCTTATAATTGTTGTTTCGATTAATAGTTGAGCTTTTTCTAGAAATGGGCCCCAAACATCGGTCGATATTCCTTTTCTGCGCCCATCCAGCTTCAAGCCACCTGACCTTCTTGCCAACTTGTGAATTTGACCCGAAATCCATCCAGAGTCGTTTGTCATTTTTTACTGTCGACGTTTTCATCGTTCTCGTTGTCCTGGTTAGGATGCCTATGCATTCGATATACTTTAGACAGCCCATAGTTCCATTCGCCAGTCCATTTGTTATACGTCAATATTGGTTTTGAAAAAGTACGGCAAATTATTTGTGTCCACTATGCTCATTTTATGGATCTTTTTACGGAATTGCTACTCCGGCAGCCCACTGACCATCTCTATTGAACTGAAAACAGCATTCAAACGTAGGAATATTAACAAGTTCGTCATTGCGCAGCCAGGTCTCGAAAACCAAATGAATTGAGCATACCTGCGTGACTGTGACCTGAGACTCTGGCAGTTCAATGTTAAAAACGAGATGTCATTACAACCCCATTCAGTAGAAGACATGATCATTGATAGCCGACGTGATGAACAGCACCTAGAGACTCGTCACTCGTGATAAAGCAATATACAGCAGTTGTTGACTGTGTTTTTAATCGTATGAGTATGCAATTTCGTAATCGTAATTCGTATTTCGTATCGTAATTTTTTTTTTTGATTTTTCTGATCGATGGAAATGTCGATGGTTTCTATTTCATTCATTAAATTAATTTTTTCATTTCCCTACTATTATACATATACATAAAAGCATGCGATGTATAGTAAAAATTGTTTTTGTTGAGTTTCTTGCTTTTTTTTCAAACGAAGTAGGTATACGTCATTTCCGTTCGTTTCATTTACAAGTTTACTCTAATACAAAAAATTTTGGTAGGCGCGCGTAAAGATGTTTACACATCAAAAATCAATTTTTGATGTTATTTGCACTGATGTCGTACATCACAATATCGTAGTCAACATTTAGAAATTTTAAATGAAAATTTGCTGACTTACTCACAACGTACATCAGGGCCGACATGTTGTAACCATTGCAGTCATTATTTGCGCTTCGACGAAAAAACCGTACTACTTTCATGAAAATTTAAAAATGTACATGAAAGAAAAAAATGTATACTGCCAAAATACCGTTATTTTATCGAAAATGCATCGAAGCGAAAATAGTGATAGTTACAACATGTCAGCCTAGGCGATTCGCATACAATATAAAATTCAAACACAATTTAAAAACTCTTCGGAATCGTTACAGAATATAACAAGGGGTTGAATGCAAGGTGTGGAAAAATGCTTTAATTTGGATGATGGCATCTTTATAATAAACGCTGAATTGATTGGAATATTTGAAGGTATTAAATTGGCTGTGAGTGAAGGGGAAAGGAAAATGCTGATATTTTCTGATTCCAAAAGTGGTGTATGCTTGATAAACAGTGGAAAAGGGGTACCTCTTAACTACTAGTATGCGTAGAATCGTAATAGTCTTATGTATGAGAATTCTCTTATGAGACATCTCGTAGTTAATACTTCTGTGACTATAGGTCAAAATTACATGGTTGGTTGTCTATTATTGAGTCTATGTAATGGCAATTGCAAAAAGTCTACGATAATGTATTTGGACAAAATCGCGTGCGGTATGATTGGTGCAGTCTAGTAGGTTCTATAACTTTTAAAAATTTCATACTTTTTATATCACTATTGATATTTTATGTAGTATGTTCCAACGTACTTGTAGTAGGACACTACCAGGAGGATGTTTGAATTTGACAGCAAGCCAATACGAACAAAATCCCAGCTAATAATTATTTAGTGTAAATTTTAGAAATTTCCTTAACTATGAAGAGCTCTTGATATTTATCAACTAACAACCAACTAAATATATGTATAAGGGAATGACATTTATTATTACTTTTACAATTATAATAAAAAAAAATAACCACCGTTTAGCTGCACTTTATATACAGAATCCCTAATTTTATAAAATTTTGTAATATAAAACTAGCAATAAATAAATTTCGCCTAAATTGCATCATTGCATTATTAATAAAATCTGTAATCCTTGTTCACACAAACCAAGTTTAAGAATATCATTTAAAAGTTGAATTTGTTTAATAAACTATTTTTTAAATTGCTTTTCGTTAGATTTAACCAGCTGAAGCAGGCTGTACATACTTTTGCAATTTAAAATGTATCATTTCAATATTAATAACTAGCTAAATAAAGTATTTTACTTTCGTGTACTGTTTTTCAAACAAAAAAAAATCTATACTAGGTATATACAAATTTACAAAAACATATCCATCATTTTTAAAATATTTAAAATTTAATTTTTTTTTGACGAAACATCCAACCAAACGATATTGGAAAATATTTGTTTTGCGCGCTATGTGTACGAAGGATGAAAATATTGTTTGAAAATTTTCTAAATGTGCATAGCTCTATTGGAAACATCAATAATATATTCCAAAAAAATATAAAAACTTCAATTCCCGCTTTGTTATTTTTTTCGATCCATATTTTCGATTGATTGGCGAAAAAATTTATTTTTTTTTCGCTTTCCACTGAATTTTTCATTACGCTTTTGTTTTTGTAAATTTTTCATGCACTATTTTCTTCCTTTTGTTTGGGTGTATCAACATTTTCCCAAAAGAAAACTAAAAACATTATTTGGTTTTGTAATAAATATTTAAATTTATTTTGGTGTGTGTTGGCTTCAACCAACGACATTACATGCATTAAATCAAATTTTTTGTTGGCGAGTGCTTTACTTAACTTTACTTAAACTCAATAGTCTTGGTTATTTACAATAATATTTCGGGGACATTCAAATATCACTGAAAGGGTTTAGTTTTTATGCAATATTGTGTTTATCGAAATCCTTTAACACGTTTATTTGTATTTTAATAGAGCGCAACATAGAACATGATTGCTTGAGCAAAATGTTGCAACCCGTTTTTTTAAACACAACTAAATTTCTTAAATTTGAAGGTTACTTTTGTTAAAAAATTTAAGCTTTGCCACTTTTGTGAAAATTTAATAAATTTTAATGTTTCTAGTATTGCGATCCATAAATTTTGCGCATGATCACACATGTTTTCGATGTATTTATGATAGTTTAAGTTGTGCCAGAATTACTAGCAGGCCGACGGGTTATTTTGTATTATGGCGACATGTCAAAATTTCATAGCACGGTTTAACTGCATCTATTTCCCTGCTTTCTACTTCAACAAAATTCCAAAATAAGTTACAAATTAGAACCGCCCACTGCCCTTTAAAATTTGAGTATTGAAGTGTTATTGATGAATTATTTAGCCCACAAATGAAAATGTTTTAGTATAAACTATGTTTTTTCTCAAATAGTATCATTTTCATCGTTGGAGTGATAGCATTCTGCTTTATTCTCCAAATTTTAAGAAAATTAAAAATAAATTATCCTTGATAGCCGAAGTTACAATACAAATAATATTTGCAATTTTCACTAATTCTGGTTTTAAATATCAACTTAAAACATTTTAAAATGTTCATGTCTTCTTTTATATTTCCCAAGTATTTAATAAAATTGGACACAAAATTTTGACTAATAATATTCCATTTATTAATACGGCATAACAGCAAATCAATAAGGCGCTGATGTCGCAAGATTATCATCACGACCTTGGATCGGTGCTCATTTTTAACACCCAATCTTCGATAATAATTTAGAAAATGAATGCATAATTATTACAAATTTCCGCATAAAATACAATACATATTGATTTCCTATCTGTACATAGTGCCAAATTAAAAAATAATAAACAACGTCAAGTAATTGTTCAAGTAAAGATAAACAACGTCAAGTAATTGTTGCTCAGCTTAGTATAAGTTTTGGTTACCGCATGAGAACAGGATAAAAATAATTGAAAAGTGGTAGAAAATGACATCATTTTCCCCGCGCTATGCCAGTATGCCTGATCCAGTTGCAGTATGCCTCTTCCAAAAGCCCTGGAACCCAGCTTTAATTCAATGGCCTAATCATTTATTAAAATGAAATTAAAAACTGATTATGTAACTTTAAAGAAACTAAGGCGGCCATATCCCATATGGGCTGTACCCAGCAAAATAAATAAATATCTTTACGATACCAATAATCTAATGAAATTTTACCACTAGGCTCGTGTATTAGAAACGCATCCAAAAATTACATTTTATTATTTGAAGCAATTTCGAATGCACATGTTAATCTAGTTTATATTGAATTAAAAACCTGATGAAAAATGTCAACTTTATCAAGGCATTGCAGTTATAATAACGTCAATATATCAGTATTAAAATAATGACAATTTAACAAATTAAAAGCCAATTCGCAATGATTGGACTAATAGGTAATTTCATTCGTGAGCCAAAAATTTGTGTAATTTCTGTTTTACAAAGAGAATAAAGAATTACTTAAAATGATATTTGAAGCTGTCATAAATTAAACTTTGGCATAAATTGATTTTAACATTTTTCTTTCTATTCCACCATATTTTACTTATAATAACTATACTCGTTTACAATCAACATAAGTAAATTATGATGATATGTCTAACGATGTCAAAACAAAATTCTGTGGGATGGTAACATTAACAGATTTCTATTTAAAATCTTCAGAAATAGCTATAAAGAGCTTTTTCTTTCATTGCTATAGGTTTAGGAATATTTCCTAAATATTTTGATAAATTTACATGTTAAACCATCCATCTAGTAGATATCTAAGGTATTTCGTTCATGTATTTTCAGTAAATCGTAAAGCTGAGTAATGTCTGAATTATATTTGGTTAATTGTTTATTGGTGCTTAAATTGATGTTTCGTGCTTCAATCCAATTTTTGATCATTTTATTTACTTTCGTTTGGATTGGTATAGTATTGTTATTTCGATTTTCGAGTTGCAAGTAAATAAAATACGCCAAAAAAAACCAAATTTGATGCATGCAGTGCAAACCAGTGCACCAAGTGGCTAGCATCAGCGGTATGTTCAAATTTGATTAAATGGACAAGATTCAAAATCTCAGTTTAAGTTAAATAAAAATGTATATCTCTTAAGAACTTCCTAAACCGGAAATAGTTCTTTATGTTTGGAGTTGGTAATAATAACAGCAAACTATGATGAGCTCCTCAGTGCCAGCCGTACGTTAGGATTGGCACAATCTTCCCGCTTCGATATGACCCCATATAAATTTATTTGAAAATCGTCTATAACTTCCAAAATCTTACTCAGCCGGAAATAGCGATTAATGTTTTGAGATGGTACGTAAATAAGTAACTGCTGACCAAGTGCCAAGTGCCAAAATCTCAGTTTAAGTCATATAAAAATGTATCTCTTTAGAAATTCATAGGCCTGGAATGGTTCTTTGGGTTTCGAGTTGATAATGATAAGGACAAACTATGGTGAGCTCTCCAGTGCCAGCCGTATGTTAGCATTGGCACAACCTTCCAGCTTCGATATGGCCCTATATAAATTTATATGGAAATCGTGTATAACTTCCAAATACCTTATGATTACCAACGCGAAAAATAAAGAATCATTTCCGGCCTAGGAAGTTATTAAGAGATATAAATTTTTATTTAGCTTAACCTGAGATTTTGAAACTTGGCCATTTCCTCAAATATGAACATTCCGCTGGTGCTGGCCTCTTAGTCAGCAGTTACTTACGTACCATCTCAAAACATTCATCGCTATTTCCGGCCCAGGAAGGTTTTGGAAGTTATAGACAATTTTCATATAGATTTGTATGCAGGGTCATATCGAAGCGGGAAGATTGTGCCAATCCTAACATACGGCTGGCATCGGAGCGCTCATTATAAGTTACCCTTAATATTTTAACATATAATATTAACATATAAAACACAATACATATTTCCAAGTATTTGTTTTACACGAACAACAACAAATAAATGAAACAACTGTGATGGGATATTTTGTTGTTGTGTTTACAATTTAAATCGTCTTATAGAGGTAAACATGAAAAATTGCGATGGAATTCGTGTAAATAAAAAAAATGAGTGAGTCCATTAGTACTCTCAAGGAGATGTGTAAACATGGTGTGTGTGTAGTACGTGGGTACAGTTTACTTTGAAGGAAGAAGGAATGCAATTTTACTAACCAAAGTTTTTCATTTGTTTATTATCGTTAAATTGGTATATTACTCTTTCGGTATAATCGAAGCAATTGGATTTTGGTAGCTAAAATAAGATATATTATATACTGTCGACTCTAACTTTAAAAATTTTCATTGAAAAACTGCACAATATGGTCGTCCCATATCTAGTAGTAAATATATTTCGATCTGAGTTCATGTGCAAATCGAATTCGTCTCGCAGGAAGTTTATAAGTGGTTCAGCTTGAGGAACAGCAACATTAATATTGAAATCCCCGCTCATAATCACCGGCAAAAGATGATAGTCTCCTTGGTGAATTTTTGAAGTTCTTTAGGATATGGGGCAAGGACGAAATGTATGAACTTCATTATGTCTTCGAAAGATTTATTCGGCGAGGTTAATACAACTACAGAAAGCATCTTATTCCCATTGAGAAGCTGAAGTTCAGCCGTATATATATCATCAATGAGTTGTGTTGTTACGCTCATACCAGTTGTTTGTCCAACGATGATTTCTTTATGCGAGGTGACTGTATGGTATGAGTATTCTGTTTGAATTTTTATATATTGTTACTCCGGCAGCTCACTCACCGTCTCGCTTGAACTGAACGCAGATCTGGAAAAGCAAGAAAATTGAGCATCCTTGCGTGACTGTGTCAGTTAGGTCGAAGTGATGTGTATGACCTAAGACTCTGATAGTTCAATGTTAAAAACCAGACGTCATTATTATCTCGTACAAAATTCGCCATTACAACGGATAAAGCGGATTTGTGGTGAGGCGCGATAGCTAATTTTGAAGAAGACCCATTGAGGTCCCATTTTTACGTCCATGGTAGACGACATGATCATCGATAGCCGACGTGATGAACAGTCCTTTGAGACTCGTTACTCGTGCTAAAGCAATATACACAATTTATTAACTGTGTCTTTTATCGTAAGAGTATACTGACTATCTCGTTGTAGGTACCACCGTGTGATGCATGAATTGTGGTGGCACATGAAAGTACGACGCTTTACATTAATTGTTGTTTATGCTTAACATTAATTGTTGTTTCGATTAATAGTTGAGCTTTTGCTAGAAATGGGCACCAAACATCGGTCGATATTCGTTTTCTGCGCCCATCCAGCTTCAAGCCACCTGACCTTCTTGCCAACTTGTGAATTTGATCCGAAATCCATCCAGAGTCGTTTGACATTTTTTACTGCCGACGTTTTCATCGTTCTCGTTGTCTTGGTTAGGATGCCTATGCATTCGATATACTTTAGATAGCCCATAGTTCCATTTGTTACGTCAATATTGGTTTTGAAAAAGTACGGCAAATTATTTGTGTCCACTATGCTCATTGTATGGATCTTTTGACGGAATTGCTACTCCGGCAGCCCACTGACCATCTCTATTGAACTGAAAACAGCATTCAAACGTAGGAATATTAACAAGTTCGTCATTGCGCAGCCAGGTCTCGAAAACCAAATGAATTGAGCATACCTGCGTGACTGTGACCTGAGACTCTGGCAGTTCAATGTTAAAAACGAGATGTCAATATAACCCCATTCAGTAGAAGACATGATCATTGATAGCCGACGTGATGAACAGCGCCTAGAGACTCGTCACTCGTGATAAAGCAATATACAGCAGTTGCTGACTGTGTTTTTAATCGTATGAGTATGCAATTTCGTAATCGTAATTCGTATTTCGTATCGTAATTTTTTTTTTTGATTTTTCTGATCGATGGAAATGTCGATGGTTTCTATTTCATTCATTAAATTAATTTTTTTATTTTCCCTACTATTATACATACACATAAAAGCATGCCATGTATAGTAAAAATTGTTTTTGTTGAGTTTCTTGCTTTTTTTTTCAAACGAAGTAGGTATACGTCATTTCCGTTCGTTTCATTTACAAGTTTACTCTAATACAAAAAATTTTGGTAGGCGCGCGTAAAGATGTTTACACATCAAAAAAATCTTGGGATGAAAAACTGGGATAACACATGCTTTATCTGCTCGTGAATTTAAAATCCTTGGATTATTTTTGAAAATAATTTTTTATGTAATGTAAAATTCGGACATACATTTTGAAATTTTTTTGCTGTTTTTGTAGTTTGTTTTAATATTTATAAACCGATTCCAAATATTATTTTTCTCCGTATCACTCAAAAATTACACTTTAAACATCGAATATAATTTTGGAGTATGGTACTGAATTGCCAATAGAAGGATGGCCACATTTTATCACCTAGGTTTAAAATATTTTTGATGTGTAAACATCTTTACGCGCGCCTACCAAATTTTTTTGTATTAGAGTAAACTTGTAAATGAAACGAACGGAAATGACGTATACCTACTTCGTTTGAAAAAAAAGCAAGAAACTCAACAAAAAACAATTTTTACTATACATGGCATGCTTTTATGTATATGTATAATAGTAGGGAAAATGAAAAAATTAATTTAATGAATGAAATAGAAACCATCGACATTTCCATCGATCAGAAAAATCAAAAAAAAATTACGATACAAAATACGAATTACGATTACGAAATTGCATACTCATACGATTAAAAACACAGTCAACAACTGCTGTATATTGCTTTATCACGAGTGACGAGTCTCTAGGCGCTGTTCATCACGTCGGCTATCAATGATCATGTCTTCTACTGAATGGGGTTATAATGACATCTCGTTTTTAACACTGAACTGCCAGAGTCTCAGGTCACAGTCACGCAGGTATGCTCAATTCATTTGGTTTTCGAGACCTGGCTCCGCAATGACGAACTTGTTAATATTCCTACGTTTGAATGCTGTTTTCAGTTCAATAGAGATGGTCAGTGGGCTGCCGGAGTAGCAATTCCGTCAAAAGATCCATAAAATGAGCATAGTGGACACAAATAATTTGCCGTACTTTTTCAAAACCAATATTGACGTAACAAATGGCATGGCGAATGGAACTATAGGCTGTCTAAAGTATATCGAATGCATAGGCATCCTAACCAGGACAACGAGAATGATGAAAACGTCGACAGTAAAAAATGTCAAACGACTCTGGATGGATTTCGGTTCAAATTCACAAGTTGGCAAGAAGGTCAGGTGGCTTGAAGCTGGATGGGCGCAGAAAACGAATATCGACCGATGTTTGGTGCCCATTTCTAGAAAAAGCTCAACTATTAATCGAAACAACAATTAATGTTAAGCATAAACAACAATTAATGTAAAGCGTCGTACCTTCATGTGCCACCACAATTCATGCATTACAGGGTGGTACCTATAACGAGATAGTCAGTATATACTCTTACGATAAAAGACACAGTTAATAAATTGTGTATATTGCTTTAGCACGAGCAACGAGTCTCGAAGGACTGTTCATTACGTCGGCTATCGATGATCATGTCGTCTACCATGGACATAAAAAGGGGACCTCAATGGGTTTTCTTCAAAATTAGCTATCGCGCCTCACTACAAATCCGCTTTATCCGTTGTAATGGCGAATTTTGTACGAGATAATAATGACGTCTGGTTTTTAACATTGAACTGTCAGAGTCTTAGGTCATACACATCACCTCGACCTAACTGACACAATCACGCAAGGATGCTCAATTTTCTTGCTTTTCCAGATCTGCGTTCAGTTCAAGAGAGACGGTGAGTGAGCTGCCGGAGTAACAATATATAAAAATTCAAATAGAATACTCATACCATACAGTCACCTCTCATAAAGAAATCATCGTTGGACAAACAACTGGTATAAGCGTAACAACACAACTCATTGATGATATATACGGCTGAACTTCAGCTTCTCAATGGGAATAAGATGCTTTTTGTAGTTGTATTAACCTCGCCGAATAAATCTTTCGAAGACATAATAAAGTTCATACATTTCGTCCTTGCCCCATATCCTAAAGAATTTCAAAAATTGAGACTATCATCTTTTGCCGGTGATTATGAGCGGGGATTTCAATATTAATGTTGCTGTTCCTCAAGCTGAACCACTTATAAACTTCCTGCGAGACGAATTCGATTTGCACATGAACTCAGATCGAAATACTAGATATGGGACGACCATATTGTGCAGTTTTTCAATAAAATTTTTTAAAATTAGAGTCGACAGTATACAATATATCTTATTTTAGCTACAAAAATCCAATTGCGTCGATTATACCGAAAGAGTAATAGACCAATTAAATGATAATAAACAAATGAAAAACTCTGGTTAGTAAAATTGCATTCCTTCTTCCTTCAAAGTAAACTGTACCCACGTACTGTACAGACGCCATGTTTACACATCTCTTTGAGAGTACTAATGGACTCACTCATTTTTTTTTACGTAAAATAAAAGATTAGTGTTTACTAAAATATCGGCAATTTCGCTTTCTCATTAACCAAATATTTTCTAGTTTAGCTGTTTATCTTACTTTAATTTTGTTGAAATGAAATTATAGGTTGATTGTTTTCGTTGCGAATAAAATGCGACGCTACACATTCGAAGAACACGTGGTGGTCCATTTTATTTATGATTTGTGTGTCGAAAATGGACGAACTGAAGAGCGTTAATACGTACCAGGAACGAATACGTGCCAGGAACATTTATTTTAATTGACTTTAGCACATCCGGTGCGTCGATTAGACCTAGATCACCAATAAAAGTACTTTTTAGCAATTCGCGTCTATTTTCAAGAGTTGTCAAGTTGTATGTTTTGCACGCGGTTAAATAAGGTTGTTGTCGCTGTATGTTTACGTAGTATAGTAGATCATGGTCATAAACCCATCCGTCTTTCCAGGTCAAGTAGCGTATAAACTTCTTTTGTATTTTACCACGTACGAGTAATATGCCGTGAACCCAGAATATATATGTTAGTAAGGGTTTTCGTTATAAAAACGTATCCGTTTAAATTATGTTTAATAATTACAAAATAATAAAAAATTGCGCTTGCCAAGAAATTCGGGTTTTGCCACAAAATATTTACCGGTACAAACTATATTTTTGGAATAATCAAAATAATTCTAATTTCAGTGACGAGGTTTATAATAAACGGAAATAATAAATAATTTACCTTGATAAGCGTCTTGTTGGATGGAAATAAGTAATTTGATGATCTCGGTTTGTAGATCAAACACTCACAATCACATGAGCGCTACACCCTTTTTCAAAATAATTTAAGTTTCATTTTTTTGTTATTCAAACTTATCTTTTGCTTTAACTAAATACAAGAGTTGGTGTAAACTTTTCTCATTGCTGTGTTGGATCCACCAGTAGTGATGCTATATTTGGTTTCATTCATTTTGAGCAGATCCTCTTCTGGTTTGCCTTGTTGGGGGATCAACGCCGCTTGTAAGTAATCAGGGAGCTGCCTGATCCATAGTTTTGTGATGACGTTGACCGTGAAATTTTTGCTGGCCATCGATTTGATTCTGTGCATTATTTTCGAAGGTTTCTAATCACCAATATCGATTTTGTTTAAAACCGTCTCTAATTTATGCTCTTCGGAGATGGAGTAGCGATCAATTAGGACTTTCATAAGGTTGTCGTATTTGTTATTGGGCGGAAGGTCTTGTAGAATGTATTCGACCTTCTCCGCTTGTGCTGCCGAGAGGGACAACACAGTGTGTGCAAACTTTTGTTTGTCGCTGGTGATGTTGTTCGCGTCAAATAATATTTCGGCTGATATGAACCAAATTTTCGGGTTGGTTTCCCAGAATGCTGGTAGCCGCATTAAATGTTTTGACGTGGCTAAATCAGGCAAGGGTTGCACGTTTTGTTGACGATTTACGTTATTTATTACCACGTTATTATTGTTACCGTTATTTGCCATGTTTTATTTCGAACGAGAAAATTAAACGGTTTATTTTTATTTATATGAAATTTTCACACGCACTATAAAGAATTTTGTCGAACTTATTAAAACATTTTTGTTTAAAAACGCGGTTTTTGACTCAGGAAAATGAATGAATTTTTAGAATTGGTGTCGGAATGGACACGTGTTTTCTAAAAACTGACCAGGGGATTTGGACGGTTTGTGAATATAGTGCGCTTACCAGTGGTCGGGGCTTAGGCCACTATATCACAAAACGGTTCCCCGAAAATTCTGCGACAAACAATCATGCCACAAACAATTATGCAACAAACAATTCATCGAAAAACAAATATGAAAACTACAACTTTACAATAACCAAGTGTGCGTGAAACCAATTGTGCAAACAACAATTCATCGAAACAAAATTTTTCACTATAATGCACCGGATTATTGTAATGAGGTGCATAATATATTTTTCAGCTAATTTTTTGCCATATTTTTTTTATTTTTATTAATAATAATTGCTTCGTCAACCTTGCAGACACAGATCAAAGAGTTTTTATCGCTCTTATCGCTTCTTCTGATAGTGCCACAAACGTTAAAAAATAACTTTTATAAATATAAACTATTATTTGTAACCCTTAAACCCGCGCTTTTCCAGAATTTATACAATTAATCAAGTGTCATTAATGAAGATGTCCTACTGTGCTTTTCGTACCACACAATTCATTAATTAATTATGTATGTATTTTCATATACAAGATTGTTGTATACTTTGGAATAATTCTTTATATGGGGAATTGTCCATTTTTAAAGAATAGAGCCAGAGGAAGAAAAGTCGAAAGGCGAGTTCACAAGATTTACAACTTAAAATATTTGTTACATCGCAAAATCGTAATTAAAGAACCTAAGAAGAGGTCTGGACCAGTTCAATATTTGTGGTGAACTCCACGACTCCAAACAATGCGAAAAGTCTCGCAATGACCCATCTAAGAGACGTTGTAATAACTGCGGTGAAAATCATACTGCAAACTACAAGGGTTGCGCAGTGTATCTGGACTTAAAACGCAAAATAAACCCTAAAATGAGAGCTGAGCAACGAATGCTGAATATGCAATCTAATCAGAGGGCCATGTTACCAAAAAATACATTAGTCACCAAACCAACGAGTGGAAACACACAAAACGATAACTTGGAGACATTTGCCAGCAGTTTTGCACAGCCAGGTGTTTCTTACGCAAATATCCTAAAAGGTAACAAACCGAAACCAAAAGCTCATTCTATTGAGGACCTAAACATTCACACCATGGTAAATAAATTAACCGAGACCATCCAAAGTTTCATGATGATGATGGAAAGACAAATGAGCATGATGATGCAAAATATGAATACGCTTTTGCAAATTATAGTCAAAAATCAAAAATGACAATTCTAAAAATAGCCATTTCAAATGAGAACGGGCTCTCGCAACATAAAGCTGAGGTACAAACATTTCTCATCGAACAAAATATAGACATCATGTTAATATCTGAAACACACTTCACAAAACAAATTTTTTTTAATATTACCGGCTATTCCGTTTATGACACCAAACATCCGGATGGAAAAGCACACGGCGGCACTGCAGTCTTAATAAAAAGAAGATTAAAGCACTACGAGCTCCAGAAATATGCTAAAGATCACATCCAGGCTACAACTGTCAGTTTGGAAGAATGGTCTGGGAAATTTTTAATATCGGCTGTCTACTGTCCACCGAAACACGCAATTAAAAAACAGCAATTTATCGATTATTTTAACCAGTTGGGAATCAAATTTCTAGCAGGGGGTGATTACAACGCTAAACATGTGCAATGGTGTTCGAGGTTGACGTCACCGACATCCCACATATTGGCCTACAGATAGAAAGAAAATTCCTGATTTAATAGATTTCTGTGTAATGCGAGGAATAGCACGCACCAATGCTCAAGTCGCTGACTGTTATGATTTATCATCAGATCACTCACCAATAATAGTAACACTAAGTACCCAAGCATTAAAAACTGAACCACCACAACGTTTAACAAACAAACTAACGAAATGGGTTCTCTTTAGAAACATAGTAGATGTAAATTGTCATCTTGATGTTCCACTTCGCACACCAGAAGACATTGATGCCGCGATAGAAAACTTAAGTCAAATAATGGAAATGGCTGCAAAAAAGCTACTCCGGAGAACAAAAATTCCGAAAAAAATATAAGGCTTGAAAAAATAACCAGATGGTCACTGGGCCAGAAGTGACTTAGAAAAGACTATCGCTTTCTCTAACCATCTACAAAAAGTGTTCACCCCAAACGAACAAAATAATGATTGCGTACTACCACAGCTTACGAGGGACGAGTCGAACCCAAATCCAGTAAAATTTAAATGGAAATGCGTCAAAAAAGTTATCAAAAACAGTATTAATCCCAAGAAAGCGCCAGGTCATGATCTAATAACTGGAAAAATGATCAAAGAATTACCAGATAGATGCATAAAATATATAACATATATTTTTAACGCGATTATGAGATGTGGATACTTTCCCCAAAAATGGAAAATATCTCAAATTATCATGATTCCTAAGCCAGGTAAAGACGAAACCCAAGTCTCGTCTTACAGACCAATAAGTCTACTTCCGATAATTTCAAAGCCTTTTGAAAAGATGCTACTACAAGAACTAATACCTATATTATCTGAAGGTCGCATTATACCGGATCACCAATTTGGATTTAGAGAGCAACACGGCACAATAGAACAAGTGCACAGAATTGTAAATACAATTAAGGTTTCCTTAGAACAAAAGAAATATTGCTCGGCAGTTTTCTTGGATATTGCGCAAGCTTTCGACAAAGTATGGCATGAAGGATTAAATTACAAAATTAAAACTCTTTTGCCTAAACAATTTCATGCAATTCTTGAAAATTACTTAGCCCAAAGGATGTTCCAGGTGAAACAAAATACGGCCACTAGTGATCTAACCGAGAAAAAGGCAGGAGTACCGCAAGGTAGTGTATTGGGACCTGTGCTATACTTGTTATTCACAGCTGACCTACCAATAACTGAAAAAATCGTCACTTCAACTTTTGCTGATGACACAGCTATATTATTTTCACATAAAAATTCTCAAACAGCATCGAGAGAATTACAAGAGCATCTACACAAAATAGAAGATTGGTTAAAAACTTGGCGGATAAGGACGAATGAATGTAAATCAACACATGTAACATTCACACTAAATAAACGTACATGTCCAGCAGTAAAATTAAACAATATCACAATTCCTCAACAAACAAACGTCAAATATCTCGGTCTTCATCTCGATAGAAGATTGACATGGAAAAAGCACATTGAAACAAAACGCAATCAATTAAAAATAAAATTTTCTAAAATGTACTGGATGATCGGAAGAAAATCGAAACTCTCTCTAGACTGCAAGGTTCTACTATACAAAGCGATCCTAATCCCCATATGGACATATGGTATCCAACTATGGGGCTCAACTAGTGCATCAAATATAGATATCGTACAAAGAACGCAAGCAAAGATACTTCGTAGCATTACAAATGCCCCATGGTATATTCGAAACAGCAACATCCATAGAGACCTAGAAATCAAAACTGTTAAAGAGACAATTAAATCATGCAGTCTAAAATACCAACTGAAACTGGAATCACACCCTAACGAATTAGCTAGAGAACTACTAAGGCAACCGAAATATGGACGGCTTCGCAGAACAGATCCTCTAGATTTGATTAACTGAGAAATATAATCTAATAATTTCGTGCATGTTGAAATGAAATTAAGTAATTAATAATAATTTAATAATAATAATGCATAATGATATTAAGTATTAACATAGGTTAAGGCTTATAAGTTAAATTTTTTTTTTTTAGTTTTTAAGAATTTCACACTTCTTGTTAGTTTCGTATAAAGAAAGATTCAAGAATAAAGCCTTTGGCAATAGTTACAAAAAAAAAAAAAAAATTTTTAAAGAATTATGTACACTGAGAATTGTCCGTTACGAAATATTTGTGCGGAGTTACTTATAGTGGAAGATACTACCCGCTACAACTTTCCTAAGGTTATAAAATTTATGTATGGCCCAAATTACACTCTTCCTTGTGGTATTGATATGAGACTTGCAATTGAGCTTTGAATCCATTATTTGAATCAGGCCAAAATATTTAAATTCTTGTACAGATTCAAGCACAAAACACTGATCCGAGCATAGATTTCTATTGCATTTATACATGTGGTACGTTTGTGGTTGCGCTAAACTTGTAGTTTGGTGTAGATGTTGTAGTGGTAGATTTTTGATTTATCGCTGATCATGAGACGATTATGATAAAACCATTGGCTTAAACTATGAAGATCCAACAAGACTGATGTCACAAGTAATATCAGTCGTTAACATTCCATAACTTAGGGCTAAATCATCAGCAAAAGCAGTCGGATATCCTATGAGATTAATTTCAAAAATCGAATTAAAGTAAATCAAAAATAAAAACGGGCCGAGAAATGATCCTTGGGGGACGAACAATTTTACAGTGCGCGGGTCACTTAAAGTTTCACCTATTTTAACAATCTGACGCCGATTTTGAAGGTAACTTCTAAATCAACCTAAAATTTTACCTCGTATACCAATATAACGTAGCTTAGCAAGCATTATTCCAGTGTCGACTGAATCAAAAGCTTTAGAAATGTCCACAAATAATGGTATAAGCTTCTGCGAATTGTTTATAGCTGTATGTATCTGACTAAGGAAATAAATTAGTGCTTCTTCAGTGAATTTAAAAGCAGTAAATCCATATTGTTTATTGTGCAAAAAATCAATTTTATCAAGATAACTCACTAATCGTCGTTTTATTAGTTTCTCAAAGATTTTAGATACGGTGCTTAGTAGAGAAATCGGTCTGTAAATGTTTGATTGCAATTCATCGCCTTTTTTAAAAATTGGAATTATAATTGCTAATTTTAAAATATTTGGAAAAACTCCATTGTCTAGGCTCAGGTTATACAACATTTTTAAAATATCTACTAAGTACCAAGCGCAGTTTTTAACAACAAAGTTATCAATTCCGTCCGAACCTTCTTTTGTTTTTTAACTTATTAATTTCATAAGTTAAAAGGAGTAGTTATAGGCTCAAAATAACATGATGAGGCATAATTTTTTGTCAGAGACCCAAAGATAAATTTGTTATGTCCAGTATTTTCATTATTTATCAGACTAAATTTAGAATTTATTTCTTGGGATACATTTATAATAAAGTTATTAAATTCGTTGGAAATGGACTTTGAACACGTAAGGATATTTTCAGTCCGCAATTGATATATTTGAGTTATGTGCTTATTATGAGAGATCCGTCCTGACACTTCGTTCACTTTTTCCAAGTAGCCTTGGAATTATTAATGAATGAATCAAATTTGTTCTTGTAGAAGAGATTTTTTGCAGTACGAACATCAACTTTTACCTGCTTTAATAGATTGACTACATATTTTTCCAGTCTCTTGTTGTTTGAATATCGTTTGAGCTTCTTGGAGAATATTTTTAATTTGTTCATGTTATGCAAAAGTTCATACAAAAAGTATTCATACAAAGTTTGCGGTTTTTTATTTTTGGATTTTCAGTGATGATATTGACAAAATTTTCAAAAGCCACATTGCAATCGGATTGGGAATACACAGAATTCCAATTTTCAAACTTTAAAATTTAGTTTAATGTAATAAACATGTGATAAATTTGACCTAGAGTTGACTGTAACTGTAGCTATATTTTCTAGTGACCGACAAGGACGACGACGAACAATCATCTTCTGATCCATCGGCGTAAATTTAGTCACAAATTCTGTAATTATACGCTTCACTGTCGATTCATTTGGCGCAATATGTGTTTTAATTAAACGTTGTTGGTTTGATAATACTTCTCCATATTCTTAAATCGCGTGGTCTGTATGTGACAAACGTCAAAAAAAATCACTGTACAAGTCGTATTAACAAAATGGCGGCAAATTTAAATCACGCGCTTTTGTAGAGACACCTTTCATATATAGATAGATATATAAAAAAAAAACATATGCTTCTATATATCAATTGACAATGATGAACTCGGAATTTGTTCGAAAGCTTAACGTAAGAATAATAGATAAGAACCCAAAACTAGTAAAATTATATATTTATCATTTCATTTTTGGCACAACATACAATTTAAAAGAAAACCCCTATTTGAAAAAACAACATAGTTCTCCGCAGAGTTTTCACAAGTTTTTGTTTCAAACAGATTTTGAATGAAAACTATATCGTTGCGAGACTTATAAATAAATAACATTTTTTACTAACGGATACATCGTCAGATACATTAAAAAGAATAATATCGAACAGCGAAAGACGAGTGTAAAAGCCCGAGCAATTTCGGTTGGAGGGGAAGATGTAATTAACAAGCGAAAAGTGCAAGTTTAGAAGTAAAAAGTAAACATGAGGAGTAAAGAGTTGTGAACAGTAACGGTAAACATTAAAAGTGAATGCGTGAAATTAGTGAATTGCTAAAGAAATTAAAGTTGTTGGGAAATAAAGTTTGTAACTTGTATGTCGTATACACGCATGTTCATACAACAGTCTTATTTGATATCAAGAACACGGTTCATATATCAAAATGTTAAAATCATCTGCCATTATCAATTATATATCTCATTAAATCTAAATAATAATAATTCTTGTTAGCAGTTCTAATCAAGCACACAACACAAATTCTCAAAAGCCACTTGTGTATCTTCTACATACAAATAAAATCTTATACACGAGATGCGATACGATATTCTGTGTATATCAAGTGTTAAAATTCCCTAATTCTTAATCAAAATGATAAGCAAATTACATCATCATCATCATCATCATCTGTTTCAAGTGCCAGCTAAATCATTTTATATAAAAACATTATTCTTCATATCATTATACATATTTTGAAGTTTATGTATTGTTTTCTTATACACAATTGCTTATTATAATCACAAGAATATAATAAGACGAACATAAATACAAGTAAAAAAATATTGTATAAACTTTTATTTATATATTTTTGTTAGACAGTTTGACGCTGATACATTTTTTGTTGTACGTATATCGTATACACGTTTTGTATTATACATTTTCTTAGTCGTTTCTTCATTTTTACACACTTACTCATATATACTATACCCATGTCTTATATGTGTGTTTAAATAAATATAAATATATACAATATTATACGTATGTATGTATTTAATATTGAACATATAAATTGTATACATATTCGTATTCATAAGTCATGTCAGTCACAAGTATTTATTTCTTATATAATTCTTTTTAGGTTTAGCTTTTATATCATTCTCGGTTCGTTTATATAATACATATGTACTTAGTATAGTGAGAGAGACTCTTGAATAGAAGTACACACGTAAGATATAATTTTTCACTTTATGGTGTATATAATACACAACTTAAAAAAAAATTAATGGTAATAATATTAATAATAATAATTGTAATATTTTAGCACTAATATTCTTGTACGTACAAATCTTAACATTGTTACAAAGTTGCATTTTATATATTATATACGGAAATTTGAAATGACATTATTTGTTAAGACGAATTTATAAGAGCTGCCGCTTACTGCTTGTAATTTTAATTAGACGTGAATACTTTTTAATTTCTAGCTACTTAGTATTTAGTTTCTTGTGTATTTCTAAAACATTTATTTTATAATAAAATTTAAGACTTTTTATTGATTATGAATTTATTATATGTGCTATACTTTTACTTAGTTTTTAATAAGATTAAAAATTTGCTACGTAATAATGCACAAAAAAATATTTTATATTTTAGAAAGAAAAAAAAATGTTACAAGGAAGTTAAGCTTCTTATATAATTTAGTTAATAAAATTTTAATTTTAATTCAATTATGTTGTATGTGCATTTAGAATATTTGAAAAATTATTTACTTTGTATTTTGTAGTATGTATAGGCACACACATACACATGTGTGTATGCCTATATACATATTACAAAATACAAAGTAAATAATTTTTTAAATATTCTAAATGTATCTACAAGACAAATCTGATTTTGAAATTATTATAAAGATATAAGTTGCTTTTTACTTTCGTATATTAATTTACCAATATAAAAAGTCTAAAAGACCCAATTATTTTTTGGATTAAAATAAACAAAACCTCAGTTACCCTTAGGCCTAAAATCGTTGTTTCTTTCGTACCAAAAAATTACATTTCAATTTGTTCCTAATTTCGAGTATTAATATTATTGTTATAAAATTTTGGGTATATTTTTTAGTAACTTGTCTGAAACATATTGTAATTGCACCAGTATTGCTATAAAGAATTTTGTTAGGTTTAGATAAAAGAGTTTCCGCCCGCAACAGAACGGTCAAAAGAGTATAGCACTCAGAAATTTTAACGCATAAAAATAATCATTCTGAATTTTGAAAACATATCGTTTTCCTCCAATACTTTCAATCTAAGGCGATTATTTGTTTTGATTATAGGCTTCCCTTTAGGGTATTCAATCTTTTGCGTTTTTTAAGATAAAAAAAAATATTGTGCGGTGGCAGCCCGAAAATTTGACAGGTGGAAAATCAAAACCACAACGCGGTTTTGTTATCCAAACTTATTACGAAAATGGTAGTTCAGTAAAAAAAAAACATTTCGTTAATAACATGATGAATTTGGTTAACATTGACGTCATACAGTGCCTAAAATTCGCAAAGTTGTTGAAATTTTGAAAAAAAAACTGGATCAGTTGCAGGTCGTAGAGCATATGAATGGCTAAGGGCATCCATATGTTGTACGACCCTTAACTGTTCGTACTCGTGAAACAGCACCCAGAGAAATGTTTGAATAAAAAATTCATTTAACGCATGGTCTATGCAAAAATTATGTTTTATTTTCAACCGTACCTAACTTAGGAATAATAATGTATTAA
Organism: Nephrotoma flavescens; assembly: GCA_932526605.1. Taxonomy (NCBI): domain Eukaryota; kingdom Metazoa; phylum Arthropoda; class Insecta; order Diptera; family Tipulidae; genus Nephrotoma; species Nephrotoma flavescens. Next base: position 130,846,869 of record OW052222.1, on the reverse strand, counting down.
TAAGACTTTGTGTAAATTTTATTAAGTAGTGATTACACAATTTACGAACAATTAATCAATACTGTATGTATGAATGATCCAATAAATATGTTTAGTTTATTCCCGAACTTGTATAATCGCTGTTATAGTAAGCATGAATCATAGATTGTAAAGTTCAGCTGTTCCAATAAATAGTGATAAGTTATTCATAATTAGAAATGGTTTGTGCTTCGTTATGGATAAAATAATCCAATTAATAGTCATGTATTATGGGGTACGTTTTGCATTATTTATGCATGATTAAGGATAAATTATTCCAAACGTATAAACATGTATCATTCCTTTAAAAGGGATATCCTTATAAATAAATAGCCATAAAATATTTATTTTTATAATTTATTATAAATTTAGTTTTAAGAATTTCAATATCGTTCTTTTTAAGTAATTAGTTTTCATTAGTTGAACTACAAATATGTTATTTAACTTTAAATTGTTTGAGGGTAGAATTGGAAAATGGCTCCCTAAAGCATTTCCCGTTTGTTCATGCCCACGGTGATTTCAATCTGAAGCATATATACGAGTACTTACCGTAAAAGTCTCAACCTGGAACACATTATACCTACCGACATCACAGGGTTATTTATTCGGAGCAATTCATCATTAAAATAAGAAAATAAAACCAAAACATTGTACATTTAGATTAAAATTTAAACTCACTGTATTTATTACATTTACATAATATTTCACAATCCATGATTAGACAACTTTTCTTTGTATTATATAGTATTTTAATATCTAAAATTATAATCAAAAATTAATCAGTTATCCAATTTCAAGTAAATGATGTTAACAGTCGCTTACCTGTTGTTCTTCAGATACCCGTAGATAACCTACCTCAATAATGTAACCTGAAATGAAAACAACAGAAGAAATTGTTATTATCATTATACTTACCATTATAACTATGTTATGATGCTGCATATAGATGCAATTATCTTAATTTATATGTAAATTAATTAATTTGATTCTAAGTTAATGATTTTTGCTTAAATTCCTAGAATTAAGCAAAAATCATTAACTTAGAATCAAATTAATTATTGTTAATATTTAGCAAACTTACCAATGTAAAATTGTAAACATTCCGACATTTTTGTAATACGTCACATTCGTTCACAACTACACCAAAACGTAATGAAAGTTGGGTTGCGTGCAGTTAAATTACATTCCACACTGGGGGACGACAATTAGTACCACAACCTTTTAGAACAAATATGACATTCCAAAAACGACGGAAAATTTTATTCATTCATTTTGTGTGCGGCTTGCTATTCAGTCTTAAAATTATTAAACCAATTAAAATTATAAAACTCACTAAACTGTAACATATCAAAATAAATTATTTTAAGTTTTATTAATTATCATACAAGTTTATTATACATTTAAATCACAGTTTTTTGGTGAAACTATTTCTGGCCGCCGCACACACACTTCTACAAACAAGGGAACGAATCGCAAGGCTACGACATTTATACCGTTCCTTGGAAAGTGGATTGCCCTTACACCGTTTCTAAGTCATCATAATATAATATATAATGCACAACCATTTCACCTCTTGAAAATTTTTAAATAATTTATAAAATAGAGAAAATTTATAAAAATTTTGAACGGATGTAACTAGTTTAATGTCTGTGAAGTTAGCCCGAAAAATATCCCGCAGAAATGCGATGGCAACACTATAAAACGAATATCACGACATTTTTCAGTGTCATCCCGAAAAATTTTCTATATTACGCTAGTTTTGAATGTCATCCCGAAATATTTTTACTATCACGACATTTTTACTATCATGACATTTTTTATTTTTTTGTTATCCCGAAAAAAAATTCCACAGGTCTTTAAACCATCCCGAAACCAAAAAAAAAATGTTAAGCGCAGAAATTTATATCACGAGAAATTAATTTAATAACAAATAATTTACTGGCATGCAAAAATGCAAAATCAAGCATTATTGCTATTAGTAAGAAAGTAATTATTGTGGATCGAGTCTATGGTCAAATTTTTGAAATAGCCGTGTGAATTCGTATTAGATATTAATTAACAGAGCAAGGTTGGTATAGAATTTGTAGAGGAAGGATCCATCTTTCATACGCCAACATTGTGAATCGAGTCTATGAGTCAAATTTTAGATATAGCCGGTGTGAAGTCGTAGTAAATATTAATTAACAGAGCAAGGTTGGTATAGAATTTGTAGAGGAAGGATCCACATCAAATTTTCATCACAATTTTGGCGTATGAAATGGTGGATCCTTCCTCTACAAATTCTATACCGACCTTGCTCTGTTAATTAATATTTACTACGACTTCACACTTTCTTTTTCTAATATTCAATTTTTGAATTAATTTTTTGTATATTTTATTAATTTTGGTTAAATCGATGTTAATTATTTTAGTGTAATTTTTTTCGAGGTGATTTAAAAAATTGTCGCGAAATGTTATATTATAGTACATATAATTTTAATTGAAAATTTCGTGATATTAATTTAATATTACAAAACTATATTATAATTTACTATACATTATAGCTAATCTCGTGATATATTTGTTTTATATGCAGCAATATTAATTATATCCACATGAGTATCAGAATAGTATTAAAATATTCGGTAGATATATAATAGTCCTGCCATATTTAACTATCATGGTTTTTCGGGATAATTTTTCGTGCTAACTTCCCAGAGGTTGGAGTTTAATAGATCGTAACGCAGCCTATTATTTTGCCTATTCTATTTTTCCGCTGATGTGTGATGTATTTGAAACCTTCTTACAAAATGATTCTTTGTAATTATTTATTGTATATTTTTTGACCATCCCTGCCAATTTACTCTTTGCAGATGGTTTTAATATAAAATGTAACTGCTTACATATCTGCGTATTATGAATATCTGAAATTTTAAACAATAATTTAGTGTCATGTAGAGCCGTTCGATAGAGCGGTGGTCGGCGATTGATCGTCGTCGAGGAAAAACGTGTTTTTGTCTCTCCTCGAAATGAATAAATTATTTAATTTAAATTTGTTATAGTTAACTAATAAATAACTAATAATTTTATATGTGTTAAATAAATAAATAAATAATAATAATAATTTGTGTGAATTGTTAAGTAAAGTGAAAAGTTGTACATATTATATAAATTTGTGTGTGGTGTGTTTGCATTGGTGTAGAATATGTACGTAACAATTTGCACTTATATTACATATTTTAATACCGTTGCTTGAATGCATCACACGCGCTATATGTAAACCTTCAATATGTATGACTTTTTTGATTCCAGAGGATGCATAAGATAAGTGTTGTCCATTTATTCATTGTTTTAATAGATATTTTAATTGTTATATATACTTTTTCCAAATAAATTTTAAGTATATAAACCTTTTAACTGTATTTTATAACTCATAAAGGTGTACTAGTATTCTCATTTAGTGGGTCAATCGAGTATAGTTTGCGCGAGAAAGGGGTTTTTAATACCGTTGTTCTGTTTTTGTTACACTCGCTTAACAATTTTTGTTGTTGTTTTGCTACGATTATTTTTCGTTTTTTGCCGGTAATTTTGAATTCTACGTTTTGTTTGGTATACATATATATTCACTCGTACATTATATATTTTGCATGGAGATTAGTATTGGAGGTGTATAGCGGGGTATACATTCCAATATATCCACTAAAAATGTGGTTTTGCGATGTATATAGCATGTTATATGCTTTTAGCTTTGGCTATATTGAGCGTTGGGTATATATGTGTTGGTTTGGTTACGAAGAAACAATATACAAGATCAGGGTTGTTTTTGTTTTCATATTATTTTATTTATATTCATTACATAATTATTATATATTTGTTATATGCATAGGTATTTACTTTTTGTGCTTGTGTGTGTAAATGCTTTTCGATATGAAAAGACACAAAAAAACAGAAGATCAAATCATAGATTTTAGTTGTTGTTTTCCTTGTTGTTCGCCTTTTCATTGATTTCATTTGTGTGATCAATTTTCACAGAGGCGGCGAGGATATGGTGGAGCCGTTGTGCAATAAATTTTCTTTGATATTTGTGGTAGAGTGCTTTGAATAGATTTCGTTCATGATGAGTGGTTGGTCGGTGTCTGTGGTTTATGATGGTTGTTCATTGAACATTGTGTTTCTCAGCTTACGGAGGGTTATATTCATATAACATGCTCTGTCGTTACCTGTATTTGTAAGCTATTTTGGGCTGTTTTAAATCGTTTTGTTTGGGAGTTGATGTCAATCAATTATCAATCAATTGTTGGTATAAAAAGGCAAATTTGCAGATTTGCATGGAACCCTTGTCTGAGGTTTGGGTTTGTGTATCCAGGTTGGTATCTTTGCTGAATATTATAGATGTTTTTCTTAAAGTTTACTTTCGGTTTCGCGGGAGTTGAGTCATTTTTGAAATTTTAGGATGATCGGCCGTACGTTGGGGTTTTTGAGCTGTAGGATTGCCGCGATACTTTTATAATTACGGCTGTATGAAGCATGGGTGTTGTCGATTAGTGATGTTGATGGGAGATCGCTTGGCGAATGATAGAGGTGTCACGGGGAGAGGATTTAAACCGTCTTTTGGGGTTGTTTCGGATATAACTTTGTGTGTTGCAGTGTTTTTTGTTTATAGAGGGGGTGGGTAACGAGTACTCCTGGATAAACATAACATATTCTTTGGTAAAATCATTATGTTAAATCATTATACATATTTTAATTTGGTGAGAAATTTAGGGTTATCGAGGTTTACCAGGTGTTTATTATTAATCTATTATTCAATCCAGTTCCTGATTAAGCTCATTTATTTAGTTATTTCTAATGAAGATTTTTGATTACAGGATCTTTGAAGTCGTAATATTTTCTAATTAAAAATAAAATTTTAATTTAAAAGTCAGAAGAGCAGACAATAGGAATCATAATGGCTATCGGGTTTCTAATAAATTTGATATTTCAGCGAATACTTTTTGGAATTGCAGATATCTTGGAAGCTACAGATTATATTTTAAATGCAGTTAAATATTGCTGTACTTAGATAGTTTTTCAGGGATCATGGCTTTTTTTAATAAAATTATTTTCTAGGTTGTTTTGGGAGACTGTCATGAAGAGGTTTGGGAGACAATAAATTGGTGAAGGTTTTGATTAGCTTGTTCTAGGTTTGATAAACAATTATCGCTGGTTGTTCTTTTTATGATTTATTTAATACGATTGGGTTATTTGGAAAATGAATCCTACAGTTGTGCTAGCTACTTATTAATTCTGCCATCTTACAGATTCCTGATTGCTTTAAAATAACTATTCAATTCTGGTTTAATTTGTTTAGGTATTGGGGTTCTAAAACTGTGCTAAACATTATTGATATTACCTTACATACATATATCAGATTAGCTGTTTTTGAAACCAGTTTTCATTTGGTCATTATTGATGCCAAGGACAAGTGATCTTCACATTATATAATTTTTTTATTTAACTATTTTTTTATAAATAAATCCATTAATTCAACAGATTCAAAAAGATTCTACTAGTTGAAGATAAAAAGAAGGTCGTCCGTTCCTTTCGTGCTTTGATACTAGTACTGCAATATTTAGCGATGTCTGGATTCGATTTGTTTTAATTTATTTTGATTTAACTTGTTTTAAGAGAAATTTAGTTAATACTAATCATAACATTACATTTATTTCATTCAAGCTAATTTAACTCTTAATAATGACATTTTATTTCAGGAAATTTACTGCAACTTAATTAATAAAGATTTTTAATTATAATTATATTTTTTTTTTAGGATGCTGAGTTTTGAATATATCGAAAAAAAATCAAAAATAATTGTGTTGTCTTGTGCTAACCGTCTTATATTACATTTCAACTAACAATTTACTAACTATTGACTACTTAGGTGTCTGAAACCGGGTCAATTTCCATAATAATTAACAAACCTTTCCTATCCCTCCATCTTGTTATATGTAAAAGAGTGTGCGGATGGGCCCGGCGTCAACCGGGAATCTTACTTAGGTTTGGTCGCACATTCCAATCAATCAATCAATCAATGTAGAGCCGTTCGATAGAGCGTTTAGTATTTCCGATGCTGACCTATCGTTCAATCTTTTCTGAAAAATAGGAATTTTTTTATTTGAAGTCAGACTACGTTGTAAGCAGATGAGCGTGGTTTTCCGGATATTCCTGTTCAAAATCAATTTCAACCTAATTAAGAAACAAAAGTAATATACAGTAATATTATATAGTATATATGCATGTATTTGGTGATACATACTTACAAGTTGGAACTCGTAGGTGTTGGTATAACATATAATGGTCACTGTTCAACTATCGAAGAGAGAACCTTTCCTTTTGACAGCTCTTGGGCACGTATGTTAGATGTTACTTTCCACGTCTGCTCTACTATCTCCCAAGGCGAGTTATGCGATTTTAAACACTCCTTCTCCACGTCATGAATCTGTTGTTTCTTTAAGTGAGATATATATTTAAAAAAATCACAAAATACTTTGTGAATGCAAATGATTATTTAGATAGTAATTTTTACCGGTTAAATCTACTGTGAATTGTTCAGTCACAACACTGTTCCGCCGTCTTTTTGCGTCGGTTAAGAAACCAACTTCCTTAAATTTTTTGACACGACTCTGTATTTGTTGTATAGTTTTCCTGAAGGGTGCTTGCCTTCTTTGAAATAATATTCTTGTTATAGAAAGAAAAATAATAAATTATTAGCGATAAACAATTTTAAGCAATACATATTTTTTATAAATCTTTTTCGAGTTATAAATTATTTTTATTTTAACCCGAATCATCGTGGGGTTGCCATATGGCAATAAACAGCGCGAGTTCGCCCCTCCCCAAGTAGAACAATATAATTATTTATGTACATTAATTCAAAGTAGTGTGTTGTAATTGTACGAGTAATTTGATTGTATAAAAAAATTAATTAAGTGATTTTGTGGAAAATTTAATTTTATTGTGTTTTTTTCATATTTTTCCGCGACGTGTCCATATGGCTACGCCAGGAACAATAGGTTACAGGATTTATAGAACTGTTTTATTACGTAAAATATTTAAATTTTTTTGTAGAATCTATAGTTGTTAATTTTCTTATTCCGCTCAATACGTTCTCTTAGAAAACTGACGCTTCAAGAAGCTCTTAATTACTTGCATGAGCTTAGTTCTGACGATGAAAATGATCTCTCAGGCAAACTTCACGCCTCTGAACATACACAACCACCTGAGAATGACGGTAATTTAAGCGGTGAGGACGATGCCGATGAGGAAAAAGGAAACATTCCAGACAATGTGTGTCCGGCACAGTTAAGATCAGGCTGTGAAATAACGTTTGAAAATGGCGAACGTCTTGAGAATCTGGAAGTGGGTAGAGAGAATTTGGATCACATTCTTGAAGATAGTGTTTTGGCGAATGTGCTCAACAATACATCTTTAAATTTATCTGGCAGTTCACTACGTACTTCTGAACCCACGGAAATAACAGCTCACAAGTCATTATCACCATATTTAAGTCGTGTTCATCAATTTTCGTCCATCTGTCTTTTACCAACATCCAACAAGAACACTCAATTTCCTTGGTCAAAGGATGACTCTTGTGCCTTGACTCCGATTTTTCCACAACCAAATTGCGAGGAGTGCAAAAATTTAAAACCACATGAACAGTTCGAGAAATTTATAGATGATGTTTTACTTCAGAATATTTGCGGCTGTTCAGAGGTATATGCCACTTACCGAGAAAAAAAATATCGAAGATTGCTGTTAACGGTTTGTTTTTATTTTTGTCTCTACAATTATGTTACAAAGTTGTAAAATTTATTTCGTTACAGAACTTCGTGTTTTTATTGGCATTTTGCTTGTTAGCGGATATACTGGTCAAACCAGTTAGAGAGACCAGTGGAGCAACGATACTAATTTGCGCAATGATATGGTGTATGCATGCTTCGAAATCGCTTTGAGGAAATTTTACAGAGTCTACATTTTGTACCGAACGTGCGTGCTCCACAAAACGTAACGGATAAATTATGAAAGTTGACACCGATAACCGATCACATCAAATCAAAAATGTTGGAAAATTTGCATCCCGAAGAGAATCGATCCTTTGCTTATTTTGGGAAGCACGGATGTAAACAGTTCATAAAAGGGAAACCTTATACGTTTTGGATATAAGGTATGGTCTTTATGTACTCCCAGCGGGTATACATGTTAAATTTCGAGGTGTATCAAGGCAAAAATCCGCGATCAAACTCAACATATGTAAAACTGGTCGGTAAATGTGCTGCTCCTCTTGTCAACACGATTGACGATTTTTCTAGTAAAGTCCAAGAATTACCGTTTTCATTTTACTTCGATAATTTATTCACGAGCTTTCCGTTGTTGGCTTATTTGAAAAATCGGGGCTATAATGGAACTGATACCATTCGTGAGAATCGAATCCCGAAAAGTTGTCCGATTCCACATAAAAAGAAGTTAGAGTTCCACATAAATAGAAGCAGTGATTGGTATATGGTATATTTTGGTGGTTTATATAAAGTAGTTTATATGTATATAACGAGGCGTTAATAAAGTTTGAGCATATTTGCATTCTGATTTTGAATCTCATCGCCTAACCACCCAGCAGTTGTAGTTCGATGCAACCTCTTTGACTGCTTTTATTGCAAATAATGAGCAACTGTTCACTGCTGAACAAAATAACATATACGATCGGATTAATTGATCAGTTGCTGCACAACAAGTAGGATTCTTTTTTTTATGCACCAGGCGGCCCTGACAAAATATTTTTCATCTCACTGATACTGAGTGAGCATTCTATCAAAAATGGTGATCAGACTGCACATTCAGCACTCAAGTTGCCGTTAACCGGCCACACAAATCCAGACGCAATGTGCCACATAGGGAAGCATTCCAGAATAGCTGAAGTTTTGAAAAAAACATATTTTTCTCATTAAGATAAAAACGAAACAAACATTACTTCTTTTAGTTTTAAGATTCAACATTTATTTCAATACTTTAATTTTTTACATCAATAATAATATGACTGTCACGGAAATATTTCTTTTCTTTGTTTGCTACTGTTTAATCAAAATGAAAATCGACCAAATCTAGATCATATGTTATTGGTAAGGCTCCACATTCCGCTGCCACTCGCAGTCCATTTTCGGTGTACATATGGTTAAGTGGATCTACAGCGTAGTTCCATTATGCGCTCACGAACCAACTGAGACCGGTGTGCACTATTTAACATTTATCAAAAGTGTCGCTACACAAATTAACAAATCAGAAAAGTTTAGTTACACAATAAAATAAAAAGTGTAGCTATACACACAACAAATATGGCACGAAAGAGCTTAAGTTGTACGCTCTTTGTACAATTTCGGTTAGTACTACGAGCACCTAAATTGTGCACACTTCTCTTCAGAAATGAGCGATAGACCTCAAAAATGTTGGTGATTATGCCGCTCTCCTAAGTGGTCCAAACAAAGAACGATCTAAGCTCTTACGTGTTCACTTACCAAAACAAAATTCCCCGAGGGTCGCATCGATGATATGCGGTATATATCACTAAAAACTCTCATAAGTATCCGTAAAATGCAGGTTAAGATTTGCGTAGACATCTCTAGAATTATGTGTCAATGGCCAACACACATCTACAAGACGGTACACGTACACTTTTCGAAATTTTATTTTCTTGTAAATTCTATATAATATTCCCCGAGGGTCACATCGATACACCGCAAATTACTAAAAATTCTCGCAAATGTTTTGAAAAAATAGATTTGCGTAGATATTTTTAACATCACTTGTTAATGGCCATCAAACATCTAAAAATTGATATTTAATGCAAACAATTGAAAATTCAACCCTGCCATATTTTTTGTGTGTATAGCTAGCTACACTTTTTTAGTTTATTGTGTGACTACACTTTTGTCATTTGTGGGTGTGCATAGAGTTATAAATTGTTTTTCATTTTGCACACTCTTCGTACACTGACATTAATTTCAGAGAAAAATTTGAAGAACCGAGTATGCACTGTGTAAGCACAGTTCACAAATAAAAACGCAGTGTGCAGAGTAAAATTACACAGGTTGAATAAAAAATACGAAATATTTTTTGACAGTGCACTGCCTGCTCGGGATGAATTAAAAAATAGGCCCAATGACAAAACGAAAACATTGAAATATCGAACTCAGTAACACTTGACAGTCACTTAGAATATAGTATTGAAAATTGGAATATCAATATAGTATTGAAAATTAGAATAATAAATTTATATTTTTCGAATACGTGTTTCGACGTTAATAAATAAAATATTTTGAAAATAATTTTAGAACGTTTAATCAAAAAATGATAAAGTAAAACTATAAGTAGTTTACTTAAAATTATCGGAACATTTAAATGGGCAAAAACCTTTTAAAGTAAATAAGTTTGGTTTCCAAACGGATTTGTGGCGATATATTCTTTTGAGTAAAACTCGTAAATAGAATTCGTTGAGTGGCACACGTTGCATGACCAATAACAGGGCGTAAAGTTTGTACCAAAATTTCATTATATACTGATGAACCAATGGACTGTTGACACCTATAAAATCTGAATGGAATGCTTTTAACAGCCAATAACAAGACATTTTACTAAATTTTATTATTCTACACGGATGTCATATAGAGACTTAACCTTTCAAATGACATTGCTGCATGCTAACATTTAATCGGCTAATTGCAGAACATCGCAAAATTTGTATGATGAAAGAACGAGTTAGCTGAATATTATTAGAAAGAGACAAAATACGTTTTTAATTTATTTCTGTTTTGAAAAAACATGGCGAGGGTAGATTTCTTTCTAATATCGTTGAGCTTTCTCTTGCAACCTGCAAACACAAACAGTGCAAAACTAACGCATACAATTTTCTAGAATTTTCTTTTTGGGTTCATATACATATTGCTGTTATTTGTTTTGGTAGAAACTTCACACTCATTAAAGTTTATATTCTTTAGATGAACAAAATTTCACAATTATGCCTATTTTACTGAAACTGCATTTGAGCAAAACTTTCAAAGCAAATTAATTATGAATACCGCACCATTTTAATTGAAAACGATAAAGAGCAAATCGATCGTAATCTAATTAAAAAGTTTAGATAATTTGGTTAAAGTGTTACATAAAGAAAAGTAGATATTCGTATAGTAGTATCGTATATTAAATTAAAAAAATCTATCCTCGTCCCAAAAATTAAAACTAAATTAATTTAGAAAACCAACAGAAAACTTATTTCTTTGGCGTTGTGGATATAGTCAAAGAAATTTTTAAGAAGAAATCTCTGCTCGATTTCATTGTTGTTGGTAGAATCTTTAGACGTACAGACGGAAAACTTAACTTCCTTTTTTCCTTATTTTTCCGTTTTATAAAGATTTTCCTCTTTTTTGGCAAATCAATTAGCAAAATATTATCTTAGTTTTATCTATCTATACACTCGTATAAGTTGCTTATATACTTTGTGCTTGTTCTAAATAAATATTAGAACTTGATTAAGATTTATTTAAATTTAAATTGGAATATTTTTCACAACATAAAATATTATTTTTGTTTAACAAGAAAATAAAATCCTTAAAGGATTTGTGATTTTTAATTTCCTTTTATTGAGGGGATAATTTGTTATATTTTTAAATGGTTTCTTTTATAAATACAACTATATAATTTATTATAGATGTAGAAATGGTTGTGGTAATTATATTACAACAAAATATTTTTTTAAAAGAAAATTTAATCGAAAATCGAATATTGAAACATCAAAAGAAAAATTTTCTTTATCTATTTTTGTCGATGTGTGTGTGTGTACAATTTTGTTAATTTTATTTTTCATAATAAAATTTTAATTAAATGGACTTTTCACAGTTTCTTTTGAACAAAATGAATAAAAATAAAGGAAAAATTACAAAAAGTTAGTATTGAAAATTATTTAATTTAATTAAATAAAATAAATTACTTTTAAAAATTCTCTAGTATTTTTTATTTGTATTTTCCTTAAAATAAGAAAACTAATAAATGGGAAATTGAAAAATTAAATAGAAGATGAAAATTTCCAGTAAAAAATAATTTTGTGGTTTTTAAAACGGAATTATTGAAAAATTTGCTTTCTATTGATTTTAAAAGTTAAAGTGTGTTAAGGTTTTCGAATATGATGACCTTTTCCTTATACATACCAAATCTGTAAAGCCCTAGTTATGTATTATAAAATTATACAAGCAAGAGAAATTTTGGTTTGTGATTTCAATTTCAAATGACAAAATATTACATTGAATTTTATTTTTGAATTCGTTGAATAATTTCAATATATTGTAAATTTATTAAACGGAGGGAGTATGAGGGAGGGAGTATGATGCTCTGTAACACGTAAAATTAAACCTCTACGAGGTGACGATCTAAATGTCTCAGAAGTTAGCCCAGGATTTCATCCCAAAAATGTTAAGAAATGTTATCAGGCAACACTAAAACTGCATTGTCGTCGATTTGCTTCATTTTCCGAAACTCGGGGTTAATGAGGCTACCTCTCCTCACCAACCTCTCCTCGTCCGAAATATCGGGAAGGCTACCCTGGTTTTCCGCGCCCTAATCGACCTCATCTCTCTTGTAACCTTTAAGAGTGATCGACCCGAAACCGAAGTTGATCACACCCTTTGATCTAGCAAGGGAAGCCAAGGATTCCTTATTTATCACCATGATTGCCAATCTAAAGCCCCCCTTAACCCCCTCCTGCTTCACAATACTCCATCCTTCCGTTGAAAGATTGGCATTGCTCGCCCAAATGATCCCAATGACCTCCTCTGGCTTATCCAGCTCGGTTGGTAACCAGACGCGTGCCCTCGGTCTGATCGGGATTTCCCAACTGCTGACTGCTTCGGCCACTGCCCTTTTATAGAGATCGATTGATCTCTGGTCCGAGCACGCAGTTAGCTTAACGCGCCCTTGTTGCCATCTCGCATCCCTGCAGGACGGGGGGATCCCGAATTTTCTCTCAGGATCCTCAAAAATATGGAGTTTAGTGCATTGTACACTACCCTCTACTTCTACGGTGTGATGTTCCCTTGTTCCTGACCTCTGTCAATGACGGCTAGCGCTCATCAACACGTGCGCCTTCAGGACTTCACTGAATAACTTCACCTTCTGCTCTTTAGGAGCTCCCGACGTCATGTCAGGTTGAACTTCGGCCCGCTTACTGCTGCCTCCTTCAAGCTCCTCATGGGACCAGCTTCTTTCTGCTCTCCTGTAAGCTGCCCCTCAAGAGTCGCAGCCAATTTCTTCAGAATTTTAAACGCAGAATGTCTCACCCTGTACCGTTTTTTGCTGGGGGGAACTTCTCACTCAATCTCAAAATGCCATGGTGTCGCTTACGTCTGCTTCAGATGAGGGAGCCCCACCTTTCTGGTTAGTTACTCCTCTCTTTCTTGTTTGTCAGTTTTTGGTAGGTATCGGTCCCCTTATTTTTATTATGTTTTTTAAATCTTTCATTTCTTTCACACGAGTATCGTAGAAATACAGGTCCACCTGCGCAGAAATCCGTATACGCAGGTAAGGCTAAATACAACTGGAGGTTGCCAGGTATTCAGAGCCCGATTCCACAGTCTAGCCGATCATTAGCACAGGTGGCATAAAACCTTAATCCAGCCCTCTCTCACATGCACTCACCCATTCAACCATTCATATGGATATCCCAAAATAATGGAACCTTTTTCAATCAGATCAATTTATAAAATTCCCTACTCACTACCTACCGCTCACGGGTCTCTGTGAGCGCAGGGGGACGTGACGTTTAGTTCACCGTGGTGTTACAGGATCGCTACTGCCATCCTGCAGATTTCATTAAGCGCATGCAGAGGCCTCCACGGTGATTTTTGCCGGCTACAACTCAGGGAGAAGTGCTATGGGTCGTGGGGTTTGAGGCTTGCATGACTCCTGCCTTACACCGTGTACAGAGCTTTTAGATAAAAATAAAAAAACGCAAATAATAATAATCATAAACCGGAGTTCCACCGAAATTTGTCGGCCGGAACCTGACGAACGAACGAAAAAAAAAATAAAAAAAATTATAACGGAAGGGAAATGCCTTGGTGCGCGCATCCGTCCGAACTCACACGGTGGTAAACACCGGTTTCGAATCATGATGCAGGCACAAAGGGGCCGCCAACCCTATGCCGACACAGGATGGGAATTCCCAATCATCATACCCAACCGAGAAATTTAATAATTCATTTTTTTATAAATTTTGACCAAAAAAAAAAGAAAAGAAAACTGCCCAAAAGAAAGAATAAAAATAAATCGTACTTTAAACCCAAACAAAAATTTGTTCCCCTCAGGGTCGCCGCCCCGGACCGTTAAGGGGCCGTTCCCCGATACCAACAAATTTACAAATGATTGGTTGGTCCCATGTTTCGATTGGGTTGGGCGTCTCTGCGCCTTTAACCAAAAATCCTTTTTATTGGCCACCTGTGGATAATTGGGTGTTGGCACACCAAAATTTGCAAACCCGTTGATATATAGTGTGCCGTGTAACCGTAGACGTGCGGCAACCGTAGATAATGCGTTGGGTGTTGGCTCACCAAAATCCACAAACTCGTTGATATATAGTGTGCCGTGTAGCCGTAGACGTGCGGCAACCGTGGATATACGGTGTCTGTAACAATGTGGCGACACCCGCGGAGAATCTCGTACTCTTTGGTTTTTATTAATTTGCTGCTTATTAATTCTTTTCGCAAAATTTTGTATGCCCAAAACGATTTCAAATATTTATACGTGGCACTTTTAACTAATGTTCGATGATATCTCAGAATTCAACCAACACGTTGTTGGCCACCAGTTAAATATTGGTTGAACACTTTGGCACGTGTAATCTAATTTGTGAACCTCCCCCCCCCCCCCCCCCCGTTAAAATTCCAGCACCCGTAAATAATAGCGGCATCTGTTGAAAAACGCTCATCACTTTGCCTTTTTACGGTTTTGCCCGTTCAAACATGTTATTGGAGTAACTTATCCAAAATTATACTTGTCCGCGAAAATACCACACACAACACGAGTCTTAATTTATTTCTTTTCTCATTAACTCACAAAAATATTTGTCTAATCTCCAAAATTCATAAATTTTATTTTCATGCCGCATAAACATTTTTTTTTATAAATCATAAAACTTTTTTAACAACTTAACTTTATATTTATTTTTTTAAAATAAATGGAGTAACGTACGACTTAAATTGTAAGCTTGATATTGAGTTTATCGTCCTCAATTCCAAACTAGACTGCCTCGCCAAAAAAACAAATTCTCGCACCAGAAAACAACGACGCACAAAACGTTCTAGAAGAATTTTCTTCCTTCTCTGTTTTTCGTTTACATCAATTCGCATTGATATAAATGAGAAGCATATAAGAAAAAAACATTTTTCTAGAACGTTTTACTTTGCACACAGTCGATGCACATTGGTCTCGCTCTCAACTTTTATTTGTTCTTATCATCGCAAACAAAACAAAAAGGGTGTATCAAAACACTCAATACCGGAACACAGAGACACAAAACACCCAATGGGTTAAGCAGGAACACAAACCATGGTGAATAAAATATACAAAGAGGTATTTAAGCACACGTAGTCGTAACAGTGGTTTGTGGTCAATGGTTTTATGTCGCAATCAGTTCGCCTTTCCCTACTTGGTATCATAGGCACTCAGAATTTAAGTGAACAGAGGTTAACCACTCCCACGTTCTCTGAGACTCTCGTCCCATCAGAGCTGTGGTTGGGGCGGCTTGTTTAATTCACCGCTAACCTACCTATCGATAGGCCATTCACTATCTGTTCACCACCTGTGTAATTATAAATTAAGTTTAAAAAAAAATTGAGAATGGCGATTGATTGATTAAAAATACTTTTTTCCACCATAATTCGGCATCTAGAAAGTCTAGGCGGAAAATCGGATATCCATACGAAATGTGGAAAACATCTGGGTACCGGAAATGGCAGCTTCCGTGTGTGCATTTTTAGTTTTTGTAGTGAAGATTAAATTTTCGACAAGAGTTGACCTGGTTCGAATTTTTCGATTGCCAAATTAAGTGTGGTGTATATTTATCGAAAAATAAGTTCGGTATTAGTTTAATGAAATAATGAAATGTGATTGTAAATAGTGTTGCTGTTTCGAACGATTTCTAATTCGACACTTAACTACGAATAAAATCAATTTTACTATCAAAAACGGCACTATAAACACGGTTTAGACGAATCTCATAAGATTGCCGAACACGAGATTCCTATTATCTAATATTATTCATTATCAGTCATTTATTTGTAAAATTATAATTAAATTTTTATTTCCAACTGTGTTGACATGAACATTCAAATTTTGCAATAAATTGATTTACCTGCCTAATTGCTCATAATATTATTAAGTCAACCTTGAAATAATTTTTAACCCATTCTCAGCTAATTATTCGATGTCAAAACTGAAGTCAGTGCGGACGTAAAATAATTACCAAACAAAAAATAAAAATAAAAATAAAATTTAAATTAATTTAAGTAAAACTAGTATATTTAAATATTCCCAAGTTTATAAAAGTTATCATAATATCATAAAAGTTTAGTTTATATTGAATTATATCTAAAAACTAGTTTATATACTCGTAAAGTGAAACAAAAAAATAAATAAATAAAAAGAACAAAAAAAATATTTCGCGCCAAGTGGATTTTGGTTGTCATAAAAATGCCTTTTTACGAAAACGCGGAGGAGTCTCATAATTTCCATCTAAACTCGGTTTGTTCTGCATCCTCATGCAAGAAGGTGATATCACAAAAACAATCGGTTGTGATGTGCGGCTACTGCCAGAAAATGTACCACCCACCATGTAAGGGTATTATTGGAGCAGCTAAAATAAAAAAAGCAGCTGAATCTAATTGGGCTTGTTCTCCTGAATGTGCTAAGTTATTCACCTCCAATCGTGAGCCTTCAGCAACATCATCGACAGAAACAGTGAAAACATCTGATGAAAAACTTGAAGATGCAATCAGGACCCTGATGATGCATATAGATACACAATTCGCGGAAGTCAAATCATTGATCTCTGACATCCAAAAATCTCAGGTGTTCATCTGTAACGAGTTTGATGCAATTAAAATCGAATTCAAAACTATTGCTGCAAATAATGGAATCTTAGCTGAAAAATATAATTTGATACAACAAAATTATACTAAGCAAGAAGAACGCATTAATATATTGGAGGCACAACTTGATGTCGCTTCACAGAAAGAAATTGTGAACAATATTGTTATTGGTGGTTTGCCTATGGATGTTCCCAATATCCCCAAATTCATCTCAGAAGCCATTCGACACATTAATTGTGAAGCGGAGATAACTGAAATAAAAAAAAATGTATCATACTCCTAACTCGACATCAAAGTTAAAAAATTCATACATAATTACCTTAAATTCTGTTGAGATTAAGAATGATATCTTAACTAAATTTAAAATGCATCGTCGTTCATCTACCTCGCCTACACAAACAGGATATTATGTTATGCAGCACTTCACTAAATTTCAATCGAAATTATATAATGAAGCCAAGAAACTGCAACGTGCACACAACTACAAGTATTTATGGGCCAAAGATGGGAAAATATTTCTACGCAAGACAGTTGAATCGACAATCCACCATATTTTTAGTCTCAATGATATTTTTCGGTTGGATAAGCAGTCAACACATCAACATTCTCCAAATGGTTCATCATCCAGTAAAGGAACCTGAAGCACTGGTCACATTCACATCATCATCATTCACACTCTTGAATCACAGTAATTATAGTTTTATATTCACTTTTATTAAAATTAGATCATTTACATTTCTGTTTATTATTAATATTTTATTCATACTACACATCAACTATATTTCCAACTTTTTATCCACTGTATATTATTATTATTGTCATTGTTGTTGTTGTTTACATGTTTTCTATGTATTATTATTATTATCTTCTCTTTTGACATCAAATAATTTTGTTTTGTCTTGTTGTCATACTGGAATTGAATTAAAACCTTATAAATGTCATTTTGGCATTTGTCTAAAGGCTCAACTACACTACAATATTTTTTACCACTACATGGTCGGTTTATTTGATCGATATTTTTATTTTGATGAATGGCTCGGTAGACTTACCAATTTAATTAAGCGGCGCGAAATAATTTTATTTATTATGAATGGTTACATTAATTTGATTATTATTAATTTCAATGGGCAGCTCAATGAACTTTAATCTTGTTTACCAAAACATACGTAGTATAAGGAAAAATTTAGATAAGCTGCTTGTATACATAGGCTCCGGTAATCTACAGCCTCAAATTATTGGTTTGTCTGAAATTTGGATTTACGACAATGAAGTCGCGAATTATGGTATAAAGGGGTACGATCTATTCACTTCTTGCCTGCATGATAAACGTTCGGGAGGTGTTGCTGTTTATGCCCATAGCAGTCTAAATTGCAAACAATTTAATCTACTTTTCCAAACTTTCAACGCGGTCGGTCTGACTTTCTTTATAAATTCTAAATTAGTTTGTATTATTTGTATTTATCGTCTGGGTTATACAGATATCTCCAGTTTTATTGATGAATTCAGTGGGCTTTTGGAAGGTCTATCCCACTCTAACTTAATTATCATGGGTGATTTTAATATCGACTTCCTCAAGCAGAACGCAATGCTTGATAGGCTGCTAATTTTATTATCGGAACATGGTTTGGATAATATTCTTGAACCAATACGAATTACAAATACCACAGCTACTTGTATTGATAATGTACTCCATAGATTTGATCAAAGGTATTTTCCGGTAGTCTCTTACAGTGTATTAGACCTAAAAATTTCAGATCACTGTTTAATTGAAATTAAAATAACAGGAACCTTTAACATTAAATCTAATTCTCGGCGAACCTTTGAAGTTTTACAGATTGATTTCAATAAGCTAAAGGAACTACTATTGTATGAAGTATGGACTGATGTTTATTCTTGCCTAGATGCTTCTAAGGCCTACGATAATTTTATTAAAATCTTTAAAGGTCATATTAAAAAAAGCACTTCCATTAAGTTGTTTGCCAATAGGTCAACGAAGCTAAAGCCATGGATGTCTGATGATCTATTGAGACTTATACGTAAAAGAAATAATATTTGTCGCCTTGCAAAAAAACATAACAGCAACCGTAGATTGAAACAATATAGCTTGACGCTGTGTGACTCTGTTAACCTACAAATTGATATAGCCAAAAAAAGCTTTTATTCTCAAAAGTTCAGCAACAATGGTAGTGATGCTCGTAAAAATTGGAAAACAGTCAATGAAATAATTAACGGACAGCCTGATTCAGCTGAAATTAAAGAAATTGTTAATCAAAGAGGCTGCAAAATATCTGGTCCAGTGCAGATTGCAAATGAATTTAACGAGTTCTTTACTAGTGTTGGTGATGCAAATGCTGCCAGTCTCCTCTTGAATGATGACAAAAATAGAATAATATGTCAGTATTACCAATCTATAGATAGTTGCGTTTTTTCGGAAATTTCATCTGGAGAAGTGTATTTTACAATTCTTTCGCTAAAAAATAATTCAACTCCTGGTTTGGATGGGATTTCAAATAATGTTGTCAAAAAAATGTCCTGGTTCTTAGTTGATGTCTTATCTTTTATTTTCAATTTAAGCTTGGTAACTGGAACTTTTCCTACATCGTTAAAGCGAGCCTTAGTTGTTCCGATCTTTAAAAATAATGATAAAACAAGTATGAACAACTATAGACCAATCTCTCTACTTTCGGTCTTCTCGAAAATATTTGAAAAAGTCATAAAAAGTAGAATCGTTTTCTTCCTAGAAAAAAGAGACTTTTTCTCTCCTGACCAATATGGATTTAGGAAAAATAAAAATACTGAACAAGCTATTGTATCTTTCCTAGAACAAGTAACTGAACATATTGATAAAGGGTCCAAGGTATCTACTCTATTTATAGACTTAACAAAGGCTTTTGACAGAGTTCAACATAGCACATTGTTAAAAAAGCTATATTGTTGTGGATTCAGAGGGATAACCCGGGATTGGTTGTCCTCGTATTTGCATGGGCGAACGCAATTGGTTAGAGTAAATGGACAATTAAGTAAAGAGTTACCGATAAATGTGGGAGTCCCACAGGGTTCTGTCTTAGGACCTTTATTATTTTTAGTGTATGTAAACGGTATCTTTCGACTACAATTTCGAGGGTCTCCAACTGCTTTTGCTGACGATTTCTCGTTTACATATGCTAGTCCAAGTTATCAAGAAAATATCATGCTCATAGATCATGATTTAAAAAGTTTGTCTATTTGGTTGGAAGCACATAATTTTGTTTTGAGTCACAAAACGAAATTATTACATTTTAGGGATACCTCATCGTTGTATCTTGAGACAACGTATCATACTTTCATATGCAGCAGAAACAATAACACGCAATGCCCTCCTAATGACTGCTTCTTAGTGAACACTGTTGATGAATTTCGATATCTAGGTATTATTATTGATCGAGATTTAAATTGGAAAGCGCACACACAAGGACTGAAAACTAGACTATCATTGGTCTCCAGAAAAATGTATGTCTTACGGCTATTTTGTCCGCAATATTTACTTAGGACGATTTACTTTGCATTAGCGGACTCAATACTGCAATATGGTTTATCATGTTGGGGTAGTGCTTGCAATGCTACACTACGTCCTGTCTACGTGCGACAAAAGCAGTTAATCAGAATAATGTGCTTTAAACCATCTTTTTCGCCTTCGTGGCCATTATTTGAAAACCTCAGCATACTTCCTCTACGTCACATATTCGTCTTCAAGGTACTTAGAATATTCTATGTTAAAAGTGGGAATAATTTTGTGACTCATGCAGGGTATAATCTCAGATCAAATCATACTTTCTTGAAACATATTCCTAAGTTTAGATTAGATCTACGGAGAAACTTTATTAATATCGTTGCACCAATCATTTTTAACAATTTACCGTTGGATATTCGTAAGTGCGGCAACTTCTCTAGTTTTTCAATATACCTTAAAGAATGGCTTCATCAAACTAAAAATATTGACCATCTTTTTCAACTATTGGTTTAAAATATTGTTGTTTTTGTTTTTATTGGTTTTAAAATTATATATGTTAAAATTAAATGGTGTAGTTTAAGAGGTTTTAATATATTCATGTGTAGTAATTAAGATGTAGTTATAATTTTATTATATAATTTTTGTTTCTCTCAATTTTAACTGTAAAATAATTTGACTTTAAATTGATTTTAATTTTGTAAATAGAATTCAAATATTTTTTTGTGGCTTAGAATCAGGGGACCAGTCACGTGATCTATTTGATCCAATGGTTCTCTTATCTTACCTTCTTAATCTTGTTAGTTTTAATAATGTTTTACACACAATGTATTTTATTTATAATGATTAAGCTGGTAATGAAATAAAATAAAAAAAAAAAAAAAAAAAAAAAAATTAATAACAAGCATATAAACGCAGTTATTCGTCAATATATTTTATCCAAAATAAATATTTTCACAATAATTATATCTGTCTGCATCCGAGATCCAACCGACAAATTAACAAAACCCTCAATTAAACATATTTATATCCCAAGGTAAATTGCACGAAATTAACTATTTAATAATCAAATGTGCCGTCTGTCTAGTTGCGGCTAACTTTTAAAGCCACACAATAGTAATATGAACCGTGTAATTTTTGTTTGTTTGTTTGCAACAACGGATCAAGGTAAACACACTAACTGATATGCATCTTTCGCGTATTAATTCATATCAAATACATAAATTATTCAAATAAAAATAATAAAGGAAAAGATATCATAAATACTTGGAATTGTAACACTTCAATCGTATCGGATATAACAAAAAAAACTTGTTGTACCCTAATGATATTTTGCAACACAGGTTGCAAATAATATTGTTAAGTCGCTTTGCCTGCGAATACGATCAATCATAATTATAAGCTGGTTCTCAAACAAGAACAACATCTAATCGTTTCCAATAAAAAATGCATTTAGTTTTAACAGCATAATTCTACTTTTAGACATGGGGCATTTATTTTTATGATAGCTAGATGAACGTTGAAATCAACCTGCGCAAATAAATTCCACGAAATTCTATTAAGCAAGCGCAGTCTGTGGTGATCATATTTTAATATCTGTGATTTGCGGAAAACAATTTTGTACTGTCTACAAAATTGTCTACTTTTGTTACTTTTTTGTCGAAGTAAATTAATATTTCTGTTTTTTTTTTTTTGTAATAATATTTCTTGCCTTTGAAATAGAGTCACGCGTAGTCTATTTTCATATGATTTTATGATGTTATTATGATTAAAACTCTTTGTTTGTTGCCCGTTGTATCTATGCATGTACCAATTGACGCTAATTCTTATTTTGGCAGTTTGACATTATTTTATTAACAATTTTATATAAAAAATATTCTGAGAATTCATAAATTAATATTTAAAATACGTTTTTACGGTTAAATTATATGCAAAGTCATTGGGCGGTGAATTTATAATATTTTGTGTTTAATGAAATTTACACAATAGTGTTCTAGGTAAATCAGTGAGAACATAATGTTAGCCGGTGTTTAATTTAACAACTGAATTGCAAAACGAATAGATGACAGTTGTTTGAACTATGTATTTTGTCAAATAGCCAACGTATTTGTAAACGATTTGAATGAACCAATTTTATTTTGCCATCGTTAGTATTTTAGATGTCCGGATATTTAATAAATGTTTCACTTTACCGGCAGTACTACTATTTCTATTCTAATAAACACATGTTCTAAAATTTTCATTTTGAAAACTGTTTGTTCTTGGCGTAGTTGCTTATTGCTAGATGATACCTCAAGCCGGTTCCATTCGATTTAGGGTTCAATGTTCTGTCACACATTATGAGTTATTTTTTTATCAGTTCGTTTTCCCGCTATAACGAACTTTCCCTCCAGATCCTTTATTCGACTATATAATAAAGTAGCGAGTTGGCTAATAATGTTTCTGTGTTTCTTTTTCGATTAGTTAAATATTTGTTATTATCCGTCATTGCTAGAAATTCTAGGTAGCATGAAACCTTCTAAAATAATCCTGCAAATAAAAAAACAAGTAGTGCAGTGGTTAAAGCTTCGGCACTTGGACTGGAAGGTATTGGGTTGGAATCCCATCAGAGGCTAGATGCAAATCGAATTTTCATTATCGATTACAATCGGTGTTGATAATAAACACAACTAAGACCCTCTGATGGAGTGCAGAATTCAGCGTTGACCCACCGTCCATGTTAATGTACAGGTTGACATGGAGCTTGCAATGTGCAGGTGGTATACTGTAATTGTGTGAGTAGGTGGCTACTTGAATGTTTTAATGATGTGGCGTGAATGCGTGGTATCACAATGGGCCAAAAAAATGGCCTAAGTGTCAAACCACTGAAACCTAATCTAACCAATACATTCGGTTGTTTTTCTAATAGCTTAGATCATATTGAGACTATATGGAAAATTTAAGGAAAATTCATGGACTGGAATTTTTACTAGAATTTTTTGATTTTCTGCGGCCATATAAGTTATTTTCAGTTTCTAGACAATATCTCAAAAACTTCCACTAGTAATCAAGTTTCGGTTGGTTTTCTAATAGCTTAGGTCATAATAAGACAATATGGAAAATTTGGAGAAAATTCATGGACTAGAATGTTCACTAGAATTTTTTGATTTTTCCGGCCATATAAGTTATTTTCAGGTTTTGGCCAATATCTCAAAAACTTCCACTAGTAACCAATAGTTTCGGTTGGTTTTCTAATAGCTTAGGCCATACTGAGACAATATAGAAAATAAGGTGAAAATTCATGAACTAGAATTTTCACTAAAATTTTTTGATTTTCTGCGGCCGTATAAGTTATTTTCAGTTTCAAAAACTGAAAATAACTTATTTGGCCGCAGAAAATAAAAAAATTCTAGTGAAAATTCTAGTCCATGAATTTTCCTTAAATTTTTCATATATTCTCAGTTTAGCCTAAGCTATTAGAAAAACAACCGAAACTATCGGTTACTAGTAGAAGAAATGCCGGAAAGAAGGAATATTGTTAAATTTCAACATTTCATATACCGAGTTCCTTTACTTTGGAGATCAATCAATTTGCCATTTTAAGGATCACTTCTAATATTTTATTCCGCTGAGATGTTTTATTTAGTGAAAAATATATACATAATGAATAAAAAATTTCCGCTGGTAATTATATAAAAAATTAATTCTCTTTAGTGATAGTGCTGCCACTTGCGGCGAGTAGCGTAATCTCTTATTTCCGCTATCTTATAAAGCATCTTTCTTATGTAGTTATTTCTAGCAAAGTAGGTAAAATTGCATATAAAAAATCATTCAATTCGTGAAAGAAATTAACTAAAATCGCTAAAGAAATTGGAAACTGTTCCAAGAAAATTTTGCAAAATATTAAAAAATTAAGATCCGATTGAGCATGTAGGAATAGAAAAAAAAATATTTTATTAATCAGAATGTATTTTTATTTTCTTTTGAAAATAGCGTTTTACAATCAATTTTGAGTGATATTTTCAAATCGCTGTACTGAAAAATTAAAATTTTTGGATTGTATCACTCTTGCAGTAAATGAGTGATATGAGCATAAACAATCTGTTGAACTTAAAGAAAATACTCAATAAAAAATAGTAATTCTCTCTCAATTTCACTTTTGATTTTGACTCGTCATGATATCTACTAACTGAAAAATTTGGATATATCATTCGTATGTACTTGAAATTATCCCATAATTTCATTTCACGATATTTAAAATCGTCTCCGAAATATATCGGTTCCGTGAAAAGTAGAAAAATTATCAGATCTTAGGGTTTAAAAGGTCCGCAAATTTAATGATTTAGACAAGTTTTGGACTCCTTTGGCTATCTACTGTTTAAATGTAAATTTGAATAAGCGGTCTTCGCTATTCTACGAATTTAAGAAATATAAATTAGTCTAGGATGGGTATTTCTATTAAAAAGTCCACCGATTTGTCATTGCCAACAGTTTCTGTACCCTGTTAGCCAATTTATGATAAAACATCAAATTTCGCTGATCGTGGAATTCCCGCTATTCGATTATACGTCGTGACACGGGAAATGTACCGGTTCCATAGAAAAGTAGGAAAAGCCTCCTGCCTAAGGATTTAAAATGTCCGCAAATTTGTTAATTTAGATATGCTCTGGACTCCTCTGGCTATGTACCGAGGTTATCTATCATAACGAGTCAAATCTCAAGGCACTCTACAAAATTGAGAGACTAATTAGTTTTTTTTATTCATCATTTTCTTCAAATTTCGTATGGTGGTGGGCCATTTGCATATGAGCAAATAGCGCAAATCCCAACATAGAGCTGATAGCCTAATTTCGAGCCAAAATCAAAAGCCAAAATTTTAAGGCACTATTTGTTTAAGAGAACTATTCATTTTTTTATTATTCTATTCAAATTTCATATGGGGGTAATTTCATATGGAAATGACGATATAGCGCAAATCCTAACATACGGCTGATATCTAAATTCACTCATTTTATTCATCTTAATTCAGTTTTTTCTGATATGGTGTAACTTTTTCTGTGTTTTCTGTATGTTAAGATAATTTTGAGTGAATGATATAAATTTAAGTGGAGCTGAATCTAACCTGTCACAGTATGCTGCCTGAAAAAGGATTGCAATTGAATCTTGAATTACAAAATGTGACCAGATTTGAAAATACGAAAATTCCAATAACCGTGCTTTTCATATACATATGTAAACTACCATTATTTTTTTTCTCAACGTATTTCTTCCGTTACTTTTAATCACTTTGAACCGTAATTTCAACATTAAAATAATTTAAAATCTTTTTGAAACCCCTTATGGTTTCGACTTTACTAATTTTTATCGGACTAAATTAATATTGATATAGATTCTCTTTGTTTCGGTTAAACAGTTTTTTGCCAAAAATCTTAATTTCACTTAAATTTTGAAAAACTGATACTGACAACTTTTGTTGAAAATTTTATTTAGGATCTTTAGTTTTAAGATATTTTTCAAGTAAATGCATCCTTTTCAAAATATTTGTAAAATCGAAAAATTTCTTTAGAAGCTATCACTTTCGTCGGACCGATTTGGGCGAAATTCCATTGGATCTCTCAAAAAGATTAAGAATGAAATTTCATTTCCATCAATAAATTTTTTTATATTGTACAGACTTTTTGTTTAAAAATGTTTTTTTTGTGAAAAAACGTGAAAGCTTAAATTTAAGAAAAATGATCGTTGCAAGTTTAATTTAGAATCTTTTACTTCACAATCATTTTTCCCGTAAATGATATACTTTTCAAAATATATATTTGTGAAATACAAACAAATTTAATGAAGGCTACCACTTCCGGTGGACCAGTTTCAGCCGAATGATATCTCCAAATTTATAGAAACTGCGTAAGTATGAAGCTTTATCCCCATCAATTAAACCGTGTGTAGCTGTAGAGATTTTTAAAAAAACTACTTTTTTAAACTTATGGCGATATAGATAAATCTGCAAAAGTCTAATACCTATCATATGTAGTAAGTGGTCTCACTCAGCCCGCCCCTTCCCAAGCAGGTCAGCAAATTTGCAACGAAATTTTTAATTTATAGGCATGTTTTCTAATTAGCTTTGGATTTATCAGTGCGTTTGGATTTAACAGATTCAAAAAAAGTGTAAATTTGTGAAAAATGACATACGGATCTTTTTAAGTTAGTGCTGGAATACGTAGTCCATTATCATTGTCACGTATACCAAATAATTTATTTTGCGATTCATATAAACATTATACCTTTTGAATAATTTCCATTGAAAATGTAATTAGAATAATACAAATTTTTTAAAATTCGCAAGCTAATCTTGAAATGTTTTTAATTGAATTGAATGTTACTTACGATTCGCAACGAAACAATGCATTTGCCTTGAAATTTTGTAAACGGAAAATCGCTAAAGTTAATGGACCCCGACTTACTAAATTAAACAATTTTTGTGCAAAACAAACCAATTAAATTTTAATTATACTTTTAAAAACTTAAATATTTATAGTTTGTACTCCCTCGTAATAAAATAAAACCAGACACGAAAATAGTTGTAAATTAAAAGTGATTTTAATTAAACTTTGCTTGCCTTACCTATTAAAATTATATTGAGTGAATTTGTCCTTCAACGAATTTTTTACAACCTTACATTTTTCTATATAGCTATTCTTTAAAAATAACTCAAAGATAAATTAATGATTTTGTTATTTGTTTAGTTTGATTACTTATTTAATTTATAATTTAACAGCGCCACTATGCACAATACTCTTCACCAATATAAAATTTATAATTATTGAGATTTTGTTTAATTTATTGTACTTTGTGTGTGGCTTGACTCTTATTTAATTTATTATTATTTTAATAAAAATCTGTTTATTATTTTACAAATTCATTGCAATTTTGGACTATAATTGTACTCGTATATTTCCTTTATACGTATTATTAGTAGTTTTTATAATATTAATTTGATTGATTTATAGAAGTTATAAAACTATTTGTTAGTTTCATCGAATTATTTAAATAGCTTAATTATAATTTTATATAGTGTTTTGCAAAAAAATGTGTTTTTATTATTTTACTTATTGTTATTGCTATTTCCACTGAAACACAAAGGTTAATGTTCTTGCATTTATACAGAGACTTATTTTAATGTGTTTTAGACGACTTAATGATGGTAATAATGTTTATGACAGTGAAATCGTTTGGCGTGGCCGATTAATGTTATTTTTATGGATTATATCGTACAGATGCATATACCATTGGGTGTGAAGGTTCACCGAATGCAGTTTTTACATTCCAGGTTTCGCTTTTATTTTTATGTGCACAAAAACTAAGGTTAATAATTTTTCAATTATCCACCCGACAAACGAGTTTAATGGGATTTAAAAAGCTTGACGATTGACATACATTTTCTATATTTTATTATAATTTGTTTGCATGGAATGTGCACCAAATATCATTAAAAAATATTTCATGTAATTATTGGAGAAGACTATCGTTGAAGGTCAAATTTGTACTTGCCTACGTTGTAACCTGTCCATATCTATTCACCTTGTTTTTCGGACATTGAATATGATAATTTATAACCAAAATTGATCAACTAAAAAATTGAAAAGCTTGTTGCTGTTGTAAAAATAAAGAAATACATTTTTTTTGAACCTGACTGTGGCGTACGATTATTTTTTGTGGTTCACCAATTACAATCCGTGGAATATTAACGCATGAGCCTATATAACAATGAGTGGCTGATTAATCCATGGTAAATTATAAAATTGTTTTGTACCAAATCCAACCAACAACATAAAAATAGGAAAAAAGAAGAAAGAGGAAAAATGATATTTTGAAATTGGGGTTTCCTTCTGTTTGTGCTGACGGCGAAGCTGTGTTGGGTTAACGGTTTATTTTTGTGTTACCAATTCCAACCCGTATGAGTCCAAACGGTATTCAATAACAACTACGGGCGTGATTTAATACGGACAAAAGTCCTACGTCATCGTTATATAGTATGGGCCTTGTACTGGGCGTCAAGGTCAAAAGTAACCAACCGTAACATTTACTCCCAGTTTTAATACGTAATATACGCAATTAGGATAAACGGAAGAGGCGTTATATCATCAAAAACAACATTGAGGTTTAACACCTGTATTGCGGCTAAAGTGGAATATCTACAACGGTGTGCACGCCGTTGGCTTAATTCATGGGGAGCAGCAAGACGCTAATAGGGAATCATCATCTTCGCCTTCTTATTAAAGGAATCATGTAAAGTATGGCGTGTTACTAATTTTTTCCCAATTTTTTTTATTTTTTCCTTGGGGTCAATTTCAATTTCCTTTTACTGTAGAATTCACAAACTAAATTCTAATTTGTGTTTCTAATATCTTTCTTAAGTTCGATTTTGATACGGAATAGTTTTGTTCCTGTTTTATCATTTTTTTTTTGAATATGACTTCCGTTCCATCGGTCAGCTTTTAGCTATGGTGATATATGTTAGTAAGGAAACGTATAGGAAATTTAATTTGTCAGAGGAGGGTGAACCAGAGTGTTTTCATTTGGTAGTTTAGTATTTCGATTTTACGGTTTCTTTTTGTAGTCTAATTGTTTTTTCTTAGCACACTTAAATTTAAAATTTTGTATCATGGCAGTTGTGAAGGTAGTAAACCGGACCTCCCCATTTCCGGCTACAGAGCTATGCCGCTATAAAAGTAAATAAGTTTACCAAAATATTTTGTTATTTATAACAATGTTACTCATATTGCTGGCATTTTGTCCTTAGTTCATTATTCTGGCACTCAAGCAAGGCTAATTTTGATGTCATTTCATTGCAGTTCAGAAGCAGACAATGACTTTAGTACTGGGCATCCTAATCTGTGCACCGTATATTATTATACCTCTCATGATCTGCCATGGTTGGTTTATTGTTCAGGGTTTCTTTCCCTAGCCAGATGAGGTCCACGGAAGGTATTTTATTTCCCACCTACCCTCCGGCAAGCCGGTTAAAGAACATTTCCCTATCCGCCACCAGGGTACGCGCCACGATGAAAGTTTGGCATCTCCACACGGGATACAAATTTAACAAATGTTTAAATTTATTTGCGACAAATATTGTGTTACAGTTTTGGATGCAGTTTTTCAAGCAAAACTTGAATCATTCAAAATTAAAAATTTTGATTATAAAAACAAAAGTTTAAAAATAAATTGCTCCTGACGAAATGTTATATTGTCCCATAATCAGCTAAGATTTTGAAAACTTCTCCATGGTTTTGATTTTTTTTTTTTGAAGTAAAACTTCTTTAGGCACGCTTGACTTGGGGACTAAGCTGGCAAATGCGTTACGAAAAGTGTAATCGAACGAGGCGAACGAAACAAACGCAAAACGAAATCAGTTTCTTTTAGTATCAGGATGTGCCATGAATATTCATAAATCCCTAGGTGGAACATTAGTTGATACCATTTTATTTTAATAATTGGTTAAAAAAATTGGAAAATAAGAAAAAAAGGAAAATTGGTAAATGGATATGGAATTGAAAAAAATTGGAAAAATTGGAAATTTCGAAATTTGCAAAATTGAAAAATTTGTATATTGGAAAATTATAAAATTGGAAAATAGGTAAATGGAAAATTGGAAATAGGAAAATATGAAAATTGGTAAATTGGAAAACTGGTACATTGGAAAATTGAAAAATTGGAAAATAGGAAAATAAAAAAGTATGAAAATAGAAAATTTGGAAAGTTGGTTAATTGGAAAATTTGGAAATTGGAAAACTGGAAAATTGGAATGTCGTAATATAGACTTCTATGTCACTGACTGACTCACTCGAGAACGCACAGGGTGACCATTTTTTTTTTCTATATTATAACATCTATGTCACTCACTCACTTACTCACTCCAGAACGCACAGGGTGACAAAAAAATCCGTCCGGTTGATATATTTTATATATGTATTTTTTTCTATATTATAGCTCCATGCCACACGACGTTTCACAGAAACCGATTCTTTCTTCGTTTCTTTCCCCGTTTGCGTATGATACAGGTTTCAATGCGACTTAAACAAATTTTCGATGAAACCACACTACACAAACAGAAATGAAATAAAAAATATTTCAAGGCCATTTTTACTATGCGAAGAGATTTCAAAAATGATTTTTTTGTCAATTTTTTTACACATAGGTGACACTCGAGAACGCACAGGATGACCATTTTTTCAATATTATAATTTTTTTATATTATATTATAAATATTAAATATATACCTATTAGAAGTTTTACTTCAGTAGTGTGGTCTAAAGCACCCTTAATATTTTTTCAATTGTTTTTTCAATAATCCTGTTTCTAGTATACGGTTTGATATCCGATGACGAAAACAAAATTTTTTAATAACTTTTTTCAAAGGAATGATGTCAGGCGATCCCTTAATAATCAAATTGTTCACAATAATGTTCTTGTTTTTATAAAGGATCTTTCAATAAGGACCCTCGATTTTTAAATGTAAATGAAACTGGTTGTGTGTGAGATACCCACTATTTTTTTTTTTCATTTTAAAGATAATTTTTATGCACTAAGTATGAAATATAACATCGTTCAAAAGTCCGCCATTGCTTCGCTTGCTTTTGATGACGCATATATATGAAAAATCGCACAAATCTGTTTGAATTTGCTGGATGGCGTTCGCTAAATTGACTTTGTGGGCATCAATTGTTTTTCTGTTTATTCGAATAGGCCTGCGACGTAAGATAGCCCCAAGGCACAATTGCAAAGGCATTAAATCGCACGATCTCGGCCAGATCACGTCGCCCCCGCGAGAGATAACTATGCGTCGTATTCTTAGATGCCTTCCATCGAAATATTCACTCAGAAAAAAATATGATAAATACATGACTGCATTTACCATAATATCATCACTGTATGTTAAATACAATTATTTAAATGATTGATTTTATCATACTATGATATTCTTGATCTTCTTCATCATAACAATGATGATCACTCAAAAAAATTTTTTTTTCAGTGATCATCATTGTTATGATGAAGAAGATCATGAAAAATGACCAAGAATATCATAGTATGATAAAACCAATCATAGTATGATAAAATCAATAATTTAAATAATTGTATTTAACATACAATGATAATATTATGGTAAATGCAATCATGTATTTATTTAGTCAGAACTAGCCCCACTCGTATTCCCGGGGGCTTTCGAGGTCGCTGATCACGATTATGATGTTCAAATTGACCCACAGCCGATCTAGAGCTCAGGAACGCAGATGAACGTCATCCCCGTGGGACTCTTTCGAAAATCATGCTGGGAAGGAGAGAAACTCGGCGGCCGTTTGTTTTTTGGGTCGCTGAATCCAAATATGGCAGCGGCAAAAACCCCCCGGACACCTGGTGCTCCCGAACCTGGACGCGGACGTCATCCCCGAGAATTTTCCTGACAATATCGACAAAAAGAACCCGAAAATCATTGTTGGGGCGTTTTTTGGGCCACTGAATCTAAATTTCACGTCGAAAACGATCTTTCGAACTCCCAGTACACCGGAACCTAGGCTTGAACGTTGGTTTGTTCAAAAAAAAATAAATAGGGGCGGTTTTTACAAATAATTTTTGGATGCGAATGCAAACGCCGCTTTCCGATCCGTCTTGCTCTCAAAAACTTCGAACTTTTTTGCTTCATTGCCTCGACTAAATGGTTTTCTGATATATTCGAATTTTAATTACCGTATAGGTATAATCAAATCATCACGAAAAAAAAATTTGAAGATAATATACAGTGCTCGAATGCCATATGTTAGCGCACATAATAGCTATGCTAAAAAGAGTTTGAACATCAAAGTAATTTGACATTTTTTTCTTTTAATGAACAGAATCCCGAATTTTTGGAATAGACAGCATTTTTATTATGGATTTTTAACAACTTTCACTCGCGGGGTATTCCTATACGCTTTTCATGGTTCAAATAGGTTAACCTCGTACAAGTTTTGTACAAGAAGCTGAAAATTTTACAATTTTTTGTTCAGCTTTCGGTTATTCATGTTAATTCCATCCATAATTATTGGAAGTATTATTCGGATAAAACTTGCCGATGTTACTTTAAAAAATTCTCGAACTTTTGTTCAGTTGAAAACTATTTCATCTTAGATTTGTCCTTAGCAACACCATATGGTTCATTATAAAAATTGTATGACGGCTGGTTTAGCCGCTGAAGCGACATTTGACAAACAAAGAGACAATAAATTCTATTTTGGAGTTATTTCATTAAGCATTATTGCTAAATGAAAAACTGGAGTGGTTGTGCTAAAATCACAGAGAATTTAAGTATTCTACTTAAAACTACACACTTATAGCTATAACAGTTTGTCTAAAGACGTATTTTAAATGTAAAACCCCTTAAAGGAAACAACACTAATTAAGACAGGTAACACTCAAACATAAACTTTAACCTAAACAGCGAAAACAAATAAAATAAAACTTAAAATGTAATAAATAAAATTCAAACAAAAATGAAAAATTAGAAAATTTATTACACATTATCATGCATGAGTTATTTTCTGGTTTGGGTGTCATAGGTATTTACTAATCAAAAACTACCAAACCACCCAAAACATAATTTCTTAACAAAACTAATATAATGAATTTTGATATTTTTAGTAATATTCTTCCCACCACCTCACATAATTACAATATTATTCTAATTATAATTATATTATTACACTGAATAGTTTTGGTTTCGAAGTCGGAAAATGAAAAATGTTCTATAAAATAAATAAATATGATTTCAATAATTAAAATAGGAAATTCAATTAAATTTAACGTTTTTTTGTGTGTATACGTTCTTAGAAATGTACAATATGATGGTATAAAATAAATTCAAATTTATCACGCAATGCTAAACCATAATAAATAAATTTATTTCTATGTTCCTGTATATTCATGTTCATAATTATCGAAACTTCAACATTTTGTACAAAAATAAATAAAATATTAACTCATTGCTTTCGAGATACCTAAACTAAACTAGTCCGACTGATATATAAAGTCTAAATGAATGTTTCATAGTGTTATTTTTTTTATAAAACCTTCATAGTGTTATTTTTTTTATAAAAATGATAATAAATTTTCTTCCTCTAACAAAAATTTCTATATTTAGTTAAGAAAATTTGACTTGGAAAATTTTATAAAGAGTGTTCAACATTTAACTTCCTACTTTGGAAAAAAAGCCTAATTCCAATTTTTTTAAATAAACTAATACATTTAAGATACAGCCTTAAAATTTCATCCCATACTTCACTTCCTAGAATATATTACCTTCAATGTAGTTCACCCTGTATTTTATACCTGTATACATACTCGTACATACCTAGTTATGTAAATATCATGCACATAATATTGGTTGGTGATTACTAAATTAAATTATTAAGTTTATTTTGGTTTCTAAATATTTAATTAAAAATACTTAATTAAAAATATAACTTTTTCCCAATAAATTGAAATTAAAAAATCAATTTATATTCGATCGAGTTGTATAACATATATTTTATTTTTATTTCTGTTTAATCAAAATGTACTATAAAACTATAATTTGTCTATTTTAATTATAACTTAATTTAAAATGTTTTAATTACTTTTCACATATGAGTTATTTATATTTCAATTGCATAAAAAGTGTTTATTTTTATATGTCATTGTCTGTGAAGTTAGCCCGGAAAATATTTCAGATGAATATAGAAATGCGATACACTACAAAACGAATATTGCAACATTTTTCAGTGTTATCCCGAAAAATTTACTATATTACGCTAGTTTTGATTGTCATCTCGAAAATTGTTTACTATCATGGCATTTTTTATTTTTTATCCCGAAAAAAAATCCAAAACAGCAAATTTCAGCAAACAAAAGTCGCAACAGGTCACAAAACCATAATAAAAATTATGGAAGTGCTGAAATTAATTTAATAATAAAATTCGTAGAGGAAGAATCCACGTTTCAAACACCAACAAGGCTAATTCGATTCTATGAGTCAAATTTAGCGACTATATTTAAGTCGCATAAAGTCGTAGTAGATATCACCAAATATTACAAGCACGGTTGTTTAATTGTTTGATTTGGCATGCGAATTCTGTCTGCCAATAACACGAAAAAATTATAAAATTGATGAATGTATATTTTTTTTGTTGTTTCTGATTTATATATCAGAATACTGATCACTATGTTTTGTAAAAGCAGAGCCATCTATGATTTAAAGAGTCGTAATAATAAAAGGTGCACTTTATTTAGAAAGGAAACGTTTACTATGGTGTGGCTATGTACAATAACTAATTTTTGAGTTGAACATTTATATTGTTTAATGTTAAATTAATGAAAATAAATTAAATTGAAAAATAGTTTTAATATTTTACTATAGAATTATAGTTTCTCTTTAGTGGTTAACTACTTGTTAAAGGTATAATTAAAGTTACCTAATAATTTATTTTTATTTATTTTGTAACCAGAACAAGTCTAAATTTTTGTTATCCTATGTCTCATGATTTTTCTGTACTTTTTATTTATTCAACAATGGGGAATTGAATGAAAGTTGCATTTAATTTAAAATTGTATTGATTTTCTTCGTGTGTGGGACGTTTGTGAAGTTGGCCTAAAAAAATTATATTTTTTCCGCTGGCAATACCCTCATCTATTTTGATAACTATCAGGACAGAAAACTGAAAACACATTGAATATCACTTAAATTCAAAGATTAAATATGTATTTGAATGAAATGAATATAAATAATACAATTGTATTTTAAATTTATAAAATTATACTATTAATAAAATAAAAAATATACAAATTTATGCTTTAAGTGAGAGTGATAAAGAACTTTTCTCAAAATTCTAATAATTTGTTATCACAAAAACTATAGTTGCTATCACGAACTGTCAACCCAAAAAAAATCGTATATAACGACATTTGAATGATGCCAGCCCGACATTTTAGTGTTGTCTTGAAATTTATGTCGAATACACTCAGCAACCCGGTATAATAAATGTAAAACAGCCAAGAAGCATTTCTTATTATTTTCAATTGGTTCATGAAAATATTATTTTTACGAGTAGATTTTACCTCGAGTTTTAAAGATGGACATACACCAAAATTACCGTTTTTCGAATTAAAATTGAACTTTCTACTGTTGCTTACTAACTTTCGAAATAGGTAAACATCTATTAAAACAATCGAGGTTTTCGGAATTTTTCATAACAAATATCTATGACGTATGTCGGTCTTTGTTAATAAACGCCTCATATGCGATTAGTCGATTGGCTCATAAATAGTTTTATTTTAATATACATAGTCGTAATACTATACATCCTCTTACTGAGAATGACCTATATTCTGTGCTTTACGAACAACCATAATATTTAATTCAAGTTGAGATTTTTGGTGTTGGTCATCGGTCTCACTATGATTTTCGGACAGATCTAGTTCTCACCTTTAAGAGTAAGAAGTTTCAAGAGGTTGTGATTGGGTCCTCATACCAAAAGTAGCCTATATTCGGCCGCTTTACGAGCAACCATAATAGTTAATGGAAGTGGAGGTTTTCGGTGTCGGTCATCGGTCTCATTATGATTGTTGGACAGATTTGGTTCTAGCCTTTGCGAGTAAGAAGTTTTAGAAGGCTCTAATGGGGTCCTCGTACCAAGAATGGCCTATATTCATTCGCTTTACGAACAACCATAATATTTAAAGGAAGTTGAGATTCTCGGTGTTGGTCATCGGTCTCACTATGATTTTCGGACAGATCTAGTTCTCGCTTTTACGAATAAGAAGTTTCAGGCGGTTGAGATTGGGTCCTCATACCGAGAATGGACTATATTCGGCCGCTTAACGAACAACCATAATAATCAATGGAAGTTGAGATTTTCGGTGTTGGTCATCGGTCTCAATACGATTGTTGGATAGATCTGATTCTAGCTTTTACGAGTCGGAAGTTTCACGAGGTTGTGATGGGGTCCTCATACCGAGAATGGCCTAAATTCGGCCGATCCACGAACAACCATAATATTTAATGTAAGTTGAGGTTTTCGGTGCTGGTCATCGGTCTCACTATGATTTTCAGACATATCTGGTTCTCGCCTTTACGAGTAAGAAGTTTCAGGAGGTTGAGATGGGTCCTCATACCAAGAGTAGCCTATATTCGGCCGCTTTACGAACAACCATAATATTAAATGGAAGTTGAAAAATCTCAACTTCCATTAAATATTATAATACAGATTTGGTTCTAGCCTTTACGAGTAAGGAGTTTCAGGGGGTTGTGATGGGGTCCTCATATCGAGAATGGCCTTTATTCGGCCGCTTAACGAACAACCATAATAATTAATGGAAGTTGAGATTTTCGGTGTTGGTCATCGGTCTCATTATGATTTTTGAACAGATGTGGTTCTCTCCTTTATACGAGTAAGAAGTTCCATGGGTGATGTCCTTATACCAAGGTCTATGTTCGGCCGATTTACGATCAACCATAATATTTAATGGATGTTGAAATTTTCGGTGTTGGTCATCGGTCTCATTATGACTTTTCCTATAGAACTAGAACCAGATCTGTCCGAAAATCGTAATGGGACTGATGACCAACACCAAAAATTTCAACTTCCATTAAATATTATGGTTGTTCGTAAAGTGGTCGAATATAGGCCATTCTCTGAATGAGGACCCAATCAAAACCTGTTGAAACTTCTTACTCGTAAAGGCTAGAACCAGATCAGTGCGAAAATCTCAGTGAGACCGATGGCCAACACCGGAAATCTCAACTTCCATTGAATATTATGGTTGTTCGTAAATCGGCATCACAATCTCCTGAAACTTCTTTATTTTAGTTAAATATTCAATTTTTAGAAGTAGAAATATTTTAGTTTTTTGGGTTGACAACATTATAATGTCGTGACATACCATTTTTTTGGGCTGACAGTTCATACGTGACAGAAATTATATTTTTCGTGTTGCCACTGCGTTTTTTGGGCTGACATTTGCGCCAACTTTACATTGTGTGTGGGAGTGGATTTTTAGTGATATTTGGTTACTGAACTGTCATTTAATTTGGATATTTGTCGCCAGTTTCATTTTTGTTAGTTCTTTACGGAATTGTAGTGGTGATCACCATTCATGAGTGTCTCAATAACATTTTTTAGACCTGGTCTAAGTTTTTAGGTAAGGAGGGTCGTTTAATATTTTTTCGCGTCAGCAGTGCACGTTCAAACAGCTTTAAATATTTGGCGTGGAACCCGACGATGTATGTGTCCCCAATAATAAACTCTATGAACTTTGATCCTTTTTGTTTAGTATTACTTTCTTCTATGTCTTAAACGTTTCAAGTAAGTAGTTTATTGGTTACTTAAATAATTGATCTTGCATAAATGAGTCGTACTTTCTTATGCGTAGACGATTGAAAAAGTAGTCACAATAGTATTTAGGCCATAAGTAATTGCTTGGAAAATTTTGATTTATTTTATATACTTTAATAAAGCTGTAAATGGCCAATTTACTGTGGATACCAAGTAAGTGCCTAAATATTTCATTGTATTGAAGCGAACGATACTTCTGCTATCGCTATAGTATAAGGTGGATTGAATAAGGGATCTGCATTTCGAATGATTGTGGTACTTTGTTGTCGATCTATCTTTATACTTATGTGCTCATGTCACGAGTAAACTATCAACTGTTAAGCTATTGTGAGAAAAAGATTCAGAATAAAATTTAATATTATAGGGGAGATTGGGTATATGTTGCTTAACTTCTTTGATATTTCTATTTTTTCTATATAACTACATTGAACCATTACATGTATGTCTTCTTCCAATAGAAGGCCTTGATATTTGAAATAGCTGGATAGTGTTGTGTGTTGTTATGTTCATGTTATTTAAGTGGTTTATGTTTTTAAGGTTAGAAAAAAATTCCAGGCACTCATGAAGACGATGGTCTGAATACGCTTCAGTTTAATATTGTTTAGCGGTTGCTTAGTGGGCTACAGAATTTTGTCTTTGTTAATTGGTTTTTTTGATAGAATATCACGCTCTTTAATCTACAGAATGCAAGTTCTCGTTTAGGATTTGAAGGTGTCTTTTTGGTAAGGAAAATTTACAAGAAGGTTTTAATAGAATCAATAACTGACTTTCAGGAACTGGTATTTTTAATTTTACTAGTGACTTTCTCCTGGATTGATGATGATATGGATTGAAAATACGATTTATGTTTTGCTTATTTCTTGTTCTCCAATAACTGTAAATCTAATGTTTTATAATTGTAAGGTAAAGGCGCAACAGATGTCTTAGTTAAGGAAGTACAAGAGAGAGAAGAAGAGCTCTCATGGCTTGTAAAAGTTTTTCCAATAAGAGGTTTCATTTTGATATTAAAAAAACGAATATTTTTTAAGAGAAATGTATTACTGAAAATAAACGTCTTCCAAATCAATATCTTCCAACTCCGGCCGTCGGACATAATCATTAATCATAGCTCGGCAGCGCAATCCATTCACCG
Source organism: Nephrotoma flavescens (assembly GCA_932526605.1). Taxonomy (NCBI): domain Eukaryota; kingdom Metazoa; phylum Arthropoda; class Insecta; order Diptera; family Tipulidae; genus Nephrotoma; species Nephrotoma flavescens. The sequence goes on along the minus strand of OW052222.1, from coordinate 130,807,713 downwards.
TAACAGTTGCACCAGCCTCATTTTCGAATAAGTAAGGTCCAATCATACCGCCAGCCCAAAAACCGTCCGTACCAAACAGTGACACGTTGAGGATTGAGAGGCTTTTCAACAATCATTCTCAGATTTTCTGAGCCCCAAATGCGACAATTCTGCTTATTAACGTAGCCTCCGAGGTGAAAATGGGCCTCGTAACTGAAAATGATTTTTCGATGAAAATCTGGATCATTTTGATGCATTTGAAGGCCACAATTCAGCGAAGATACGACGTTTATGTTGACAGACCGGCTTGAATTCTTGTGTTAACTGAACATTAAAAGCCTTAAGACCTAAATCTTTTTGCAAAATACGGTGTAATGTCGTCTGTGGAATGTCTAATTCCAAAGATCGACGAGGAATCGACAAACCTGGATTTTCGTCAACACTAAGGAAATATTCTCAGTTGTTCTTAAGCGACGCACACGGTTTCGATTCTTTATATCACTAATTTGTCCCAACAGCTCAAATTTTTCCACCAGTTTCACTATGGCCAGCCGAGAAGGTGCTTCATGACGACCCAAAAGTGCTTTAGTTTTACGAACTATGACTGCAAAATTTTTACCATTCTTGTAGTGAATTTTAACAATTTCAGTTCGTTGTTGAAACGTGTATCGTACCATTTTTAGTAATGGCGTAGTTTTAACTTGTCAAATGTCGAAAGATGAGAGCTTCAAAATTGACAGCAGGCTATTCAAAATGAAACCTCTTATTGGAAAACCCTTTACAATCGATCCATATTTATCTGTGTCCTTTATTGTGGAATTCCGAAAGTTCGGCTTTATGTAAAGCAGACAGAATAAATGATTTTTTTTTTATTTGCAATATTTGAGTTTTTTACTAAGTTTTCACCTTTTCATTCTCCGTAATATTTAAAGCCCTGGCACCCACATGTTGATTTGATCTGCTGTCTCGTTAAAAGATGAAAAATAATTCTGGGCTACTTCCAACGTGTGTAAATTGTGATCTGAACGTTTTAATTAAAGCCCGACTCTCCGTAAACTTTGAATATTCCTCGCAGATTTTACATTATACCTCAACCAATAAACGGCTACCCTTATCGCGATTGGGACAGCTTCAAAACGCTGTCAGTAGTCCAGGAGACGAAAATAGAGGTTTGAATTTAATTGTTTACAGAAAAGTTCACCCCAACATTCCCATCCATCTTTGAAACACCGCAGTGACGAAATACATCAAGTATTCAATAAACGCTTCTCTTAACCAGTCCTTTCTGGCAGGAATATCCGTCAGAACCACCCCACTGGCACAAAATCCAAACACTAAAAAATTCGCAATTAAGACTGATTGTCTAATTGATGATGAATTAGCATGCAGTTTTCACTTTTTAATAAAAATTTAAGTTGGTCTAATTAATAGGGCAAATGTTTTTAAATTTACATAAATGATTTATATGAAATCTGTGCCGACATGTTGTACTTATCACGTTTTTCGCTTCGATGCATTTTCGATGGAATAACGGTATTTTGGCAGTAAACATATTTTTCTTTTTTCGTTGAAGCGACATATTTTTCTTTTTTCGCACGGGTTTTTCGTTGAAGCGATAAAAGGGATAGTTACAACATGTCGGCCATGTTTGCGCAATCTCAAAACAACGCAAACTTGATTAAATATATTTTATTCCATGGAAATATTTAACGATTAGTTAAAACGTTATTCAATCAAAATTGGCAATTGGATTCAACTGGTAACTATTTCCACGGAATAAAATATATTTAAACAAGTTTGCGTTGATTTTTTCCTGATTGCGAAAACAGATTTTATTTAAAACGTTTAACTGGTGAACTAACCGGTTAGTAAATTTTTCTATGCAATCGACCATTAATCGGTTACAAAAAATGTTGGTTTAATTTTGATTTAAATTTTTGTTTGTATTATATTTTGGGTTTTATTGTATACTTTATTTATGTAGAAATTGAAGACTAACTATAACATAAATTAATCTAATATTGATCAAATTTAGTATAATTTAGTAAATACTTCCAATGCGTTGCAGGCAATGAATCGAAAAAGTTCTGTAAAGGGCATCGAGGACCACATTTAACGACGCTTTTCAATAGACTATTTGAAAGTCAAAGGATTGCAGCTGTAGGCTCCACCGTGCCAGGCATCTTGATAGGTCCTTTTGGGACATCAGCCACTTTAAGCTAGCGTGGTTTATAAATATTGTGAACGGACACCCTTCTATATAAGGGCGGAATTTTTTTACGCTCAGTACTAGAATTGTTGACTTGCCCGTGATATCTGTGAGAGACGAAGCCAAGATTGATTTCATTTGTAATAAAACGGCGGTATCATCCGCGAGATGCAACTTGAAGAAGCAAAGAAAAATACTCTTGAAGAGTCGCCGAGGTGATTAGAACATCATCCAAATATACAAAGATGTTCTCGTGTACGAAAACCCCCTCGGTTGGGGATCACTTGGTGCATAAGACGGCATAAAGTTTGGGGTGCATTGCAAAGTCCGAAAGACATAATCTGGAACTGATAATAGCACCGTACATATGCGTTTCGCTACAGCTCTTTAAATTTATTCTCCTCCAATGTGACATTTCGAACAATTACAACTGCGAGCTCACCAATTTCTTTGATAAAAATTTAAACGAAAACAATTTTATTAGTGGCTTAGACTATACAAACGGTTTGAATATTTATGCAAATACATCGTACACTGAGAAATCCTTATTTTAACTTTCTGAATAATTTGCTCGCTTAACTAATGTGAACTATTTGTTTTTGGTGCCCATAAATATTATTTATTTGAATGTGAGACAATAAAATATCTAACAAAAATTTTAATACTTGATTTTAATTTAACTCATATTTGATATCCAATATATTTACATATGTACATAGGATCCTTTCTAATGTTGTGCAAGACGATATTTTTCTACTTTTCAAGTAAAAACACATTTTATATACCGCTGTAGTTAAATAATTCCAGTTTACCTTGAAGATAGATACAATTTACTTCTGTTATTATAAAGTTTATTTATTTCTTGTACTTACTTCTCGCTTTCTTAATGTGTATAAATATCATACTGGTATATACAACAACAATTACGTTTTGTGTAATTTTGTTGAATTGGATTGTTAAATTAAATTAATTAAAATGATTGATGGTTGTGATGTGGTGGAGTAGTTAACTAACAAAATATTTGTGTTTGTGTTGTATTAGACTCGATAATTTACTGTCAGTTATAAAAATATTATTATAACTAAGTGTGTAAATGAAAATGAAATAAATAAAAAGTTAAATAAAAATTAATAAATTTAATTAAGTTTGTTGTGTTTCATTTAAAAGTTTTGTAATAATATATACTTTATGATATAGGTGTGTGTCGGGGGTTCAAATATGAAGGCATCAATATTAAAATTGTGCTATAATGTAATAGGTTGTACAATATTGAGTGACAATCTAATTTTTGAGTGCAAAATTTTTATGTTTGTCTATGTAGAACTATAATATCTATTAATATTTAGATTTAAGGTCAAATTAAGCAAAATTAAAAAAAATTATAAATTTGATCCAATATTTTACAAATTAATCGTAAACGTAAAAAATTGTAAAACATAAATAAATTTTATTACGCTCGCATGGTTTGATTTATTACAAAACATTTATTGATTTATTCCATTTTATTGTTTAATTATTATTTTTTTAAATTTCCTGAAGACATACTTGTACTGATTAATTAGATATTGATTCGTTAATATAACTTAGATACGTTTGCATTAGTTATGAAAAAAAAAATATTATTCATTTTTAATGTGAAGAGATTTTAAGTGGCTATACGTCAGTAAATAATTACTTATTATTATTATTATTATGTATTATATATTTGTAACTACCTTGAACATTTTGTTGATATTAACTAACCGATTGTCTGAGACAAATTGGCGACAATTTATAACAAATTCGTGGTGGTAAATAAAGTTGATTGATTAGAAAAAAATATTATTTAATAGTTTCATTGTATATAATCCCACCTACGATCGTTTCTGGTTTTTAATTTAAATAGATTACCTTTTTGTATTACATCTATGTAACAATTATTATTATTATTTTAAATATTTATAATTCCCATAAACATACTCTACATATAATTTTTGTATTCTACACTGAATTATGAAATCGTGATTGAAATCAATTTATCAAAAATTTACATTAAAACATGTTACACATTTTTACATTAAATGAAAATAAAACAAAAAAATATAAAACGTATGAAATGGTATGGTATATGTAATAATAATAATATGTAATAGCAGCAATAATCATAACAACAAAATACCCATAAATTTTCCATTCCAAATTCGAAAAAATAAATTTAATGTTTTAATGTTACATACATAAAATATATAAATCAAGTTTTAATTAAAAAAAATTGAAATTAATTCTGATTGGTTTTATTTATAAAAGTTTGTATCCGTTTGTAGCCTTGCCGAAGGAATCTGTTTTATCGCCATTACATTGATTTTAATCGGTGTGCAATCATCACTGAACTTTCTGATTCCAAAACTTTTTATATTATTGTGTGTGAGAGAAACTTGGTTAGTTTTGCAAAAATGACTCCCAAATAATGCGATTTAATAATTCAGCACTTTGAATAAATCTCCACATGAGAAATCATTTTTTCCCAATTTTATGTTTTTGAATTTCTTGAAAAGCTATCAGTACGTGGATTTTGTTGCCTTTTCAAAATCAATTCAAGTTGAATTTTGTGTACGTATACAGTGTATAATATACACTTTTAATATTGTGTGCTGTCATTTTGTATCATTGTGTGTGTGCAAATCCACATGAAATTTCGCCAAAATGTTGACCCGATTTTATAAATGATACTATCGGTAGAGGAAACAATACATTTCGTCTGCTCGCTTGCAAAGGAAAAAATGACAGCTAGATATTAAACATTCAATGTTTGTTATTCATTCGAATAAGTTGAAATTAAAAATTAATTTAACGCTAAATTTTGTTTGATATCTTGATTTATAAAATAATATTAAAAAATGGTAAGTACAAATTCCTTTAATTTTTAATTCTAGTGAAAAATCTTGAAATTCTAATTCCGCTTGTATGAGTCATGTACAAGCAAGCCGGGATAATTTTATCAATAAAAATCAATTAAAAATCTAAACAAATCAAATTTTATGTGCCAATTTTCTAATAGTTATGTTTGGCGCGTCGGATTAAATAAAAAATCCTATCATTTTTAATAATTCTAGTGAAAAATCTTGAAATTTTAATTTCGTAATTTTATAAATATTTTAATTCTTTTATATTTTATTTAATTCTAGGCCCGTATGACACCGCAGCAACGCACAATTTTGGTGAACTTTGTCGAGCAGAACTTCGAAGTACTTTTTGGTGTAGGTATCTTCGAGGGCAATAGAACTCGAACGGCTCTTTAGCGGTCGATTACAGTCACGTTGAATAACGCTGGCGTGACACGGACCGAAGACCAGTGGAAGCGGATACAAATTTAATTTATATACCTACTTATTTTTTTCCATTTAGACTTGGCAGGATTTAAAAAAAGCCGTCAAAAAAAATATCAACGGAGAAGAATAGCTCAAACTGCTACTGGAGGTGGGGTTGTACCAGATAATCTCGAGTTATCTGATCTCGAGGAACGAATAGTTGCACTGTGTGGTCAACACGTATTTGATGGCGAACCAGTAGTCAGGGAATTTGGAGGCAGACCTGCTGTAAGTACATATATATAAATTTTGTAATGAGTATATAAATATATTTAACTTTTAATTTTTTTTATGTTAGAATTCACAACCCACACACCAACAGTCGCAGTCTACGGCAGGACTACCGACACAATCTCTACCACAATAAGATCATATACAAGTAATTTTTTTTAATTATTAATATATTATATTTTTAATTTTGATTTATGTTTTTTTATGTTTTTCATCTTAGGATTCTCAACAAGCCCAGTCCTTGGCGTGTACTACATCAACACAATTAGGGCTTCATCGTGTAGAAGTAAGTAAATTTTATGATTAGGTATATAAATATTTAACTTTTTATTATGATTATTTTTTCAATTAGACTACTGAAGTCACACAGCCGGAGGAGCAAATGGATACAGAATCATATTCAACAACACAATCGGCGCTATCGATCCCCGAATTAAGAAGCGATAGTATAGAAGTAAGTATACATAAATTGTGTACATGTTTAGTTAAGTGTATTATTAATTTTTATTTGTAGATTTCACAACCGAGAGTCGCATCAACAATGGAATCAACACCATCATGTCCAGGATTCTCACCTTTAGTAAGAGAATCTGAGGTTCATCGGCCAGCGCCTTCCAGTGAACGAGCTCGACAACAACGTGCTCGTATAAATTAGATTCTACCACCTCGTGACCAACGACACATGAATAACGACCCAAGAAGCGTAAGTTAAGTAAAACCAATAATTTATTCAAATTTTAAAGCTATATTTTTGTTTACAGAGAAGTTTGGCAGCAACATCTGTGATTCGATCTATCCACCTCCAAGATCGCACAGTTGAATTAATGGAAGGCATGAGGGCACAAGGCGAAAGGACCAACAGCTGGAGGAAATCAAGGACAACGGACAAACATGGTGCTAGAAGAATTGGGAGCACAAGGCGAAGCAACAAACCGCTTTCTACAGGACATTTTACGTTCACTACCAAAATAGGATTATTTTTCTTATAATTTGGTAATGTAATTTAAAACAAATATTTAATTTATTTTCTCTTTATTTTTAGATTCCCGCTGCGTCTCTTCAATCAACATAAGTCTGCGATATGGCCACCAAAATTGTTAAAATGAAATGTACATATATAGTATTAAGTATTATAAGTATATTATATAGTATTTAGAAAATAAACTGTTTTGAAATTTTTAAATGAAATTTATTATGAATTAAATTTTTTATTAAATACAAATAAATGTTTACTTTTTAAATAAAATGCAATTAAATGTTTCATTCAATAAACTTATTATTATTATGTTCAATAAACTTATATTATAAAGTATTATTTTAAGATAATAAATTAAATGAAATTTCTTAAAAATTAATTTTTTTATTAAATATAAATAAATGTTTATTATTAAATGTTCTAATTTTTAGTTGCTAAATACTAAATAAAATATTATTAAAAGCATATTTCGTCTTTTTAATTGTACTTTTTTATATAAATAAAATTGATTTTATTAAAATAAAATTGATTTTACAAAAAATTAAATACAATTTGACTTTTTGTTTCATTCGCCTATAATCATCATTCAATAATATGTTCTTCCTGTATTAAATTGGCCAAGAATTCCGTATTGCGCTCACCAGAAGTTGAGTTTTAGTGTGATGCGCGAATTGGAACACTATCATCGTCGTCAATAATCTCAAAATCATCTATTGGATAGTTGTGGTCTATTAGGAAGTTGTGTAGAGTGACGCAAGAGTGTATAATTTTGGCGGCTATGGCATGGTCGTAATGTAAATGGCCGGATGTTCTTTTGAGGCACCGTAAACGAAATTTTAACAACCCAAAGCAACGTTCTATGCCATTTCTGATCTTCCCATGTATGACATTAAAACTTATCTGGGCATCTGTTGTTGCTTCTTTGTAGGGTAGATGGTATCCTACAAAGAAGCAATAGCATGTATGGTTTTAATGCATACCCACTGTCACCTGTGTAAAAATAAGAATAATTTGGTTATTTAAATAAGTTTGAAATATAGTAAAAGGTTAAACTACCGAAAAGCCAAGTCTTACTATCCTGCAAGTTGAGATCCTTTATTATAGGGACAATGGTTCTTCCTCCCCAAATAAATGAATCATGCGTCGATCCGGGAAATCTTGCATTCACGTTCATGATCCGCATGTTGTAATCACATATCTATAAAAGAATAAAAATTCACGTTAATACTCAAAATTTAAGTACATTAACAAGAAAGTTAAGCAAACTTTACCATTTGTACATTAATCGAATGGAAATTTTTACGATTAAGGTACGCATATTCGTCTTTTTTATTTAGATGAGCCATTGCGATATGCGTACAATCGATTAGACCCACAATTCCCGGAATTCTGTATTTTCTAAATAATTCGTTTTTTTTATGATTGACGTCTGCCAATGTATAGGAAAATTTTACACGATCTAATATTAATTTAGAGCCAATGACCTCACTTATTTTTGCTATCGTTTTGGAAAGTTTGCTTTGGCTCATTACAGCGAAAGCATCCAACCCCACACGACGCTGATGGCTCCCACTTACAAAAAAATTTAGGGTAGCCAACACCTCCAAATGTAGTGGGACCGCAGAAATATTTCCTGTTGGTTCTTGAATATGCGGCTTGATTTCTTCAATTAGCTGCATAACTAAATGTTTCGCCATCCGAAAATTAACGATGAAACTGTAACAATCACATACAACTTTGTATTAGAATTTCCTTCTATATCTCAGATAATCAATGTATGATTCTTATTAATCAAAAAAAACCTACCAGCGATCCGAAATATCGGAAGGATTCAAAGTATTTCGTAGATACTCATTATAACGAGCAGTTTTTACTTTTCTGTCGTAGTACAGAAACGGAACTATATTGTTCATAATTATAATTTTATTTTAGAAATTAACACGACGGATCACTATAACTTTGAAATTTAATAGTCACGGAATTTTTAACACAAGAAATCAATTTAACAATTTTAATTAACACAAGAAATCACTATTATTATTATTATCGTTTTTTAAACACAAATTAAGGAGAAATGCGCGCTCGTAATAAAATGACAAATGGTGTTTCAAATGTCAAAAACAAAGTAAAACAAAAATACTTACTAACACGAACACGACACCACTATTATTACGTTCCGGTAAAATTCAAGTTGAATTGTAAGAGGCAACAGAATCCATGTGCAGGTAACATTAATAATGGTTAATGAAGTCTAATAATACAGCTTGAACATATAAAACATAATTTGGCAATAAGAAATAATTAATAAATAAATTAGACAAAGATACAGATATTTAAACTACCTCAAGTGCTTTCTGCAAAAAATTATGTATTACTACAATACAAACCAGGACAAACCACATTTTTGAGAAACATTTTGAAACAATTTTTTATTCAGAAATATCGTACGACTAAATATCGTACGGATAAAGATACCTGTTCTGTGCTTATGAAGTTAGAGAAATCATGGAATTACGAAATGTTGATTTTTGATCATAAAACAAAAAACAACAAAATATAAAATTTTATAAGAAGATTTATCTTAAAGGGTTTTTAATTTGGACAGGTCGATGTTTGCAGCCTGTGGCGGCCATGTTGTTTGGTGGCTAATCTGGTGTTTTTTGCTCGTATTGCGCCCATTTTACGGCAGACGTGGTGGTACTTCAAAGTCGGCACTCCAACGTTTAGTGGCCAAATTCAAGAAAACCGATTCGCTAAACAATCTGACAACACCCGCACGTCAAAGAAACACCAAAGGTATATTATGAAATTTTTCCGTCTCGGTTTTTTCCGTTAACGGATAAATCCTGCCGCCCCGGTGGCAAAGTGGTTAGCATGCTTGCTCCAGCGACCGGAGGTCCCGGGTTCGATTCCCGGTGGTGAAAAGGAAAAATTTCACGGCTGGTTTAGGATCAATGAATTAATCACTCATTATCCGGAATGAAAATATGATTATGAAACCTCATTAGAGGCGGCCAAATCCCTTGATGGGATATAATGCCAGAGAGAGAGAGAGAGAGGATAAATCCATGCTCTTATGAACCTAAAAAGGAAAATCGAATCGAATTTTTCCGAGTGCACTAGTTGACGTATTTTGTATTCGATTAAACTTATTTTGACGTTTGATTAAAATATAGCGAGACATGATTTATATTTTAATAACATTAATAAAATAAATAAATTAATAATATTTAAGTAATTAACATATAAATATTTAAAACCCAAAAATTTAAAATGTAATATTTTATTATAAGAAATTTTTAATAAGTAAAAATAAATTTTGTTTATTACCAATTCGGTAATACAACGGAAAAATCTGAGACGGATAAATTTCATAATAGAAATTTATTTAAGGCCGCGGTCCGAAAAAGTGTACAGGAGAACCCAAAGCAGTCAATTCCTCACCGTGCACAAGAACTCGGCCTTTCGCAGACTTCAACTTTGCGAGTTTTGCGTCAGGACTTAGACCTACATCCGTACAAGATCCAACTGACCCAAGAGCTCAAAGTTATTGACCAAAGATAATGCCGTGTTTTCGCTGGCTGGGCTTCGAAGCGTTTGGAAGAGGACTCTAGGTTAGGTTTCAGTGGTTGGCACTTAGGCCTTTTTTAACCCATTGTGATACCACGCATTCACGCCACATCATTAACCATTTCACCTACTCACACAATTACAGTATACCACCTGCACATTGCAAGTTCCATGTCAACCTGTACATTGACATTGACGGTGGGTCGGCGTTAAATTCTGTACTCCATCAGAGGGTCATAGTTGCGTTTATTAACATCACCGATTGTAATCGATGATGAAAATTCGATTTGCATCTAGCCTCTGATGGGATTCGAACCCAGTACCTCCCGATCCAAATGCCGAAGCTTTAACCACTGCACCATATGTCCGGTAAGAGGACTCTAATTTTGGCCGAAAAATTATCTTTAGCGACGAGGCGCATTTTTGGATGATTTTTTATTTTATTTAAGAAATCTATATTTCTGTATAATATCACAACAAATCATATAGATTATCTAGTAATTGTTTTATTAATTTAGTAGTATATTCTTATGAGATGAGACCTATCGGTTTATCCCAGCTCTGTCAGTCCTTTGATTTAAGCGGCTCAAGGAACCACTTGTTCTAAAGGCTTTGTTCTTTTTAGGCGCTTTGGTCCATTGGCGCGATCCAGTAGGTTCCGCAGCTCCTCGTTGTCCTGCTGCTGCAGTCGCAGTACATGACTCCTTGCAAATTTTTGTATTTCATCGCTGACGTATTCCATGTTTAGATTTTTTTTTTTTTTTTAATAAAGTTTTTATTTACAATATACATTATAATTTACAAAGTTAATTCCCAATGGATTTCGTGTCCTTTTATGGGGAATCAACTTTATAAATATACATTAGAAATATACGTACATATATGCATTTACAATTTTAAATTCAATTACACAATTGTTCAGTAATGTAAATAAAAAAATTTTACTAATAATAATTAGTAAAATTTTTGATATTCAGAAATATTAAATTAACACATTCAGTAATATTAAATAAAACAATAATTTAATGATAATAAGCAAAATTTAAAATTTAAAATTCAACCTATATAATTATTCATAAGAGCTTGATAATATAGCTTCAAGCTTTTCTTAAAATGATGGAAATTCACTGATTCCTTTATACTTTCTGGTACTTCGTTATATAACGAAGGGCCAGAAAACCTAATTGATTTCCGCACAAAACCTGATTAATTTTTCGGTGCAGTAGTCCACAGCGAGCTCATATAACTCAATCTAGAGTTGATATAAGCGTCATAGAATAACCAAGCTGTTCTTTCATCTATGAGGCTTCTTATTCTTTTCAACGCAAATGCGTAAGGCCAGATTGATTTTTAACTTTCAGTACCTGTTCCTTCCATTTCAGGTTTTGGTCAATGACAAGCCCCAAGTAAGTAGTAGCTGCAACTTGCAGTATTTTATTATTATTTACTTCCAAGTAACGGGGAAAATGCGCAGAAAATTGTTTGTTTTGGAAAAGTATGTAGTTGGTCTTTAATAACGGGTGATTTTTTAAGAGCTTGAGAACTTTTTTTTAAAAAAAAACGCATAAAATTTGCAAAATCTCATCGGTTCTTTATTTGAAACGTTAGATTGGTCCATGACATTTATTTTTTGAAGATAATTTCATTTAAATGTTGACCGCGGCTGCGTCTTAGGTGGTCCATTCGGAAAGTCCAATTTTGGGCAACTTTTTCGAGCATTTCGGCCGGAATAGCCCGAATTTCTTCGGAAATGTTGTCTTCCAAAACTGGAATAGTTGCTGGCTTATTTCTGTAGACTTTAGACTTGACGTAGCCCCACAAAAAATAGTCTAAAGGCGTCAAATCGCATGATCTTGGTGGCCAACTTACCGGGCCATTTCTTGAGATGAATTGTTCTCCGAAGTTTTCCCTCAAAATGGCCATAGAATCGCGAGCTGTGTGGCATGTAGCGCCATCTTGTTGAAACCACATGTCAACTAAGTTCAGTTCTTCCATTTTTGGCAACAAAAAGTTTGTTAGCATCGAACGATAGCGATCGCCATTCACCGTAACGTTGCGTCCAACAGCATCTTTGAAAAAATACGGTCCAATGATTCCACCAGCGTACAAACCACACCAAACAGTGCATTTTTCGGGATGCATGGGCAGTTCTTGAACGGCTTCTGGTTGCTCTTCACTCCAAATGCGGCAATTTTGCTTATTTACGTAGCCATTCAACCAGAAATGAGCCTCATCGCTGAACAAAATTTGTCGATAAAAAAGCGGATTTTCTGCCAACTTTTCTAGGGCCCATTCACTGAAAATTCGACGTTGTGGCAGATCGTTCGGCTTCAGTTCTTGCAGGAGCTGTATTTTATACGGTTTTACACCAAGATCTTTGCGTAAAATCTTCCATGTCGTCGAATAACACAAACCCAATTGCTGCGAACGGCGACGAATCGACATTTCACGGTCTTCAGCAACACTCTCAGAAACAGACGCAATATTCTCTTCTGTACGCACTGTACGCATTCGTGTGGTTGGTTTAATGTCCAATAAAGTAAACTGAGTGCGAAACTTGGTCACAATCGCATTAATTGTTTGCTCACTTGGTCGATTATGTAGACCATAAATCGGACGTAAATCGCGAAACACTTTTCGAACCGAACACTGATTTTTGTAATATAATTCAATTATTTGCAAGCGTTGCTCGTTAGTAAGTCTATTCATTATGAAATGTCAAAGCATACTGAGCATCTTTCTCTTTGACACCTTGTCTGAAATCCCGCGTGATCTGTCAAATACTAATGCATGAAAATCCTAACCACAAAAAAATCACCCGTTATATTCATGTGCATTTTATTAGCCTTCAGCCAGTATTCTAGTTTAATAATATCTTGTGCCATTTGATCAAGAAGGTTCAGAGCGTCAGTAGATTTATACACTAGAACAGAATCATCAGCGTACATAAAAAATTTTCCAAACAAGTCTATATTGAACATGTCATTAACGAAGAAGTTAAAGAGAATTGGACCAAGAATTAATGGAACCCTGTGGCACACCAGATACCATAGTCAGCGGCTCGCTCTTTATGCCATTTATAACCGTGTATTGGACACGGCTAGTGAAATATGATGTTAAAATGGAAAGGGTGGCTACGGAGGGATTTAACTTTGAAAGTAGAATTTTATGTGGCACGGTGTCGAAAGCTTTTTTAAGATCTATAGAGAGCATCGATACATATTCCTTGCGCTCTAATCCCAAATAAATTTCATTGAGAACAGACACTGCTGCAGACTGTGTGCTAGATGCTTCTACAAATCCAAATTGGTTAACATGTATAATTTTATTGCACTTAAAATATTCATTTAATGTAGAATTATTTTCTCCTATATTTTTGAGAAAACATTCATGATTGAGATTGGCCGATAGTTAGATGGAATCATTTTATTTCCTGCTTTAAAAACAGGGTGAACTATTGAAGTCTTAAGACAATCCGAAAATTCACCAATAAGTATGGATTCATTGATTAATTTAACGGTTAAGGGGATGAGAAAAGTCTTACATTTTCCTATAAATTTCGCAGAAATTGAATCCTATCCTGATGCAGCAGTTCGATTAAGATTATTTATTATTGTAGTAACTTCCAAATAATCAGTGACTGAGAAATTGAGTTCCGGGAGCCCTGCATATTTTAAGTAACTGGAAAAATGGGGTATTGTAGTGTGATTGGTTGTTTTGTCAGTTAAGTTTCCAATGTTTATAAAGTATTCGTTAAAAATATTAGCAATGTCGTAAGAGTCATGTTTAGTTTCAGACAAATCATTAGTCAGTGCAATAATTGGATTCCCAGAGTACTTATCATCTTTGTTAAATATCAGTTTTTTTAGAACCGTCCATGTTGCTTTGGAATTTCCTATAGATTGTTGGGATTCTTTTAGTATAAATTACTTGGTTCCGAAAATACTTGAATCTTTCTTTATGTATAGTAACAGTTACTAGGATATTTGTTTTTCAGACGATAAAAGACATTTCTTATTTTTAAAATAGATACAAATTCCTCGGTTACACAGGTTTTAGTGTCATCCTTCTTTAATGATTTGGTATTAGAGGTAATGAGTTGCGATAGCTCATTACAAAATTCTTTAAAAGTACTGATACAGGAATCATTATTACATATATAGGGAAGATAAGCGAAGACTCTGTCGTAGTCAATAACCGTAAACTGACGGGATTTATGTTTAGCCATAACTATAGAATCAGATTTATCTATCAGAATAATTCTATGATCGAAATCAGGGCAGTCAATTAAGCTGACGTTAAATTTTGTTAGGATTAGGTCAGTGATGACATGGTCAAGTACCGAGGGCGTAGAAGAAAATCGAGTGTAAAACTCGGAGCTCAAGTTGTTGAGTATCGTGTATCCACTACTAGAAACCACCGACTTCATCCAAGTCATCTTATAATCACTTGAGTTAAACCAATTAATATTAATGTCACCCAAAACCATCGATTTGGGGTATTTAAGTAAAACATTCTCAAGAGTGTGAAAGAAAACACTATCTGGGCATTGTTTGGTGCGATATATACCAATCACTCTGCTATGACAAAGTGGCAGATTAATCACTAGGAAACTAGTACCATGCAAAGTTAATTGTTCTTCCTTTATTGCAACAGTAGAGTCAACAATGTACATTGCAATGCCACCACCCCTATCTACGTCCCTACAACAGAAAAAAGACTCATACCCGGGTAGTGTGTAAAATGGCACTTCATTACAATAAATCGATATCTCCGTAATTACAATAATGTGAGGTAGCGTGTTTAATGTTTTTAGAAAGTTACAAATATTTTCAAAGTTTTCGCGGAAAGATCTAGCATTTATCAATACATACCTCAGACAACCATCAATATACCTTGGCCCAGCGTTTAAATAGTGATTTAGTGACAAATTGTTATAAATTTCAGCTTCGGTAATATCAGCTGACGATTAATACGAGTATAAAAGGAAACAAATTTGAAATAACAAAATCAAGAATGAATCTAAAAATATAGAAAACAATATTAGTTTATTGGAAAAATAAAATAGAAACGAAATGAAAATATGTGTATGTTATAATGATATACAATAATTGAGATAGTTCATCACAGATGTTACTTAATCGTTGACGTCTTGCCGATGTGAGTTGTATTTATTTGGCTTTAGTTGGCTGGTAGCTGTGACAAGCAATATACAACCCTGGGAGTGTCAGCCTCCTTCTCTTGAATATAGACATGCCCATTATACCAACATTTGAATAGGATACCAGATCGTTGTAATTTCCTTGAGGCAGTCAATAAAGCGGCAAAATGTTTTCGTAGTCGATGGTTTATAATTAATTTTTTATTGGGTAGACTACATGCATATACTTGGTGCAAGAAAATTGGCCCATTTTTTATTAAGTGAGCCATTACTGCTTGCTTTATGCTGCTAAATTTAAATGAAATAAATAGCTGTGTAATAAACTGTCAATGGAACTGGACACAGATTTATGCGATGATTCAATACCACCGAATCTGGTTAACAAATTATTGACACTAAGCTGGACATCATCGATTGTCGCACCTGCACCATCATTTTGCGTGTTCAAAGATTTAGATGAGCCATCCATTCCAAACTTAATTGGTGTTTGTTTGTTAGCTTTACACGAAGGACACACCCAAATAAATGTGCCATTTTCCAATGACTCATCAATATTTCCAGCGATTTTGATGCATTTTAGATGGAAATTTTTTTATACACTTTCGTGCATTGGACACCTCGAAATCGGGTACCAGTAATATTTCTGGAGCAATCGAAACACGTACTTGCCATGGTACTGGGATATAGATGTATGTTTAGTTTAAAACCAACAAAATTAAATAGCTTTTATATTGGTGCCAAAAGTGACAGCAAAACCAAATATAATTTTGCCGGAGCACAAAATTACTTTTAATTACTTTTATTAGCTTATTTATTAACAAATTTAATTAATTTAATAAAATTATTTGTTTTTTATATTTATTTTTTCTGTTTTAATATTTTAATTTTTTTATTTTTTATTTTGTATGTTTTATTTTATGCGACTAGTCACTATGACAGTTTTTGACGTGACTTCACTTTCTCTATTGTTTTTGATACGATTGTCATTTCTAATGTACCAAGGAACATTTACAATGCTAAGTAGTACTTTGTTTTCAAATGTTTGCATGATCTTCACTGTAGTGACTCACTGTAGTGAGTTTTTGATGAATGACAATGTTAACAAGCGAAACCACGGTATATGTGACGACGCCAACCCACACGAGGTTCATCAGGTGGCAATGCATCCACCAAAAGTTTCTGTTTGGTGCGGATTTTAAGCTGACGACGCTGCGATTGGTCCGTATATTTTGAAAATGACGTTGGTGAAGCCTAAACCATCACGGGCTAGCGCTACAGAACGGTGCTATCCAATTAATTTGTACCCAAATTGAACTATATGAATGTAGACGACTCGAGTTTCCAGCAGTGGCACTATTCTGGCTTTCCCTTGGAATAGGATATTGGCAAAAATATTTTTATACCATTTTTGTCTAAATTGTACTTTTCTGGCCTACTGTGGGAATAAGTTTGGTATAAATATTTTCGAAACAAAGTTAAATGGGAAAATATTTTTCCGTATAAAAATTTTGTTGAACAAAAGTTTCCCATTTCACTTTGTATTGAAAATTTTTGCAATAAACTTATTCTTTCAGTAGGGCAGATAAATACAGTTTCGATAAAAATGATATGAAAATATTTTTTCCCAATTCCCTAGTCCCAGGGAAAGCCAGAATAGTGCCACAGGACGGGGATACGTGTCACACGTCTTTCCGATTTGAGGGTGAAGTTATCTCTCAAAGAGGTTACGTGAACTGGCCACCAAGATCGTGTGATTTGACCCCGCCAGACCTTTTCTTGTGTCAATCGGCCGATGACCCAAACCCAACATAACCAATACCATCGCTCAAATTCAACCGGATATATGCGGTAGAGACATTGAAATGTGAACTAATCGGATACATGCCAGCGTGAGAAGCCGCGGCGGAGATTTGAACTATGTTATCTAGAAATAATAAAATATTCTATAAATAAAATAAAAAGACGGGAAAGGTTTGGAGCCGAACTCTATAAGCATTTTTGTTGCCTATAAAGCACTTCTATGCAGCGTGATTTGCGTATTTCAAATATCACACACACCCACATCCACCCACACCTACACCCACCTAACCCGAACTACACCCAGCCCAACCGACCCCAATCCACCATAACTCAACTGTCCACAATCAACCGCAAATCACTACACCTAACCATTATTACCACCCCATCCAATTCAAACCCCCCTAAAAACCCATCTCACCCGCACCACCCTATACCGCACCACCCGTATCATCACCCTTTAACACCTCCATACCGACTCCCACACACACACCACCCACAAAAACCCTCATCCACCAAATCCCAAATTCCCACTCCCAACCCAAAACACCTCATCCCACCCCCTACACCTCCCATACTAGCACTCCTACCACCCCCATACCTGCACCACCCACACAAACTCACATCCAGACGAGATATAATTTCATTCCACATTCAAATGCTCTATGAAACCAAAATAGAATAGAAAATAAAAAAAAAAATCTATCAATTTTAAGGACAGGGGTTAACAAAACCCTACATATCTCCGAACACCCTAAACACAGAAATGTCCAAATCAATAGGGATCATTCCCATAAATTTCTTTAACTTTTAGTGAAGAAATTAAGTTGATATCTCCAGATCTATCCGTTCTCAAGTTATCGTGCACATAGACGGACAGACGGACAGATGGCAAACCGAAACCATATAGCATTTTTTTTAACAAAAATGCTTAAAAATTCGTTAATACCTCATACACAGCATATTTTATTGCATTTCAACATCGACCTGCCTGGAAAACCCTTTACAAATTTTAAAAAAAAATATTTTTATTATATGACCCTAATGCTGCACCAGCACTTGTAGCACAATCCAATGAAAATGGTACTGGAATTTTTTACAAATTACAAATTTGTGACGCAGTTAGAAAATTTTTTACAGGTTCCGTTATCCTGCAATTCGTGTGTTGGGTGGCGTTTATTGTATCGTACTGGAAGTGGTATTGAATTTTTTTACAAATTAATTACAACATATTGGCATAGTTCAATTCCCAAAAAACTTCCAATAAGGGGTGCAATTCTTCAAAACCAATATTTTTGGTTAAACCATGCTTTTGGCATTTCAGTTAATATTTCTTTTATCGTACTGGGGGTAGTATTGTAATTTTTACAAATTGACAACAACATATTGGCATAGCTCAACCCTTCCAAAAACTTCCCCTAAGGGGTGCAATTTTAACAAATATTATTATAATATATAATAAATATTCACAGAAATGCAAAAAGCGTAGTGTGACGAAAAAAAAATGAGTGAGTCCATTAGTACTCTCAAGAAGATGTGTAAACATGGCGTGTGTATAGTACATGGGTACAGTTTACTTTGAAGGAAGAAGGAATGCAATTTTACTAACCAGAGTTTTTCATTTGTTTATTATCGTTAAATTGGTCTATTACTCTTTCGGTATAATCGACGCAATTGGATTTTGGTAGCTAAAATAAGATATATTATATACTGTCGACTCTAACTTTAAACATTTTCATTGAAAAACTGCACAATATGGTCGTCCCATATCTAGTAGTAAATATGTTTCGATCTGAGTTCATGTGCAAATCGAATTCGTCTCGCAGGAAATTTTTAAGTGGTTCAGCTTGAGGAACTGCAACATTAATATTGAAATCCCCGCTCATAATCACCGGCAAAAGATGATAGTCTCCTTGGAGAATTTTTGAAATTCTTTAGGATATGGGACAAGGACGAAATGTATGAACTTCATTATGTCATCGAAAGATTTATTCGGCGAGGTTAATACAACTACAGAAAGCATCTTATTCCCATTGAGAAGCTGAAGTTCAGCCGTATATATATCATCAATGAGTTGTGTTGTTACGCTCATACCAGTTGTTTGTCCAACGATGATTTCTTTATGCGAGCGTGACTGTATGGTATGAGTATTCTATTTGAATATATATTGTTACTCCGGCAGCTCATTCACCGTCTCTCTTGAACTGAACGCAGATCTGAAAAAGCAAGAAAATTGAGCATCCTTGCGTGACTGTGTCAGTTAGGTCGAGGTGATGTGTATGACCTAAGACTCTGACAGTTCAATGCTAAAAACCAGACGTCATTATTATCTCGTACAAAATTCGCCATTACAACGGATAAAGCGGATTTGTGGTTAGGCGCGATAGCTAATTTTGAAGACGACCCATTGAGGTCCCATTTTTACGTCCATGGTAGACGACATGATCATCGATAGCCGACGTGATGAACAGTCTTTCGAGACTCGTTACTCGTGCTAAAGCAATATACACAATTTGTTAACTGTGTCTTTTATCGTAAGAGTATATACTGACTATCTCGTTGTAGGTACCACCGTGTGATGCATGAATTGTGGTGGCACATGAAGGTACGACGCTATACATTAATTGTTGTTTATGCTTAACATTAATTGTTGTTTCGATTAATAGTTGAGCTTTTTCTAGAAATGGGCACCAAACATCGGTCGATATTCGTTTTCTGCGCCCATCCAGCTTCAAGCCACCTGACCTTCTTGCCAACTTGTGAATTTGAACCGAAATCCATCCAGAGTCGTTTGACATTTTTACTGTCGACGTTTTCATCGTTCTCGTTGTCCTGGTTAGGATGCCTATGCATTCGATATACTTTAGACAGCCCATAGTTCCATTCGCCAGTCCATTTGTTACATCAATATTGGTTTTGAAAATGCTCATTTTATGGATCTTTTGACGGAATTGCTACTCCGGCAGCTCACTGACCATCTCTATAGAACTGAAAACAGCATTCAAACGTAGGAATATTAACAAGTTCGTCATTGCGCAGCCAGGTCTCGAAAACCAAATGAATTGAGCATACCTGCGTGACTGTGACCTGAGACTCTGGCAGTTCAATGTTAAAAACGAGATGTCATTATAACCCCATTCAGTAGAAGACATGATCATTGATAGCCGACGTGATGAACAGCGCCTAGAGACTCGTCACTCGTGATAAAGCAATATACAGCAGTTGCTGACTGTGTTTTTAATCGTATGAGTATGCAATTTCGTAATCGTAATTCGTATTTCGTATCGTAATTTTTTTTTTTGATTTTTCTGATCGATGGAAATGTCGATGGTTTCTATTTCATTCATTAAATTAATTTTTTCATTTTCCCTACTATTATACATATACATAAAAGCATGCCATGTATAGTAAAAATTGTTTTTGTTGAGTTCCTTGCTTTTTTTCAAACGAAGTAGGTATACGTCATTTCCGTTCGTTTCATTTACAAGTTTACTCTAATACAAAAAATTTTGGTAGGCGCGCGTAAAGATGTTTACACATCAATAAGGTTTTTATATTTTTCGTCACACCACGCTTTTTGCATTTCTATGAATATTTGTTATATAGTGCTGGGGTGGTACTGGAATATTTTTAACAAATTAATTACAAATGGGAGCAACCGTTTAAAATCATTGTATCTTACTGGTTGATACAAGAATTTTTTACTAAATAAATTACAATATATTGGAATAGTTCAATTGCCTAAAACGGCCCATAAAATGTGCAGCTCTTTAAAACAATATTTCTCTGTATAGGTAAAACCACACAAATAGGTATCCTTGACTTTATTACAACAGCCCACATCCACAAAAATCGATTATAATGCATCGAATTACCTTCCTAAGCAAGTAGTAGGTACCAATGAACTTATTACAAGCGCCCACACCAACTAACATCGATCATTCTGCATGAAATTACTTTCCTATGCAAGAAAAGGGTATCCATGAGTTTAATACAACAGTCCACACCCACAAAAATCGATTATAATGCATCGAACTTCCTTCCTATGGAAGAAATAGGTACCCATGAATTTATTACAACAGCCCACACCCACACAAATCGATCAAAAAGTATCAAATTACCTTCCTTTGCATGAAATAGGAATCCAAAAATTTATGACAACAGCCCACACCCACAAATATCGATCAAAAAGTATCGAATTTCACTCGTATTCAAGAAATGTGAACCTAAGAATTTATAACAACAGCTAACACCCACTAAAATCGATCTTAAAGAATCGAACCTCCTTCCTATGCAAGAAATAGGTACCCATGAATTCATTACGACAACCCACAACCACAAAAATCAATCACAATGCATCGAACGTCCTTCTTATGCAAAAAACAAGTACCACTGAATTTATTACAACAGCCCACACCCACCAAAATCGATGAAAAAGTATCGAACTTCATTCGTTTTAGACAGAGCAGTTATACTTTGCAGGATGCTAACGTGGATTGCTACAAGTTTAGGAGAGTTTTAATCCCTGATAAAATCGGTCATTATTGTTCATGCGCTAGAACGCAGTACAGGAAACGTACACAGTTCCGCATAGCAGATTCTTTCAGATTATACCATTATTTGCAATTCGAAATAAAGAAAAATATCGTTGCGTATAGTTTGAAAACCACAAGATAAACGCCCGAACTGCACAGTGTGTCCACACAACAGGTTTACTAATTTTTTGCCTATACAATTTATTAAATAAACGAAAATAAATTTAATTTAAATTTAATTTAATTTGTTTACAGGTTGTTTTTATAGTGTTTAAGATTATGTATGAAAACCAATATCTGCTAGGAGGTGGACACACTATCGGAGAAAACAATAATAGTGGTGAAAAATTCTCTTATAAATCTTTTTTTAATTTTTCATATTGCATTTTTGGGTGCAGTTAAATTTTAGTAACTACATCGGGCGAATAAATCGGGCGAATAACGTATCTTTTATTCAAAAATGTAATTTTAAATATTTACATTTGTAAAGATTAAAAATAATTAATTTATTATTGTTGCCTATCTTATAAAACTCTCCCTTTTTCTCTCTGGAACTATATCCTATCAAGGGATTTGGCCGCCTCAAATGAGGTTTCATAATCATATTTTCATTTCGGATAATGAGTGATTAATTCATTGATCCTAAACCAGCCTTGACAATTTTTCCTTGTCATCGCCGGGAATCGAACCCGCGACCATCGGTCGCTGGAGCAAGAATGCTGACCACTTTGCCACCCGGGCGGCAAAACTGCAAGTGATTTAAATGTAGCTTTTCGCTTATTTTGTGTAATTAATTTTTTGAACACGAATTATTTTCAATTTCGTGCAAAGTGATAATAAGAAATATTTATTTTTCTTAATTGTATATTTACTATCTTTAAATTTTATAATGATTGTTCTCAAAAAATTCGTTTATCATATTTTAGGTCGTTTGCCTTTTGATATTGAATTATTTTCAATTTCTTACATTGTGACAACAACAAATATTTTACCAAAAACAACAACTAAGATTCTAAATAAAAAATAATTATTTTATTATTGGTGCATTGATTTCCAAACTGCGAGATATTTAAATGTAGCTTCATTTTTATTTTAGGTTACTATAGTTACTATTTCACACCTTGATATGAAGAAATATTTTACCGACCAAACGGTATAGTGGTTAAAGCTTTGGCATTTTTATCGGGAGATAGTGAGTTCGAATCCCGGTAGGTGCAGGATGCAAAATGGAATTTTCATCAACAGAATACGATCTGTGATGAAATGGAACTCAAATATGACCCCTTGTTGATGTGTAAACATCTTTGCTCGCGCCTACCAAAAATTTTTGTATTGGAGTAAACTTGTAAATGAAACGAACGGAAATGACATATGTACCTACTTCGTTAAAAAAAAGCAACAAACTTAATAAAAACAATTTTTTTACTATACATGGCATGCTATGCTTGTATGTATGTGTATAGCAGTATAGGGAAAACAAAAAAACTAATTTAAAAAGTGAAATAGAAACCATCAACATTTCCATCGATCAGAAAAATCAAAAAAAAAAAAAATTACGATACGAATTACGATTACGAAATTACATACTCTTACGATTAAAAACACAGTCAACACTTGGGTATATTGCTTTATCACGAGTAACGAGTCTCTAGGAGCTGTTCTTCACGTCGGCTATCAATGATCATGTCTTCTTCTAAATAGGGTTATAATGACGTCTTGTTTTTAACATTGAACTGCCAGAGTCTCAGGTGACAGTCACGCAGATATGTTCAATTCATTTGCTTTTCGAGACCTGCCTGTGCAATAACGAGCATGTTAATATTCCTACGTTTGAATGCCGCGTTCAGTTCAAGAGAGATGATTTCCGTCAAAAGATCCATAAAACGAGCAATTCCGTCAAAAGATCCATAAAACGAGCATAGTGGACACAAATAATTTGCCGTACGAACTTCCACTTGTCATAGGTCAGACTTATTTTTTTAAAACCAATATTGATGTAACAGATGGACTGGTGAATGGAACTATGGGCTGTCTGAGGTATATCGAATGCAGCCATCCTGGCCGGAAAATGAGAACGATGAAAACGTCAACAGTAAAAAATGTCAAACGACTCTGGATGGATTTCGGTTCAAATTCACAAGGCAAGAAGGTCAGGTGGCTTAAAGAGGGATGGGCGCAGAAAATGAATATCGACCGATGTTTGGTGTCCACTTCTACAAAAAGATCAACTGTTAGTCGAAACAACAATCTGGCAACTAATGTTCAGCGTAATCATTTTCCAGTCGTACCTGCTTGTGCCACCACAATTCGTACATCACAAGGTGCATCACCTATAACGAGATAGTCAGTATATACTCTTACGATAAAAGACACAGTTCACAACTTGTGTATATTGCTTTATTACGAGTAACGTGTCTTGAATGACTGTCCATCACGTCGGCTATCGATGATCATGTCTTCTACCATGGACGTAAAAATAGGATCTCAATGGGTCTTCTTCAAAATGAGCAATCGCGCCTCACTAGAAATCCGCTAAGTATAGCTTAAGTTGTAATGGACAATTTTATACGAGATAATAATGACGTCTGGTTTTTAACATTGCACTGGCAGAGTCTCAGGTCAAATCACCTCGACCTAACTGATATAGTCACGCAGGGATGCTCAATTTTCTTGCTTCCCGAGATCTGGATACGCAATGACGAGAATGTTAATATTATTAATTTTGGATGATGAGTTCAGTTCAAGAGAAATGGTCAGTGGGCTGCATGAATATAGCAATATATAAAAATACAAGTTTAACTTATACAGTCAACTCGCATAAGGAAATCATCGTTGGACTAACAAATGATATGAGGGTAACAACACAACCCATTGATAATATATATACACGGCTGAACTTCAGCTTCTCAATGGGAATAAGATGCTTTCTGTAGTTGTATTCACCTCGCCGAAAAAATCTGTCGAAGACATAATGAAGTTCATACATTTCGTCCTTGGCCCCATATTCTAAAAGAATTTCAAAAATCCTCCATCATCTTTTGCCAATGATTATGAGCGGGGATTTCAATATTAATTTTGCTGTTGCTCAAGCTGAACCGCTTATAAACTTCCTGCGAGACGAATTCGATTTGCACATGAACTCAGGTCGAAATATATCTCCATATCTCGTAGTATGGACCATTTTGCAGTTTTTCAATGATAATTAGAAAAGTTTGAGTCGACAGTATATGTATCTTATTTTAGGTACCATAATCCAATTGCTTTGATTATACCGAAATAGTAATAGACCAATTTAACGATAATAAACAAATGAAAAACTATGGTTAGTAAAATTGCATTCCTTCTTCCTTCAAAGTAAACTGTACGTGTACGGACGCACTATACACACGCCATGTTTACACATCTCCTTGAGAGTACTAATGGACTCACTCTTTTTTTTTGAGTACAATGGACCGACTGATCATTTTCCATACTGCAGTATAGGCTGGCATTGGTCTGTGTATTATGCTAATGGTGATAAAATTGAACCTAGAGCCGTACGTCCTCGATTTGGCAACTGCGTTAGATAAGGACGTGAAAAGCGAACTGAGAAAGAGTTGAGATTGCTTCGGCCTTTGCAAAGGGCAAACATTAAATAATAAAAAAAAAATATTTTGACTAAAGCAATAATTCTTAAATATAATTTATTTTAATAATTTTAAATATTTCTTTTATTATTTTTATCCATCAAATTAAATTGCAATTGCTTTAAAATTTAGCCAAGTGTATTTTACACCATTTAAGAATTGACATCAACAAATATTTTGACAAAAACAACAATTCTTAAAAGTATAAGATTTATCTTAGTAATTTTAAATATTTATTTTTATTATTTTAATCCAACTTTACTTACTAAGAGATTTATATTAATGCAGCTGCATGTTCTGTTTTGGGTTGTTCGTTTTATGGCAATGGCTGACTTTACACTTCTCGCATAATTATTATGTACATATAACTTTTTATTACAATTATTATACTTTTAACACTATTTGCCATAGGCACGACTTGGCGTAACTCACTACACCTTTCGATCTGTTTGTCCCGATAAGAGACCATGTCAGGAATATTGCAGAAAATATATCCACATGTCAATCTTTTTAAAATTGTAGAACCACATGAATTTGATGTTTTCCAAACCGTAAGCTGAATCAATAGCTGTGTTCCAATGGAGAAAGCGAACTACTCACAAGTACTTGTATCTACTCGCAGGTACCCATGCTCAAATGGTGGTGTAGATATTGAAAGTAGTTACGCATAAAATTAACGGTAGGTATTTTGGTTCAAAAAATTCTAATAGATGGCTTTGTGAGGGGGAGGCTATGTTGAAATGTCAGGACAAACAATATTTTTTGTTTACTTCTGTGAAATACCAATCGATTTTTGACATATTCTTCTTTTCGGCCGGCGAATATCATAATCAAACCGTTGCCTTCATTATAAGACCAGTTCTTACTCATTTTTGAGATTTTATTGTGGATTTTTAGTTAAAAAAAATTAATTTTCCAAAATGAGACGACAGCAAAATTATACACATAGCTAACTTTGCACAACAAAAAAGGTTATGTTTTACTTCTGTCATAGTTTTAGCTCGTTCCATTGGTTATCTACTTGCAAGTACTTTTGAGTAGCAAATTTTTCCCTATGGAACACAGCTAATGTGACCTAGCAAAACGTTACGTTAAGTCTTATATTTTCAAGCATGCATATTTTGTAATCCGAGCTTCTTGGTGGGTACGTAAATTGCGGTCGTAATCCCAGTCCTTTTCTTTAACAAGAAAATCAGAAACTTCTTTTGAATACTTTCAATTCTTTTAGTGTGCACAGCATATAAAGGATTCCAGACCGATACAGGGTATTCCAGTTGAGATCGAGCGTAAGCAAAAATTAGTGAACATAAGATTTGGATATCTGTAAATTAATCTGTACATCTTAATATTTTTGGTATAATTAAATTATGCTGTTTCATTATGACGATATTGCAATCGCATGTGCTGACCACTTATTAATTTACTAAACCCAATTAGGTTACTTTACGAACCTGATTTCAGTGATACTTAAGACCAACCATGTTTTTATTTAAATTTTTTTGTATCGGTTATTTATCATAGAAAATCAACAACAACAAGTACTAAATTATATATTCCGTTTTTCTATCATCCTCTTCATTATAAATTTTAAATTAATATTTCCTAATATTACGAATATCTCTATGTATAAAACAGATCTGGATCCAATTTTTTCTTATTAAAGGTTTAAACACATTACATCAATGTTTTTAAAATAAATGTATATTTTATAGATGTACGAGTACACCTGTAGACACAGGAAAACAACAACATACAACATTTATGTACATATAATGCAAATAAATTAATTTATTCATAATCTTCTTCTATCATACAGAACTTTTAAAATTATCTTTGGAAGCACAGTAAATTTTTTTGAAATTTTAAAAGAAAGATCTACGATTTTTATGTTTTCGTAAAGAAAATTTGAAATGATGAAGCATAATAAACTATGTATAAAACATATCTGGGTATCATAATGTATACTTAATAAATAGAAATTTTCTTCATCATTTCTCAATTCATTAGAGAAAATGAATAAAGCAAGAATGGGAAAACTATAACAACAACAAAATTTACTTATAATAATTTCTTTAGATTTTCGTCTTGTTATTTACCCTATCTAATGTACATACATAATAAATAGTTTATTACATATTTTTGTTGTTGTTCAAGATTAAATGAGTTTAAAATTGAATGAAGTGTAAAAGAGATATATTAGATTTTTCATTTTTATTCCTTTTTTGTGTGCTATGTGTCTATGATAAATTTTCAATTTTTTTTATATTTTATTATTAAGATAATATGAACACATATATTAGAAATAAACAGACATTCATTCATATATAAACAACATGAAAAGGAAAATATTATACACTTTGTTGTTTTTCAATTTTTCCATAATACATTTTCTAAAGA
The DNA here is from genome assembly GCA_932526605.1 of Nephrotoma flavescens. NCBI lineage: Eukaryota > Metazoa > Arthropoda > Insecta > Diptera > Tipulidae > Nephrotoma > Nephrotoma flavescens. Next base: position 130,779,885 of record OW052222.1, on the reverse strand, counting down.
ATAATATTGCACAAATATATATATAGTGTTTAACGTTTATAAAGGATGAAGAACGGGGATACACACCGAGAGCAAAAGCAAAAAAAAAAAATAATAAAAATTCGTTTTTAACTCCTTTCAGATTTTTTGGGGTGAAAATGAAAAATTGCATGTTCTACAGTCTGTTAAATTTTTTAGAGATTGAATTGAAATGAACTTTATTATTTTTCATTTTTTGTGTTGCTCTTAGTTGTTGTTATAATCTGCGCTCATCTTTTTATGTACATTGTATATGTATACAACATCCTAGATATATAGATAGATATAAATAGGAAAAACAAAGTGAAAATATTGAAGGAGACGATAAAAAAGGTGGAAAAATATTATTTGTCTGTGATGTCTCGTTAGATTGCAAGTTTATAAAAACAAAAATATTGTGCTGGACGGTACGGGAAAATTTAATTTTCAGATTTACAGAACACTTTATTTTCTTGAACAATGTTTTAATATTTTCATGATGAGATAATTAAGCTCTAACAGAAAATTGAAAACTTTTTGATGTCCATTGATTACTTTGTAATTAGTATAGTGCAATTTAGTAATTCAAAGAAAACAAGTAATTAGATTTTCTTAATAAGTATATTAAAGCAGTGTAATATAACGTTTTTCTTTTTACAAAGTACTATGGGTATATATAATCAAGTACGTCTCTACACAGCTCTTTCATAATTTTAATACAAAATTTTTGACCATTTTCAAAAAAACTGGAAAACTTTAATGAAGGATTTCTTTAGTAATACAGCAGTTAGAAAAATACGGATGTCAACCAAAATGTAAAAATATTTCTAGAGCAACGTTCGTCGAGCACGTCGTAAAGAGTGACTGAGAAAGGTGATAGAGGAGCTCAATTTTAAGCACAATAACCTAACAAAGTTTCATCAAATTGTTGATGGTTTAAAAGTTATTCCACATTTGGTGATATCGCACATATACATACATTCATATACCTATAGTACAAAATTAAAATTTAAACATTTCAATAAAATAAATTTTATAAACTATATCATCGACGGTCAGATAAAAACAATAATTTTGGGAAGTATGTATTTTTGTTTTACAAAGTTTTAGTTTATTACAACAATATACGACAGAAAAGCAGTTTTTAAAATGATATCACACATCGATGTATTTTAATTTTTTATAAAAAATAATCTATAAACTAAGTCGTGTCTCGAATAGCTGATTTATTAAAAGTAAAACAAATTGATTAAATTATCAGTAAATATCATCCAATATACTAAGACTAAATTAGCCTACTAAGCCCAAGTCAAGTAAGAATTCCTTCTGAAAACTTTTTTAAAGACCAAAGTCTAAATTCTGAACGTATCACATTAAAAAAAACATTGTCATTGCCATGCCAATTGGCATTCATTTTCTGATTGAAGCTCAAAATTTTGTTTGAAAAGAATTCGACATAAAATTATATAACCGACGTTTTCTAAAAACTTTTGTAGAGCGGTGAAACGGAAATTTGCACCAAATTGTTGCCAATGTACGAACGAAAAGTGGAAAATCAAATCCGAAATTGTTTAAAAACTCTAATTTTATGATACGAGTGCGTATTATAAAAAATAAATGGACGTTCGATTGGGGAAAAATATTTTCATAGCAATGTGGTCTAAATTGTATTTTTATGGGCTACTAATGGAATTAGAGTATACATTTTTACAAAAGAAAGTTGATTGGGAAACTTTTGTAGGGACAACTAACCCCCTGATTCAAACGTACAGTCACAGACGTATTTTCAGTCTTAGCGAAAACTTTTGTTTTAACGAAGACTAGATACTTTAAATTTGTATTCAGCACTTAGTCTTATCTGTCAGTAGTCTTAAAAAATTGTCCTCGTTAATATCAGCGAAATAGGTGGTCTTAGGAATCATAATTTTGGCATTTAAACAAAAACAATAATTATATGTAATTGACTAGTAAAAACAGAAAATTTTTTGAAAATAAAATAGTATGTACTATTTTATATTGGTACGGGAAAATTTAATTTTCAGATTTACAGAACACTTTATTTTCTTGAACAGTGTTTTAATATTTTCATGATGAGATAATTAAGCTCTAACAGAAAATTGAAAACTTTTTGATGTCCATTGATTACTTTGTAATTAGTATAGTGCAATTTAGTAATTCAAAGAAAACAAGTAATTAGATCTCCCAGCATAAAATATAACATAAATTTGAGTTTTTTTAACAATTTCGAATTGAACTGTCGATTTTCGTTCATAAATTTGAAACAATATGGTAAACATTTGGTTTCGACAGCTCTACAAAAGTCTTTGGAGAGGTCCTAATATATTTATTATTTAAAACTGTGCTGTTTTCACAATTTAAGTGAAGACCTTGGAGAAAGGAATAAAAAAAAGTATTTACTTCAAAGTTTTAACTTTTAAGTAAAAGTAAATGACCAGATTTGTGTGAATATTTTGCTTTTACTTTAAAGTATCAACTGGGAAATATTCAAAGTACAGTACAAACTGGATAAACGCAACACTTGGTAATTGCAATACTCGATATTTGCAACAATGTAAATTTTCTATTATAAAACTTTCGAATTTCAACCGAATAAAATTTTACCTCGATAATTGCAATTTTAATAAACAATGTTCGATTTCGCGAATAAACAATATTCGATAAAATTTCCTTTTCAATATCGTTGAAAAAGAAAAAAGATTATGGTTTCATGATAAAATGAAACATTTGAATTTGTCATTCGACAAGGTGTACAATGCGGATGAATTTGGTTTTTTTTGGAGAATTTTTCCAAATAAACTGCTTGTTCACCAAAAAGAAACATGTGTACCAGGCCGAAAAGTCTCTAAAGAACAGATTATTTTTTGGCAACCTTCTGTAATCGGAAAAGCTAAACAACCGAAACCGTTTGAACAATTATCGGTGATCCGATTATATGTCTGGCAAACAAAAATGCATGTATGACGAGTTGTTCAAAGAATAGTTTGAAAAACATTTTATTACTGAGGCAAGAAATTCGGTAATTTCGTTTACTTGCTACACTTAACAAAAACTTAAAAAATATTATTTTGCTGTTTTCGGTCGCTCATTTTTGAAACAAAATGGACTGGAAGAAATGCACTCTTATTGTTAGATCCCAAAAATGTATGTACTTTTGATGGACTTATAACGGGTGATTTTTTTGTGGTTAGGATTTTCATGCATTAGTATTTGACAGATCACGTGGGATTTCAGACAAGGTGTCAAAGAGAAAGATGCTCAGTATGCTTTGACATTTCATAATGAATAGACTTACTAACGAGCAACGCTTGCAAATAATTGAATTATATTACAAAAATCAGTGTTCGGTTCGAAAAGTGTTTCGCGATTTACGTCCGATTTATGGTCTACATAATCGACCAAGTGAGCAAACAATTAATGCGATTGTGACCAAGTTTCGCACTCAGTTTACTTTATTGGACATTAAACCAACCACACGAATGCGTACAGTGCGTACAGAAGAGAATATTGCGTCTGTTTCTGAGAGTGTTGCTGAAGACCGTGAAATGTCGATTCGTCGCCGTTCGCAGCAATTGGGTTTGTGTTATTCGACGACATGGAAGATTTTACGCAAAGATCTTGGTGTAAAACCGTATAAAATACAGCTCCTGCAAGAACTGAAGCCGAACGATCTGCCACAACGTCGAATTTTCAGTGAATGGGCCCTAGAAAAGTTGGCAGAAAATCCGCTTTTTTATCGACAAATTTTGTTCAGCGATGAGGCTCATTTCTGGTTGAATGGCTACGTAAATAAGCAAAATTGCCGCATTTGGAGTGAAGAGCAACCAGAAGCCGTTCAAGAACTGCCCATGCATCCCGAAAAATGCACTGTTTGGTGTGGTTTGTACGCTGGTGGAATCATTGGACCGTATTTTTTCAAAGATGCTGTTGGACGCAACGTTACGGTGAATGGCGATCGCTATCGTTCGATGCTAACAAACTTTTTGTTGCCAAAAATGGAAGAACTGAACTTAGTTGACATGTGGTTTCAACAAGATGGCGCTACATGCCACACAGCTCGCGATTCTATGGCCATTTTGAGGGAAAACTTCGGAGAACAATTCATCTCAAGAAATGGCCCGGTAAGTTGGCCACCAAGATCATGCGATTTGACGCCTTTAGACTATTTTTTGTGGGGCTACGTCAAGTCTAAAGTCTACAGAAATAAGCCAGCAACTATTCCAGTTTTGGAAGACAACATTTCCGAAGAAATTCGGGCTATTCCGGCCGAAATGCTCGAAAAAGTTGCCCAAAATTGGACTTTCCGAATGGACCACCTAAGACGCAGCCGCGGTCAACATTTAAATGAAATTATCTTCAAAAAATAAATGTCATGGACCAATCTAACGTTTCAAATAAAGAACCGATGAGATTTTGCAAATTTTATGCGTTTTTTTTTAAAAAAAAGTTCTCAAGCTCTTAAAAAATCACCCGTTACTTATAATGTGCCTTCCGCCAAACTGTACCGAATTGATTCAGCCTATGAACCAAAACGTAAACAATTTAACCAAACTAACGTATAAAAAACTTGTTAAATCATTTGCACAAGAAATCAAGTGAACACGATTTTGAGATTGCATTATAAAGGATTAGCTTGGGCCTGGAAAAATTTCGAGTCAGCGAAAAATTGCGTTGGAAACGAATAATGCTGGAAATTGACAATTATTACTCCGAACATGACATCCCAGTAATTGTAATCCGTAATAGAGCGACAGAAGAGAGAGAGAGCAGAAAATTTTAATCCAATAGTGACTTTACTATATAAAATCTCACTTAACGAAGTATCTGAACATGAAGTTAACGAGTGGATAATCGAAAACTCCTTGCCTAAAGAGATTAACGAGGTGGGATTAACAAGAGTTAGAAAAAGAATCCAAAAAAGAAGTCAAAAATTTAGAAAATGTTCAAGTTAAACATGTACAAGGCGTTAACGGTTTTGTATTAGATCGGGCAGAACGAAACAAACTTCCAGCAGAGGATGTTTTCTGAATGTCTCTGAATTAAATTGAATTGTATACGAAATTCTAATTTTCTGTGATTTTTATTTTAAAGATACATAAATCAACTCTCTCTCTCTCTCTCTCTGGCTTTCACATCCCATGAAGGGATTTCGCCGCCCGCACAATGGCCCTCCATCCATCCCGATCCATTGCTCTCGTCCTCCAGTTTCCACATCCTAATGCTTGCAGATCTTGTTCAATGTCGTCACGCCAGCGTAGTCGGGGTCTTCCTCTACGACGTACTCCGGCTGGTTGTTGGTGAAACACTTTATATATCATCCGTTGTTGTGGGGACCTTGCAACGTGGCCGAGCCATCTCACTCGATTGGATTTAATGAATCCGATGATATCGCTGCCTCCGAGGAGTTGCTTTATTTCGTGATTCATACGAATCCGATATTCGTTGTTCGCAACTTTAATTGGACCAAAAATTGAACGTATGACCTTCCTTTCGAATGTAGATAACAATCTACAATCGTTAGAGGTCATGGTCCAGCTCTCGCTTCCGAAAGTCAGCACAGGTCTTATTAGTGCTTTATAAAGTGCGAGCTTGCACGACTGCGATAGATGTTTCGAACGCAATAATCTTGATTGGGCGTAGAAAACTCGTTGTCCGGCAGCGATTCGGGCTTTTATTTCTGCCTGGATTTCATTCAGTGATGTTATAACTGACCCGAGGTATTTAAAGTTTTCGACACCATCAAAATTGTGGTCGCCAATTCCGAGATTTGCACTAGAGATGTTCCTGGGTGTTGTTAGATATTTGGTTTTACTGCTGTTCACCTCCAAACCAAGTCTTCTTGCGCAGCGATCGAGCGGTATGAAACTGTCTTTGATATCGCTTGGTCTTCGGCCAAGAAGCACGATATCATCTGCATATCCAAGAATTTGGCCGGATTTATTAAATATACAGCGCGAAGTTTCGATGTTGCTTTTTCTCACTACGTACTCAAGCGCCAAATTGAACAGCAAAGGCGCGAGTGCATCACCTTGTCGAACGCCAGATGTTATTTCAAAGGAGTCTGACACAGTTCCTTCAATTACGATTCTACATACAGACCCAGACGTTGTTAATTTACACAGCGAAACGAGTTTCTCTGGGATTCCTAGGCATATGAGCGCGGCCCATAGGTTGTCGCGGTTTATACTGTCATATGCCTGCCGGAAGTCTATATATAGTTGATGTATGGTTATGTTGTACTCCCAACATTTTTCCAAGATCATCCTCATGGTAAAACACTGGTCCGTGGTTGATCGGTTGGGTCGAAAACCACATTGATAGTCGCCAATGATGTTTTCGGCGAAAGGGATGAGTCTGGCAAGTACAACATTAGCCAACACTTTGTAAGCAGCGTTCAATAAAGCTATGCCACGATAGTTTTCACATTTGAGACGGTCGCCTTTTTTATGCAGCGGACATATGAGCGCGGTCTTCCAATTCTCAGGCAGCTCTTCTTGGTCCCAAATACAGACGACGAGGTCGTATAGACTTGTTGCAAGAGTAGCGCCTCCGAGTTTAATCAATTCTGCGGGGATTCCATCGAGACCGGGTGCCTTTCCGTTTTTCAATCGACTAATAGCTGCGTCTACTTCCTCCACTGTGGGATATTCGACAAAGACCTCGTCACCTGGAGGAGCTATTGCTCTAATGGGGGTCACGTCGTATTCCGATTTAGCAGATTTTGAAAGTAGGTTTGCCATACTGAGAGAACATCAGCCACGTTTGTTCTCAACTCTCCATTCCCGTCTTTGATGGCTGTACTTCTTGGGTGGAAGTCTTTAGTGAGATTCCTGGCGTTGGCAAAACAGTCCCTTGAGTTTCCTAGTTCCGCTTGGAAGCTGATGTTTTCGATGCATAGTCTCATATGTTTGCGTTTTTTTTGTCGAAGGTATTTAGTCGTGGCTTTCCTAGCGCGGAGATATTCTGCTAGAGTGCTTCTAGTGTTGCGAGCCAACCATTTTTCACGAAGCGTTCGTTTATTTTCGACGACCCTACGGCATTGGTCATCGAAACAATCATTCCGGGCTCTCGGAGGTCTTCTTCCGATGGTATTTTGCGCCGCGGTGGTTATGGCTGACTGTATAGCGTGCCACTGCTCCTCGATGTTAGAGGGAGCTTCTTCGTTGTTGCTGGGCCGCTCTAAATAGTTAGTGACAGCTGATTGGTAACTCTGCAATGACGCTTGGTCTTTTAGAGCATTGATATTCCATCGAACGGTCTTTTGTGCTTGTCTGTTAAACGTAGATGACAGTTTGCACTTATATTTAAATATGACAAGCATATGATCGCTGTCCATGTCTGCACCTCTGTAAGATCTAACGTCAGATATGCTGGTGGAGTGCCTCTCAGACACCATGACGTGATCGATTTGATTTTCCGTTCTCCCATCATTCGATCTCCACGTTACTTTGTGGATTCTCTTATGTGGGAAAAACGTACTTGATACAACTAAGTTGTACGTTATTGCCAGGTCGGTGACTCGTTGGCCGTTGTTATTACTAGTTAGGTGCAGGCTGTTAGGACCGATGTGCGATGTATTTTCTGGACTCCTACCGAACATAAATCAACAGTTTGCATTAAATTTTTCAATGTTTAACTTTTACTCGATATTTGAAACTTTTCGATTTTTGCAACAACCGTGAACTTTAATTGGTTGCAATTATCGAGTTTGTGCTCTATTTACTTTTTAGAAATTTTAATACTTAAAATTGTTCTAGTATTTACTTTGAAGAAATTTAATCTAAAAAATATTGTGATTGAAGTGACATACCAGTACAACATATTTTTTTATTATTAAAAATACAGTGATAATTTGCATATACATATAATAATAATTGCATCTAATAAATGGATACTTTCGAAGTGGAAATTGTAAAAAAGAGGTGCGTGCTAAAAACTATCAAAAATCACAATTTCCGAACATAAATTAGGGAAAGGAAGAGACAATGGTGAAAATGATCGATGATTCAAAATCTCAACGAGTGCCCCAATAACATTCGGGATCTTAAACATTTTCAACCATGGATCTTTTGAGCGAATCATATCTCGATCAGTTTTGGCGAATACTACAAGTTCATATGATTTTGCAATCGCGTTATCTAGCACTTGAAAACCCACTTAAATTTGAAAACCCGGATCACTCAATTTTACCACGTCTGGTTTCATTTGGTAAACGTGATAAATATGTTTATAATTGTCCAAACATTTATGTTTACGAGGACGATAATTTTTTTTCCTTAAATTAATTCTAACTCTTAATAAATTACTCATTTTTATACACTAACTCGATAGAATTTACTTGAAAAAAGTATTTACTTTTTTATCCACTTCACCCCTTAGTCTTAAAAAAAGTCTTCACAAGAAAGTCTTAGCTAAGATAGTCTTAGTAGTCTTATCGTCAGAATTGGGGGGTGATTCCACATTTAACTACATTTCGAAAATATTTACACCAAACTTATTCCATCAGTCGGCCACAAAAATACAATTAAGACAAGAATGCCTTGAAAATATTTTTCTCAATCCAAAATTCCCAGAGAAAGCCAGAATAGTGCCACAATTCGAGGTACTAGTAGCAGTGGTCGGCAATTGTATGCTTATTAAAACCTTATTGAAAATAATACGCTATTTCTGGAGGAATGTGCCAAAAAATGTGAAGAATGAAAACGATGTGAAGAATGATGAAAACTCATCATTTCCAGACGATTAACGAAGCTGAAAACTTGACCAATACTATTAATTTTATAAATCCAACGATCAGATTAGTTTAGCCGAACTAGTGACCAATCCTTAACGACAAGGATTGGTCAGTATTTGTTTTCGTTTGTACCAAACGATATCAGTTAGTGACCAATCCTCAATAACAAGTGAACAAACGATTGCGATCACTGGATTTATCAAATAATTAGTATTGGTTAAGTTTCCAGATCCGAACACTTCGAATTGGGCGCAAAATGGTTTTTACACAATTTTCGCAATAATTTGTTTTTTAGGGATGACTAAACGAAATCAACTAGTGACAAATCCTCAACATGATATTTGAAGAACCAAAAAAATGGAATTGATTATACGACATACGATACTCCACTTTAGATGGAAAAGGTAGACAAAATATTTTTATCTAAATGGTACATTCCAATTGGATTTTTTATTAATTTTGTAAAATGAAATTCCCAAATAAGCGATGAACCTGACTTTATTGAATACAATTTTGATTTTGTTTTTTCGCAATAAAAACGAAATTTGACAAAAACGATATAATTTTCTTGCAATGGCGTTCTACCCGGGATTTATTTTTTGAATTTTTCATTATTTAATTACCTACCTTTTACATCGTAAGTGACCAAACGATAAAAACTAGTGACCAATCCTGACCAAACGAATTCAATCATTACTTTTGTCAAAACCTTTAGACGTGGTGCTAAAAAGGCAGGACAATCTCGGGCGAGGAAAATAAAAGAAGACCAACTAACTAGGATGGGGAATCGTCAATTTTGAAATTAAATAAACTTCAGTCTAGATTGTCCTTACTAACTACTTATTAAATTTTACTTTAAAATGTTTAGGTAGGCTCTCCTTTGGTTTTTAGGATGAAAATAATTTCTGACAAGTAATTTGTATGACATTCTGGAATTTGGTGATCATATACGAAATTCAGATATTTTTATCAGATAATTATATGATATTGACATTTGAACATAAAATGTGCACCAATTTATCTGCTGGATATATCTTAACCTTTTTGAATTTCATAGAAAGTTTAGGATGATAATATGATAACTAAAGAGATAATGTAGTTTTATGATTTTTAGTAGAATATCAGATAACTTAAGGTGCAATGAGCCGAATTGATAAAAATAAAATACTAAATTACAGAGTACCTACTTTATATTACTTTCATTAAATTGTGTTCAAAAAACTGTATAAAATTAAGGATATTATATTTTATTTCCAGAGATTATTTCGTACTCCCTACATGAATTTTACTAATTTGATAAAGAGTTACAGAAATTTATAATTATTTTTCAGGAAAAAATGCATTTAATTTTAAAATAAAATAAAATTCTATTAACGGGAACGGCTTTTTGAAATTTGTAAACAGACTATATATACTTTGGGTGCCAAATCAGCGAGCACTGTGGATGATGAAAAATTTCAATATTAAACTTATTAAATTTTACCATTGTTACCATCAATTTGTAGCAGTATGAGCATCGTCTTAATAGTAAATTTTCTTTTCACAACATGTGAGCCGGATTTTTCTTAATATCGTCCTTTAGTTGTTTTTCATTATTAAGGTGGTTATAGATGAATTTCATTTATTGTGCTTGTAGCGTATTTAGTTTTGACTCAAGTAAGTAGTGGCGAATTCATGTTTAATGGTCATTCATTAACAACAAAAAAAATGTTGTGCTTCAACAAGTTAAAGCAGCACTCTACTTAAATAATGCTATGCTGTTTTTGTTGGACTGTGTGCAAGCGTGTCACAACTTCTCAAGTTCGCGCAAAAAGTCAATGTATTTACCGAAAAATATGACTAATAACCAATTTTGATATCTTTTCGATGTCGGTTAGCTACTGCAATTTCACTTTACTCACTTTAAAAAGAATTTTATAAAATTTTAAAGAAGTAATAATCTCTCTTGTTAGAATAACCTATTTTCAAATCAAAATGCCAGGATGCAAATGCAAATAATTTTGGAGCAAAAACTAATATGTTAAATTCAAGGCGCGTCAATATGCGATGCGGTACTTGCACTTTTCAAATTCTAGTACATTTAGTGATAAAAGACACCATCTTTAGAGCAGGCCGAGGAGTTTTCAGTTATTGTATGTTAAACTTTTATTTATAGAGCTTTACAACAAATTATTATTTGTGTTGTTATATTTGTATGTTTTATATTTGTCCAGCGCCACGAAACTAAAAGATTTAATTTTGTTTAATTTATGTAGTTATAGTATCATCGATGTTTTCTTTGAATGGGAACCCGAAACATTATGTTAAATGTGTCGTATCTTTTACTACCGCATAACTGGCTCGGTCGTTCCATATCTCAAAAATAGCACCCTGGCATCAACAGTACGTTGTACCAACAATACGTTGCACATCCTGTAAAATACTACCGAATACATTACAATGACGTGCGACAGTACAATGTTAAATAAAATTAGAGCGGAAAGTCGATATCTACTATAAGGCTTGAAAATAAAAAAACGGTCATATAATGTAAGACAAATATATTGCCTATATTGTTCCTGTTTCTCTGCTAATGACCAAGAATCTGACTAGATATTGCCAAATATCAGCATGTCGATTCTGGCTACCATAGGAATTCGGAATTTTTGATGTGTAAACATCTTTACGCGCGCCTACCAAAATTTTTTGTATTAGAGTAAACTTGTAAATGAAACGAACGGAAATGACGTATACCTACTTCGTTTGAAAAAAAGCTAGAAACTCAACAAAAACAATTTTTACTATACATGGCATGCTTTTATGTATATGTATAATAGTAGGGAAAATGAAAAAATTAATTTAATGAATGAAATAGAAACCATCGACATTTCCATCGATCAGAAAAATCAACAAAAAAATTACGATACGAAATACGAATTACGATTACGAAATTGCATACTCATACGATTAAAAACCCAGTCAACAACTGCTGTACATTGCTTTATCACGAGTGACGAGTCTCTAGGCGCTGTTCATCACGTCGGCTATCAATGATCATGTCTTCTACTGAATGGGGTTATAATGACATCTCGTTTTTAACATTGGACTGCCAGAGTCTCAGGTCACATCACGCAGGTATGCTCAATTCATTTGGTTTTCGAGACCTGGCTGAGCAATGACGAACTTGTTAATATTCCTACGTTTGAATGCTATTTTCAGTTCAATAGAGATGGTCAGTGGGCTGCCGGAGTAGCAATTCCGCCAAAAGATCTATAAAATGAGCATAGTGGACACAAATAATGTGCCGTACTTTTTCAAAACCAATATTGGCGTAACAAATGGACTGGCGAATGTAACTATGGGTTGTCTAAAATATATCGAATGCTAAGGCATCCTAACCAGGGCAACGAGAACGATGAAAACGTGGACAGTAAAAAATGTCAAACGACTCTGGATGGATTTCAGTTCAAATTCACAAGTTGGCAAGAAGGTCAGGTGGCTTGAAGCTGTATGGGCGCAGAAAACGAATATCGACCGATGTTTGGTGCTTATTTCTAGAAAAAGCTCAACTATTAATCGAAACAACAATTAATGTTAAGCATAAACAACAATTAATGTAAAGCGTCGTACCTTCATGTGCCACCAAAATTCTTGCATCACACGGTGGTACCTACAACGAGATAGTCAGTATATACTCTTACGATAAAAGACACAGTTAACAAATTGTGTATATTGCTTTAGCTCGAGTAACGAGTCTCGAAGGACTGTTCATCACGTCGGCTATCGATGATCATGTCGTCTACCATGGACGTAAAAATGGGACCTCAATGGGTCTTCTTCAAAATTAGCTATCGCGCCTCACCACAAATCCGCTTTATCCGTTGTAATGGCGAATTTTGTACGAGATAATAATGACGTCTGGTTTTTAATATTGAACTGTCAGAGTCTTAGGTCATACACATCACCTCGACCTAACTGACACAGTCACGCAAGGAATCACGCAATTTTCTTGCTTTTCCAGGTCTGCGTTCAGTTCAAGGGAGACGCTTTCTGTAGTTGTATTAAGTTCATACATTTCGTCCTTGCCCCATATCCTAAAGAATTTCAAAAATTCTCCAAGGAGACTATCATCTTTTGCCGGTGATTATGAGCGGGGATTTCAATAATAATGTTGCTGTTCCTCAAGCTGAACCACTTATAAACTTCCTGCGAGACGAATTCGATTTGCACATGAACTCAGATCGAAATATATCTACTACTAGATATAGGACGACCATATTGTGCAGTTTTTCAATGAAAATGTTTAAAGTTAGATTCGACAGTATATAATATATCTTATTTTAGCTACCAAAATTCAATTGCGTCGATTATACCGAAAGAGTAATAGACCAATTTAACGATAATAAACAAATGAAAAACTCTGGTTAGTAAAATTGCATTCCTTCTTCCTTCAAAGTAAACTGTACCCACGTACTATACACACGCCATATGTTTACACATCTCCTTGAGAGTACTAATGGACTCACTCCTTTTTTTCCTACATAGGAATAAAAAAATATTGCAGTTTTTTCCTATACAATATTTCCTATAGTTTATTCTGGCATACTCAGGAAAAAAAATTTAGGAATTTTTATTTTTAGTTTTAGTACTCAACGACGAGGCGCTAATATCATTTAAAAGTGTTCGAACGTTTTCTATTATGATTTTATTTGCCAAAGTAATTTGCGTTAATATAATATATATTAACAACAAACGGCAAATAATAAAGGGTTATCCAATTCGAGGTTGATAAAGTAAACTTAAAAAAAACACACAAAATATTCGGAATGTATTGTAATTTTTATTTCATTTTACAGATTGATCCTTGCCATTTTTAGTTAAACAAGATATCATTCAAATGTCCTCCACGGGACTTCTTACAGGCCTTGATTCTTTTGAGGTAATTTTCAATGACTTTTCGGCACATTTCGGGTGGTATCTCGGCCATTACCTTACGAATATTAGTTTTCAATTCGTCAAGAGTTTGAGGATTGTTTGCGTAAACACGATCTTTCGCGTAGCCCCACAAAAAGAAATCCAAAGGCGTTAAATCACAGGATCTTGGAGGCCAATTGACATCAGCCAATCGCGAAATCAATCGTCCTGGAAATTTCTCTTGCAAAAGTACTCGATTTGCTCGTGTTATGTGACTGGTTGCTCCATCCTGCTGGAACCACATATCGTCAAGATCATAATCTTCGATTTTCGTAAAAAAATAATCGGTTAACATGCGGCCATAGCGCTCAGAATTGACGGAAACGGTTCGTCCATGGTTGTTCTCAAAAAAATACGGCCCAATCACACCACCAGACCACAATGCGCACCAAACAGTGACTTTTTCCGGGTGTAATGGCTTCTCTACAATCAATTGTGGATTTTCTGAGCTCCAAATTCTACAGTTTTGCTTATTAACGTATCCACCAAGCGAAAAATGAGCTTCACCACTGAAGAAAATTTTGTTCGAAAAATCAGCATCGACGGCCTGTTTTTCCAACACCCAATTTGCGATTGTTAAATGCTCCATATTCTTAAATGGCAGAATGTCAACTAAATAAATGACAGCGTACTTGACGTTTATCTTTGACAGATGTCGGTATACAGATTTCTACTTTATCAACTTCGAATTGGATAACCCTGTATATTAGAGTTATACAACGAAGGTGATTGAGAGCAAGCAAAACATTACGGATTTAGCCATAACGTTTACGGAACGGATCAACTCTATTTTAAAAAATAATCTGATATGTTAGTGGTGCAAAGCTTTTCAAATGAAGGTGTATAATACGTAATTATGTTATATAGCGTTTTAAGGTAGAATTTTATACTGTTATTAATAATTTCATAATTCTTAAGGCGTGTTTGCATTTTTGAATATAAATGTTCTAGGCGTATCTTCAATCATTTAGATAAAATCTTAAGCGACGGCTGCATTTTCATGGGAGTTTACGAAACACTTAGTACTTAAATAATATTTCAGTTAACATTAAGTTTTTATTTAAATTATTAATTTTTAAATATCATGTAACAGTTATTTTAATTTATTAAATAGTTTTAACAAAAATCACATTTTAACATTATTTAAATCTGAAAATTACTAATTCAAATATTATCTCGGTAACTCTTGCAATAATTGAATAGGAATTTAATTCTGTACCTCAAATAGGTACGGAATTTTAAATGTCAAAACTGCTATAAATAGGAAAAATAAAATTCCTATTCCGTATTGCCAGAATAAACATTTAGGAAAAAATTCAATACTGCTAGAAAAATGTCAAATATTTTTTCCTTTTCCTATTCCTAAGGAAAACCAGAATCGACATGCAGAGAGTACTCTAACTATTATTTCTTCCCAAGGAACATAATATAGTAACCGAACTGGGAATTCACAATTTAATTGTTTTAAAATATCAATCGTTCTTACTTCTTAATATGTATCATAAATGATTTAAAAATGTTGTAGTTTTATTCAGGATAGTGATATTTGAGACCTTCTTTCAAAAGCTCTATAGTTAAGTTAACCATTTTATCAAACAATTTCTAACCTTATGACTCGGAATGCTTCATAATGCTTTGGTTGAAAAATATTTTTTATCAAGATATGTTTCTCCTTTTTAGTATTGGCTGTTTTTCAAAGATCCCTTTATAGCGTAACTGTCAAAGACGCGCGAAACACTTTATAGGGTTTCTTGTAATACAATCTCTCTCATACAATATAACGTATTCAGTTTAATTTGATTTCAAATTGGTTGTCTCGTAAAAGCAATCAAATAAAAAACCTCTTAACGAGGTAAATGTTCGAGTGACGAAAGCCGAATTCAATTCACAAAATTTCTGATATCAAATTTGCGCCGAAAAAAACAATTGCATTCGATTTGTCAACGATTTTTCGGAATGTTAGTGCATTCGACGCGTTTGTTTACATTTTGCTTTCTAGCTGTCAAGAATAACGATTGCTAAAGATTTTTCGGAATGTTCAACAACAACGCACTGAATGCATTAACAATCCGAAAAATCGTTGACAAATCGAATGCAATTGTTTTTTTCGGCACAAATTTGATATCAGAAATTTTGTGAATTGAATTCGGCTTTCGTCACTCGAACATTTACCTCGTTAAGAGGTTTTTTATTTGATATCAATGATTTTGGCACGGCAAATTGAAAATGAATTGAATTGCGATTCGTTTTATTGTTGTCAGTCAAAACAGTTCATACACACTCGATAGCACACAAGTGGCCGCATATTCATACGACGGATAAAAATCCGGGATTTTTCTATTCCATCGTTCTAACCAATTACATCACGTAAATTATACAACAGACACGCTTTTTTCATACAAAAAAGTTGAAAAAAAAATCTGGGATAGAAAAATCCGAGATTTTTATCCGTCGTATGAATACGACTTCATACACAGACGCGTGGCATTGAAATTACGAATAGCGAGAGGCGAAGAACGAATTACGCATACTTTCACACAGCTGTCGGCTATGTGTTACGGATTCGTTCGTGCATGATTCGTTCTTCTTCTCTCGATATTCGTCACTCCAGTGGCGTGCGTCTGTGTATGAGGCACAATGCTCTATTCCACACTTGATCTCACAGAAATCATAACTTTCTTCTATTCTTTCCCCGTTTACCTATGATACTGATTTTAATTGCGGCTTAAACAAATTTTCGGTGAAATCACACTAACACAAACAAAAATGAAATAAAAAAGACGGGAAAGGTCGGAACCGAACTCTATAAGCATTTTTGTTGCCTATATAGTAGCCTACGGTCTGGTGTACGGTTTCTGGTGTGTGGTAGACGATTCTATTTCTTTATTTTGCATGCATTTTTTCAATCTTCATTTTGTAGTATTTTAGTAGATTTTATTTCAGAATCCTTTACCACATGCCACAAACAGGTCATGCCGGGTGTGATCTTATTACACAACCGGTTCTCGTAGGCTATCGGCTGAACATATGTAGTTTAGGTTTTAGTGCATGTTACAGAGTAGTAAAAATTTAGATCAGATGCATCTGTTTTTGGCAGAAATTCGATTGAGTAATTCAACAATTTTTTTGCATGTTTCTTGCTGTTTTGTCACTAACCGTATGCGGATACCATTCATTTTTGATCCCTTAAACAATACAATAAAATATACATATTTTAGTTTGTTAGTTGAAAACAAAAATTAATGGTAGCTACCCTCTCGCTGATATTCCATCTTCATGCGATGGGAGGAGTGGTAAGATCTATTTTTTTAAAGAAATCATCATAAAGATTAAAAAAGTATCGATTTTATGCAAGGAGATTGTTCAATGTTTTTGGTGATTTTTTCGATCACATCAATTTGTCAGTTTTTTCATTTTTTTTGTTATGAAAAAAAAATCACTGGTAAAAATTCTCTTAGCAATGATAATAATATGATGTATTTATATTTGTTTCATTGTAATATGTTGATTCACTATCATTATGAACCGCAACGGACCGATATTAGGGTGCATTTGAGCCAAAAATGAAATTTTGCAAAAAATTAAGGTAGCTTTTAAGTTATGGAGGTCAATATCTAAAATATACGAGTTTTCTGGGACAAACGGTTGATGTCATATTGTAGGTGAGATTTGTGGCTAATAATCCTGAAAATATGAACCAAAAGTCTTGGGCTCATTTTTTAGCAATTTGGCCGAATGTGGCCGGAGGATTTCGCATTTTTCAATTTTTTGGCCAAAATGACCCTCTAACATAATTTTTTGAATTCTTTTTTTTGCTATTTGATAGCTGGCGTCAATACCTTTCCAACGATATGCATATGTCCAGGGTATGCCGAATAGATTCAGCACTGTGGACGTGGCAAAATGGCCAAAAATGGCAGTTCAGAGGCCGGCCGCGGCCAACATGGCGGCCAAATCAAAAAGTTGTAGAACAAAAGTTGCTTAGTTTTTTAAGTACTACAACCCCTGAAAATATGAGATCAAATAAAAGAGGTACGGACAAACAAACATATATACCAAAGCAAGATTATATGTTGACGTCACAGAAGAATTTAAAATTGTCATAACTTTGGTCAAAATCATCCGTGTTGGACGTTAGAGGTGTCGTTGAATTGGTATTGACGTCTACAATCATTAGAAGAGTTAGAAAATAATTGGGGCATTTTTTGGGGCAGTTATACCCGAAAAACTGATTTTTTGCGGCAATTTTCGGAAGGTCATATCTCCACTCAATGTTGATAGAAATTCATGTTTTTATACATTATTTAGGTCTATTTTTCAAGACCTTTCCAATGGTATATAACATGATCCTGGCGGCTTCAAAGGGAAAAAGTTCGAAACTTGCTGTATAATATACTTCGTTCGACTTCCAGCACAGTAGGTGCTTTCGTCACTCGTTTGGACTGCCGTCCAAAGTGATATTTAAAAATGTTAATAAAATTATTAATTAACCATTACTCGTATAGCATATACATAATTAATCGTTATTAATATTCACCTTATGGATAGTGAAGATATACAGTACAGGGAAAAAAATTTGGCAAGCATATTTTATTGCAAATTGGAGTCTTTTTTTTTGCTAAAATTACAAAACTTTTGAAAGCAATTGGCTTGTTCTTTCATTTTAAATACATGTATGACGTAATTTTTTGAAAAAAAAATTTACCCGCAATTTAGGGGCAAAACACCGAAAAATGCCAAAATATTCAAAATACGTTGATTGGAGTTAAAGTACTCGTAATGGAATAAATTAAACACTTATTTTTTATTTTTTTTTATTGTTTTATAGATTTATAGAAGTTCTATCTTTAATATTAATATTTTGTTGGACCGCCATTTGCTTTTATTACAGCGATACACCTCCGATTCATTGAATTTGATAAATTTTTCAAAGTCGTAGGAGGTATGAA
This sequence comes from Nephrotoma flavescens, assembly GCA_932526605.1. Classification (NCBI taxonomy): domain Eukaryota; kingdom Metazoa; phylum Arthropoda; class Insecta; order Diptera; family Tipulidae; genus Nephrotoma; species Nephrotoma flavescens. The sequence continues at coordinate 130,761,234 of OW052222.1, read as the reverse complement.
TTACCAAATCGTCGTCAACAAACTTTTTAAAGCTTGACTCGATTCTATTCGCTTTCTTGCTTCTTCTAGCTTCACTATAGACCAAATATTTTCAATCAAATTTAAGTCTCCACTATACGGAGGCCAGCTCAACACATCGATACTTGTTTCTTCGAAGTAATTGTTCCCTTTAAATGAAAGAAATAAGAAAACAAAACAAGTTTTCAACAAATTATTTATGTTTATCTGATAGCCAATTTTTCTATCTATAATTCAAAATTAATAAGTCACAACCTTAGCGTTATGGCACGGAGCGTTGTCCTGTTGAAAAATAAAATTGCAAGTTTCGCCAAAAAGCTTTAACACAGAAAGCTCAAATTCGTTGTGTTGGACCTGCAGATAAACAGCTGCTCTAATGCTGGAACTAAGGAAGCACAATCGACCGGTTTAATTTCCAGAAAAGCATCCCCAGACTATACCTCCTTCATTTTTCGGTGCAAGTCTTAAAAGACATTCGTTGCTAAGCCTCTCGCCCGGTTTTCTTCTTACGAGAATTCTTTCATCTCCATCATACTGCTTGAATTTTGATTCATCGGACAAAATCACTAATGTGAACTCAAACTTCTGGACTGGTTTAAGTGATCTCAAACCAGCTTTAACAAGTGTGTTTCTTACCAAGCTGACTGAAATTTATTTTAACGTGGCTCGCTCAACATCCCGTCTTATGTCCGATGAAGTTTTAAAACGGTTCCGACGACATTGTAATATGAAACGATCTTCCACTGGCGTTGTCTTTCTGGGTCTTTCAGAGCCTTTGTTTCTTTGTGTACTGTCCATCTCACGCATTTTTTTTAATATTCCACGCGACAGTACTTTTAGGAATGTTTAATCTTTCTGCTATTTCAAGCGTGGTTAAGTTTTCCCGCGCCAAAATCAACATATTGCTTTTACACTGCTAACTTTCCAATTTTTTTTAATTAAAATTGCACTTTATTCTTTATTTGACTAGGATCACTTACAGCATAAATTAATCTTATAAAATATGCACTATTTATACTCAAAAAAAAAAAAAATTACAGGCAATAAAACATCTGCACCCTAATGAGGGCCAAGAACAGTAGCCGTAAAATAAAATAATTGCTTGACCAATTTTTTTGTGCATCTGTTGCGCAACCTCGCGTACCGGTGTAATAAAACAATAAAACCAAGAGGCGATCAAACAAAATATTAATATTAAAGATAGAACTTCTATAAATCTATAAAACAATAAAAATTAAAAAATAAGTGTCTAATTTATTCCATTACTTTAACTCCAATCAACGTATTTTGAATATTTTGGCATTTTTGGGGGTTTGCCAATAAATTGCAGGCAATTTTTTTTTTCAAAAAATTACGTCCTACATGTATTTAAAATGAAACAATAAGCTTTCAAAAGTTTTGTAATTTTAGCAAAAAACAACTCCAATTTGCAATAAAATATGTTTGCCCAATTTTTTCCCCAGCACTGTATGTGTGATGGGGCTAGCTGTTTCCAGCTTATATTTGGCTAATAAGCTGATAAAGAAGCAAAACACGAGGCGGTTTTATTCTCGAGGAGAAAATTTAGATCGTCAATATGCTTCTATACCACTTGTTTTCTGTCTATATGAAAACTAACGATGAAGAATTTTTTAAAAATATGCGAATGTCGATACAAGTGTACGAAAGTAACAAACTTTTAGTTTGTTACTTTCGTACACTTGTGTTAATTTAGTTAAATAGTTTGTTAAATTATGCCGTTGCCACCTATTTCGACAATGTCTCAAATGTTCATAGAACCATCTTCACATTAGAAAGCTCTATGCCAACCTATATAGTACTAACTCATTAGTTGGGGGTGCGGCCTATGAGTTCTCCACATCTACAAGAGGTAATAGTTGTGTTCATTTTTGATCACAGATCGTTTCTTTAAACCTAATTTGATCATGATGCCAAATTTAGCCCTTTATATATTTTCAGGACGTATTTTCATATTACCTCCTTTTTTAAGTTATGCCAAGTGGCAAGGGTTATCCAATTTAACTTTATAAAAATTTAAATATCTGATATTATTGATAAAGGATAATGGGTATATTTTTCCCTAAAACGAGACATAAAATGAACAATTTGTTAATAACCAAATTTTAATGTTTATCAATAACACTATTTAAATTCATTTGTTGGAATAATTGAATCAATTATTCTTTGTGATACTTCTTTAAACATTTAACATGTACAGAATTTCGTCTTACCATAGAAGATGTTGACCTTTTCTAAATTTACTGAATAAAAAGCTTCTGGTTGGGCCCGGCCGTTGAGCTACACATACGCATTTTAATAACAGCTCCTCAAAAAAAGGAAAAAAAAAACATTGTAAAATTGTTTTGCTTTAGTCCATCTGACGATGTCCAAGTGGACGAAAACATGTTAATGGTATGAAATAATAAAAATAAATTTGTGGATAAAACTAACAATCGAAGTGTTTAAATATACTAAAAATGAATTTCCATTAAGTAATATCGGTACGAAACGTATCACATATTAAAAAGCTAGTGTTACATTTTTTGAAAACAAAATTAAATTGGGAATAATTTTCCCTGCCAAATTAGATATGGAAAAATTATTCCCGATTTATAAATATTTACATGAAGCTTTTCTCCTCAGTAGGCCGGTCAAAAATAGTAGAACGGAAATTACATATAAATTATTTCCCCAGTTCCTTATTCCCGGGGAATTACCAGAATAATGCCACTGGTGGTATAAATCAAAGGCAGGTAACTAAATAAATGGTTTCTACTGATATTAAACTGGCCAGAGTAGGCGGACTCGCTTCTTGTTTACTAAATTGAAATGTTAAAAGCGATAATGCACAGCTGACGTAATATGATACGATACTTTAGAGCATTTATTTTTAGGCTAAAGATATAAAAAACGTTGTTCGTCGTTAAAGATGATTTAGACTGGTGTTTCCCAACCCTAGGAAGGCATACCATATATCTAAGGAGCCATAAGCTAAATTTATAAATTAGGGGGCCTTGGATTTAAACAGGCCATCAAAATATTGCCATGAACATTTTATTTATTACTAATATAAATAAGAAATTGAGATGTTAAAAATAATGGTTGGGAACCACTGATTTAGACTGTAATATTCATCCTATTCAGTTATTTCCCAAAGAACCATAATTTTAGATAGTGACTAATAATCAAGTGATAGAATTCTTGCAGAGCCAGTCTTCTATGCAGGATTGTTCCTCCATTAAGGATTGCGTCTTTTTAGGCTATTTATCACATCTAATACGCTATGCTAATATTATCATAGGACGCAAGTCCTCGCAGAGAGTCTCGAATCCAACATTTATATTACTGTTGAATACATTGCGAGGAAGCTTAGCGTCACATGGTGACTAGCTAATAAATAAACGGGCCATTTTATTAAAGCTATGTTCACTAAGCAGATAATGTAATTGCTAATGTTAATTAATTTCGGTAATAATGAATGTTCAGCGTTTCAAAATTTTGCTTAACTGACTGCATCTTTTCTGACAAAATTAATTGAGTATATTATTTCTACTCTTTGTCGTTTTACAGGGTTCAGTAGAGCGGACAAGTAATTTTTACATGTTAAAAAACACGAAGAATTATTTCCCGTTTAATTCCTAGACTACTACAAAATATAATTTGGCTCACACGTGAAAGGTTTTTATTCTTTTTCGGACAAACAGTTTTATTGATATTGCAATGCCGACGAATTCTGCTTTGCCAACGACTTATGCTTCTTTCGTATTGGGTTTTGTGCTGACATATAAGTTAAAAGAAAGAAGTCCTGCTGCATTTTGCGTTTTGAGAAATATTTTTTTTTGCGATTTATACCCTCTTTATTATTATTTACCACCCAATATTAAAAAAAACAATAAAAAATAAAACAAAATTTCTTAACTTTTATTAGAAAACACGTTTTTGCCTCGCCAAATTTTAAGTTGAACTAAATAATGATTATTTCTGGGGAAAATTGGGTGCCAAAATATTTAATTAGTGTTAAAAATTAAGTCCTTTGATCATTATTCCTTCATTAAATAGCTAGTTCTGAAGTAATCTTACCTTTTATTTATTAGAATAAAAGCATGAGTTTTTTGATATTCTATATTAATTTATGATTTTTGAAAGTTTAAATACAGCATACTTTGGAACTTACCGTAGAGTGCCAAATAATGTATCATGGTATGCTAAATGGAAATTTATGAAATTTATTTATTTTTTAAATTTGTTAATAGTATACCATGAAATATTATTTGGAAATTAGAGCCAAATAACATATCAGGGTGGTATACTAATTGGAATCCCATTTTTAGTCTTCCGGTAAAGAAAATCATAAAAACTAATGTATTTAGTTTAATTAAAACTGTTTATTATATTGGTTATAAAATAAAATGATATGTGCATCGATGATTCAATTCATTTGTACAAACAATAAAGAACATAATAAATCTCAATGGTATTTGAACAAACTCAATGTTTTCGACATCTGGTGAAGAATCATCTTCGTCAGATATATTGAGAAACAATTCATGTTGATCGGTTGAACTTTCTTCATGACTTCTCCATTTCAACATTTGATTCAATTTCGTTTTTAATTTTTCAGTTGGAATAACGTTTCCTCGTTCCCCAATTCCACAACACTCAAAACTTTTTTTGATAATTTCCCCTGACAATAATTTTGCCGCCTTATCAACGAACGCAAGAATCGCTTGTTACGATGGTCATTTTCTATATCCTTTATTTGTATATTGCTTTTCGCCACACTCAAGCCATTGATTCCATTCATTACGGAGCGCCAATTTAAATGAACGGCTTACTGCAGCATCTAGAGGTTGTAAAAACAACGTAGATTTCGGGGGTATAAACATAACTTCAGTATTACATTGTTTCTTCAGGCTATTTACAACATCCTGTTTTTTGGGAACTCCGTAGGAGTCCATGAATAAATAGAATTTCGTGTTTGGCAAAAACGTCCTCGTTTGGCGAAACAACTAAGTATCCATTTGTGCATAACCTTTCTACTCACGCTATACCAACATCAGAGACTGTAACACTTACTTGGTTTGGTAAAATCAATTTGAGGCCTTTAAATATGATGAGTGGTTTTATAGCCATTCCATCCGCTGAAATGTATAATACCGTTGTAAATCGGCTTTTCGTGTGCCCGGTAGATACTACACACTACAATATTTCGTTCCGCATTGTAGTGTAATGTTCTGTCGCTGCACACGTCAAAGTAGCAGGGGTCAGGATAATATTGTATATATTTGTCACGATAAATTCGTACCACTGTTTTTTGTCTAATTCACATTTTTTCTTATAAATACCTAAAAAATATTTAAAAAAATATGGTTACTCTCAGCAGTCGATTTTTCTCTTTTCTACTTGTTGTTTTTCATAAAAATGTTTTCTTTTTATTTTAATTATGATCCGTTAAGATTTCTTAAAATTAATTTTAAGGACTTTAGGTTTTAAAATTTTGATATGACTTTTTAATTCTAACATGTAATTAATTAGTATGTGCTTCGAGTAAAGGTAACGAATACAAAGTTTGTTAATAAAACGAGCGGATTATATTGTAGGCATAACCAACTATTTTACGTCAAATATATACAAATAGTCGAGTATTTTTGTACCTAGAAAGTAACGTAAAAATGCAGGCCAATCTAAATTAATCGTTTGAGCAATGCTAAATACGGTTCAAGCCACATTTAACTTTTTTGTTATAATGCTTAAGTTTTTAATACATTTTCCATCTCCATTCTTGTATAACACTGCACCAAAAAGCAAAAATGACGAACATTAAGCCTGGAAAACATATTATGGTTAGAATTAAAAAAAATCCAATTAAAATTTAATATTTGATTTTTTGGTTTAAATGAACGAACGAGAAGAAACGCCAAATTTATATAATCTACTCTAGACAAATCCCTTTGGAATTAAAATTAAATAGAAGTATATAAGATGAGACCAAAATACAACAACAATATGTTGCCAAACCTAATAGTAAATATTAAAGCATCTTTCGTGTAATGTGTTCTTCCATTTTCATCGTCTTGAGTTATAATACAATTTTCCGATTTAACTTTATTTTTTTTTGTTGTAAAATTTTTTGACATATTTTATGTTCTTAATTTTATCCAATAATAAGACATTTTTATACGTATATCATTTTATATTCCGTGCCATTTTTTTTGTCCCTAATAATTTTTAATTTTCTTTTGTTTACTTTATTATTATAATATCGAATATAGGATATTCGACAGTGCGACTGAGAGTAAAAACCCAACAACAATCATAACAAAATACTTTTGTTCCAAACGAATATCTGTCAATTTATTTTCACAATAATAAAATCGTAGTAAAAAAATAATTCGATAATTCTTCTCAATTTGGTTGTTATCGATACACCTATACGGATTTTGTGGGTTTGGTTGTGTCTTATGATTCACTATATCATCTTAACATTTTATCATCAGTATTATATTAAAAGTGGTGAGCGTCTTTAAAAAACATGAACTTACAATTATATTTTGAATCGATTGATTAAGTTTTATATTCAAAGAATGACATACGATAGCTAATTAATAAATCAAAAATAACCAAAAATAATTTTGGTGGCTTTAAAACAACTTAGTTCAAAATTAATCGTTTTGATACTTGAAAATGAACTCAATGGGTTTTTTCAGTTTCTCTCAACAAATTAAAAATTTGACTTTCTAGTTAAGTTGGCGTATCTTTTTTAATTGAGAGAAATCTTTATTTATTTTTATTGGAAATTTAAGTGCATTGGTTCCGGTTAATAATGAAAAAGCATGTCGTTCAAATAACTTTGGCAGGCTGTCAATATTGTACCAAAATTTTGAATAACCTTTTTCGCTTAATTCGCAGAGTGATCTCGGTCGCATATATGTATTAGTGAAAGGAATTTCGCTTGTAAAATTGATGTTTTTAATTAGGATGTTAAACTTGATTATAAATTGAAGAAGTGCCGAAAATGTCACGTTTTGGTCTTAAATTTTGCGGTTTGGAAGGAATGCCTGTTATATTAGGATGCAACGGTTGAGAATTTTATCGAGTATGTGGTCTGTGATTATGAAACTACTGATCTTGTACGAAATAGTGGACATTGCACAAGTTGGTAATAATGTAGGTGGTAACCACGGTGGAATGCTATGCGTTTTTTAGGGTTTCAGTGAATTCTGTTTATAATTTTAAATATTACGTTTCTAAGCAGGAGTTCAGTGCTTCTGGTAAAGCAGTTGGTCGTATATATATCTCATCACGTTTAGCAGCATAATGCATGATAAAATTGGTAGACATTTTGTTCCCAATTTATTTCCGTTCTGTACACTAATAATAAATCATAAGCTTGTATTTTTCAAGGTTTTCCATATCATTCTTAAAACCTTTGTGCTGCATTCCGAGAGGATTAACTTCATTTACATTAAATTTAAATTGTTAAGATTGTCTTGGCAGATGAACAAATAAGTTTGAGTGAGGGGTCCGATTTCATTTAATTAAGGCCGCATGATTTTTTTATACACTAATAATAAAAGTAAAATTGTTCAGATACTTATCTTTTGCAATATTAACTTTCAAACAGGGACAGCGCAAGTGGTATTAATTCAGTTCCTACATTAATTTCGATTAGCTAAACAAAAAAGCACAGTGAACATCTATGCCAATATAAAGTGCGGGCGCCTATACAATTCATTTCAATTTAATCTCATTTTCAGACTCCAATTTAAATGCAAAATACTGGTGACTTATGAATATTTAAATGTATATTTTTCTAATCATGCTTAACGACTTGACTATAAAAATTTACAAAAAAAGCAATTATTATTCAATACCAGTTTAGTTCATTGCTCCATTTCTCCTAAGTGCTAATCCACACAGATTTTTATTTTATTTCATTTTATGTTTCATTTTTTTGCTGTGCATATTTACATTTTCAACCATTTTTCCCATTTAGCTTTAATCGTTTATTCAAATCGATAATAAATTAGAAAATGTAGAAAAAATACAAAATTTCAAATTGGTGATTAAAATGGGAAAAAAGGATTAAACATTTGAAAAACATACAGTACAAAAACACTGTAAAAATATTTTCATTTGGATTTTCGTTTCGGATTTTATTCAGAAACTCCAGCAACAATTCTGTTATGCTGGAAAAAAAGATGAGCTTAATTTTTTAAAGTTTTTTTTTTCGTACGTTTTTGCAGTGCTGTGTACGAGTATAGTGATGTAAAATTTTTCATTTTCTTTTTATGTCTTTGAAGTTGATAGATGACTTTGTATTCTTCTGTGTTGTTTTTGCTGTTGTTCTGCTTTTTCGTTTTATTTAACGGGAAAGATTTCTTTTGTCATAATGAATTTGAATTTTTTTTTGTGCTTTCTGTTTACTTCAACTCGTTTTACACTTTAAATTTATTTTTTTTTTAGAATTTTTACTATGCTTTTCTCCTGATTTTATTTGTTGTGGTAAATAACCGAAAGCCAACATCTGGTATAAGAGATTTTTTGGTGCTCGTTTTACTTATTTTCATTTTGCAAGAAAACATTTTTTCCGTATATTCCTTTAGAATTTTATTTATTTATTTTTTGATGAAGGATTGTTTCTGTTTAAGAAAAGCTCCAGCCAGATATATAAGTATCGTTCATATTTATATATTATTCACATAAAAATGATTATTGTTGTTATTCTTGTAACAAAAATTTTAAATTTTTAATAACATTTGGAAGAAAAGAAAGAACGCTCAAACAAGCTTATGAAAAGCATAAAAAAATGATACCAAATCGCGGTTGGAATGCTACTGTGCTTCGGAATGGAATTTTTAATTTTGATTATTTCAAAATACTCTGTAATATACTTATATGGTTTTAAATAGATTCTTACAACTTTTTTTTGTAAATGAACTAATGCAGTATCAGATGAATACTTACATACATACATACATACATAAAACAACAAAATTAAATTTATGATCTTAAATAAATCTTTTGCTCCTTATTTAAATACTGTATATTATAAACAAAGAGTAAATATGTACTTTACGTACTGGGTACTGGTTTTTAAATAGAAAATAGAATGGCGAAAAATGTTGAAGAGAATTTTTTGTAAAATTCCCACAAAGACTATTTTCTTATAAGAATGTGTGATACTGTTTTCCCTGTTTCATGGTGTTGTATTATGTTTTATTAAATTCGAATGAATAGTATTGAATTGCGGTTTAGGGATTATGATTTAAATGTGTACACATGTATAATACACTGAGTTGGTTAATGTTAGCCTTGGCGTAACTAGGCGCGACTAATATTTAACCAATACCATGTTTTGTAATCATCAAGCAAAAAAAAGAAATTTATATTAATTTTCACGCGGACAAAAGTAAAATATTCGGTTAATATAAGAGGCACAGGTAACTGAATAAATGCAAGTTAAAATCTTCGATGTGTTAATAAGTGATCAGGCAATGTGATTTATTGAGTATATGCCGCTGCTACCCCAAAAATTGCTTACTAATAAAAAAAAAAATTATTTATGATGAAATGTTTCCTTAAAGTCCCAGATACACAAATTTCGTTGATTTTTGCAGTTGGGATGAGCTAGTAATGTCAATCCACCGTTTCTGGGTCCTCCTCCTAAGACAGTAATAGCTTCTAATATATTTTTTTATCAAGGCCGCTGTCTCAAATGTCAGCATCCACGATGTCACCCTTAAGATAACTGCGCTACGGAAAACAATGCCGCAACGTTAGCATAGTGGATATTGGCAATTCTATATAACTGCGTTGATATTGGCTGTAAGCAAAAAATAATCAGTTTCAAGTGGCACCCAATAACGGCTTAAAGTTGGCTTAAATATTTATATAGTGGATCCAATATTTAATTGACGACTCACAAGAGCTTACATATTCCAATGTTAGTTAATGTGTATACCCAGAAATTTAATTTGAAATCTTATGTAAATATTTTGTAAAATTAATAAACTTCCAAATTTCGTAAAGAATTTTTTTTATTAAACTTATATTGTAATTTTCAAAATCTCCTAGCTAAACTTAATTTTATAAATATTGTAATACAACAATATTTTAAAATGCATTAAAAATTTCTCAACCTCGTTTGCAATTATATATAAAATCTTAAAATTTGGTCTTCCAAAAGCAACAACATCGCACGAGTGTGAATATGTGTAGACGAAGAAAGGAATTTGGTTCAGTTTATTCTAAAAAACAAACCCAGAAAAACAAAAATGTATAAAACCAAAAAAATGTGCAAATGAATTAATTTCAATACTGTCTGGTTGGTACCCTTGTTGTTGTTAGTAATTTTAATTATTTTTCTTGTTATAATTTTCTTCCCATTCATGTTGCCTTCTATTTTCTTAAATGAAAGAGCATAAAGTTAATTTTTACAATTAAAGAAATCAATGAATTTTTCTAAAATATAAAGAGGGAGAAAAAACTTCAAACTTAAGCAAAACTAAACAGCAAAACTATCATACCAATTTTCTCGTTTTGTTTTATACAAAAAAAAATCTGAAAATGCAAAAAAAAGAAATTATATCAAGCTAGAAATACTTTAAATAAAAAGCTCCCAAAAACAAAATATTTTTTTTTAAAAACGAAAACTTCTTTGGTTTAATTTTTTTTTGATTTTAGTTTTTGCAACTTATAGGGTAGAGAAAGAGAAGCCTTTCGACTCAATCCCGAATATAATGTTTGAATATTGGGCAAAAAAATTAGTTTTAAAATCAACTTTTTTCAAGAAAACAGAAATAAAATAAAGTTTACGATTTACAATATAATACTATAAGCGACACAAAAAAGCTCGTTTCTTAATTCTTATAATTTTAAAGTTTAAAGTTGAATTATATTTATATTTTTTATACTAAGATTTTTACAATTTTTGAGTGAGAAAGACAAAATCATAATGATATCCTTCACCATAAGAAAAATAATATAAATATAGGATACAGTCTAGACTAGAGCCAAGAATTTTTGTTATTATTTTTATAGTTTTTGTATTTTTGCTGAAAGCAACTAAAAATAAATATGAACGTACATATCCATACAGTATATGTAGATTTTTTTATTATTTTAATAACAAAATAGAAAAATTATAATCAAAATAATTTAATCCTTAATTTTATATAAAAAATAGTATAATATGGAAGAAAGAGATGGAAAATGGCATAATACAATAATGCTATTAAGTAATATGCTTTGCATAAAAATATCTACATATATATATTTTGAAAGATTGAAATTTTATTTTACGCTTGGCACCTAATTGAATGCAATTGGAATGGTGTTTTATTTTATTGGCAGAATGGTAAAAGTTTTTTGGGTGAAGAAATTACGTGATTTTATTTTACTGCTGTGCTGTGTAATAACAGCGAATTTTATTTCTGTCTGCTCTATAAAATAATTTTTGTGGTGTGAACTGGGCCAAAATAAGCTTATTACAGCTAATTTATTATTAAAGATTTAATTAAATGTAAATAATCATTTTATTGCAATATGCAATCTATTTAAATACATTAGATTTACCCTTAAATCTGATTAAAGAGTAATTAAATTTTTTTAAGAAAACTTCCAAATAGTTACGTATTTATTTTATAAAAAAAAATAGTATATTGTATAATTAGGAGGAAAAGTACTGATAGTCGAAATTGGCAACCACGGGATTCCGGGAATGCACTTTTCCTCCGAATACTATTTTTTCTCCGATCGGACTTTAAAACGAATATAAACCCACAATAAATTTTAGTATTATTCATTGATTATCATATTAAGAAATCAAAACAAAGTAAAAAATCGAAAATAACATAAAACTATTGCTTAGTTAGTCACGACATCATAAGACATAAATACATTTTGTTTTTTTTTTTTTCAAAAGTTGTCAAGTTTATGTACATACCTATTTGATTTATAAAAAACGTGTGAACAAAATTTAAGGGATATGGACAGTGAAAGCGAATTATCCTTATTTTGTACCCCGCCGGATATAGTGGAAGCAGCTAATTCAGCTACATGTGATTTACTCCCGCAAAAATCGAAGGAAAAATACGAAAATGCTTATAAACGCTTTATGGATTATCGTCAATCTAAACTCATCAAATCATTTTCGGAAAACGTCATTCTGGCGTATTTCGCTGATTTATCTACAAAATTGAAATTATCCACAGTATGGTCAAACTACTCAATGATCAGGTCGATGCTAGTGGTTAAAAATAATGTGGATATTGCAAAATACCAAAAATTACGTGTCTTCTTGAAACGCAAATCCGACGGATATAAAGCGAAGAAATCTAAAATATTAACTATGGGATATGTTCAACAATTCATTTTGGAAGCTTCAGATGATTCGTTCCTAGTTACTAAAGTAAGTAAGCATGTAGGTTTTAAAACGATTTTTATTTGTATTTACACATTAAATTCTAATATGTTTTCGGATAAAATACAATTCACACTGCAATATTTTTTTGTATGGAATATTATGATTGTTTTTTTTAGGTTGCGTTAATTTTTAGAAACGCTGGTGCTTGTCGACGGGATGAACTAGCCCGCATGGAAATTACTGACATTAGTGATTTGAGATCTAAACTTATTTAGAATATTACAGAAAATATATAGCTTCGCGTCCAAAAGATTTAAATTCTTTGCGTTTTTTTTAAATACACAAATGGTAAAGGTTTCAAACAAGTAGTTGGCATACATCTGTTTGGTAAAATGCCACAAATTGTTGCTACTTTTTTAAAATTGCCAGACGCAAAACAATACACAGGGCACTGTTTCCGCCGTTCATCTGCGACAATTTTAGTTGATAATGGCGCAGGATTAACATGCTTAAAAAGATTTGAAGGATGGAAGTCATCGACTGTTGCTGAAGGGTATATCGATGAATCCATTATCAATAAAATTGAAGTTGCTCATAAGATTTTCCATACAACGGATAATGAGACAGCCGATGCAAATAATGTTAATGATTTTAATAGCAATATATCAACAACAATGCTGGGATGCGATACTACTAATCAACCTATGTTCAATAATTGTACTAATGGTACGATAACCGTTAGTTACAAATAAGTAAAATTAAACTCCTATACCTAACACATAATTAGTTTGGCATAGATTTATCAAATAAAAATTGATTTTAAATTAAAATAAATAAATGCGTTTAGCCTTATAAGTGTACTTTTATTTCTTCTAAACAATTAAAAATCCATACGGGAATATATTCCCGACCTAGGCCAGAAAAAATATTCTCGTACTATTATTACTTGTTGCTTAGCAACAAATACAACATACTGGAATCATGAGCTTTTCGTTTCGAAAAAACAACGGAAAGATATATTTTTTCCTACGATCAGAGAAAAATATTTTTTCTACAAAATCTTAACTAATTTTAATATTATTTTTTAATATCATTTTAAAATTAGTGACCAAAGAAAAAATGACATAGATTTCTGTGCAACTAAATGTTTTATTTGGAAACTAAGTTAGGAACCCCTATTTTTATTGCAGATTCGGATTCTACGGCTAAAAGTACGTAGGATTTCCTTGAAACATTTTTTTCGATTCATGATAGATGGCGCTGTAATAGGGGATATTACGCTAAAAGTAGTTTTTTTTTTTAAATTTAAGAAATACAATTTGTTTAAAACTAATTTCAAGTATTTACATTGAAAACGTGTTAATTTTAATGCAAACATTTTGCAGAATCGTATGCATAATGTTCTCAGTAAGAGAAATCGAAAAAAATTTAATATCGCCTATTACAGCGCCATCTATCATGAATCGAAAAAAATGTTTCACGGAAATCGTACGTACTTTTAGCCGTAGAATCCGAATCTGCAATAAAAAAATAGGGGTTCCTATCTTAGTTTCCAAGTTGCCCCCCCCCCCCCTCTTCTTACAAACAGGGGTGGGGGGTCCTAACTTTAGCACTAATGTATTTTCCCTTCAGAATGATTAAATTTTGATATTGGTCATTTTTATCGAAGAGGGCTTATTTTCCGAGATATTTGAAAGTTTCAGCTTAAAAAACTCACCCGGTATAATGTACATGAATATTGCAACGACTGTCCCTTTCTTAATTTTGGTATAGGTTTTCCTTGAAATTTTGACGGCAGTATAATATTGGCTGTCCGACTTTATAAGTTCTGTTTTCTCGTCAGTTTATAGTATTTGAGGCTTGCTTCAAATCAAAGGATTTTTGAGATAGCTCAATATCTCCACATTTCATCATTCGAACTGTGACACTATTGTGACTTTCCCTGCGAATGGGGAATTGATGAAAATATTTTCATATCATTTTTGCTTGAGTAGTATTTTTGTTGGCCTACTGATGGAATTCGTTTGTTGGAAAAATTTTCTAAGCAAAGTTATATGGGAAATCATTTTTTACAATAAAAATTTTTTGGTACAAAAGTTTCCCATTCAAGTTTGTTTCTAAATAATTTACACGAAAATGAGTCGTTACGGAGTTACCCGATTTGAGTCGAAAAAGTCAAATTAATAAAATGCAAGCAAAAAAAGATCTCAAACAACACGATATCTATGACCAATAACTGTTATTTTGTTTTCTATAGCATCCTAGAATGAGGCTAACATAAACCGCCGGGCAAGATGGAGCAATTCGTCGTAGTTGACGGTCATTGCTGTATATAAGTTGAAGTTTCTCAGTGTCCAATTGCGGCTAAGCTTAACATGGATATTCAGAGGGAATCACGCCAGTTAGCTAAAAAGGTATTAACCATTTACGAAAACGTTTCGACGAAAAAATTCTTTTTTTGTCAAAAAATTAATTAAAACAATTTAATATAAAAAAATGGGGGTATGAGCGGTAGTCCCCATTCTCTAGTGTATTTAGCGACCTCAAATAGCCTTTAAAATACAACGATTTAGTTGGAAATGGATCATTCCATTATCTGGTTTTCTTCATTATCTATTATTTTTTGAAGTTATTAAACGTGGCTTTTTACCGTATTTCTTCAATGTGATGGTATATTATTTTGTCACGCGGCACGTTCGGTTAAAATTAGGATACAAAACGATCAACAGATTTTTTTTTTAAATTAACGTTTTTGGTGAGAAAAAATGTTTTGTTGTGGATGTGCAATTATAGTTCATTCATTCAGAATAGACAATTTTAAATGGAAGTGTTGAGAATTTATACATTCAAATACATATACATTCAAATTGGTGGATATACATTCAAATTGGTGGTATAAATGAGATACGGCATAATCCGTCAAAACTAGGAAACAAAACAATCATGAGATTTTGGCCTGACGGTTAATCTTATTGATGTTTGTAAGCATACATTTTTTCTCTGAATTTCTCAGTAATTGATTATTCCTCAGTAATGGATTGTTCCAAATAGGCAGTATTAAATATAACGGCGTTGACAGTTTACTTATGTTGATTTCGATTGATATTTTCCCTAAAAATAGTTTCCCATTTATACCCTCATTTTGTATCAATTGAACAGAAATGAACTAAACCGCTTTTAAATGCCAAAACAATATAAAGGGTGATTTTTTAAGAGCTTGAGAACTTTTTTTTAAAAAAAAAACGCATAAAATTTGCAAAATCTCATCGGTTCTTTATTTGAAACGTTAGATTGGTCCATGACATTTACTTTTTGAAGATAATTTCATTTAAATGTTGACCGCGGCTGCGTCTTAGGTGGTCCATTCGGAAAGTCCAATTTTGGGCAACTTTTTCGAGCATTTCGGCCGGAATAGCCCGAATTTCTTCGGAAATGTTGTCTTCCAAAACTGGAATAGTTGCTGGCTTATTTCTGTAGACTTTAGACTTGACGTAGCCCCACAAAAAATAGTCTAAAGGCGTCAAATCGCATGATCTTGGTGGCCAACTTACCGGGCCATTTCTTGAGATGAATTGTTCTCCGAAGTTTTCCCTCAAAATGGCCATAGAATCGCGAGCTGTGTGGCATGTAGCGCCATCTTGTTGAAACCACATGTCAACTAAGTTCAGTTCTTCCATTTTTGGCAACAAAAAGTTTGTTAGCATCGAACGATAGCGATCGCCATTCACCGTAACGTTGCGTCCAACAGCATCTTTGAAAAAATACGGTCCAATGATTCCACCAGAGTACAAACCACACCAAACAGTGCATTTTTCGGGATGCATGGGCAGTTCTTGAACGGCTTCTGGTTGCTCTTCACTCCAAATGCGGCAATTTTGCTTATTTACGTAGCCATTCAACCAGAAATGAGCCTCATCGCTGAACAAAATTTGTCGATAAAAAAGCGGATTTTCTGCCAACTTTTCTAGGGCCCATTCACTGAAAATTCGACGTTGTGGCAGATCGTTCGGCTTCAGTTCTTGCAGGAGCTGTATTTTATACGGTTTTACACCAAGATCTTTGCGTAAAATCTTCCATGTCGTCGAATAACACAAACCCAATTGCTGCGAACGGCGACGAATCGACATTTCACGGTCTTCAGCAACACTCTCAGAAACAGACGCAATATTCTCTTCTGTACGCACTGTACGCATTCGTGTGGTTGGTTTAATGTCCAATAAAGTAAACTGAGTGCGAAACTTGGTCACAATCGCATTAATTGTTTGCTCACTTGGTCGATTATGTAGACCATAAATCGGACGTAAATCGCGAAACACTTTTCGAACCGAACACTGATTTTTGTAATATAATTCAATTATTTGCAAGCGTTGCTCGTTAGTAAGTCTATTCATTATGAAATGTCAAAGCATACTGAGCATCTTTCTCTTTGACACCTTGTCTGAAATCCCGCGTGATCTGTCAAATACTAATGCATGAAAATCCTAACCACAAAAAAATCACCCGTTATTTGTTTCATCTTTACGATGAATAACTAATTAACATTGCTTGAAAATATTTTGTTTTGACAAGTATAGAAAAAATGGCGTATGACAACGACAAAAAACGGACAACTCGATCAAAAAACTTGGAGTAGAGAAAATTACCCTGGGTGTGCAAAATTTTACCCCTTGTGGTATTTTTTTTCAATCGAACATTTTGGCAGCAGTTGGAGTACCATTTTTACTCTCCCCTCCGTGTAACATTTCTCGATCATTCGAAATCAACATTAGTTTACGTCTCCCTTGCCTCTAATCCACTTTATAACCCTTTAATGCATAATTTTTAAGCTTTTTTGTTTAAAAAAATGCTATATAGTTTCGGTTTGCCGCTTGTCTGTCTGTGTCCACGATAAATTGAGAACGGATGGAGATATCAAATTAATTTTTCGTTAAAAAATCAAGCAATTCCTGTGACAGAGCCCTATTGATTTAAACATTTCTGTGTTTAGGGTGGTGTGTGTATGGAAGTGGGTATGGGGGTGTTAAAGGGTGTTGATAAGGGTGGTGCGGTATAGGGTGTTGCAGGTGAAATGGGTTTTGGTATTTTGCGGGTTTGAATTGGATAGTGGGGGTGGGTGTAAATGGGGTGTGGGTGTGTGTGATATTTGAAACAGCCATTAGTTTTAAGATTGAATAATATCCACTAATAAATTTACAAAACAAATTTTAACTGTTATCATGATAATTTCATTTCTCTTAATATTATATCCACTTAGTCCTTTATAGGCACCACAAAATGCTTATAGAGTTCGGCTCCGAACCTTTCCCGTATTTTTAACCATTTTTGTTAAAAAAATGCTATATGGTTTCGGTTTTCCGTTTGTCCGTCTATCCACATTTCTGTGTTTAGGGTGTTTGGAGATATGTAGGATTTTTTTAACCCCCCCACCCTCCTTAAATTTGATAGAATTTTTTTATTTATTTTGATTTCATAGAGCATGTGTTTGGGGAATAAATATTTCACTAATCATATTCACTAATTTGTTGTCTTTCCCGGTTTAAATCCTTGTCAATGAGTAATTTGCAATTAGTAATCCTGTTTCGCCTAATAGTGCCCTTATATCCCTTTTTTTTGCCAATTCAACTATCAGTTGAAGGGTTGTGTAGAAATTATCAAAATATATTTTGTGACCACCGTTTTGTTCTACTGTTCATTTCAATCTCATTACAACGTTGGTATACAGGATTCCAAAACGGCTCATCTGGTGAAACAGTTTCGGTTGTCTCTTTTCCTGAATAAATTTCAAAATTATATATGAACCCCGAAACTCTCAGTGGAACATATTTGCTCATTTAACGATATTCATTCTTATTCAAGTGATTTACTACTACTATACCCTGATGTTATGAAGTTTGTCAATGTTTACATCTGTTCTTGGTAGCATGCTGCTATTCGAATTAAAATCTAGAAATCTACGAATCTTTTCAAATTCGTTGACTGTCATTGAATTTATGATAGGGTTGTTGCAAACAATGCGGTTTCAATATTGACGTGTATTTGGACATGAACCACTGATATTAAAATGCATATTCCGAGATACTCCTTATATGATGAGGATTTGAGAAGCACAGAGCAAAGTGAAATAAACAGAGGTAAAAAGCTGCATACACAATTTTAACACAACTTTTTTTACTACGATTTTAAGCCGTAGTCGCGAATTTTTCGAAAATGATATTGGGAAACATTATTTTTATAAACCCGGCTAAAATCGCGAATTTATTGATATTTTTAAACGCAACTAAAAGTTCAACTTTTCGAAAACAAGAAACCAACATAATAAATAACGAAGATTCAATTATTAAGTTTTCTATAGAAATACCAGTACCATTTTTGGGGAAGTAAAATTTTTTATTAGGAGTAGTCAGATGATTATGAAAACAGAAACTCCTTATTAATTTTTTAAAAAATAGAATACAATATTCTTTTTTCGGCCCACGATTACAATTGCCTACGTAAAAATCGTATGCGAAAGAGAATTGGGGGCATATACGAGTAGATATTGATAAGCACAAAGTACGCACATGTCTCAGTGGGGTAGAAGTATTTTCGCTCTCCTGGAAATGTTACAAAAGCGAAATAAGCAGTTTTGCCTTTTGATCACAGGTTATTGGTTGAATTTGGTTTCATTTTCGTCGAATTTGAAATTGATTGCGCTCCTCAATACACTAGCTAAAAACGGCAAAAGCGCCGTATCTCTATCTACCCCGATCTCTATTTCACACTTGTCGATATCACAAAAATTTACTTCATATTTTTATTACTACACACTCGAAAAATAAAATAAAATTGTTTTTAAAATATAGTTAATAAAATACTTCAAAAAAATGAAATATATTTTTAAAATTTAAGGTAACTCTCTAAAAATCATGTTTGCACTCAAACTGGTAAAGTGAAAGTATATGTAAATAATTATTAAGCTCCCACACAAATATAGCGCTTCTTAAACGTGATTTTCTGCCATATTTCTTAAAATGGTACAAATGATGTGTATCTGATGGTGGTAATGATGGTATAAATGACATATGACACATTTTGCCAAAACTTAGGAAGCAAAACATTTTCCAACGTCGTGTATGCAAATTGGCCTGATAGTAAGCCTCTTGGTTTTTTCAAACGAACACTTTTTGTACTGGATTTTTCAATATTGACTCATTCTTGTAAGAATTTACAATTTTAAATGGAATATTGACAGTTTAGAAAATTTATGTTTCAATTGCTTTTTATACGCTTTTAAATTTCCACAAAAATATGGGGTTTCTAAACGCAATTTTCCAACACATTTTTCATCAATTCGATGTTATAGATGTCATACGGCACATTCCGTCAATACTAGGAAAAAAAACATTCATTAGATTTTGCCAGACAAAAACTGAGAGCGAAAATTGTTTGTTGTTGATTTTCCCAGTAATGACTATCTTCTGAGAAAAGACAATTTTGCTAGGAACAACGTTGAGAGTTTACTAAATTATCTTTTACGGTGGCTGTTTTATTTGATTAATCTACTCATAAACGAACCAATTTTTATTATATTTGAATTAATTTTTTTTTTAAATTTTGATAAAATTTCGTATGAAGTTTTCATACGAAGTTTTACGTACATATATGTTTTATTTATATAGAAAGAACTACATTCAAATAGTTACAATTTACATTATACAAATATGATTTATTATCCTCTGCAGGAAGATTGTGTATAAGCATTAAACATTTCGAGTTACTATGCAATACGCTACAGAGATTTTTTTAAGGCATCCGAAACGATTATTTTTTTTTTTTATTAAAATTTTTTCCATAATTAGTTGTTTTTGAACTTCGGAACTCGTAGTCATAATGTTGAGATTGATTTTGATTTATCTTCTCACATCTAGTACAACGTGCAAATGCCCTTCGTAAAACATAACTAAAGCCGTTTGTGTTCGATTTAACTGTTGCAAAATAATTATGAACCAAAATGACCAATTTCGTAACAATAATTACCTTAGAACATAGACCCACATAACTACCTAAAATTTTATTTTGTTATAATATCATAAACTTATGAACTCTACATCAATCTTTATGTTATATTTTGTTTTGAACATTAATCAAAACTTTCTATTCATTATTGTTATTACCCGTTTATAATAATAAATAATAAATAAATTAAAATTATAACAGCAATCGATTACCATCCAAATCACTTCTATACAATTTATGTAACTATTTGAATATCAATACGAAATCTAAAATGTTAAGGTCAATATAAATTACATTTAATCGATCACAACCAATTATTTAATTATTTTATGTTGCAGATTTTCGTAATATCTAACTAAGCTATAAAAACATATAAATTAAGATAAATTATAATCCATTTTAAATTAAATTTTAAATCATTTTTCATTATTTTGTATATAAAACACAAAAAGTGAAAAATCTATAGAAAAAAATGTACAATTGCGATCATATATTGTACTATACATATATAGATGTCAAACATAATGTCCTCGGAACATTTCGAAAATAGATCAAGTTCAAAATTTTGAATTTGCTAATTCTAGTTTTTATTTCAAATATGAACTTGTTTTTGGTGACACGGAAATGATGAAAATTTGTAACCGAATACCCAACCGTTTCACATGCCTGCCTTGCAGAGACAAGAAAACAGTAATACGTTAGTTTAAGATTGTTTAAAATAAATTTATTTTATATTATTATGTATCTAAACGATAAAGGGCACTAGGTCAAGATTTTATTTTTTATTATCTAATTTATTTGTAACAAAACTATATTACATTAGTCATATTGTGTACACACAACGTATACTTATTTCAATTATTCGTACAAAAAATAAAATAAAAATGAAATAACCATTTGATTAAATTTATTGTTATTGGGTATTTATAGTTATAATAAACATAATAATAATGTTTACGATAAAAAAAATTGTATAAAACGAACTGGGTGAATTTAAGAATTATTGCAATTATTTGTTAAATTATTATTTTCGTATATACATTACTACTGAATTAAGCATTTGCGCGCGCCAGATAGTTAATTTACTTAACAGCCAAGGTGATTTTAAACAATTTTTGTATAATAGATGTATATGATACATGTAATAGGACTGTTCGCATGACCTTAATATCGGTGGCGAAATTGTTACGATGATGATGGCAAGTAGTTTGAACGATATAGTTTAAAAAAAAATTATGTTGTATCTCGAGCCTCAAACGTCAGATTTGGATACACTTAGTTATCAACAAGGTAATTTTTTTTTAAATAATCCAGGATCCCGACTGAGCAAGATTCGCGAATTAAACACCTGGAGGACTTTAATGTAAAATTAATAAGTATATTCAAATTAGAACGGGCACATCTTAGTATATGAAGAACTTTCTATTACATGAAGTGTCCGTATCTAGTTTCATAAATATAACTAAAATCGTCAATTCTACGATATACTCCACTATTAGTGATCACAATTTCCTTTTGTCAAATTTTTTTTTACTTCTAAGGCTGCGGGCAAATTCTAAGGTAAATCTAGAGTAAAAGCCATTTTTAACACTGTATGCGGTAAATTGAAATACCGTACTAAAAAGTAGGGTAAAGCAAAGACACAAAAGGTAAATAGTAGTGGTTTTTGTTTTTGCTAAACAAATCATGAAAATATATCGGCCATGTTTCTAGACATAATTTTTTTATATTCACTAGCATTTCCCATGAAATAAAAACGGGCTTCGATATTTATGAACACAGCTTTATATGTTAACATTTTTATTTATTTTTTCCAATAGTTTATTGTGTATTTTACGCAACAAATTTGCGAAAATATACAATTTAAATTTATTCGTTTAAACAATACGAATAATTGGAACAACGACAATAAAATTTATGACATTAGTTCGTGTACCTACATACCAATTTTTGTATATTCCTAGAAATAATGTGTCCCTTTAAGCCGCATTTACCTAATTTTATTTACTAGAGAATTGGTACGATTTGAACAGTAATTTGTACTAAAATTTCAATTTACTGTACTAATCAATTTAACTGAGAATTGGCCCACAGCCTAAGTATATTAAGAAAACTCTTGAAAAGAAAATAGCAGACATGGCAAAAGTTAGTGAATTATTCAATAATTTTCTACTTACAATGCCATTTAATGTGAAAGATCCGAATAATACTATAGAAAATATTGTTAAAAAAAATAATGAATTAATAGATAGATACTCAAAGACAATAAGTGTCGATGTTAAGCTGAAAAATACGGTATATCCGTGGATCACACTTGACATTTGGTGTGACATTCATAAAAAAAAATAAAATTTTAAAAAAAATTAAACGTAATCCTTGTTACGTTGCTCTGAAATCCGAATTAGAACGTGTATCTAAATTGTTAGCTTCTAAAAAATATTATGCTAAAAGCGTTAATATGTTTACAGATTTAAATCAGAGAGATTTATGGAAGAACGTGAACTTATTTTTTAATAAAAATCTCGATTCACTTAAATTTGATAAAATTTTCTTTAATGGCCGATTTACGTAAATGATTCTCGCTAATCTTTTCAATTGCTTATTTGTTAACGCAGGTTACTTATACCCCGTTTACACCAGTAGAATAAAAGTATGTAGCAAAAAAGTATGTTGGTGTAAACTCAAACTAAAATACTTTAATAGTTTATCACGTACTATTTTGCTATTAAAGTATAATAGCTATCAAAAAAATATTGACATTATAGTCGTGGTTTAAACTCTAATTTAATATTATAATACTTTAATTTTGTTTATTATTTTTTTCAAGTGGCCGATAAAGACATTTTTTGTTTGGCTATACATTTCCATTTGTGATATTAACCAAAAAAATATATATTTACCGACAAAAAAAATAATATAGTATTATAGTATGAGTTTACACCGCTTGCGATGTAAACTGGCCGGGTATTATACTTTATTAGCAAAAAAGTATTATACTATTAAAGTAGCTCTGGTGTAAACCCAGTATTAATCAGTGAATCTATTACCTCCGACAGAGATATACACTGGTTTGGAACTATTAAATGGATTTCAGATGGCGGATTGATAGAATTGAGTTTTTTTTCGAACATGTTGTCTAGTATTTTTAATGAAACTTTAATAACTGGTGTATATCTATATTGATGAAGATTTATTTCACATTGCAATTTTATTCAACGACCACTTAATGGAACAGGAGGACTGAAATCAAAATTACTACTTTTTATAAATTATACACCTGTTTATGAGTGATGTAAAAACATATGTTAGTAGAACCGGTGTAAAATTACTAGACATTTTTAAATTATTGGACATTTTTATAATTTACACATTTTATAAAATATAGATTTGAGATAGAATTGACACACCTATACATTTCTAAAAAGTGTAAATACAAAAATTAATTTTGTTTGTAAAATTTGATCTTATTTTTGTATTTCATAATATTCAGGTCAGAAAATATTTTAATCATCAGGCAAATATATGGAATTCACTAGAGAATATCACTAGAGAGTAAATTACACCAATTTTAGAGATTAAGCTACACCCTTCCATATAAAAACCGGTCATTTTAATAATGTATGCCCTTACAAATCTATACATCGGAGCCAATCTCTTAGATTCGTGTTATTTACTATAAGCTACAACGACATCGTTTGATACAAAAATTGCATACATTGATCCCTGATGATTAAAATAATTTCGGAAAAGAAAAATATGAAAAACAAAAATTTGATCTTTTTACAAACAAAATTTAGTTTTGTATTTTCACTTTTTAGAAATGTACCGGTGTGCAACTTCTGCCTAAAATCTATATTTTGACTAAGAAATTAGTTTCTTTTCTAATTATTAAATTGCCCAATAATTTAAAATCGTCCAGAAACTTCACACCGAGATTTGTTTATTTGGCATACCCACCCAAATTTCTTGAAAAAAGATCTCACAGTCGGTATTTCTAAATGCAAACTGATTGATAGTAAGACCAAGTACTGGACAAGTGTCCCTAGTAACGCCAGGCCTATTCCTACAGCCTGTTTACACTTAATAATTGGAAGGATAAGAGAGGTATTTTTTTGGGGACGGAACGACCCGGTTTTTAAACTCCTAGCGATGGTACGGCACAACACAATTCTAAATCCAACTTCCAGTCTACTAGAGGAAGGATAAAGACTTAATAGATTCAATGGACAGCGATGGTATTGGTCTTCAACAATTAATTTTATAAATCAGCAAGCTGAGAAAAAATATTATTATTTCACGTACCATCTGGAAATTTCCTGAAATTTAATTCTAAATATACTTTCCGCCTTCCTAAATTTATATTAAAAATTACGCTAAAATCCATTAGTATTTAACTCTTAAATTGGCAACCACGAAATAGCAAAACAAAATTCAAAAAGTTGTAAAAAATGTGTGAGGCATCCCAAAGGCAATGGTTCCCGGAAATTTCGCAAAAATTTCAAATGTTTTGTTAATTTTGGTCACCAGAGAATATTCGTTTACAAATATAATTATACTGTACTTGCATAGGACATATCATGCCATGCTCAATGGAGCTTTACCATTCCTCAACCAATTACTGTCAAATATGGTATGCAGAATTGGATTGGCACTCTAACAGTATGCTCAATGTAACTAGGCCATCTCCCGGTGTGCAAAGCTGTATTTGACGAAGTTTTGGGATTCGGCTATAATGAATAGAACCAGGCCGTTTCCCAACCGATAACTTTGAAATTTTGTTTGTAGAGCTGGGCTAGGATTCTAATAAATTAAGATCAACTTGTATTCGACCATTCTGAATGGGACTTGGCCATATCCCAAAATTTAGTGTCAGATCACTTAGGCAGAATTGATTGGGGATTTTAAAATAAATTTTAGACAAGTTCTGGAATTCTGCCGTGATAGGCAATTATTCGAATCTAGTATGTTTAGCTAAAACGAGATTCCAACATAACGGAAGTTCTACATTTTTCAACAAAATAAATTTGAAAATCACCATTGCCCAACCATTGCTGAACCAAACTTGGCCTTAACCCGCTAACAGATGACTTAGTCAAATTCAGCTTCCCCAAAATTAAAATTTGACAGAATTCTAATTCAGCCCAACCCGTACCCAACAATTCTTATATGCATCTTCTGCAATATACCGTCTAGAAACAGATTACTGAGACAATTCCGCACATCTTAATCAATCAAAAAAGATCAAGGGTTACGTGCGGAGATGACACGAACGGGAGATAGAAAGAAGCACGCGGCAGGCTTTTTACGTAATTGATGCATGAACAACTCGTTGAATAGGATTTAGAACTCAAACCAATCGTAATTCGTGTCTGACGTTCCCATGCAATTGCAAACCTGTTTCTAGAAATATTGTTGTGCCAGATAAATTATTTTATATAAAATTGCGCCAGCATTAAGCAATCTAAAAAATAGTCAATATTTAATTGGCAAAGCAAATCACATCAAATATTTTGCATTTGCCGTGCAGTAACACATATGAGGTCTGACCCCTTTAAACCAGTATACAAAAAAATATGTTTTATTTATATTATTTGAAATTGGAAATTAAGTAGAAATCTGCACCGTGCGTTGTTAATAATTAGAGAGAAAATTAATTTAATTAAATAAATTATAACCCAAATTAAAAACAGTTCACAATAAATAGTAATAACACCTATCAATGTATGCACATATTATATATTTACAATACATACACTTATTTAAATTACATTGGGTGAATCCACACGAGGAGTCATTTGAGACCGGTTTCTTGTTTCAAAATACCATTCACGCCGACACACAAGTCACATGAGTCCGGACTCACCGATAAATTTCTATGTATGTCAATCTTTTATGTCAGAATAGAAATGTCTTCGCATAATTCACCCAATACAATTACTAGAAAAATCGAAGGCAAACTCAATTAAAACTCTTATTATTATTTTTATTGTTCATTTTCATTCAATAACAGCGGCGGATTATTCAGTGAATTTAATGTTCCTTTAAGGATAATCCAAGTTGTTATACATAATTATACAAAAGTTACAAAATTTACATTCAAGATATATAAATATTATAAAAATTTAAAAATTAAAGATAACAGAGATTTAGTTCCAAAATTATAGAATATTTGATTTAAAGTAATTTTTAATATTTTTTTTTAAATTGTAAGTAGGTTTCAGATTGCTTTATAAATTCAGGTACTTGTTTATAAATAAATGGGCCCATAAACGTGATCGATTTTCTTCAAAATTCAGTTCTTATATGATGTGAATCAATTCTGTTACAATTTCGAGTTAAATACACATGATGAGCGTAATTAAAGTCTATATTAGACATTTAGTCTTTTGTACATATAAAGGGTTGACTCAAACTTATATAAGACATTTATGGGCAATATCATAATATCAACTTTGCTATATAATAACCTAATGGGAAATAGAAGTGGCAATCTGTATACTGCTTTTACACTTTTGTTTTGCATAACCTTTAATTTCTTCAGCCTGGTTAAGGTAGCTGTTCCATATACGATAAGGCCATAACTAAGTCGTGAATGAATAAACGAAAAATAAATCATAAGCAATACCCTTGTAGGAACAAAGAAAGATAATTTTCTGAGTAACCCAAAAAGTGGAGCAATTTTCTTGTAATATTGTTGTGATCATCCCAAAACATATGTTCGTCAAATGGAACTCCCAAATATTTGAGTGAACTAACTCTCTCAATATTAATGTTACTAACTTGAAATAAAGGTAAACTAGTCATCTATTTATAAGGGGAACGAAATACCATATATTTGGTTTTAGATATATTGAGAGCTATTAAATTGGAATTAAAATATTCTAAATGTATGCTAAGGTTATGTTTCATATCAATCAATATACTGTCTGGATCATGGGTTTCATAAAATAAAGCAGTATCATCTGCAAATATACTAATGTCCCTTGAACAGCAAATAGGAAATATCATTAATATAAATGAGAAACAAAAGTGGTCCTAAAACACTACCTTGAGGGACACCACATTTGATATCTAACATTTCACTTCCTACTCCATTTATCATCATATAGGTACTGTTTTCGATTTGATAAATAACTTTTCAATAAATTGTAAGGAATGCCACGTACGCCGTAACAGTATAATATATTTAGAAGTAACTGATGACCAATCAATACAATCAAATGCTTTCTGTAAATCCAAGAAAAGCGCCCCAACATATCTTTTTGAATCAAAAGCAGTATATATCATACTCCCAATTTTTGCCAATGCCAATTCAGTTCCTAAACCTTTTCTAAAACCATATTGGTAGGAATAAAAAAATTTATTATAATTTAAAAACGTTATTAAACGTGTAAATATTAATTTTTCAAAAATTTTATCGAATATAAAAAGAGTAGAAATAGGCCTATATAATTATTAAGTAAAGAAGAATCTCCATTCTTTAGAATAGGAATTACTTTAGCGACTTTTAAACATTTGGGATATTTTATTTATTTATTTTTATTGTTCATTCTCATTCAATAACAACGACGGATTATCCAGTGAATTTAATGTTCCTTTAAGGATAATCCAATTTGTTATACATAATTACAAAGTTACAAAATTTACATACATAGATATATAAATATTATAAAATTTTTAAAAGTTAAAGATAACAGAGATTTAGGCCCTTTTCCAATTACTTACTTATTTGTGTAGACGTACTTATTCAAATAAGTAACCTCGCGAGGTGACTTATTTGAATAAGTACGTCTACACAGAAATGTCTCCAAAATTGTGTCTTGACTAAATGTAATAAATGCCGTTTTTATTTTCAAATCTAGTGACAACGACTAACGTGTCAAGAAATTTTTTTCTTCCGTAAAAATTATAAATTGAATGGCAACAATACGTTATTTTCAGAAAACGTCAAAATATGTAAAAAAAAATTTGTATTTTTTGATGAAATTTATTATAGATAAATATAGATGTTGGTATGTTGAATGAAGCTACGATAAGATGCTGCTAACCAAAACAATATAACCGTCAGTTCAATTTGAGCATCATATCCATGTCGCTCAATTGGAAAAAATTCTAATAATTTTTGGAAAGCCTCTACCGATAAATTAGCATGTTTTTTGATCAGTTTAGTGCATCTCGATTTTTAATAGCAGATATCAAGAAGCTGCTTTTGGTGGAAAAATATTTTATACCCTGCAATAATTTGTAATTACATTAAATATATATATTTGAAAGTTTATCCTAAAGGAATAAAACATGCCTATCACATTTCGCGTTCTTCTAACAAATGAATTAAATATTCATCAATAATCACGTTTGATTAATTTTAGAGATATCTTCATATTTTTATTTATGAAGTAGTTTAGAAGTAAGACATTTCTTTTGTCCATTTTTAAATTTATTTTAAAATTTATAAAATTTTTGGGTCAGCAAGAGTTTGTTTATACTTTCATAAACAAGCTGTCAAAATAAGTAAGTACATGAATTGGAACGGCTTCACTTACTTATTTAAGATGGCGGCGAATAAGTCAATAAGTTTCCAATAAGTAAGTAATTGGAAAAGAGCCTTAGTTCCAAAATAATAGAATATTTGATTTAAAGTAATTTTTAATATTTTTTTTTTAAATTGTAAGTAGTTTTCAGATTGATTATGAAATACAAAAACAAGATCAAATTTTACAAACAAAATTAATTTTTGTATTTACACATTTTAGAAATGTATAGGTGTGTCAATTCTGTCTCAAATCTATATTTTATAAAATGTGTAAATTATAAAAATGTCCAATAATTTAAAAGTGTCCAGTAACTTCACACCGGTTCTACTAACATATGTTTTTACATCACTCATAAACAGGTGTATAATTTATAAAAAGTAGTAATTTTGATTTCAGTCCGCCTGTTTCCATTAAGTGGTCGTTGAATAAAATTGCAGTGTGAAATAAATCTTTTCGGTTCATCAATATAGATTGTTATTGTATTATCTGTTTAAGTCTCTATTAAATTCTTTGAAAAAAATTATTGTTATAAAAACTAAAAAAAATTTAAGTAAGCTGTATGGGTTAAGGTAAAATATTGATGGATAAGGAGCAAGAATATCCAGAGAAATTGCTGCTGAAACTGACAGAACAATAACGATCAAAAAAAAACCAGGATGAAGACCTGTTATCTCTGCTAGACATGTGTGGGAGACAAAAGAACGATTGGCAGTTTACAAATTGAATAGCCTTGCCGTAATTCACCGTTTTCGCAATCTCAAGTGACTGTAGAATGGATTTAGCGGATTTTAAAAGTTGAATTTGGAGTACAAGAAACAAATTGCAAAACCACTTTTGGCAGTTTGCCACAAACAAACGAGAATAGATTTCACGAAAAAATACCCATTGTGGGAAGAAGGGTGGGCACAAGTAATTTTTTCATTTTTTCTTTCAAATAAAGAAATATTGGCACGACACACGTGTAAAACCGAAAGAGAGCATAACTCGTATTTTTGGCGGCAGATCGTTGATGATTTGATAGAACTTAACAGTTTTAAAATAATATCCCATTACTGGACTGGCCAGCTTGTAGTCGAAATCGTACCCCGATCGAGAATCTATAGGCAATCTTCGGAACGCGTTTTCAAAAATGGTTGTCAGTTCGACAACTCAAAATAGCAGTAAAGACCGAATAGCCGTAAACATTGATCAGGACACTACTACAAATATATGTCAATATTAATCATTTCAAAATATTGAATGATTACTGTCGACCAATTGGTTTATGCGGAAAAAAGTAAGTACGGAACAAAAATTCAAGTATTTGTGCAACAGACCGGATAATAAAATAAACAAAATAATTGATGATAATATTCCATTGGAGCCTTTTGGTAATATCCTCTACTCGATGTGGTGGTCAGACCAGCTACGTTCCATTGAAGCTGGTATTCAATCGAATCCAAAACCGTTTTGGCCCTATGTAAAATCATTAAGAAATACAAACGTATTATCCCAAATCATGTATAATATTTCAATCTTGACGCAATTACTTGAATTCAGTTAACATAGATGATACCAATATAATAGTTCAGCCTTACCCATGCAAATCGAGAAAATTTAAGAATTCAGTGGGTTAATTGCGGGCTTCGTTTAATTCAGTCACATTATCGACCGAATTGGATAACATTAGTTCACCGAAAAATGTTTGTTATGTTTGGAAATTAATTTGATCAACATCGAGATTTTTAGATGCTAAAATTGCCACTGATTAATTAATTTTTCAAAGCAACGAGTTTGCAAAAATTGTCTGTCAAAAATCATCGCAATATCCAGTAACTGTTTGGATATTGTGTCTACCGATGCATCGTTTTACAATTGTACACGCATATCTGTACATTTCGCTACGAACAGGATAATTTCAAACATTCGTTAATCTCATCTGCGTACGTAAAACTTGGACTGACAGGAATGTCTGCCAAAATTCGCCGGATAACAACAATATGGCCCACGAAAAGTCTGAAATCTAGCAGCGTTCTGTTTAATGTCTCAAATAAATGTGTATGGGCCATTGTGCATTACCAATGGGCCATTTTGTTTGGGCCATTGTGCATAACAATTTTCGGATGCATTCGGCTGTCGGTTCTGTGTTCTGGATGTGTGCGTCGGTTGCACGTATGTTTGCCATCCGATCTTGTGCATCTGCATTGTACACCGAGTGTTGCTCTAATGCCCTGACTCTCCATACAGCCTGGCTATTCTCCATATGTTGACCAAGATTAGTTCGCGCTCTTTGTGGCATATTACTGTACACCAATGTCGAAATTATCGATAGAAATCGAAATGTGAAAACAATGCCACGACTCAATGAACTTGCGCAAGTATTGATGCGTTAAAGCTCAAGCGCGTAAGAGCTTTAGTTGACCACTATTTGGAACTGTTCCATTACGATTCCTACCAACTACTAACTATTGAAATCATCTTGTCAACATTCAATGAAATCATCTTGTCAACACTCAACCAAATCCTAAAGTCATGCTGGCTCGTAATAGTAGTGCAAATGGTCAAAATTGAGCACCACTATGCTCTTACTGGTTTACAGCCTTAAGTCAAATGCCACAACTTATTCAAACGGTTAGTTAAGAATGAAATGCTCAGCTATGTTATCTAATAAATTATTGAGTTAAAAAATATTGAGATTTGCTGGGAGGCTGAAAACTTTAGATAATATGTTTTTTATGTGAGAAATCCAAAAAATATATAAAAAAAAATTTGGTTGGAAAATTAAAAACAGAATTTCTGAATCTAGACAACATACAGGTGACCAGGTCAAAAAAAAAATCATTAAAATCAGTCGAGGTCGTTTAGGAGTAAAAGAGTTACGAGCCAACACACACCGTAATTTTGTATATATAAATAATGTGACACAAAATATGCTCTGATTTTCCACAGTTTTTAACTATTAGTGCCAAAAATAAAATTCATTTAACTTTGATGTTACATAAAATATGCCCTGATTTTTGGTATAGGTGTTCACGGTTAGTGCACGACAAATTATAACTATGAGAACATTACGAATTGTGGTCTAACTTCAACATGGTCTCTAAACTTGTTAATTATATTTGAATTTTTGACTTATAGATGGCTAATGTGTAAGAATCACAACAATCAGTTTCGAACAAATGAGACTATTGATTTGAAAAAATCAGTCTTCTCATCAGGTCGCGACGACTGATGTTGTATTATTACATTGGAATATTGTCTATATATATAGAACATACCATGTAGTTGTACTACTAGCGAATTACTGCATAGCGTACGAAATTTGATTCTTTCACATTTCCATCTATATTCTATTTTAACAACTAACTTTTCGCATTCACGAATTTTATTATATATTTTACTTTGGTTTTAGCAATTGTTAATTATAATAAGGCAATATTTATTGTTAATCCAATTTTTTTCGACGAAAATTTCGTAACATGTAATTTTCGGCCAACATCATCAGAAATTTGTACTGCCACCTAATACGAAATGTGTGAATAATGCAGATTTTTTTTTGCTTCAGTATAACACGGAGGAAAGTTACATTTAGTTTGATAAAATTAAGGATTTTCATGTTTTGCTGATGTATTGCTTAAGAAGAATATTTTGAAAGGTTCTAACAAAGGATCTTTACTATTTCCCGTAAACAGGATTTACAATTTAAACAACTCATTCTTTGCCAGAGTTATTGATTTATAGAATTTCTTCCTTGGGCTGTGTGCCAAACTTTAGTTAAAATTCCATTTTAAGTCAATTTTTCGGTAAGTTCAATTATTTTTCGAAACCCCTATGAGAAATTGATCGAAAATTTTGTCCTTAAACCGGTTTTTACCGTAGTAAACGATTTACCTTAAGTTTGGCATTATTGATGGTATTCTTAAAGGCTTTTTTATAAATAAATAACTGAAATGATTGATTCAATAAATAAGTCAATTACAACCTGTTCCAAAAATTTCAGTAAACAATTAGAAGTTTGGAACTTTCCAGTATTTTTATTTCAAGTAACCTATCTATATTTTAAGTTACTATTCAGTTCTTAAATTAATTTCTGTAACCCAATTTTTAGCAACCGTTGAAAAGTTTGATTTCACGTTTATCATAAGCAAACCACTAATCGCAATCTAGAACATAATAAATTAATTAAGACAAATTAATGTATTCATAAATTATCCCATGAATTTTAATTATAATCTAAATTGTACACTTTCACAATTTGTAACTGCTGAACTATATATCAGCCACGTTAAACCTTAATTAATTGCATGAAATCAACACAGTCTATTTTTGCATTTTATCTACCTTACACCATTTCCTGAAAAAGCATTTTTTAACGTTTATATTATACCATTTTTTTATAAGCATGCGTTCGGTTCTCCAGTTGTTGGACTAGTATATAAAATAACTAGATTATAGTTGCAACAACAATTAATCAATCGTAAATTCCACTATCATAATAATATTCAACCCAAGTAAATTTTGAAATATATTTTATCTAAGTTGCAATTTGCAATACAATATACATGATATTGAATAATACGCAAAACTTGATGACCTTACAACAAAAGTAAAAAATTGTACAAAATGTAATATTTTCTAATTTATATGCGTTTTTCATTCGTTGAATCACTATATCCAATTTACATAATGCTAAATTTAAAATTTAATTTCCTTAATTGTTTTGTGTTTATTAATTAATTAATTGATATTGTTAATGAACTTCAGGAACGTGCTCAGTAAAGCTTAAACTATTTAACCCTCAAAATAGTTGTATATACGCGCGAATTATAATTTATGTATTATTATTCTATACATACACAGTTTGCATATAGAAGCGATAAATTGGCTTGGCCGCCGCCGCCTTTATCACAATTTCATTGAAAAAAATTTATTTCCATGTCGGAATGTATTATTGAACCAAGCTACAACAAAAAAAGATCTACGAAAAATAATAATACGGAATTGATGATAGGAAAATCATTATGGTGGTTTTGATATATTGAAAATAATTTATCGGGTTATAGCTATGCGCTGCCATATATGTGGATAAATGTTTTTCTTTAGGGGGCAAAAAATAAAGCCATAAAAATAGATTTATTTTTATTCTGGATGTAACTTGTGCCAAATTCAGTTTTTTTTTACAATACTACGGCTATTTAAAGTTTGAGTTTAATGTTTGTGTGATTTAAAATACTTTATTTATTGTATTGTATTATAATTGTAACTTGGGTGTGAAATATGTGCTTATTATGTGCGAGTTTGAAGGACCCAAATTTTATTTATGGATGAAGAAATTGAGTACAAATAAAGAACATTTAATTGGGAGTACAAAATTTGAATTAAAAGTCTTTTGACCAAATTAAATTTATAATAATTTAGAAATTTTGAATAAAACTATAATTATAAGTATGAACAAAGCTGAAATTAAAAATGATTTTAAAGGTTTAAGTTGAAGCAGAATTATTTTCATTAATTGCTTGAAGTGGTCAGTAACATACGAAATTATGATTTTTTCGGGAGACTTGAAAAAGACATTAAAATATTTTGAGAAAACTCGTTTTGTGCCTCTGCAATTTACGTTCTTAGGACCCGTCCGAATACTGTGGTTATCATTTCCATTGTAATAATTAATTCAAATTTTACTTTGGTTTTTCGATTGTAATGGTGTTTGTGATTGTTTCGTCTATTGGTCTATAATCAGCACTCTCGAATTAAATACACAAACCGTAGGAAATTCGTCCATTTAGCGTCAAATTGTATCACAGTGACTATGATAATCGACACTTACTTATATATACAATCAACTTCCCAACCACCTCATACTGTTCTTTCCATTAATATTGAAAGTTTAACGTGTTCTTGTTTGCATACAATGATTTTGGTAACGTATGGCGATAAATATTTTACTAGACAGTTTGAGGCAGCAATCGAATTTTTAATGTGCTGGTCCCATTGTATAATTTAACAGATTCATCCTGTTTTAACCAATTTTAAATAAATTTTGTTTTATTAAATTTTAGTGTCAACCGATATTGAGGACACCCCACACCGTCTCGTAAGCCACCCGAAGCATTTCTGTATTTCTTCTTTTAGTGCGTAAACTAAACGACTCTAAAAAAAATCATCGAATGCCATAACTACGATTTACTATTCGATAAACCACAACCAATTGGAATGAAGAAAGTTCAAGGTTTCTAGATCAAATCGCATCGAATACCAATATTAATGTTTAAGGTGATTGTGATTTATTTGCCGATGATCTAATAAACAAAAATATTTGAAAATACCATTCGAATTGTACACGATTTAGTATAGAATTAGACATTTCGCTTTACTGCTTTCCTGTTATTCTAAGTTTTCCATCAAACGAACGACAAAGGTACAATACGCGAAGAATTACAAAAATTTCAGAGTAATTCAAAAATCGGTATAGTGACTATTTGGGTATATACATATATATACTTATAACTTTGTCCGAATACTTCGTTCGACAAGTATTTTAATACAGAAGGACATACAGAATTTTAAATGATTGGGCAAACAGGTGACCAAACTATATCCCAGATTTACTAATTACAAATATGGACATTCTATAGAATCAATATAAAATGTTAAAATTTAAAAATGTTATTGAGTAAGAAAAAAATTTATAATTTTTACGGAATCCCGGGTTTTCCAATATAGCTACAACACTAGCGTATCGGAAACCAGGCAACGCAATCATTTGGCACTGAAATTTTATTGAATTTTTTATACAAAATAGCTAAACGTTTCTTTTTTAATATAAAATTTATTTTTCTATTTCTTATTCCTGGTGATTCCTATATCGTAGGTGATTCGTATCATGACATTTTGCTAGCTGGGACATTGATTTGCAAAAATCATTTTGCAACAAATCCAACAAATTTTATATTTCGAAATTCTCGTATACGGGGTAGATTTCGAATTATTTCCAACATTATTCACAAACAGCCCCTTAATAAAATGAATCCGGTTGTAACTTATTAAAAGTGAAGTAGAATAAAATAATTTTCCACCCCTATTGAACTCACAAATCTGCAATATCGGAAAATTTTGTAATCGCCTACCATTCAAATAATATAGGAATTGGGGCAACTAAAATGGTTGTTATCAGTTGTTGCGGTTTTAATTTTAAGCGGCGTATCTATTTCTAGAGCGCTTAATTCTGGCCTGCCAGAATAATGTTTTCCAACGAACTATTCCATTCGTATCTCAGAAGATAGCGTTCGAGCGATAAACAACCCTCACATGACAACCGATAATTACAACCGAGGTCATACACATTATAACGGAGACGGCCCATGCTCAAATTTTGTATGTTAAAGCAAACTCCAGGCATGAGCAAATGATTTTTTACAACTTTTCCAGTCATATTTATAAGTTCCGAACGTTGTTTAAGTTTTCCTTCTCGGTTTTTTAACTTTTGCTCCTTTTTCATTAATTTTTTTTGATGTGTAAACATCTTTACGCGCGCCTACCAAAATTTTTTGTATTAGAGTAAACTTGTAAATGAAACGAACGGAAATGACGTATACCTACTTCGTTTGAAAAAAAAGCAAGAAACTCAACAAAAACAATTTTTACTATACATTGCATGCTTTTATGTATATGTATAATAGTAGGGAAAATGAAAAAATTAATTTAATGAATGAAATAGAAACCATCGACATTTCCATCGATCAGAAAAATCAAAATAAAAATTACGATACGAAATACGAATTACGATTACGAAATTGCATACTCATACGATTAAAAACACAGTCAACAACTGCTGTATATTGCTTTATCACGAGTGATGAGTCTCTAGGCGCTGTTCATCACGTCGGCTATCAATGATCATGTCTTCTACTGAATGGGGTTATAATGACATCTCGTTTTTAACATTGAACTGCCATAGTCTCAGGTCACAGTCACGCAGGTATGCTCAATTCATTTGGTTTTCGAGACCTGGCTGCGCAATGACGAACTTGTTAATATTCCTACGTTTGAATGCTGTTTTCAGTTCAATAGAGATGGTCAGTGGGCTGCCGGAGTAGCAATTCCGTCAAAAGATCCATAAAATGAGCATAGTGGACACAAATAATTTGCCGTACTTTTTCAAAACCAATATTGACGTAACAAATGGACTGGCGAATGGAATTATGGGCTGTCTAAAGTATATCGAATGCATAGGCATCCTAACCAGGGCAACGAGAACGATGAAAACGTCGACAGTAAAAAATGTCAAACGACTCTGGATGGATTTCGGTTCAAATTCACAAGTTGGCAAGAAGGCCAGGTGGCTTGAAGCTGGATGGGCGCAGAAAACGAATATCGACCGATGTTTGGAAAACCATTTCTAGAAAAATCTCAACTATTAATCGAAACAACAATTAATGTAAAGCGTCGTACCTTCATGTGCCACCACAATTCATGCATCACACGGTGGTACTTACAACGAGATAGTCAGTATATACTCTTACGATAAAAGACACAGTTAACAAATTGTGTATATTGCTTTAGCACGAGTAACGAGTCTCGAAGGACTATTCATCACGTCGACTATCGATGATCATGTCGTCTACCATGGACGTAAAAATGGGACCTCAATGGGTCTTCTTCAAAATTAGCTATCGCGCCTCACCACAAATCCGCTTTATCCGTAATGGCGAATTTTGTACGAGATAATAATGACGTTTGGTTTTTAACATTGAACTGTCAGAGTCTTAGGTCATACACATCACCTCGACCTAACTGACACAGTCACGCAATGATGCTCAATTTTCTTGCTTTTCCAGATCTGCGTTCAGTTCAAGAGAGACGATGAGTGAGCTGCCGGAGTAACAATATATAAAAATTCAAATAGAATACTCATACCATACAGTCACCTCGTATAAAGAAATCATCGATGGACAAACAACTGGTATGAGCGTAACAACACAACTCATTGATGATATATATACGGCTGAACTTCAGCTTCTCAATGGGAATAAGATGCTTTCTGTAGTTGTATTAACCTCGCCGAATAAACCTTTCGAAGACATAATGAAGTTCATACATTTCGTCCTTGCCCCATATCCTAAAGAATTTCAAAAATTCTCCAAGGAGACTATCATCTTTTGCCGGTGATTATGAGCGGGGATTTCAATATTAATGTTGCTGTTCCTCAAGCTGAACCACTTCTGAACCACACCACATACGAATTCGATTTGCACATGAACTCAGATCGAAATATATTTACTACTAGATATGGGACGACCATATTGTGCAGTTTTTCAATGAAAATTTTTAAAGTTAGAGTCGACAGTATATAATATATCTTATTTTAGCTACCAAAATCCAATTGCGTCGATTATACCGAAAGAGTAATAGACCAATTTAACGATAATAAACAAATGAAAAACTCTGGTTAGTAAAATTGCATTCCTTCTTCCTTCAAAGTAAATTGTACCCACGTACTATACACACGCCATGTTTACACATCTCCTTGAGAGTACTAATGGACTCACTCATTTTTTTTTTATTTTTTAGAATGTCCTTTCTGCATGAATTCCACAGTGAAACAATTTTCTTCCACAGTGAAACAAAATTTACTGGCAAACCAATAGAGTAAGTGGGGAAAATGTTACCATAAAAACAATGAAACTCAATAATTTATATGGCAACATTTTTAACACACCTTCAAAAAATAGTATGCGATGAGAAATACTTTTCGCACACTTCGACAATTTTATGGTTGAAAAAATATTATAGCCAAATGTCAAGAGAAAAATGAAACGCGGGATAATTTTTATGTGCCGCTACGTACAACACGTTCATTGTACGATAAAATAAAATTTGAAAATTTTTTGTTTCGTTAAAATTATTTATTTTTAATTTTTTAGGTTATATTGCCCCCAATCTGCCACTATTTTGACTATAAATTTTGCTGTAACAAAAACATACAAAAAATGCTGTTTGTGTCGCTCGAACGTAATTTAAATATACTTCTCTTTTCGGTTTTCCAGTACTTTTTTACTGAAAAAATTGTTTCACGCATTTATGCGTGGATTCCACAGTGAAACAATTGCAGTGAAACAAACTTTTTTAGTAAAAAATACTGGGAAACTGAAAAGAGAAGAGTATATTTAAATTACGTTACAGCGACAAAGACCAGCAACTTTTGTTGTTTTTATAGCAAAACTTATAGTCAAAATAGTGAATATTGGGGGCAACATAACCTAGAAAGTTTGAAAATAAATGGTTTTAACGAAACACAAAATTTTCAAAATTTATATCACCCTACAAAGAACGTGTACATAGCGGCGCAAAAAAATAATCCCACGTTTCATTTTTCTCTTGACATTTCACTGTAATATTCTTTCAAGCAACAATTTTATGGTGCGGCAGTATGCTAAAAACATTTCCCATTGCATACTATTTTTCGAAGGTGTGTTAAAAATGTTGCCATA
The DNA here is from genome assembly GCA_932526605.1 of Nephrotoma flavescens. Lineage (NCBI taxonomy): Eukaryota > Metazoa > Arthropoda > Insecta > Diptera > Tipulidae > Nephrotoma > Nephrotoma flavescens. The sequence goes on along the minus strand of OW052222.1, from coordinate 130,721,851 downwards.
AAAAGTATTGAGTTTCATACTTTTTATGGCAACATTTTCCCCACTTACTTTATTATTTTGCCAGTAAATTTTTCTGAATTTTTTTTTGTTTCTCTCTAACAGGTAAAGAATTTATATTTTTATCTCGTGTTAATTTTACTGAAAATAATTATTTCACTGTGGAATTTACGCATTATGCGTGGATTCCACAGTGAAAAAATTTTTTTCAGCAAAAAATACTGCGAAACCGAAAAGAGGAGAGTATACATATTAAAATTACGTTAGAGTGATAAAGACAAATAAATGTTGCCATAAAAGTATTGAGTTTCATACTTTTTATGGCAACATTTTTCCCGCTTACTGCCAGTAAATTTTACTGCAAATTTTTTTTGTTTCTCTCTAACAAATAAAGGAGTTATATTTTTATCTCGTGTTAATTTTACTGAAAAAAAATTGTTTCACTGTGGAATTGACGCATTAAGCTTACGATTCGCAACTAGGGAAACGCTTATCCTTTTCAGAGTTTGCATCATATTTATTCAGTCACGTCTTCCTTATTTTTATTATAAAACAAGCCAAGGTCAGCTAGCGAGGGTACGCTTTATAACGATTGATCCTTATGCTATTTGCAATCGTCCTAACGTCTTCAAATGATTTAATTCGCGTTCCATGTTAAAGGAAGAGCCCATGACAATATCAGTCCAATTATTTTATTCAAACGATTTGTCGTTTCTTTCAGAAAGAGTTTTCACCGGCCCAATAGTTTGCAACTGGATCATTTTATTCGAGTTTGAGCCAAACCATATAGATTTCGCATTTCTTGAATTGGCATGCTTTGCTGCTAGAAGTGGGTTTTCAACGTGAAACTGGCAGTCGGAACATGGTACGACTTTGATGAAGACATATTTAAAATTTATTGTGGCTTACTTTTTTCTGATATTTCACACGTTATTGTGACATATATTTCAACGTTGATATTGCACTTATAGTTGTTGAGGTCGGATTTGGATAAAGATCCAAGGGGCAAATGGACGTCCTCGACGATCCGAGAAACTCACAACTATTTTCACAAATAACTACGCACTGACTAGCTTGTTTATAAATAAAAGCCAATACATTTGATTTTCGTTTTATTATTTTATATATTATTATTTTTAAGATTTATTTTATATTTTGAAATTATTATATTAAGTTTAGCTTAAAATTTGTTTAGCTAATCGATACCAACTCTGTGTGATAATTGATTTTCCTAAAGCCAAAAATCGTACAGTACAATTATATTCTTATGTACAAATTTATCTCTCACTAAAAAGAGTAACCCATACCATTGAATATTACTAGCATTACAATTACAACAAAACAACAACAAAAAAGCAATACAAGTACATATATAAAATAGGTAATAGTAAAAAGGTAAATACAAAATAAATTCATTATCAATATGATGACGCAATGAGAAGATACATAATACGAAATTATTTGCATGGTACTACACATTTAAAAATGAATTGCAACAACGTATTTTGTATGCGCAGGATATTTTGTATTTGTATATTATGTATTATAATAAATGACAATCATAATACATATAATGTAGGGTGCAGGAAGGTTAGATAAGAAATGGATAATTAATCTGTAAATAAATTGTAAACGGATATGGATTGAAATTAAACTAAAGTTTGATTTCGGTCGCTACACACTTATATTTTAGACTAATCGTACTGCATCGGACCACCCACCTGTTGCCAATGCGACTGCCTGAACAACCTTCTATTTTATCTGTCTCTCTTCTTTTGCACTTCTGTTTTGGATATCTATTGACATTTGAAATTCTAGATGTATTATCTTGAAATTCTTTCGGAACATATTTGGAACATTTTCCTTGCACTCATTTTCCTCAATGAACTCTTTTGATTACTATTGCAATATCATGGTATATGCAAATCGTTTATCTTACAATGATTTCAAAAATATATGAAGTCATTATAAAAATTCAGAAATTTAACAAGTTTGTAGGTATCTTCCCCCTGTTAGTAATTTTCAATCATCATCCAAAATGAGTAATTACCTATAGCTGTACGTCGTCGAATTGGCTGACAACGGCGTAAAATTATGGATGGAAAAAGCAAACCGCGAAAGAGTTGTTGGAAGAGCTTTGGCCCCAAAACAGATTGCAGTGATAAAAAAGTACAAAGGAGAATGCATCCCGTGAATTAAATGCAATACTGAGAAAGATAACAAAAACTATTCATTGACGGCGTTACGAAAAATAACTATGCAGAAACCAGGAATAGGCAAATACTACACTTTAATTATAATGAATATCATACAATTGGGGTTCTCGAACAAAAGGCAACAAGGGTTACTTTTCCCAAAATGGAACTACTTTGCAGCAGATGAAACAACGTAGATTTAAGAATGCAGTTACAATTTTTGATATGTGATAGAAGATGTGACATAAATTAGCGGCGCAACAAGCAGAAAAAGCATCATGAAGCTTAAGAAAAACACTTTCGCATTGCAAATTTAAACAAGATATAAAAACGCGTACTCTGCAATCAGAACCACTCGCTCTTTCAATATTTAAAATAAAACTGTGATTTTGTTGAAAATCGGGTCGACTTAAGTGCCAACTGTTAAATTTTCTTATCTTAATTTCCGATCAACAACAACATACTTTGCTTCATTCAGGTTCAGTAATAAATGTGCCAATTTCTGTTTTGAACTTTAGAATACTAACCGCTAAACTGCAGTCATTCTACCGCTAAACTGCAGTCATTCTGAATGCTCTATAGTAAGCCATAAAGCAAAATCAATTGTACAAGTTTGATCCATGGTCCAGCAACACTACTAAAGTTGAAATATTGAGGAGAAAAATCAACATAGCAGTTTTCTCCTGAGTAGACCACTAACTATACCTAGCAAGCCTAGTAATTGCTACAAAATTGGGAATTTCGATTTGGCAGATACCCCTTTATTAAGCCACGTACAACCGGTCTAGTAATGGAACTAATGTTTTTTTATTAAGCAAAAAGCGTACACAAAAGGCATTTTGGCAATTTATTGCAAACCTGCTATCAACCACCCAAAAAGGTTGATCGCAGGTTTATAAAACCATTTACTAAGTTGCAGTGAAAAGCCAAAAATTTGTTTATTATGCCAATTTGTTTATTTATCCAACTAATCATAAATTTCCAACAGCCGTGGAACAATTTGTGGATCCTACAGATTTCGTAATTGAAGGTAAGTCAGATTTGCTAATCCGTTCCATGGGAAAAATTTATTAGAAATTATCTCTAGTTCGAGTTGCGAAAAGCTATTAATTATTAAATCATATCTCGGTGAGTTATAGAACCTAGAGCTATTTAACCATATCTCTGTGTATGGGTATAATCACTAGAAACGCATATCTTTAAAAATGAAAAATACTGACATTTCGGGTTACGTTTCGTGTAACTGAAACCCATTACAGTATCACAGTACGGTTTTCTCGCAGGCAGATCAACTACAACAAATTTGGTAGCGTTTATTAGCTAAATTCTGAGTACCATTGGACAAATGGGCAATTTACACTGACTTCAGCAATGCTTTTGATTCAATCTGTCACCTTAAAGTAATACAAAGCTTGTACAAGTTTGGGTTCTTCCTGAGCATTTGTGAAGTGGATATGCTCATACTTAAGTAATAGAGAACAATTAATCGAAATATAACGACGTTACCGATGAGATTCAAAATTCCCATGTGTTAATATAAACCAACGATATGAAAATAATTAAACCCATTAAGACCATAGAAGATGTTGATGCAAACACGAGGAATTATGATTAATCATATAATTACCACATTTTTACTTACAACTTTGTTTCAGTTAGATTGCAAAAAGTAAATAAATATCATTTAGTTCTGTGCTAAAAAGGATGAAACTGAAATATTTCTCGGTGTAATCCCGTGGTTTTATGCCAAAATCATTAGGTTTATTAATTTCTTATGTAATTATGACGTGAAATGTATTTTGTATTACATACGTTCATTAACACTGGTTTGATGTTGACTTGGTCACAATTAATAAAAGTCCATCAGTTTGGAACTTCTAGATAGTTACATTTTTTGGTGTATTTGACTTTTGGCAAAAACATTTTCCATTATCAGATTTAATCAATATAAAATTATGATTATAAAGCTTAACCCATATTAAATTAATTTTCTTTGTAAAAAAGATAAACTACTTATTAAATATTTCGAATGATGTAGTTGGAGAACAAAAAAATTGTTGGTAAAATAAAAAATAAATCTAACTGGTACGAAAAATGCAAAAAAATACCAACTTAACCTTCAAAGTCCTTGAAATTGTGTAACAAAATATAATTCAGCTATGCTACACACAATTTTGGTTTCTAGATTCAAACTATTGCGCAATAGATTTTAATTTTTAATTTTAAACCCTTATTTTAAATTAAATCATTAAATTTTTTTGTCTTGTTTTATTCTTTTCTCTCGAAAATAAAATTTAAAGAAAAATCTACATCTCAAAAATGTCCGTAAATTTTTTTATTTTCATTTCAATTTTTTTCATTTCGGATTCACGGACAAAAATTTTATTACGCAGCTGCGACGTAAAAATTTTGACCGTGAATCCGAAATGAAAAAAATTGAAATGAAAATAAAAAAATTTACGGACATTTTTGAGATATAGATTTTTGTTTAAATTTTATTTTCGAGAGAACAGAATAAAACAAGACAAAAAAATTTAATGATTTAAATTAAAATAAGGATCTAAAATTAAAAATTAAAATCTATTGCGCAATAGTTTGAATCCCGAAACCAAAATTGTGTGTAGCATAGCTGATTGTAAATGTGTTCTGTAAAAAAATTATGGTATTTGAATAATTCACCTGTGCACCTGTGATTGCAAAACCATACTAAATATTTTTTCGAAAGGATTTTTATTTAAACAGAACATTGCAGTAAAAATATTCTGTTATAATTTTTCCAATTCTCTTTTTAAGAGATTTTTTGTATTGATCTATAAATAGATCGCTGGGCTAATATGGGTTAACCGCATAATAACATCAATGCAAACCTCTATAGATATAGCTGATGTTCAAGTTATAGTTAAACTTATTACTTACAAAATTGCATTAAAAAATTCTGGATGGTAAATGTTGCAGTATTTATCCAAACACAACCAAAATTTTACTTGATTTAAATAATCCTAATATTTGTACAATAAAATTTCAACATCAGCAAATCCGCTCGTCTATCTCTATTGTAAAACATTTCCGTGCATTTTTACATTTATGGTTAAACAAGTTAGTCTAAAAAAAACTTAAAAACGTTTCATTTAACCATCCACCCGTTCAGGAGAGCTTTTTAAATTTTCATAAAATATCTAATATTTTTTGGATTTTCTGATCCTTAGTCAAAGTTTTGCTCGTTTTGTGTTCAGAGCAATTGAATAAAAATTGCTTAATCAGATTCATCTATCTTTCCTGCAACATTATGTGAGTATGCATATGTATACACTTATTCAAATAGGAATAAAAAAACGAGAACAAATTTACTATTCGGCATCGAAAAGCAAACCTTTTTGCCGATCTTATGCTCATTGACTTGAATTGATGTATTTTTATGCAAAATACATAAACGAAACAGGATTCGTTTTTTTGTTCACTAAAATCTGTATTGAGATTGATGGAAAAAAAAAAATTTTATGTAGAAAGGATTTTCTGTTTGCTATTTTTTATTATAACTGATACAGAAATATTTTGAAATATATTTTATTTGAATTTTTCGCAACGAGAAATAGTAATAATAATGCAATAAAAATGTGCTTCCTAAATTTGTGTATTGATTGAGATATTCAATTGGCTTAATTGTAAAAAAATAAGAAGAAATTGCTGTATGATAAATTTCAGTCTGTTCGATGTTAAATCAGTTTTTAGTTCGTTATATTACATTTGTAGTTAAAAACGTGAAATTATTATTTTGTCTATTTGAACTGATTCCTAGGTAAGCAAGGGGTAAAAGTAAGGTTTCACGGCTGAGTTCTTGTTTATTAGGAAGTGAGTGTAAATATGAAACCGGGGAATTTTTAAGTATAAAGTACACGTTCATCGTATACAATGATTAAGAGTATTTTATTTAAAGCATTGCCCAAATATCGAGCCATTTTCGTACTTTTTCGTAGGAAGTGAAGTGCTCCTCAGCAAGCCTGTGCCTCATCGATGCACATAAGTGATAATCGGATGGAGCCAAGTCTGGCGAGTAAGTCGCATTTGAAAGTATTTCCTATAATTAAGTGGTAGTGGTTCCAACGTTTCATAACCGGTTATATGTTACATGATTTTAACATAAATTGAATTTTTTTATATTATGATAATAGTTGAATAACGGTTTCAACATGTAACCACTAAGCTAGAGTATAAAAAAAATTGTAATAAATGTTATTGTTATTTTCGTTTGTTTTGCATGTATTTTAAATTATTTTTGTAGTAATTTTAATTTATTTTGTACGCATTTTAAATTTTTGGGATTAGGAAAATTGTTTGGATTAGAAGACCTTTCTACTAATGAGGTTATGGGATTGTTTGATAATATCCCATCTGGCGAAATACCTGCGGAAATAATATTACCAGAAATTTTAGTTGAGCCAGACTATCAAAACAGCGTAGATAGTGAAGACGATAATATACCACTTGCACAGATTAGGAATACAATTATAACTCAAAACCGTATTTATAATGTTTTATATGGAGTAAAGATCTAGCAAGTTTACAAACAATTAATGACTTCTTTGGTAGTACTGGGCAAAATACATCAGAAGAATTAGAGACCCCAGTTGATGCTTTTCTCCTGCTTTTTTCAAATGATCTACTAGAACTTAGCCTATCAAACTAATTTGTATGCAACATCAAAATTTGTTAGTGCTGGAAAATCATTTTTACCGACAAATCTCCATGAAATGAAAATATTTTTGGCCATAAATATTATGATGGGTATTATTCAACTACCAAGCTATCGTGATTATTGGAGCTCCAACTAGTAGTTGAGATTCGATTATGTTGCATCCAAAATGTCTAGGGACCGATTTGACTGGTTTTTGGGAAATTTTCACATAAAGATTTTGATAAGTTGTATAAAGTACGACCTTATTTAGATAATCTTTCCAAAACGTTTTTAAGTTATTACAAACCCGGAAAGTACCAATCAATTGACGAATCAATGGTCCGATTCAAAGCCAGATCAGTAATAAAATACACGCCGACTAAACCTATAAAAAGAGGTTACAAAGTATGGGCCAGATTCCTCAGGATATGTTTGTGAGTTTCAATTGTATACAGGTAAAATAGATTAGCTGTTGAAAAAAAATCTTAGTAAAAGGGTGGTCTTAGATCTCACAAAAAATATTAAGGGAATTTGGCATCACATTTATTTCGACAATTTCTTTACATCGATTCCGTTGCTAGAAAAATTGTGAGAAAAAAAATATATGGATGTGTAACTGTTCGAAAAGGAAGGTAATATATACCACCTAATTTTCCAGTTGATAACGCGATGGAGAGAGCAGATTTTGATTGGCAAGTATCCAATACAGGTTTATGTTGCGTGAAATGGAAAGATCGAAAATGTGTTATGTTTGCAAGTAACTGCCACAACCCAAGTGAAGTCAGTACTATAAAACGTACTCAGAAAGATGGAACCCATGAAAATATTCCTCGAAATTGACAGAAAAAGTCAAAAGTGGTGGCACAGAATCTTTTGGCATTTTCTAGATGTTGCTGTTGTTAATGCTTTCATTATAACTATATATGCCAATAATTTTGCAGCAGCAGGATTAGATTTAAAATCATTGAGATGTGCAGTAGCAGCTGGTCTCTTTGGAGCAAATTAGAGTGATAACATTAGAGGAACGAAGTCTGAAGAAGTACAAAAAAAATAATTTTATAGTTCAAGTACCAATTTGATATGATCAATGTAGTACGTCAAAGGATCCCCATCGGTCAAAATGGTCATGTATGACATGTGAGGTAGCTTTGTGCCTAAATGATATAAAAAACTATTTTGTACTATATCATACAAAATAAATGTTTACAAAAATTGTTTTACTCATTTCCTGCTCAGTGGTTAGTTGGAGAAACCACCTCAAAAGTACACTTTATGGTAATTTGTATTTAATTTTAATTATTTTGTATTTTGAATATTTCAAATTACTTTTTTTTAATTTGGGCCGGAAAGCGATAAGCTTACGCTGCTCGTCGCAGGTGCCAGTACTATTACTAAAGATAATTTATTTTGTTATGTAATTACCATCAGAAATTTTTAAAATGCCAAATTGATTGATCTCCTAAGTAAAGGAGCTCGGTATATGAAATCTTGAAATTTAACAATAGAATTTTTTTGAGATCAATCAATTTGTCATATTAAGCTTCACTTTTAATAGTTCATTCCGCTGAGATGTTTTATTTAGTGAAAAAAGTGATATATAATGAATAAAAAATTTCCCCTGGTAATTATACATAACAAAATAAATTATCTTTTGTCATAGTGCTGTCACTTGCGGCGAGTAGCTTAATCTCTTATCTTCTGCTGTCAAATTTTTGCTATCTTATACAGCATCCAAATATAGAGCATTGTATTCAATCCGAAGTGATTTGGCCTTGCAGTCGATGTCGATGGTTGTACTGGATCAACCCAAGATATGTTGCGCTTTGGATTTTCAAAGTAGATGCATTTTTCATCGCCGGTCACAATTCGATGAAGAAATGACTTTCTTTTGTATCTGGCGAGCAACATTTCGCAAGTGGTTTTCTATTTTCCTGTTGCTTTTCATTCAGTTTATGTGGAACTCATTTTCCCAGCTTTTGAATCTTTCCGATGGCTTTTAAACGTATGAAGACGGCTTCTCGTGACACATTCAATTGATCTGCGAGTTGTTACGAATTTTTTTAAAGTCAAAATTTTAATGAAATGCGGCACTTCCCAAGAATGTTTGTTTAAGGAAGTTTGTCCGATTAGAATTTTGATTAGGTTGGTAATAGTAGAGAACATTCATGGGTCTACCAAAATATTGAGGCAAGTATGCTGATTGATCAAAATTTTTAGAGAAGAATTTTCTTAGAATTAACGAGTTTCATTAGAATTTGAATCGGGTTAACCTGAAGTTTGGCCGAAGGATTTTCGGGTATGTCGAGCAATATAATTCCAATGAAAGTAAATGTATATTGCAGACATTAAAAATCTTTCCTTGTTTACCATGTCACACAATTCTCTATTTCATTTTGGTAAAACCACACAAATTCTCCCATAAATCGTTATCGTCATTATGTTGCAATCAATTCAGTTTATGTTATTCGTCTTGGACTTGTAAAACTAAATAATTTAATGTAAACGGGAGTACGACCACTAATGGTTTACTCAATACCAGTTAATGTACTTCACAAATGTTTAAGGTTGTATATTACTACATGGGCTAAAACAAACATGAATTTGATGGATAATAGAATTCCGGAAACCCACGGATATGCTTATGCAATGTACTTACTTTTAAATCATCATTGATCCTCGACAATAAAAGGTACAAAGATCTGAAATGTCACGATAGCTGTAAACGTATATCACCCGATCACGTCCAATCACTGGACATAAACAAATTTAATACACAGCGATTCTATAGAAATTTCATAGAGTGTTACACGGTTACATAAGTGGTCGCATCAAAATTAAATGAATGCTGAAAGTTGCAGACATGAGTTGGATATGTTATCCCAAAATCAAATTCTCAATTACAGAATCTCCAAATCAAAATTCAGAAGTTTTGAAATCTCAATTTTCAAAAGCTATTGTTGCAAATGCAATGCAAACACAATTGGTTAAATTGAGCTATCGCTAGAAGTTAGTTTTATTAGGTTGGTGTTTACATTCTGCTTAAATATACTCAGATGTATTTTATTTAAAATTGAAATTTCTGCTAAAGTTAATTTTAATTGAATATAAAGTTGTTATTATCAGTTCATACTTCGTCACGTTTTATGTAGTCGTATATGTATCATAAAAATTCTTTGAAACAAAAATAAACATCTAGACTCAAACAATAAAGTGGATGTCTGTACCACATGTCCGGACATATGATGTGAATACGTACAATGTTTCAAGAAGGAATTGGCACACGCGACACATAGAAAGTCATATTCCAGAACTTCCTCCAAAACTCATTTAAGAATCCCATTTCCATCCAACATCCTCAACCCTATCATAATCGGTTAGGAAATGGCCGAATTCCGTCCTACGTGGCCATATTCCAGAACTTCTTCCAAAAATTATTAATGGATCTCATTTCCGACCAACTTATCCAATCCCATCATAATCGGTTAACAAAATACCGAGTTCCGCCCCAGGTTGCCATATACCAGAATTTTCTCCAAAAATCATTTAAGAATCCCATTTCCATCCAACATACACAATTTCATCATAAACGGTTAGGAAATGGCCGAGTTCTTTCCCAGGTGGCCATATTTCAGAGCTTCGTTCAAAAATCATTTAAGAATCCTACTTCCATCCAACATACCCAACCCCATTATAATCGGTTAAAAAAATACAGAGTTCAAAACAAACGGCGAAAATTAAAATGGTGGTGCTTCCCTTTCCACCGCATGCGTTGCCTCATAGTCCCCACTCAACGTAACGAATTCTTTCATCCTCTAGTTTTTTGAATTGCCTTTCTATGAAAGCAAATTTAAAGACGTATTCACGTCAAAATATGTTTATGTGGAGATGTACATAATAGATAAAAAATAGTCTTGCAAAGAAAAGATGGCAACTTTTTTAAGGCATAAAATTATTAATATTTCCAGCTTCAAAAGTAAATATTGCTTAACAATGTGGGAGTTACACATTTGGTTAAAAATAGTTCCTTCTTGAATAGCTCGGGGAAGTTTATTGAAGAATGACACGAAAATTTACGAGTGTATCTTTTTAGTTAGATTGCACGAAAATGTAAGGTTATTAGACCTGGAACGCAAAATGAAAGAGCCAGGAAATATTATATTTTCTTGGAACCATATACCTGGCCTAAAAATGTTAGCTGAGTGTTCCTGCAGGTTAAAGCAAGGCACATTTTATGTAGTTCCATTTATTATATCTCAGCTTCCATGGGAAAAATGGAAGTGAAGCAGGTCCACTTGTATTTTGCTTGATTACTTCAAAAAGTAAGAAGTATTACTCAGATTTTTATTATGAAGGACATCACAAAGCAAGTGAGCATAATATTAATTTGAAATGTAAAAAACTATTAAGGATTGTGAAAAAAAACGTTTTTGCAGCAGCAAAAGAACTTTTTCCTGTTATGTAATTTGATGGATGTCTGTTTCATTTTGGGATTATTTGGTGCCAAGAACGAAAAAGTTGTTGCTACGAGGGTTGTCTGAAAAGTTTCTGGCTTAACAGAGATAAAAGTCGAAGACGTTTCTGTTCGGACAGCTTTCTCATGCCTAAATTTTGATGTTTTATGTAACAAACACGTTCTTTGAACATATTCATAGCCACTTCTATCTTTCTAACTTTAATTCCAAGGTTGTTTAGCACTATTTGACCACGTTTGAATTCATAGCTATCCATAGAGCATCGCACACGTCTCTGATTTGAGTATGCGTATTGCCTTTCAAAAAATAAATATTTAATGACGGCTCGATACTAGATTTTTTAAATTTTTACAAAAACACGCATATCGCGTCACTTAAACGATATTGTTAAACAACAGCAGTACGTCCAAAATTACTAGTATTGCCTTCAAACGCATGCATAAACACACGTTACTTTTGTTGATGAGTGCTGCCATTTTCATGTTCAGGTCGGAAACTTTACATACAACTTTCATATATAAATAAAAACTGAAGCTTTTGTTCTCCAAATCAAGATGCAGAAAGTCTTGCTTTTATTCTTGCTGATCGAATCGTATTTTATTATAGCGAGTAGAACAATAATCTTGATGGTGACGATGCGTAAACAATTGCAAGATGAGTAAAAAAAACTTATTTTTTAGCGGCAGAGAGCTAATAAAACGCCACGTTATAAATCATGTTTTTTGTCTGTTGAAAACACAGCAAAAGACAATTTCACTCATGGACTTTACAATATTACAGCCCACCTAACAAAAGAATATCCATTGGTTCAAAATCGAATATAGAAGAACTTAATGCTCGTCAACGATTACCAAAGAAGAAAATAAAAAATTATCAAACGAGTGAATAAATCACGAATTTCGGCACAGAAACTGGAATACTTAAAAAGAATTGTTCACAGTATTCATCTTTTGAATATAAAATAATTACGAAATTTTGTGAAAATTTTGTGTGTTTTCGATTTTAAAGTTTCAACTAAATAGAATCTGTTTTGTTTAACAGTTTTTTAAAATTTTCGAATCTAGACCGATTGAATAATCCTATGCGAAAATTGTAATGGCAGCGGAGGCAGTTGACAGGTGTCAGTAGACATTGAACCATGTCAAAAAATAAACTTTTTCACAGTTTAGTGAAGTTCTAATATTTTGTCGAAACTATTCAATATATATTTTTGAATATAAATGAGCAGGGAGTCAATTCGCGTTCCGTGAAATAATGAAAATGAAAAGTTTTATTCATTAACAATCGAGTAAGCTTGCATTACCCATAAGAAATTTTGATTTTACTCAGTAAAATTTAAAATTACGTATGAATAATTCAAACTACTAGATTGCCAATGAAAAAAACTTTTAATTTTCATTATTTCACGGAACGCGAAATGACTCCCAGTGGCACTATTCTGGTAATTCCCCGGGAATAGGGAACTGGGGGAAGAATTTATATATAAATTCTATTTAAATAATTTTTTTCTGGCATACTAAGGTAAAAAGTTAGTGGCAATTTTTTTGAAAACAAAATAAAATTGGGAATAACTTTCCCTGATAATTTCGCTATGGAAAAATTATTCCCAATTTACAAATATTTACATCAAACTTTTTTTCTCAGTAGGCCAGAAAAAACTGATTTATAGATAAAAGCTATGTAAAATCATTCCCCAGTTCCCTATTCCCGGAGAACTACCAGAATAGTGCCACAGGTATAGCTAAAAATATGTTTTTTCTGGTATACAAATAAAGTCATCCGTTTCACAGACACTACAGAAACGACAGTTAGAAACCATTTTTTGACAATACTCCTAAAATAGTTCCTACGTACGCCAATCTAAATTGGCTCTAAATTTTAAAAAAATTCATTTTGTAAACATTAAAAGTTTTTACAAGTGTCAAGATAAATTCTCTCTCGAGTAGAAAATATTGACGTATTTCCATTGATAACGTGATCAGAATCAGAACCGACAGTACATCGTGGTTTGCAGTTCAGCAGAGGTAACCTAATTATTTGAATTGGTCATCAAGCTATATCAGAATGGATTTAATTCATTGGACTTCGGTATAATTCGGCATAACAAGACTCCTTGAATTCAAGAGTGTTGCGTATGAGGAGTCTAACATGTGAGCTCCAAAAGTTGGGGCAGTCGAAGAATTCCAGGGGCAAGAAAGACAGAGTATACTCATTGCAACCGTATACGCTCAACGAAACAATGGGCGATAATGTAAAGCGAATCAATGTGGCGATTTCACTTACTGGTTTTCATGATTTCCAAAAGATTCTCGTGCAAGTTATTTTTGACGACTATCTAAAAATAATAATTCAATGCATAATTTTAAGTTTATGTTGTCATCATACAAACATTCTTGTAGCGCAAATATTCCAACAGCGGAAAAATCAAATGCCGATCCAGATATTGGGAAGTTTTTGCCGTTAAATCGCATTTTGCCATTTTAGTTTAATCCTTTACACTCTTAATAGTTTAGATCTTTAGTTAGTTATTTAGTATAGATTTTACTAATAACAGCAATGCGATTGATGCAGCCAAAGTCAAAGTGACATCTGAAATTGAGAGGAAATTTTAGTTGTACACTGCGAAGATTTAAATTTTTTGAAAACAACTAGCGCTATCTATTATCTAAACTATTTTTACCACTCCCATTTTTATGTAGAAGGACAAATTGGAGTCGAAAATAATTCATACAAAAATGAAGTCGTGTAATACTCTGTAATACGTGTGGTTAGAGTTGGTGAGTTACTAAAACAGGGGCGGTATGTTGTACCATCACTTCGAATCGAAATTCGAAAAAAGTCGAATGGCGGTATGTTGTATCATTTTCGAAAAACAAAAATGATACAACTTTCACTTTTTCGATTCGACTTTTTTCGATTTCGATTCGAAGTGATGGTACAACATACCGCCCCAGATTACATTGCGAATAACAAATTTGAAAATATTGATATCTGCGTAATAGTTTGAACGGAACATTTTAACGTTCTTACCTTTGTTGTGTAAAAATAATTCTAACTTTGAACTGGAAAACTATCAGATGGCAACCACGTACTGAAACTACAGCTTTAGATTTCAAAGACGGAATATTCTACATTAGCCGTGTTTTATTTTCGAGCATTATCCGGAACCGAATGTGAAATTTCTACTGAAACTGTAGCCATTATCCACTGGTGTCGCTATATAGAAAATAGGGTGCTCCGGATAAGTCTATCGATTGCTAATAAAAAAACAAGTGTACACGTTATTTACGCAAAAACCAATTATCTACAATAATATCGACATCAGCATCTCATATCCATTTTAAAACTGATATGTTGAATAATCGTTTTTCATAAAAACCAATACAACCCATACTTTTTGTGTAATCCAAAATGAAATGTCATTACCACAAACTATAGTATTATGGTACCAAACATATATAGGTATTGTAAAAATGATGACAAAAGCATAAACATAAATAAATAAATAACATCTACATAAAATGTCCCAGCTAATTTTTCCAATGCAATATAATTACTGATCAGACAAAAATTGTGGTAAAACATATGTCGATTCATTTTTCAAAAATAAATATACGGGACTAGATAAAATAAAACCAAAAGTAAAAAAAAATACTACTGATATCTAATTAATTGAACTCAATTTATATTTATACGATATGAATTATAAATAAATGAATTATTATGGTTGAATAAAAATAAAGGAAAATACTAAATAACAAAACAACTAATTTATTTGTAATTTGAAGTTCCTCATACTTCACCCACACACACACACACACACTCATCTAGTAGAAAAACTAAATAAATGAAAAATTGAAGTAGGAAAATAATGAAAAATAAATTTAAAATCGATCGAAATTTGTCTAGTCATAATTTTTTTTTTTAATATTATTTGCTATTATTTATGGTTATGTGATCAAAGTGGAATATAAGTAAAATTATTCCGATTTTTTTTTTGCATTTACAAATGTTTATTTTTCAGAATAAAAAAAATTGTTGATAAATAAATAAACAAAATAGTGATAGTAGTAATAGTAATATTCGTATAATGGTAGAATGGTCTTCATAATAATAAAGCATTATAACAAAAAATATACTAAGTTGGAATCATTCGAAGAATATTAAAAAAAATTGTACAGAAGGAAAAATAAACTAAATAAAACATCAAACAACTTTATTTTATGTCCTTTATTGCGCTGGAAAATTGTTGAATCAAAAAAAAAATGCTTTCCTTTTTTGCTTCTGCACTATATTCACTGTATACATTATATCAGAGAACTAATGAAAAACTCTGTTTATTGAAAGGAAAAATATAAATCATTGATATTTTTATTGTTCAATAATTTTTAATACGAATTGGTAACGTAAATATTTATTTACTCGTATATGTAGAATTGTAGACAAATCTTTATAGCATTCAGTACATTATACACACTGGAAGGTGGTAGGATGGAAACTATTTGAAATAACAGTTCATTGAATGTAAACTCATATATTTATATTTGTCTAATTTGTTATGGTAATTTCTAGCGACATGAATCCGATAAAATTGTTTGCTTTAGAATCATAAACAGATATTATATCATTGTTCTTTACTCAGGCAAGACTAATCTGTCTTGAGCGCGTGCAGAAAAATAAAAGTTTTATAGATTAGCGAAACTGAGTTGTTTTTTATTTTATTTACATATATGCTTATTAGGGCAATGGCGAACCGAGATTATCAGAGCGTATATGTAAGCTCTTCATAAACGATATATTTATGTCGTTAAACTTGTTTCTTGGAGCAACCTCTCTGGCTCGAACCTTTCTTTCCAACTCGTCCAGTAAATGTTGTTGGCTTGAAGCTGGCTACTCCATAACAGGCACATCCAGTTCTTAAAGGTACTGTTATACTACACCAGCCGTATGCGGTCTCTTATTATCCTGCATAAACAGAAAATTAACCAATAAACCCGGCAAAAGGTACGACTTAACTCCTCGAGGTCTTCCTCAATGTACCGTTGAAAATTCATTCCTCTTGATCAACAGCCAGTATTGGCTCGTATGATGAATACAATATCTGTCTTCGTCTCTTATGATATGCCTCCCCAGAACATGCACAATCCACTGCCATACAAGACACGTCCTTCGATGCAACATTGTGCATATCGCTCTTCTTGTCTTCTGTATACCCTTCCGCGTCTATCGGTGCCATATAAACACATCCTGTGCACAGAACTGTTCTCCATTCTTCTTCTGTCCAATTCAAACGCTCTCGAGCGAACTCACGAAGGGCTCGCCTGTGGGCTGCGGTCAATGTCGGCCCGTTCGCTGGTCTGTGTGCAGTCAGATTAACTTCTCGAAGTCGCCTTCTAACTGTCCAACGACTGACTTCGAATTCACGAACTTCTTGGAACTGCCGTCCCAGTTGAACAGCATTCATACGGCGATTTCGCAACGAAGTTGTTCCAAGAAAGCGGTCATCACGCTGTGCTGTAGGACAAAGTCGGCCAGATCCTTGTCGTCGTCTGAAGCCACCAGTTTCCTGATATCTCTGCCACACTCGACGAACGGATTATCGGCTCAAAGGACAATGTTAAAAATATCCGAGTTTTGGCTTATCCGGGGGAACGCATAAATCATAAAAAAATCAATTGATTATTGTTAATTAACATTAGAAATAGCCCAGAAATACGTCAGATAGCTGGGGAAATGTCGCTACTACCCCTAAACCTATATAAACTACCCTTAAATAGCTTTAAATAGATCATCATTAATTATTGTTAAAAAATTCGTGTAAAATGAAAAAAATGCTTGAAAATGATTTGAACAGACAGTATGTCAACGTAAAATGTCATAAATGATTGTAAAAGTGCCCATTCAATGGCGAAATAGCGCCAATTGTTCTCACTTTTCATTGCGCCCATTTTTCAGGTCGCAATAGTATAAATGAACCTTAAAAGTGATTAGTACCTGAAAATCGTCGAATTAAAGTAACCTTAGTATAGTGTATTTCAAAGTATACATCTGTATACATCTAAATTATATTAAAAATTAGTAAAAATGAGCATTCGGCCACTTATTGTGTTTTCCAGAACGTACGACGAGGAGGCGATCCTTTTTACGTTCCACGTTTTTTTTTATTTTTTATTTTTTTTTAGTTTTATTATATTTTTTTTTATTTTTTAAGCTTTTTTTTAGTTTTATTCTATTTTTTTTTTTAAGTTTTTTTTATTAATTTTTTTTTTTTTTTAGTTTTATAATATTTTTTTTTTATTTTTTCAGTTTTTTTATTTTTTTTCGTTTTGTTATATTTTTGTTTTATTTTTTAAGTTTTTTTCTATGTACACTTCGATTTTATTCTAATTTAAAGACTTTTAGACTTAAACTTTTATTATTCAGAGTTCTCTTCTGGTTCACTAGAATTTTCATCATCACTTAAGTCAAAAACTTCGGAATGATCTGGTGCTGTTGGAATATGCTGCAAATCCAAATAATCCAAAGAACCATATTTTATCAATCAAAATAAAAACAAAATATTTCGTGCTTGAAGAGTGTCTTGAGTTGACTCGTACTTTTATTTGTAGAGCATTTTTATGGTCAATATTTATATTGTATGACTCATAATTAATATTTAGATTTTTTTTGGAAACAAAAAATTCAAAGTCTTCGTCTTCATTTAAGTAATCTGAATAATAGTAAGGTGCCATTTTTAATTGGTATGTATCGCAACTATAAAATTCAAGGTCTTGCTTTTCAAGACGCGGAAACTCGTCAAAAGATATAGATTCCATTCGCTCAAATGATGATGTGCGCAAACGCAAATTCAAATCTGATACTAGTTTTGAAAGCATAATATCCTGATTTAACAAGGTGATCATTCTTTTCGCTATTTTGATATCAAAATCGCTACTAACAACTGGAGTGAATGTTAGGTTATAGATGGCACATGCAATTACAAAATCATCATACGCTGTTTCTACAACAGTATTCCGTATTGTATTTTTGAAATAATGATTTTTCCTATTTACTCTACCATTCACCACTTCAGTTATGTGACGATTTTTTGTCACTATTCTGGATATATTTACTTGTTCAACTGTAAGTGGCTTCTTATGGTCAGAGAATGCTGGAATCCTAGCTACAAAACCTTTTTTTTTTGTATTTCTTCCACTGAGTCACGAAAGCCTCTGTCTACGATAAAAACATCTTCATTCTGAAGTTGTGTCCAAATTGCCATTCTAATAGTCGGTTAAGGATCGTGGCATCATTTTTACTACCAGAAAATGGTCCCCATACACCTGCGATTCTTCCATTAGGATAAACAGCCACCATTGGCTTTAAAACATTATAATGTTTATGAACAGACCAACTTTTTCGCTGAAACTGGAAATTGAAACTCTTTTCTATTTTCAAATAAGTTCCATCAAATATGATGGCTCCTTTCTCAGCAGATCATGTTTGAATAATCTTTGAAACTTTTGTTTGATTAAAAATTATAGAATCTCTAGACTCAGCAAAAATTAAATATTTTTTTCTGAAAGCTGCAATAAAACATTTCGAATGGTTGCACAGTAGTTATTTACTGTTTGCCTGGTAAAATTGTATTTATTTTACAACTCTTCAAAAGTGTAGCCTTACGCCAGTTTCAAAATGTAATTCTGTTGGTTGCATTTTTAAAAAAGTTCGAGGCCTCAGTTTTGCTTCACGTTTCTCAATAACCATATTTTTTAAGGTGTATAAAACAGATTTAACTTCTTCCGAATTCATAGATGCATTTAGTTGATTATCAACGAAGTTTTCAGCAATTTTTATTCCATGATTTGTTTCTTGACCATTACAGATTCTGTTACCATACGGTACATAAATATCGGTTTTTACAAAAATGTTAACACATTCTTCTTTACTGAGCCGTCTAAGATTTATGTTATTTTCACAATCAAATAAACAGACTTTATGATTTTTGCTCGTCTTTTTAATGTCTAAAACTATTTTATTATTGTCAACTAACTGAATCCTTGCAAAGTCATCATTAACTGATTCAATAGAGCAAGCTTCTGATCTTTCGTCATTAGGATGATTATTATCAGTACTATCCTGACGTTTTCTTTTCTTGTAGCACTTTGTGCATTCGTATTCAATTGGATTTTGTGAAACTTCGTGGAAATGTGATCTACGTCTCCTTCTGGAGATTTATTGCAAACTCGACATTGCATTTTAAAAAAGTTCAATAAAATGATTAATTAAAAGCTAAGTAAAATCTTAAGTAAATTAAAAATAATTGAGTTTATTAAAAAAAGGAGAAAAGTTTTAAAATTTTTTTTTATTTTTTGATAATCTAGTGTATATTTTGCGAATCACTTAGATATAAAGACAAAAATATTTTTTATTTTCCTTCAATTATTATTTTCCGAAAACCTAATTAAAAAAATATTTAAGGTAACAATTAATATCTTTTGAGAAAATGTTAAAGAAAATGTTATAAAAATAGTTTTTGCAAGTTTGACTTAATAACAACTCGAAGGATTGTTTATTTAATCAAACCAATTTTTTGTATAATAAAGCTTATTTTATTATTTCTAAAACAAAATACAATAAAAAATTCTGGAATTAATTATTAGCGCTTAGCACACACTTAATTTCTCAACAATTTTAAGAACAAGCTAATAAATAGAAAATATAAAAGCCCATTTAAATGTTTAAATGCTGTTTTCATGGAACATTTTTAAATGCTTTTATTTTATGTTGAAGAGTTATCAAAAAAAAATTTCAGTAAAATCTTGGATCTTATTTACTTGTTTTTTCTTATTTTGACTATAATGTATCATTTTACTGCACTCTCGAGCGTAAAATTCGGGCGTAAACTTGGCGCGGAATTTTCATTACTCTTTTTACGTCTAGGCAGGCAAAAACAAAGATTTTGTAAGCAACATGGGCGAGAAACTTTAGAAACTAGCACTTTTATTTTTTTGTCAATAAAGAAAGTATTAATCATCCAATGGATTTAATGTCCTTTTAAGGTCAATTAATACCCCCCTTTTCATTCACGCACACACCCACCCATTCACCTACTCACTCAATTACAGTATACCACCTGCACGTTGCAAGCTCCATGTCAACCTGCACATTGACATGAACGGTGGGTCGGCGCTGAATTCTGCACTCCAACAGAGGGTCTAAGTTGTGTTTATTATCATCACCAATCGTAATCGATAAAGAAAATTCGCTTTACATCCTGCCTCTGGTGGGATTCGAACCCAGTACCTCCCGGTCCAAGTGCCGAAGCTTTAACCACTGCGCGACTTGTACGGTAAATTGTGCTAGTAATCACGCTAATATCAAAACTTTAGTGCCCTTGATATCTAATATACTAGTCTGGCCCTACGCATACTCCCGAAATATTCTAGTAAATATAATAAATAAGCTCACCATCAGTCTTTAAGAATTACTTTTTTAATTTTAAAGGTTTAATGGAGATGTTTGCAGTTACCCATTGCTCTTTAGATTGGCGTATTTTTTATTCGAATCCTTTCCAAATAATTTTATCAGTTAAACGAATTTGTCAACAATAATTATTATTATCAATGATTGTATATTTTAGGCAGTAAAGGTGTATTTGTATAGTTTTAGGGTCACGAGTTATTTAATGAACTCAGGAGTCAATATTCGTGTTTTTGACAGTAATCTAATAATTTTTTTCTAGCAGTACGCGCTCCCGCAAATATTTAAGCATCAGCCACTTTAGAAGTCAAAATAAGCTCACCATTAGCTTTTAAAAGTAGTTATTTTAATTATTAGGTGTTGAATGAGCATCTTTACAGTTATTTATCACTTTTTACGTCGACATACTGTCTGTTCAATTCATTTTTAAGCATTTTTTTTCATTTTGCACGAATTTTATAACAATAATTAATGATTATCTATTTTAAGCTATTTGAGGGTAGTTTATATAGATTTAGGGGTGCAATTAATATTTCCCCACTTACTTTATGCACTCTAGTATCACTTTTTGCATTTTTTGACAGTAATCTATAATTTTTTTTCTAGTAATAGGCGTTCCCTTGGACATTTAAGCATTATCTATTTTTGATGTCGAAGTAAGCTCACTATTAGCTTTTTAAAGTAGTTGTATTAATTTTTAGGGGTGGAATAGACAATTTTACAGTTATTTATCACTTTTTATATTGAAATACTGTCTGTTCAAACCATTTTAAAGCATTTTTTCATTTTACACGAATTTTATAACAATATTTAATGATTATCCATTTAAAGCTATTTAAGGGTAGTTTATATAGGTTTAGGGGTAGTAGCGACATTTCCCCAGCTATCTGACGTATTTCTGGGCCATTTCTAATGTTAATTAACAATAATTAATTGATTTTTTTTTTATGATTTATGCGTTCGCTCGGATAAGCCAAAAATCGGCTATTTTTAACATTGTCCTTTAGTTGTAGAGCCACTTCACTTTGGTGCTGCCCCGCATAAATTAGTGCAACTACTTGTGCGGCTACCTCTGGTGTGTTATCCATTTCTTTGCTCCGGTTGAAGATGTAATCAATAGAGGATCGTTCAGGCTAAGCGTCGATATGCGAATGATCACAATTCCGAGCGAGATATGTCATGGCATGCTATTGTATTGATCTTGTTGACTTATTTTTAGAATTTAATTCGAAAGCCTGCTATATGCATTTGACAAAAAATCACTTTGTTGGCTTGGCACAATTACAAAAAATGTACCACTGGTGTGTCAAACAAAAAAAAATTAAACAAATATTGGATGTTTTTGATATTTTTGAACTTTTGTGAAAAATTGAGCAATATGCGATTTTTTTGTATCCAATATATGGATTTTGTCTCGAAATGTGTGAAACGAAATGTGTGTAACCGGAAAGATATATAGCATTTGTGTTTATGTTAGTTTCGTGCGTATCATTGTTTTACTGCATATGTAAGCCACGCGTCATTCTTTTTTTGTTTATTACCCTTTGAGTGCCAACATGATTTTGGCTAGTGTATCTTCACGATCGCGCGTTTTGGCACTCAAAGAGTTAACCATTGTAAACGCCATATTTTTGTGTTGTTTATGTATTTTCAATTTTTTTATAGTTAACATTTGATTTACGAAATTTAAAATTAATTTATTTATAAAATTTTATTTAAACATATAAAATTAATTTATGATAAAAAAAATTAAATATAACATATATTAGCATGTTAAATTGTTAACTCCACAGCTCGAGAGCAGACGTAATGTGCTGAGAAAAGGAAATAAGCACCATAACAATTAAACCGATTCGCCCGGATCGTGTTATTTTGATACTGTTCATTATACAAATGACACAAACACGAACAAAAGAAAAATACAAAGATATAATAGTCTATTATATACTGTGTACGTATTCGATTTTGTTTGCTTCACTCATTTTAAATGAATAACTCACGAGACAAAATCGATATACAAGTGTATTTATAAATAGAACACTGAATTACATAATTGCAATACCAAAACATTTTGCAACATAATTTTGCACTGAATTACATAATTGCAACACCAAACTCGATTTATAAATGGCATCACTTCTAAGCTTCCTTTCCAAATCTTCAATTCCTCCAATTATTTTAAGAGGAAATTCATTAAAAGCTATTTCGTTAACTTCTTTATTTTCCACAGGAACTATCTTTCTCAAAATTAAATTAATTAAAACTTCTATTTTGGCGTCGTGCTGCTGAATAATTCCTTGAAGCTGCTTTATATCATTTCGAAAGCTGTTAAGTTTTGAATTGTTTACTAAAACTAGAAAAAAATGGGTTTGTATATAGTTACAAAAGTGTTTGAACTTTTATTCAACAAAACGCTATTAGACCAAGTTTGCTCAAACTAGGACAGTTGAAACCTTTATTCAAAAACAGCACGCCTTCTCTTTTGGAAAATGGTTGCCCGCTATGAAAAATGGTTGCCCGCTATGACCGCTATATGAAGGATAGTAAGTATTGATCAGTTAAATTGCTGTTAAAAATCTACAATCACTTCACATTACTCATTTTTGATGACTAGGGTCACTGGCTCTTACACATCCTACTTTAAACCAAATTGGTATACGCATTGCATTTTATAAATATTTACCTAAAGAAGCATCTGATGAGTTCTTTATTACAATACGTGGTGATTTAATATTTTCTACAACGCAAGGAGAAATGGTAGCTGAAAATTAGAGGAAATAAATTATTTGTAAATAGCTAATTTTTAATTAACAATTCATACATAATTGTTAATATAATACATATGTGAATGAATGCTAAAATTAGCAAAATGTAACGCGGCAAATAAAAAAAAAATTGAAATTGTTAACCATATTGCGGTCAATTTAGGAATCTAGATTTATATTCTTGAATGCCATTCAGAAACTATTCAATATAAATCATAGTTCTTAATCAAATTTAGCTCAAGGTTATGGTTTCAAAACCCAAAAAATTGGTCTTTAACTCGAGGCCAATTAAATTTGAGAAACCCTTTAGAACTCTTTTTCCTTAAGTTTAAATCTTGAGAAATAGTTAACCATAAAATAAGCATTTAGTTTAAATAATTAGCTGAATAAAAAACTGAGATCTTTATTAGTGGTTTCTAAACTTACTTTCGGTATTAATCGAGCTCATAACATCGTTTAAATTGATCGTGCTTAGATTTATTGCGTCGGTAATTATATTCGTATGTGGCTGCAATTGAACTGTTCCTTCTGTTTCGGACATAATACCGGATGATTTTTTTTTCGACGGCGTCTTCCCAATCAGCTGTTGATAAATTAGAATAAAATTAGTAGAACTATAAAAATCGTGTTTAAAAATGAAAATAACATAAAGTCTACTTACTGATGTTGTCGAATAACATTTTACATTGCATTCTCGTCCAGTTATCATGAGGAAGGGCTCAATGGGTCGAAGGGCCGATTTTTATTTTTGTTTTAGAAATATGTTTTTTTAAATTTGTTGTTTTTGGAATATTTTTATATAAAATATAAAAGAATTTCTTAAAAATTTATATATTTCAGTGTTTTTCATCATTGGATATTCTATCAGTAAAAATGTTGTATTAATTTTGGTTGTTTATAGTTTGTGTTCGTAATCGAGTGAAAAAATATTTGTACATAATAGCAAATATAATATTGCCGATCTCATATAAATTTTTTCGCCAAATTTTTTTTTAAAAGGTGGAACCAATGCACAGTAACCTGACTATGCGGACACTTTTTTCATTAAAAAAAGTTTAGCTAAGACAACAATTTTGCGGGACATCTATACGTTTCATGAACAAAATTTTACGAACTTTAAATTTTTTTATCGATCTTTATTTTCGACGATTTGCACATGCTGGATGCACATGTTGAAGTATTTACATACAAACAAGAAGCAAGATCAACTTTGAATTTTATCAATGGCTTTTACTTTTCGTGAAATATTATTTTTTTGTTTTGTGTCCTTTTAACCCTTTTCTGACCTGCCTACACAATTGTGTAAGTAAATTGTTATTACTCTAGTGAGTGACATTAAAAAATATTTTATAGATAAGTTTAGGACCAACTTACACAATTTTGTATTTCTCTTAAAACATAATACTCAAAATGTTAATTAATGCCGAACTGGCGCAACTATGTAAGATGGGCTTTTGTTCTGATGAAATTTTATGATGAAAATTAGTTTTCGTAATATACGTATTTACTCACACATTTGTGTGGGTTAGACTACAATTATGGTGCAAATAAAATTATTTCTGAACCAGAAAGGGTTTAAACAAAATTATGTTTTGTGTCGTATATTCCCTATGTACTTTATGTGTGAAAATATTTTATGATACGAGAGACTCCATTAAAAAGAAGTTATTGTAAATAAGATTATTGTTTTAAATTTATTCAAAATAATTGTTTTTGAGTTGTATGAGTTGTATATCCGTGGCTAATTGATAGTAGGGGTAATAAATATGTAGATTATAATTTTTTAATTTTAAAACTAAGGAAGCATACACGTGCCAATTTTATCTTGTCCTTACGAGTGTGTATCTTCAAATCGCATATGAACAAAATCGACCTTGAACTGGTTTTTGAACTAGACATTTTTGTTTTATAAACTTATTCTTAGTCAAATACCGTCGATGACGTAAAAATAGTTCTAGATATAAATAAAAAAAATTTATTATTTAATTATTCTTGGACCGATTGGTTTTGATACCGAAAAAATCTGACAATGATAAAATTTCATGAAAGGGCCCCAATTTAGAACTAGTCCCAGTTTCCCAGTTTTAGAACTAGTCTCAATTTAGGTATTTATAAAGCAAGAATATTATTAAATTATAGGAGCCTATTATATTGTAAAATATTATTTCGGTTAATAAACAGCTTCAGATGATTATTTTTATTAAAGCTGATGTTCGATAGGAACTAGAAGAAACTCGCGTTTATAGTTGATAAATTTGAATTTAGTTTGATTTCTCTATGTTACTGCATTTTCTGTATGAAGTGCTAAACTGAATGAACTTAATGGTAAATATAAATGAACTGGATTGAGTGTAAATAGCCTGAGCAAACTATGTTTAAATGAATGGACTGAGAATACTGTATGGACTAAGGACTGGGTGGTGTATTATGAACTGAATAGATTTTACGAGTATTAGTGAATACAATTGATGATGTCCTAGCTGCCCAAATGAATGGGCAGAACGCTCTGAATGAACTCGATATTTAAAAATTATTCCCAATTAACAAAAACTAACCAAACTTGGCGTGTGTGTTCTTTTATATGAGGTGGAATCCTTTATCTACCTCCTATCAGTATCTCACATGAGCTGTGGAACTGCTGTAAAGCATAACCTCGCCGAGCAGACATAACTTACTCGATTTTTGCACTGAAGAACCGCCGTGGTTTCCATTTATAACTAAATGTTCGTTGTATTAACCTTTTTAAAACCACAAATTAAGTTTAAAGCAGTTTTTACTATTAAAATTAATTTTATTTTTACTAAATAAACGTTTTCGATCACTGAGTGATCATCTTCCGATTTCATTTACAACAGTTGTAAATGAAATCGGAAGATGATCACTCAGTGATCGAAAACGTTTATTTAGTAAAAATAAAATTAATTTTAATAGTAAAAACTGCTTTAAACTTAATTTGTGGTTTTAAAAAGGTTAATACAACGAACATTTAGTTATAACTTACTCGGTTTTTACAAACGCACGTACGTGCGAACGTAAGCACAGGCTCAACAATAATTTTAATGTTCGGGAACGCATAATAGATGTTTAGGATCCCTTGTCTCTGTATGCTGAAGCACGGCTATTAAAAGAAAGCAAATTTTTCGTTTTTAACAACTCTGCAGACCAGACGAAATAGGGTGTCCTCACAAGAGCTTCTTAGAGTAAAATTGATTTAGTTACACTCACCAATAACAGTCGCCATCTTTATTACTTCCCGCCTATATTTGGCATCATCCTTTGCATAATCGCGTTTATTCCCAACGCGTTATTACTAGCATATGTGACGCGTTCTTTGAACGACAATCTCAAATTATTCATTTCAGCTAGATCTGTTACTCTTGTCACTGGCAGACAGATTAGGCGATAAGCAGACAGG
This sequence comes from Nephrotoma flavescens, assembly GCA_932526605.1. Classification (NCBI taxonomy): domain Eukaryota; kingdom Metazoa; phylum Arthropoda; class Insecta; order Diptera; family Tipulidae; genus Nephrotoma; species Nephrotoma flavescens. The sequence goes on along the minus strand of OW052222.1, from coordinate 130,694,873 downwards.
ATTGCTTCATATTTCCCTTGTTTCTTCCGGGTTTCCCGGATTCCAAGGGAAATCCGGTGGAAGTCCAATAGAGATCCGGGGGAAATTCAAATCCGGGGTGGGGGAATCCGGGAGATTCGAGGGAAATCCGAATAATAATATTTAAAATTAATAGAAAAAAATATTTTATTCATTAACATATTTTATTCAATAAAACAATTTCTGATAAAGCATCATTTTAGAACTCGAAATTTTGTTAAGTGCGTTTTTTAATAAACAAGACTTACTTTGTGAAAAAAAAATAATAAAAAACATTCTATTGCAAATACCCGGTGTGTCTTACCATTTTAAAATCTGCATTAGCGTCGCTCATCTTAATTATAGTGGGTCAACTTTCTGTAGTAAATTCTTTGTTTGAGTAACAAAAAAAGTTTACAAAACTAACAAAGTTTTTATTTGACAGAAGACAATGCAGCTTATAAAAATGATTTAATTAGAAAGGCACACTCTTCTTGATAGTGTTAGAAAAGAATGTTAAACGAAAGAACTCTTGGATTCTTTTTAATTAATTTTTTGGTGGGTGCGATGCGATTTCACTAAAAAACACTAAACAATTCGAAAAACTTTACTTGGCTGTTTTTGTTGGAAATGAGCTTCACTATCACCCTGCTTCCTGTGATCTGCCAATTTTGGGACACCCAGACCCAGTATATATAGATATTGTGGTAGTGTAACAGTGTTAGGTTAAGTAAGTTTGTATACTGTGACAAGAAAATTTGTTTTAATGATTTAATTTAATGTTTTAATTTGCGATAATGCAAAGGAGTTTTATTACTTCACCAAGCAAGCACAGCAACCAGATAATTCATAAGTTAGTTAGTACGGTGGCAAGTGACAAATTTTTGTTAATTTCGTGTTTAAATTTTAATTCAGTTTGAATTGATTTAATTTTATTTACATAACTAATTTCTCATACATTGGGAATTAATTTGGTAAAAGTGGATGTGTACCGGTTAGGACAACCAAAAATATGCTCTTAAAAATAGATTTTAGGGGTATATCCTCTATCCGGTCGCAAATTATTTAATTGCGAGGCGAAATATGGTTACTAGATTGCCATGCCAATATTGACACATTTTTTTAAATTTAAATTTGTTTGAATTGTAATTCAATTGTAAAGTAGAAATATACGAAAAAACTGTTACGCGTTTTCCAAGGTCGCAGTCTTTTCATGTATTTCTACTTTACAACCGCAAAATAAATTTAAATTTAAAAAATGTGTCAATTGGCATGGCAAAATAAATCTAGTAACCATATTTCGCATCGCAGTTAAATAATTTGCGACCAGATAGAGGATATACCCCTAAAACCCATTTTTAAGAGCATATTTTTGGTTGCCCTAGTACCGGTGTACGTCAAGAAATAGTTCGGTGACAAAACTTATCATCTTTCATCATATTGCTGATTACGTGCCCAATGATGTCGCTGGCCCAAATGTTGCACCATACAGTTACTGTACGAGTATGTCTTTGGTGTATCAATTGACGGTTTTCATAAATCGCTCACAATGACTGTTTTTCAAAAATGGTAGTCGTCTATTAAGTTATTTTAATAATTTTAAGATGGTTTTGCGGAATTGGAGGCTCCATAATAAATTGTTACCGATCGCTCTCTACGTTTCTCAAATGGGGCCTGACACATGCCATCCACAAGAAATAGAGGTCAAACAAATTCGCGCTGGAATATAAAAAATGTCTCAGAAAAGGCCTCCAATTTTTGCTGGCCAGCATTGGCTGCACTTTCATCAATCAACCAAAACAAGCTAGATACCCTTGAATTTACAACATTCGAACCGAATTTTGTTTCACATCTCACGAAAGCTGTATTTACACTTCGGAATGTATTGAACTTGATGATTAAATTTGCCAACATTTCACAGATCTGAAAAAGGCAAACGTTTATGGAAGCTAGTTTGCTTTCCAATTTATTTAAATTTCATAAATTTTGATGAAAGTTATGAGTGCCTTTCCTAATTATGTATTTCAAAGGTTTGTGCAACAGTTTCCAAAACGATACACTCAACAAACAAACAATTTAATGAAATTTTTAATTTATTTGTATTTTGCCCCTTAACATGTGGATATTATGTACAATGAAAAATGAGTGTTAATTACTATGATTCATTTAATTATAGTGTCGATATCAATAAACGAAATTACTCATTTATGCATATGAATAACATTTGATGTTCTAAACTACTAAAATTCTGAAATAAAATGTAAAACTAATCATTGCCAATTTTCCAAACATGATATACTGACAGACCCCACGGCCACAAGGACACATAAAAAATCTTTTATTTTTATTATAAATTTTTCTAATTTCATTTCTATCAAAATTTATAGATGCATCATTATGTTCAGCAAATTAATTATTTTGTTGATTAGCAATAAAAATAAAATAAAAATTATATAGTTATAAACAAATAAAAATATAATGAACTAGGAAATGAATTTAATGTAAATTGAAATATATTTTTATTTAATCATGTACATATGTACAACGGGTACATGTAAATAGAAAATAACAAAACACCCGCAGTTTTTCATTTATGTAGGCAAATTTTACAATTTACTCGTATAACAAGCGAACGTACGTACGTATTGACAGCAATTAGTTTATTTTTATTTTTTTAATTTAATGTACATGAACATTGCGCTATAGTTCGACATTACAAGTACATAGTTTTATTGATTTTTATGTTTTTGAGTACACACAATTTTTTTCTTATTCCTGAGGTTTTCAGATTTCTGCTTCTTGTATTAAAAAATTAAAGTTGTATTTACGTGAAAGGTAAAATATTTTAGTATCAATACGTGAGTTAACATTTTATAGGAAATGAAGAGTGACATTAAGTATTTTTATTGATATATTTAGTTAGTAAAATGTCAACCAACATACAAAATATTGTCGAGGTTAAAATGCAATACATTTTTCATATATCAGTGTAAAATCGTTTGTATTTTATTCAATTATAGGTATTTAGACATACTCGTATATGATTGGTTCAAATAATATTGAGCCGGATGTATGTTTAAAACATTTTATTTATTATTCAAAATGCATAAAATATACAGCAGAATAAATTTCATGTTCTGGTTTGGTATCCGTCTGTACGTAGGTACTTATGAACGGATTGAGACATATATAGGTTTTCTAAAAAATGTTCTTTAAAATTTAATATATTAGCCGTACAATCATCTCCTTGGCCAGGTGAATTAAGAGTGTTAAGGACTAAAAACTGGAAAATACGTCAAACACGGTTTTAATAAAAACGTAAATCAGAGCAAAATCTAGAAATCTTCAATAATTTAATACTTCAGACCGCCAACAGATATATGGAATCAAATATATGTTACTCCGTGAACCATACATATTCGGCGCATTATAATAAATACCCATTTCGATTGATGCCAAATCCTTCCAAACTGACACGATACCCGACTTTGGAATATTGATAGAGTCGCTTCACATACCCATTTGAAGGAGAACCTAGTAAACAATTTCCATCGGGATTGGGGAATTGTAAGCATTGGTAACATCGTAGACCCTACTTCGATCCGGATTACCTACATCCGTATCATATGGATTTTCCGACAATGTGGATCTTGGTGGTATAGATGTCGGTCATGTGGTTGCGTGTGCGATGTGAGTATCGGTGGTATACGTGTGGACGATATGGTTATCTGCAATATGATTGCCGCAATGTAGGACGTAGGTGCGTTTGTGATGGAATCGTTTCGGATCTTTGCAGCGAAATGGAGTGTGTATGTGCGATATGTGCGCTTGCCTGTCAAAATTGCTTCCTGTGATATGGTTGTCAGCGATGTGGGTTTCGGCGATGTGGTTGTATTGATAATCTGATGCCGTTCTGAGTAATGATGATAAAGTTGTGTGTGCTTAACTTTCTAGTCAGACAAAATTTCAAACGGCGATGTAGTTGTTGGTCATGTGGTACTCAATCTTTAGTACAACTGATTGCGAGATCATCTAGTAATTTATCTATAGCTAAAAATATTTTTTCTATTAATCATGAGTAACAGTTTGATTACTCATTATATTAGGTGTGAAAGTAGAAACTCGATTCTAAAGTTGGTTGCATTAAAATATCTTGAATACATCCAAATCGCAGCCATTTTGGATATCTGTAGCTTCGTCATTGCTGTTTTTATGACATAAGTTTCAGTCATTTACAAGCTGTTGTTCCGTGTGCGTCAATTTTAAGAGATGAATATCGATAAGCAATATTTACGTCATTCCATTCTGTTCTGTTTTCATATGAAAAAAGATACTGATCAAGCTATGGAATTGAATAATTCGACTTTCAGTGAATATTATGTGAGTCCTTTGACAGCAAAAAAGTGGTTTGCAAGATTTCGTGATGGACGATCCACGCCCATGTGCAGTAAAACAATTTGAAGACGATGAACTTAAAGTTTTACTGGGTGGAAATCCGTGTCAAACTCAAAAAAAGCGTACAGAACAGTAAGGAGTTACTGACCAAGCAATATAATTTCGATTGCACGCAATGGGCAGAATACAGAAGGAAGGAAAATGGGTTCCACATAAACTGACCGAAGAAAACAAAAACCGAAGAGTTGACATTTGCAAGGATTTGCTTTCTCGATACAAAAGAAAGGGGATTTTATGGCAGGAAGGCGGAAGGTGTTATTGCCCAGGAACTCATCTACTCTCTAGGCTTGGAAATTTTACAGCATGCGGCGTTTTATCCAGACTTGGGTCCCTCTGATGGCTACTTATTTTGATCGATATCATCATATTTGAAAGAGCAGCGGTACACGAAAGTGGAAAATTTGCAAAACTCACTCAATGACTATATTTCTTCGAAACCACCAAGTTTCTGTTCTCGAAGACTTTCAACATCTACCTGATAAATAGCAATATACCATAGTTAGTAATGGCTAATATTTCGATAATTGATCTTTGTAAAACTATATTTTTAATAAAATTGAATTTAACCAAAAAAGCAAAGTTTCTACTTGCACATCTAATAAAATAATTTATTATGTTAATTAGAACTGCCCAGTGTTTTCTAACTTTGGAGTCTGCTCGCTACATTGGTGGTGTCCATGTCCACCATACGACGTATGTCTGCATTTTCATGCTTGTTTTATTATTTTATAGATGAAGTAGGTATTCCATCTTTAAGTCCCAATGAAGGTTATGGTTCTTAATGTTTCGAAGAATACCCATTTCCTTAAATTACTCGATTTAAATAAATAATAAAACGTAACGTTTTTTTGTTTTCTGTTTTGTAGTCTCGAACAACACGGTTTTAAAGAACACGGAATGAATTAACCGTATTCCTGGAGGGTTTCCTCTATTTGATGTTTAACTTTTTATTTTCTTTACAATGTTCTCTATTCATCTTAGCTTAGCATAAACGGTCATAACAAATTTATGTATTTAGCTGTATCTAGAATTTGGTTTTAGTTAAGAACCACATGAGGCCAGTTTACATTTTAGTTTGTAAATTTGGTTATTCTCAAGTGCATCCTCGATGACATCTATTTTGCTTTGAACTATCAGTAGAGTGATTTTCTCTAAACAAAAATTGGTTTGGTGAAATTAAATATCTATTTTCTGTTAAAACTTCCAGTCTCTTGAGCAGCAGTTGTTCAAATAATTTTGATATGAGCGGAAGAAATTTTATCATTTGCTGGTTTACCTAGTTTAAGAGTCGTTATAGGTTCAGCCATTTTCTTTTGACGTAGGTATATTTCAGTCTGAAGGCTGAATTAATTACTTTACCTAATCTACGCAAGCCTTTCTGGGGCATGGCTTTCACATTTTGCACAGTAATTAAGTGATAACCTGGAACTTTCCTGACACTTAAATTGTTGTTGATTTATTAATATTTTAGTTCCAGTAAAGCCAAATGTTTTAAGTTAAGATCACCTATTTTGTTAACCACAGTTGTATTTTCATTTGCTGTTTGTCTCGAGAACGATTATAAAGTTTCTTTTAAATAGGCAGCAAATATAAAATTATTTTATTTGTCTCTTTTAGCCCAGGATTTGTAATAATTATTGATAGGTAGCAGGTAGGCTCTTTTTAACTGCTTCGATGCTTTTAGAAGTTAGTAATCGTCATCCTTTATTTCAAAAGGTATTTTACAAGTATGTACTTTACAGATACTTTATTTATTTTGTTGTTATATTCGGTCCGAAAGTCTAGTTGAGTTGTACCACCGTCTATAACACCAGCGTCTCAACGAACGCACGTATACCCTAAAGGAAACTTTAATGGTGGATAATTTGTCGAACTCTGGCTTGCTTCAGATCAGTAGATTAGGTTAGGTTAGGTTAGAGTGGCTGCTATCGCACACTTGGGCCAGTATTGGCCCATTGTGATACCACAGGATCCTATCTCCCCTTTACTCCTGCTGAAACCATCCAGAGCTACTTATGTAGCGTAAAATATCTCGCATTCCACAGCCCGCGAGTCCCGTTTAGCTAGTTCGTCCGCCCTGCAGTTTCCCGGGGATGTCCGAGTGACCAGGGACCCAGATTATCTGGATACTGAAATACTCGCTCATCCTCTTAAGAGATGATCGGCAATCCAGCGCCACCCGTGACTTCAGACAAACCGCCTCTAGCGATCTGACCGCCGCCTGACTGTCCACATAAATCGCGATATCAATAACGGATACCACGTTATGCTTCAACCATGTCCCGACTTCGCCTATCGCCACCACTTCAGCCTGGTACACGCTGCAGTAGCCAGGAAGACCAACGGAGAGATCAGTAATATTATAAACAATTTATGCAGGCAAGTCAACCTTGCATTCTATTATAATGCGTGGTAGCCTTACATCGTCTTAAAACATACATTACCAGTATGGCCCAACCACTTACTACAGTTTTCAAAACTTAATTTTAACAAGGGATATTGCCATCAGTTTGGAAAAACTCTTTTATTGTTTCATAAGAAGGGAGAAAAATACGTATACGGATTTTGTCTCGGAATGTGTGAAACGAAATGAGTGTAACCGGAAAGTATAGTATAGTAGCATTTGTGTTTGTGTTAGTTTCGTGCGTATGATTGTTTTACTGCACATGCAAACCACGTGTCATTCTTTTTTTGTTTATTCATATTAACCCGTTGAGTGTCAACATGATTTCGGCTAGTGTATTGAAGAGCACGATCGCGATTTTTGGCACTCAAAGAGGTAACCATTGTTAACGCCATATTTTTGTGTTGTTTATGTATTTTCAATTTTTTTTATAGTTAAACATTTTATTTTTAAAGTTGATGAAATTTAAAATAAATGTATTTATAAAATTTTATTAAAATATATAAAACTAATTTATGATAAAAAATATAAAGTATACTAGCATGTTAAATAATGACACTCCACAGCTCGAGAGCAGACGTAATTGGGTCGATTTTTCCCAAAATTCGACGGACGACACATGACGTTTTTGTATACGTATAAGGAGTATAGTATACAATTTTATATTAGTGTGTGTAATTTTTCTGTGGTTATATTTGTTTGTTTTCTGCGAATGCAAGATCAAAAATTATGAATCGGTACAAATCGGTTCTTTCGTCGTCACAATTTTCTGTCATCACATCATGTATTTGAGTGATGAGTTAACACGTTCGCGGAAATGACTGCCATAACGGTCATACAATTTTTTGGATTTTTAGCACGTTAGCGCAAACAGCATTCATTTTGTAAGGAATAATTCGACATATTTTTCAATTCTCATACATTCCTTTCCGCGACAAAAAATATCATTGCAATTACAAAAGTTATCAAATGTGTTCCTGAGTAGCACACACATTTAGAAAGTGTCCGTCAATGTGTTAAGAAAAAAAATTCTAACTACACATATTTTAATTTTTTTTTCAATGCGATGTCGAATGAATGTTTTGTTTTCGCAAAAACACAGAATTAGAAATTATTCTAAAACTAAAATTAAATAAATTTAATTTTATTTAAAGCATATTTGCATAGCATTTACAAATTTTAAATTATAAATAGAAATGAATCTAGAAATGTCATATTCAAGAAAATTAAATGGCGCACATCGAGCTAACACAAACACACATACCACTACTATATACTTGCGGTTATTTCGTCAACTTGTCGAATTTTGGAAAAAATCAACCCCATTCTGCTGAGAAAAAGAAATAAGCACCATAACAATTAAACCGATTCGCCCGGATCGCGGTATTTTGATACTGTTCCTCATACAAATGACACAAATACGAACAAAAGAACAAAAACGTAATTGTGTATTATACACAGTGTAAACCAATTATGAATCTGGTATTATTCAGCTCCTCATTTTATTTCTTTAACTTAGCAATTTCAACGCAAAGATGTATTTCGTTGTCTTCTGCGAAGTTCAGCATTTTGTTCCTCCTTCACCCCTGAGTTAAATAAGCCAACCTCGTTAGAGGGAAAATTTGCCAAATTATCAGCTGGACTAACCACCTGATGTAAAAACTCCTTTTTGTTGTAAACTATCACTATACTTTAAAATCTGGGTATTTTTTATTTATTTATTTCTAAATCAAATTGTATTGTATTCAGTTCTAATAATTTAAATAAAATAAAATATAAAAATGTATGAACATAAGAAAAGCGCTGGTCACAAAGCAGAAATCACTGTTACAGAAGCCGATAAAGAAATCCTACCAAATATTCTTTACAAAAATATGACGCTTGAACTGAAAATCACCGCAAACTTTTTCGGACTACATACAAAATTTTCAAAGAAAATCAATTGTTTATTTTCTGTTTAACAGTTGGTTGGGACGATCAATCGATTATTTTGTATTGGCTTTTTTGTCCCTCCTTCTTTTATTTATTTTTTTGCTTTTTTCTTCTATATATATATATATATATATATATATATATATATATATATATATATATATATATATATATATATATATATATATATATATATATATATATATATATATATATATATATATATATATAACAAAATTTTTACTTTTAGACCCTAATGAGTCGAAATCGATCGAGTGATTTTTTAACATTTTGAACCAATTTTTTAATTAAAATATTCAAAAATATTTTTTTTGCGAAATATAAAAGAAGTGTTTAAAATAGCGTTAAAGGTAAAATCAATTGTTTCACAATTTCGAACTGAAAATTGTCTGGCAAAAATTAAATGGTGTTAATATGTGAAGAATTTTACATTCCGCTAGTGTTTGCATAAACATTATAAACCATATCAGCATGGAAATGCAAAAAGCGTTAATGACCGAAGTTATAAGATCAAAAAGGAAAATCTCAACAATTATTAACGTATTTTACGTTGTTGTTGTATTTATTGTAATGGTTTTTTTTTTTTTTTTTTTTTTTTTTTTGTTGTGATTGTTCCGTACATTGGTCTATTTCAGTATATCTCGAATTAAATACACAATCGTAGGAAATTCTTCCATTTGGCGTCAAATCTGTGTGACAACGACTATGATGATTCATACTTACTTAGACACAATCAACTTCCCAACCACCCCATACTTTTTCTTTCCTTCCTACGGAACAATCACAACAAAAAAAAAAAAAAAAAAAAACCAAAAAAAAAAAAACCATTACAATAAATACAACAACAACGTAAAATATAAAATGTAATTCGTACACAACGAAAAGTTAATTGTTAAAAATGAAGTATAGATGGAGAATATGAAAGAATCGAATTCTGTAGACTAGGAAGTAATTCGCTAGTGGTACATATACGTGGTATTGTTCTATATATATGGACAATATTCCTATGTAAAATATCAACGTCAGTCGCCGCGGCCTGATGAGATGACTGATTTTTTCAAATCAATAATCTCATTAAGTTCGAAACTGATTGTTGCGATTCTTGCAAACCTTCCATCTATAATTCAAATTAAATTCTAATTTATCCGCGATCCAGCGTCAAAGGAAAGAAAAAGTATGGGGTGGTTGGGAAGTTGATTGTGTCTAAGTAAGTATGAATCATCATAGTCGTTGTCACAGAGATTTGACGCCAAATGGAAGAATTTCCTACGATTGTGTATTTAATTCGAGATATACTGAAATAGACCAATGTACGGAACAATCACAACAAAAAAAAACCATTACAATAAATATAACAACAACGTAAAATATAAAATGTAATTCGTACACAACGAAAAGTTAATTGTTAAAAATGAAGTATAGATGGAGAATATGAAAGAATCGAATTCTGTAGACTAGGAAGTAATTCGCTAGTGGTACATATACGTGGTATTGTTCTATATATATGGACAATATTCCTATGTAAAATATCAACGTCAGTCGCCGCGGCCTGATGAGATGACTGATTTTTTCAAATCAATAATCTCATTAAGTTCGAAACTGATTGTTGCGATTCTTGCAAACCTTCCATCTATAATTCAAATTAAATTCTAAATTATTAACGGGTCAACAACTCTAAGCAAAAAAACAGCATTAATTATTTATCATCGATTATGTCTTGCGGAAATTGTATAATGAACCCTCCTGGCTGTTAACCTTTTCATTGATTTGATAGAACCTCAAGTTATGACTGCAAATAGAGGCATTGGTCGAATGAGGCATTGGTCGAATGTTTGCTTTCGTATGGCATAACCAAACAGTTTTTGAGCACTTTTTAATTGGTGTGGCTTGCGATGGTGCTGTAGTAACGTTAGAACGTAACAGGGGATATGTAACCAGCAGTAGCAGATACTTTGAAAGGTATTTCAAGCATTAATATAGTTAAACCATACACAGATAAGCTTTGTCACCGGCTTTTTACATCTAGCTTCCGGCTCATTCCGTTTCGGCTGTACGTAAAAATTTGGAAGCGTCAGTTCGGCATTTTCGTGAAGCCAAAATTGACACTGCACGGGAAAAAAGAGATCGAAGCATGTATACGGGCTTTAAAAACAAAAGTATACATCAGTCGACTTTATTTTGAAATTAGTGTTAATGTGTGATGCGCTCCAACAGCTATCCGAACTAAGTCTGAATTTAAGATAACATTTACAATATTAATAATTACCGAGTTCATTTATTATAGCAGTCGCTCAAGTATTTGATGATAAAGGCGATTCGATTCAGGACCATATTTCAAACACGCTGAAAATAAAGTTTGGACGGAATAGAATTACATAAAAGCAGGGAAAATGAAACGACTGATCCAAATACCTTCTATATAATCAATTGAAGAAGAAGGGCAACATTTAGTAAGGAAGGTTCCGTTTGATTGAAAGAAAAACAGGTTTATTGAAGTTAAAAAATGCACTAAATGCTATACCGAATTTGTCAAGTGAATGTGAACGTGAACTTTCTCAAACGAGTCTCATTTTGAGTACGACACGAGCTTCCCTCAAGAACGATTGTATCAGCACTTATATTCATAAAAATTGTTGGACCACTGCTTCTTAAATTTTAACCTTTAAAATATATTGCGGCATGGATTCGCAAAGGACGTCATTCTGCTCTTAGCACCAACAGTAATTAGAGAAATATATGCTAAAAATCACACAAATACAATTGTTAAAGTGTGGAATTGGCAATAACTGTTTTTCTTGAATTTTGATGAATTAAGTTCCGTTGTATAGATTTTATTGTTTAATTAAATAAACACATTTTTCATCGTATTTAATGTTAAGTGTTTTATTTAACTATGGTTTTAGCTAAGTGTGTGAAGTTATCCCAGTTTTTCATCCCAGGAAAAATAAAAATGTTCATCAGGTAACACTAATTTCATCCCATCCCAGAAATTTTAAAATCATCCCATCCCAGGATTTTTAAATCACACAATTATTTAGTAATGTGATATTTGTTAAAAGTAGTGAAAATTTTAGATTACCGCTATGCTCATTTGCATATGGCCCTCCATATGAAATTTGAAGAAAAAACTCAATAAAAAATTAATAATTTTCTGAAACCTATAGATTGCCTAAAGATTTGACTTTTGATTTTGACTCGTCATGTTGTCCACTAACTCTGATAAAAATTTGAATATCAGCCGTATGTTAGAATTTTCGCTATATGCTCATTTGCATATGTCCCTCCATATGAAATTTGAAGAAAAAACTGAATAAAAAAATTAATAATTCTCTCAAACCTATAGATTGCCTAAAGATTTGACTTTCGATTTTGACTCGTCATGATGTCCACTAAATCTGATAAAAATTTGGATATCAGCCGGATTTTTGGATTTTCCCTATATGCTCATTTGCATATGGCCCTCCATATGAAATTTGAAGAAAAAACTCAATAAAATAATTAATAATTCTCCCAAACCTAGAGATTGCCAAAAGATTTGACTTTTGATTTTGAATCGTCATGATGCATGGAGGGCCATATGCAAATGAGTATATAGCGAAAATCCTAACATACGGCTGATATTCAAATTTTTATCAGAGTTAGTGGACATCATGACGAGTCAAAATCAAAAGTTAAATCTTTAGGCAATCTCTAGGTTTCAGAGAATTATTAATTTTTTTATTGAGTTTTTTCTTCAAATTTCATATGGAGGGCCATATGCAAATGAGCATATAGCGAAAATCCTAACATACGGCTGATATCCAAATTTTTATCAAAGTTAGTGGACATCATGACGAGTCAAAATCAAAAGTCAAATCTTTAGGCAATCTCTAGGTTTCAGAGAATTATTAATTTTTTTATTGAGTTTTTTCTTCAAATTTCATATGGAGGGCCATATGCAAATGAGCATATAGCGAAAATCCTAACATACGGCTGATATCCAAATTTTTATCAAAGTTAGTGGACATCATGACGAGTCAAAATCAAAAGTCAAATCTTTAGGCAATCTCTAGGTTTCAGAGAATTATTAATTTTTTTATTGAGTTTTTTCTTCAAATTTCATATGAAGGGCCATATGCAAATGAGCATATAGCGAAAATCCTAACATTCGGCTGATATCCAAATTTTTATCAGAGTTATTGGGCAACATGACGAGTCAAAATCAAAAGTCAAATCTTTAGGCAATCTCTAGGTTTGAGAGAATGATTAATTTTTTTATTCAGTTTTTTCTTCAAATTTCATATGGTGGTCCATATGCAAATGAGCATAGCGGTAATCTAAAACTTTCACTACTTTTAACAAATATCACATTCCTAAACAATTGTGTGATTTGAAAATCCTGGGATGGGATGATTTTAAAAATTCTGGGATAGGTTGAAATTAGTGTTACCTGATGAACATTTTTATTTTTCCTGGGATGAAAAACTGGGATAACTCCACACACTTGTTTTAGCTTACAAAAAACTTTATGCTTACAAAAATAGCACTGCTCTTATCATAATCTAAAGTACTCCTAATTTTTAATGCTCATTCCAGCATTACCAGAATCGCTAAAACAAACCTACACTTTTCTCATTCTTAAATTCCAATATGATGTTCATTCCGGCTGTCGGCGAGGTTTTGTAAACAAAATCGCTTGTCGGCGATCTGGTTGTGTTTGCTTATTAAGATTTCAAAATTCCAGACGGTGATGTTGGTGCTGCGGCGTCAGTATCGGCGGCGTGGGTGCAGTTGGCAATATCGGCAATGGCCAGTAACGGGCGAGATTAGCGAATTTCCATAAAATGCACAGGCATAATACTTTTAAAAGTATTGGGTTACTGTTTTGAATTAGGCATAAGAGATATTTTGTTCGTAAATAATATATATTTTGTATTTCGAACATAATTATGAATTACCAGAAAAAAGCCGAGCAGAGTCTGATTAAAACTAGCAAATTATTTATCGTTTTTAAACATTCTGATTATTCTGAAAAGAATGGAAAAAATATAATTATAATTATCAATTTTGATGACTGTATAATTTTCTGAAAATTCTAAAATTGAAATAAAATAAATACATATTTCCTACTTCATAAAAAGCAAAATATCAAATTCGTACAAAATAAAGTTTTATTTATTTCATTTTATGCAATTTGCAATTATTATTATTGTGATTAAATTTGCAATTGTTCATTATATAAATCTCTTGGACAAGTGACAATAAGAAAATATATAAATTATTGTTATATAATAAAATTGAATATACGGTTGTCAAGATTTTGTTATGTAAGACGTATTAAGCACATTGATGATAAGAAAATATAGTTTACATATATCATCCAGTGTAATGAAAAGAGGTCACAATATGATATTTACAAATTATTTTTTTAACGTATTATTTTAATTTGTAAATTGATTAAATTTATGGAACTAAGGTGATGAAAGGGTTATTATTATGAGCAAAGATAAATTCGGTCCATGGTTAAATACTACGTAAATATTGTGATTACACCGCTATATTACGTATTAGTTTTATATTTAACGTATATAGAGATGAACATTTAAACATTTGGGAAATCTTATACTGGTGGTGCTGATTGAAATACGTTTGGCTTCAAAAACCATTAAAATCGTTTCGCAGAATATTATTATTTAAAATAAAGATAATTCTAATGAAATTTATTTTTGAACTGCGGGTATTACAAAATCATGAATAATTAAGATTTCGCCGTTTATCTCGAAACAAAAAATTCAATGTCATTCGCTTCGCATCGTGTAGTACCGTCATCATAACATCTCAGTATTAAACGGACGATATATACTTTTCAACTGTATTACCAGTCATAAATAAGTCAAAATTGGGTTTATAAGAAATTAAATTTTGTAATTAACTTCAAAAGAATAATAAATTAGAAGCGCGAACCATTTTTTGATGGTTCCATTGAATTATTATTAATTAACAATATATTAAGTTGTCGTTCGCATGTAAAATATGTACACACATGTAGATAGAGCATATACGCGAAAACGTAGTTCGTTTATATTTTGGGCCATTTAGCGTCACTGAATACTGAAAATTAAGATCAAACAAATGGTTGGTTTAATTAGCTCTGTGGTAGATCTAATTAGAACATTTTCCAAGTGTTACCTGTTTAAGATACGCGCAATGAATCGAATTATTTTATGAAACAGGAGAGTTAAGAAAGAAAAAATGGAATCATGGTGGTCTAGAAAATTTATTTAGACGAAATTTCACCACCACGGGTAAATACAATTTTTAATGATGTATACTTGTACACAGAAAAAATGCAGTGAGGCTTCTTGAAAATGTTTGTTTCATAATTTAATTGATTTAAGCTGCACTCAAAAGAAAATGATAATCATCGAATAATTATTATTTTGGGATTTTTTTCAAAATTATTTTACTTTTACATCGATTAATAATTATAAAAAAAAAGAGTGAGTCCATTAGTACCCTCAAGGAGATGTGTAAACATGGCGTGTGTGTAGTGCGTCCGTACATGTACAGTTTACTTTGAAGGAAGAAGGAATGCAATTTTACTAACCATAGTTTTTCATTTGTTTATTATCGTTAAATTGGTCTATTACTCTTTCGGTATAATCGACGCAATTGGGTTATGGTAGCTCAAATAAGATACATATACTGTCGACTTAAACTTTTCAAATTTTCATTGAAAAACTGCACAATGGTCGTTCCATATCTCGTAATAGATATATTTCGATCTGAGTTCATGTGCAAATAGAATTCGTCTCGCAGGACGTTTATAAGTGGTTCAGCTTAAGGAACAGCAAAATTAATAATGAAATCCCCACTCATAATCATCGGCAAAAGATGGTGTTCTTGGAGAATTTTTGAAATTCTTTTAGAATATGGAGCAAGGACGAAATGTATGAACTTCATTATGTCTTCGACAGATTTTTTCGGCGAGGTGAATACAACTACAGAAAGCATCTTATTCCCATTGAGAAGCTGAAACTCAGCCGTGTATATATATATATATATATATATATATATATATATATATATATATATATATATATATATATATATATATATATATATATCAATGGGTTGTGTTGTTACCGTCATATCATTTGTTAGTCCAACGATGATTTTCTTATGCGAGTTGACTGTATAAGTTCAACATGTACTATATGTATTGCTACTATCATATGTATTGCTACTCCTGCAGCCCACTTACCATTTCTTTTGAACTGAACGCATCATTCAAAATTAATAATATTAACATGCTCGTCATTGCGTATCCAGATCTCAGTTAGATCAGTTAGATCGAGGTGATGTGACCTGGTAGGACTCTGGCAGTTCAATATTAAAAACCAGGCGTCATTATTATCTCATACAAAATTGGCCATTACAACTTGAGCTATACTTAGTGGACTTGTAGTGAGGCGCGATTGCTCATTTTGAAGAAGACCCATTAAGATCCTATTTTTAGGCCCATGGTAGAAGACATGATCATCGATAGCCGACGTGATGAACAGTCCTTCGAGACTCGTTACTCATAATAAAGCAATATACACAAGTTATGGACTGTGTCTTTTATCGTAAGAGTATATACTGACTATCTCGTTATAGGTACCACCCTGTGATGCATGAATTGTGGTGGCACATGCAGGTACGACTGGAAAATGATTACGCTTAACATTAATTGTCAGATTGTTGTTTCGATTAACAGTCGTGCTTTTTCTAGAAATGGGCACCAAACATCGGTCGATATTCATTTTCTGGGCCCATCCAGCTTTAAGCCGCCTGACCTTCTTGCCTTGTGAATTTGTACCGAAATCCATCCAGAGTCGTTTGACATTTTTTGCTGTTGACGTTTTCATCGTTCTCGTTTTCCGGTCAGGATTAGTCTATCTGTTACGTCAATGTTGGTTTTGAGAAAGTATAAGGCCGACCTATGGCAAGTGGAAGTTCGTACGGCAAATTATTTGGATCTTTAATTTTATGGATCTTTTGACGGAATTGCTACTCCGGCAGCCCACCGATCATCCTTCTTGAAGAGAACGCGGCATTCAAACGTAAGAATATTAACATGCTCGTCATTGCGCAGACAGGTCTCGGAAAGCAAATGAATTGAACATATCTGCGTGACTGTTTCCTGAGACTCTGGCAGTTCAATGTTAAAAACGAGACGTCATTATAACCTCATTTAGTAGAATATATGATCATTGATAGCCGACGTGATGAATAGCTCCTAGAGACTCGTTACTCGTGATAAAGCAATATATACACAAGTGTTAACTGTGTTTTTAATCGTAGGAGTATGTAATTTCGTAATCGCAATTCGTACCGTAATTTTTTTTGATTTTTCTGATCGATGGAAATGTTGATGGTTTCTATTTCATGTTTTAAATTAGTTTTTTTATTTTCCCTATACTACTATACATATACATACAAGCATAGCATGCCACGTATAGTAAAAAATTGTTTTTATTGAGTTTGTTGCTTTTTTTAAACTAAGTAGGTAGATACGTCATTTCCGTTCGTTTCATTTACAAGTTTACTCTAAAGCTTAGTACTCAGTTCAAAGTGAAATGAAATTTTAACGCGGTCTCCAAAAATCTATTTATTTTCGAGTGAAATAGAAATGAAATTTTATTTGGAGAATTTTTAATTTTAACGTATAAATTTGTAGACATGCATAAATTAATTTCTTTATCTTACGTAAATAATTTAAATTAAATTGACTTTAATTAAAATTTATGAATTTGTGGTATTAAAAAATTTCTTTTTTGCCAAAAACAAACAAATGTCAAAATTTCGCTTGAAAATAATGTGCCGAGACATTATTTTCACATGAAAATAATTTGGAGTTTATGCGCGCCATCTTTGATGTATTGAACACACTTGGTTTTTTCGTTGGAGAACTGAGTACTACAAAACGAAAACAGAAATGAAATTTTTCATTTCTAATTTCACTTTGGTAAAATCGTATGGAAATTTCACGTGAAATCGAACTGAGTACTAGGCTTAATACAAAAATTTTTGGTAGGCGCGAGCAAAGATGTTTACACATCAATAAGAATAATATTTCCGAAAGCAATTACCTTTCCCTAAAACCTCACGCGGGGGTCACCATCAATATTATTATTATTTTGCAGGAGATTTTTTCCTCAATATAATTCAGGATAATCAAAATCAAGGATATATCATACTGCTAAACCAAAATTATAAAAATAAATAATAATAATAAAAAGACGAAAAGACGGGCTGGTCTGAAGTATTTAACGTTAATAAAAGTGTAGCAACACATTTTAACGAAAAGTATAGACTGAAAATATGTTGCTACACAAATTATCAAAAAGTGAAGCGCAATAAATATTCAGAGTACTACAAAAATTAGTTTATATACTTTCTTTATAAAAAAAAAAATTTGAATTGTTTTAATTCAGCAAATCTTCGGAACCATAAGTACACTTGGATGCATATTTGGCCAAACTCATTGAGTAGTACTGTAATTCTTAATATTTTACTTTTTACGCTATTTGCCGTAGGCACTTGGCGAAACACACTTATACTTAATAAACACATTTTTATTAATCACTTGTTTTTTGTTTCGCAGAATATTTTGAATATTTTTCAAAAAGTTTAAAAAATCACTCGATCGATTTCGACTTGTTAGGTCATCATCAGGAGTATCTACTGTGTGTGATTTTTTAAACTTTTGAAAAATATTCAAAATATTCTGCGAAACAAAAAACAAGTGATTAATAAAAATGTGTTTATTAAGTATTAAGTCTTAATATTTTATTGTTTATTTTTAATAATTTTAATTTAACAACGTGTTTTGAATTCCAAACTTTTTTTCTTTTGCAGCTACTTTTATTGATAATTTGCGCATCTACGCTTTTCATTAAAATGTGTAGCTACACTTTTTATTAACGTTAAATACATCCACCTAAAAGACGGAACGAAAGACGAAATGTTTTACGAAAATAATATTAAAAATATTGATAAGGTTGATTCTATATTAACAAAATTATTGGAAGTATGATACCCCCAGCCGCAAAAAAGTTGTATAACAGACTTTAACAAAATAGCAGTAGCGAACAAGCTGTCTAAACATGATCGCCCCGTAACAGGATTGTAAGAAGGATATGGAGTTTCTAGTCGCAATGAACACCTCTTTTGTTAAAAACATTTGTTATTTGTCCGATGAGAGATCCTGATGCAGTTGTCAATAGTCTGGCTAGGGCTCACGGTACGGGGTGGAATTTACAAGACATCATCGGATCTTGCTAGACTGGGTATCTAAAATTAAATTGTTTTTTTTTTTAAATGCGACTATGACTATCTTGTTACAGGCTGGCTACTGCCAAAATGCAGTTTTCACTAAGCGCATGCGGAGGCCTCCACGGTGATATTTTGCCGGCTACGTTCTCAGGGAGAAGTGCGAAGGGTCGTGGGGTTTGAGGCATGCATTGCTCCTGGCCTACACCGTGATGATACAGACAGTTGGGGGGAACGCAAATAATAATAATACCCGAGTTCCGCCGAAATTCGTCGGCCGGAACTTGAGGAGCGAACAGCAGAAAAATTTAAATAAAAAGAATCATAACGGTAGAGAGGTGCCCCGGTGCGCGCATCCGCCCAAACTCGCACGGTGATAAACACCGGTTTCGAATCCGGATGCGGGCACCAAGGGACCGCTCACCCTACGCCGACACAGGATGGGAATTCCCCCCTCATCACACCAAAACCGAAATTTTAATAACTCATTTTATTTTTATATATTTAGACAACCAAAAAAAAAATCAGAAAACACCACTTCCCTGAACAAGAAAGAAATGAGGGAGCGAGAGTAGAAAGAACAACAGAAATAGGACCGCCGAAAATGAGGGAAACGAGACCAATGTTCATCGAGCGCGCGACACGCAATCGCTGTGCGACGCTCGATTACAATAAATTTGAAATTTTAATATAATAAAAAACCAAAATATAAAAAGACTAAAATCAAAAAATTAAAAATAAAATAAAAATAGTACCTTAATTATCTTAACAACTGTTGCGGTCCTGCGCGGCCGTCATACCACAAGCACCCCCTGCCCGGACCGTTGCGGCTTTGATGCCGTTAAATATTTTGGCCTCGACTGGCCGCCAAAATAAATCGGACGTTGCGGGGCCTTTCCCCGATAACCAATATAGGCAAATGACCGGATGGTCACCTGCTCGTTGCGGTGTCTTTCACCGATAACCAATATAGGCAAATGACCGGTTTTTCACCTGCTCGTTGCGGTGCCTTTCACCGATAACCAATATAGGCAAATGACCGGATGGTCACCCGCTCGTTGCGGTGCCTTTCATCGATAACCAATATAGGCAAATGACCGGATGGTCACCTGCTCGTTGCGGTGCCTTTCACCAATAACCAATATAGGCAAATGACCGAATGGTCACCTGCTCGTTGCGGTGCCTTTCACCGATACCAATTACAGGACGAGGTACCGGTTGGCCACTCGTATCGTTGCGGAACCTTTGTAACGAGCAAGCTGATTAAGCCATGCTGTTAGAGAAATTTATGAGGGGAAAATACTGAGACAGAGCCTTTGAGCGGTCACCTCTTGCGCGGCTAAAGCTCAGGAGTCATGGGGTGGGGTTTTCAAAGGATGACTCAGTCTTGCTAAACCGCTAAAAAAAAAAAATATTTAAATAAAAGAAAAAGTAAATTGAGAGCAACTATTGTATTTACGAAGCAAGAAGAAATTTTACCAGAGTGGTTAAAATTTGTAGGCAGGAAAAATAATCAAATAATTTCATAAAAGACGAAGAAAAAAAATTATGGAAACTAACTGGAGTTCTGACTTGCTTGAGGAAAGGAAGTAAAAAAAAAATAAACCAAAATGAATGAAGATCCAATCATCAATAATCCAAAACATCAAAATAATTCACGTCATCCCGAAGAAAATTTTAAATAACCAAACTATGAAAACAAGTGCTCGCGTTTAGTGCTATACTTACCATGGTCTCACTTAGAAAAATTAACGTCTCATTTTTAGGTACTCATAATCGACAAAGAAAAAAAATAACTATAAAAATTGATTTGATGAAGTTCATAATTATTAACAAAAATTCTAATTTATTACAATGAAAGAAAATTGAAAATATTAAATATACGAATTTATATGTGTGTGTAATATATATGTATCTATATATATATATGACAAAGCACATAAGGAAATTAATTTTGCAGCCTACCCTAAACCCTAAACTAACCTATGCTAAAGTAAAGAACAATTCATAAATTATCTTAACTAAAAAAAAATTTAACTAAATTAATTTATTAAGAAAAATAATCGTAAAACTAAAATTTGATGCACGAAAAAAAAAATCGTAATAATAATTGTAGAAAAAAAACAAATTTTACTTGATCATACAATACAAGGAGGCCTTGTTGATTAGTAGATGAAAGTTGATAGCAGGATCCCAAAATTATTGCATGCGAGATGGCATGAGATTTTTCGAAGGTTTTGCAGCACTAGGTAACGGATAATGTAGCCGTACTCAATTTTTAATTAGCTTTCAAATTTTTCGGTATAAATTATTTCAGTGTTATTTATTTGTTATTTGTAATTATTGATTATTGTAAAAACATTATTATTTACTTGAAGATTATTATATGGTATTATAATTATTTTATTATACATTATTTATTATTTATAAAACTATTAATTATTATGTTTAGTTAGAAATGGAACGATACTGTTAAAACGTATACTTAATTTCATAATTTAACCGAAATGCACAATCGTCCATATTATGTTTATTTTTAACGCACTGTAAATTCGATGCACAGGTTTTGGTTTTACTCGAAATTTTTACTCGTGGTTTCATAAATAGTTTAATGTCTTTATCTTTTTATTTCATTTATCGTTTAATATCATATTACAGCACTGATTTTATACTACATATAGAATTATTAATTTTATTCGAGCAAATTACAAAAAAAAACGTCCACCATTAGGTTAAATTACACCATGCTCGATATGGTTACAAAAACACCTTTAAACCATATTACACTAATAATTTTATAACTTATAGTTTATCTTTTAAATAGAATACATTAAATATATTATGCTCAATCAATTTATGATATGAGCTATTTGCAAAAGTAATTTCTAACTATTTGCCTAATATATAGATATATATATATATATATATATATATTAATTTTGTAGCACGCGAAACATTCACTGACTCGAAAACGATGCAAAAAAAATTAAAAACACCATTTTGGCTTTGTAAATTAAATTTAATAAATTTTCAATTTTATTTAATGATCTGCCTCGATCAAGATTATAACACTGACTAACTAATCAATTTTTTTATTTTTATTTTCTTCGACGATAACAACCTTCTATCCACCCGTTATTTTTTTTGAAGGTTTTTCAATTAAAAACAAAATATTCTAATTGGTAATATTGGTATTACCAAAATGTACGTAAATTAATTTTTCAACCGAACGTAACAGTCGAGCGTAAAAATAGCCGGACAACCGAATTGTTAATGCTGTGGTGAACACCGCGGCGTTACACTCGTGGGGACGATCCACACCCGAGAAAGGTCTCATTAAAAGCCGGGCACTATATTAGTTTTCGTGCATAATAAAGATATTTAGGTTTAAAGTTACAAATGTTTATTTAAAGTTTTAAGTCCTTGATATGGAAAACGCCAAGTGATTTACCAGACTCATCCGCGAGTTCACAAGCCACATTTCCCACCATCCGAATAACTTTGGCTTTGATGAACTTCGGTGCCAGTTTCGCTGCAAAATTGTCTACGGCTTTGCTTTGCACGAAGTTTCTTACATAAACTTCTTGACCAAAAGTAAGGGGAACAGCTGGTAATCGAGTCCTTAAATTTGCATATCTATGACTTGTTTTTGTCGCATTTTTGAGGTTTGTTTGAATTTTTTCAAAAAGACGGTGTAAATCATCAGGTTTGTTTTCTAATAAAAGATGATTTCCAGCAATGGAGTGTAACTGATGGTAAAGCGGATACATCGACGCATGCATAATAGGGTGTTGTCCAAAGACCACGAAATGAGGTGTAAACCCAGTCGATAGATGAGTGGTATTCCTCAAGGCGAACGTGACAGCATGAAGATGGACATCCCATGATCTCTGATCATGCGTTATGTAGGCACGTAAAGCAGCTAAAAGAGTCCTATTTACTCGTTCACTAGCGTTCGCTTGAGGAGAATATTTAGGTGTAAAAATATGTTTAACAAAGTACTTGGCGCATAGATCTTTTAATTGGTTCGACTCAAACTGCCTACCGTTGTCGGTCACAATCACCTCCGGCACCCCAAAAATTAAAAACACCTGATTTTCTAGGAACCGTATGACATCAGTAGACGTTGCATTACGTAGTGGCAAGGTCAGGACAAATTTAGAAAAGTGATCTAATACGATGAATATACAGGTATTACCTTGACGTGTACGGGGATACGGACCCAGAAAATCCAGATATATTCTCTGCCAGGGTCGGGAGGTCACAGGGAGTGACGATAGAGGAGGCCGGGTACAGTAATTGACCGCCTTATTACGTTTACATTCTTCACAATTGTGAATGAAATTTTTAATATCGTTAGATAAATTTGGCCAGTAAAAGAAACGTCGTATTAATTCGGTAGTTTTGAAAATACCTGGGTGACCACTTATCGTCGACGAGTGTATCTCTAATATTAATTTAGGTCGCAAATCTTTTGGAACTACTAATTTCCATTCCGGGAGGTCAAAATCATAGGTATCTGAACGTTTGGGTCCAGGTTGAATATAAATTTTACCATCGATGACTTTTAAATTGGAAAGGTTGGTAGATGATTGAATATCATTAAGTAGGGTTAAATATTCATCCGATGAGAAATGTGGGGAATTCAAATCAATATCAACGCTTTCCATTTGGTGCACAAAAGCATCCATATGGACCCTCGATAGAGCATCAGGCACCGAGTTTTGGCTACCCTTTCTATATTCGAATTCAAAATTGAATCCTTGTAGCAATAAGCTCCAACGCGCCAATTTTCCGTGTGCATCCTTTAGTGACATGAGCCAGGTCAAACTGGCATGGTCTGTGATGACAGTGAAAGGTAGACCTTCCACATATGGTCTATATTTTTTTATTGCTAAAACTGCAGCTAAGCATTCTAGTTCAGTCACGGAATAATGTCGCTGAGCTCCGTTTAACTTACGTGACATGAACGATATAGGTCGGTCTAACCCTTCACTGTCCTTCTGGAAGAGAACAGCACCAATGCCAGTTGAACTGGCGTCACATTGGATATAAAAGCGTTTAGAGAAGTCTGGGGGAACAAGTACTGGAGAGGTTACGAGCGCAGATTTTAGCTGATCGAAGGCAGTTTGAGTAGCGTCTGACCAAAGAAAACGTTTACCCTTTTTAAGGAGTTCCGTCAAAGGAGACGACAAATCGGAGTAATTTCGAACAAAGCGTCGGTACCACCCCGCCATACCCAGGAATCGGCGCACTTGTCGAACGGTTCTTGGCCTTGGGAACTCTGTAATGCCCCTCACTCGCTCTGGATCAGCGCGCAGTCCCCCCACACCGATCACATGTCCAAGGTACTCGGTCTCTTTTAGAAGAAACTGGCACTTTTCCACATTGATGGTCAACCCGGCCTTCGAGAGACGTTCTGCAACGTCTTCCAAAATAGAGAGATGATCATCAAAGGAGGCAGTAGCAATCAACAGATCATCCAAATACACGAATACCTTGTCCTGTAGATGGTGTGGGATAACTTTGCTCATCAGGCGACACAACGACTGTGGAGCATTACAGAGACCAAAGGGCATTACTTTAAATTGATAAAGCGGCCGCCCTGGGATGGCGAAGGCAGTCTTTTCTTTAGATTCCGGGGATAAAGCAATTTGCCAAAAGGCATCCTTTAAGTCCAATTTCGAAATGTACTCGGTCTTGTCGAGTCGTCCTAACAACCCGTCCACTAGAGGCAAAGGAAAAGCATCCTTCTTGGTCACGCTATTCAACTTACGCGCATCTAGGCATAATCTCCATTTTCCATTTCGCTTAGGTACCAGTGTCATGGGAGAACTCCATGGACTGGAACTCTCCTCAATGACATCAAGAAGCAACATTCGATCAATTTCCTCGTACATCTGCTTTTGACGAGCAGGTGAAATAGAGTGATACTTCTGTTTAATCGGGACAGCGTCCCCGGTGTCAATAACATGAGTAAGTAATGGAGTCCGACCTAAACCACGCTTTTGGAAGTCCGGAAGAAGATCAATAACTGCTTGAAGCCGAGTACGTTGCTCCTCAGATAAAATGTGGTGTTTCCGGGGTGAAGCAGAAATATCTGGATCACTGGAGTCAGAAGCAGGATTAGTGGGGTGATTTGTCAAACGAATATTGGAAAGATTATCAACCTCAGAGATAATGGTAGGACGTAAGTTGAAGGCATCCCAAAAATCATACCCCAAATAGAGATCTTGTTGTAGAGATGGAATGATACAAATTTTCATATTTTTAGTTATAGATTTATAGGTAATAGCCACGTCTACGTATCCTAAAATTCTTTGTTTCGATCCATTTGCAGTTTGTACAGAACCCGAAAGTTTAATTAATTTTAAATTGTTTTTCTTAATGAAATCCTCTGCACCACAACCTAATGCACTAATATTGGCACCACTATCCAATAATCCTTTCATCCGGATACCATTAATAAAGATTACTGCATAAGGCCTATTATCGAACAAAGCTTGAGGCGAATCATACCGTGATTCAGAAATTTGCGCACGAAGTTTGCGTCGAAAACGAAAATATGATATAAATCGGAGTTTCTGATTATTATAGGTACTAGTTGCTCTTTGGCAATGCTTTGGTAGATTAGGAAACGATGTAGTTACAATTGATTGACATACGGTCGTTCCTTCGGTGGATTTGGTTGATCCGAAGATGGTTTGGTGTTGGGTCTCGGAGTTTGCATTTGGGAATGGTGGTACCCAGGCCGATCCATTCCCGATTTCCCGTTTCCCTCGCGGTTACAATTGGTGCAGTGTGGCAACAGTACGTCGGGTATCCCGCAACCAAAACAGAAAATTTTGAGCGGAACATCGCAGTGCCACCACAGATGATCTTTTCTCTGACAGTTCCAACAATTAATTCTTGGCTGGTTGTGAGAAATTGACTTCGGAGAATAACCCGGCTTCGATTGAATGGCTGAAATATGTTGATTTCCTGCCTCGCTGTTGGAAAATAGCAAATCATCAGAATGGGATAAGTCGTGTGAAAAAGAATTTATCCTCGGGTTCTGAGATGGTCGAAATCGTGGTTGTTCTGGGACATAATTCGTGTTTTTCCAAACGTCTTCTACATTTGTACAAATACTAAGAAGATCAGATATAGTATGGATAAACCGACCCGCTAAGTGTATTTTCAGCTCTCTGCGCATATTTTTTTTAAGGATCTCTAAGAGCTCTTTATCGTTTAGCGGACTGCCGAGTGGTTGGGCCAATTCGTGAATGGAATAATAAAATTCAATGAAACTTTCATTGAATTTTTGCTTACGATTGTCGATACTCTGTCTAATTTCAATATCTGATCGACGAATTTTGAATCTATATAACAACGACGCTTTTAGATTTGGCCAAGTGCAATGTGGGTCTTGTTGCAGTATGACCCAATAATGATCTCTTGCGACACCTTTCAAAAATAGATGTAAACCGTTTACTAGATGTTGTTCGGGAACTCCATTTGTGAACGATAGATGTTCAACTTGGAAAATGAATTTTTCGACCGGCATATCCGTGCCATTGAAAGACAACTTCCATTTGTCCATTTTGGTAGTAAGCAGATCAGAATTTTGCTTAGGACTCTGTATGTTCACTGTGCTCATGGCTTGAGGTACTGATTGCCTTAACGGATTGTTTTGCTCAGATGGTTCTTTAAAATAAGATTGATTAGGGATATTATAAGGCACAGTGGGTGCTCTAAGAGGAGGAATATTACCCGGAACATAATTGTAGGATTCAACAGGAGGGTTGATGGGTATAGTTGCATGAAGATGGTTACTATTAGGATAAGGAGGAATTTGAGGACGAATCGGGATTAACGAGTGATTAAAAGTAGGATACGAATAATTACCCGGGAGCGGTGCATACGTTCCCGAAGCAGTGCAGGTTACCGCAGCAATGACATTTGTTGCAAGACCTGGGATTCCCGAGCCTATTGGTGGCATATTTGTATTCATATTTGCCCCAGACGCAGCAAATTCGATTGCTCTTGTTGGGTTATCCGCAACTGTCGAAATCAGGGAAGTAGACGGTATTATATTAGATAATCCTTGGTGATTTTGTGCAGGCACGGTACTCACAATGTCCGAATTATGATTAGATATGACCTGACTCACGGGTTGTAGTCGAGTTGTAACTGGCGGATTGAAATTCATTAATGAATTTAGCACAACTGAAGGATCAATGTTGATGGTTTTGAGTTCATCGGTAGTTATATCTAGTGATTGCGGTTCATTCGAAATTTTATCGCACACCTTTATTAACTTCTCGGTGAGCTGAGCTAATTTTTCGGCATCAACTTTAACTGACGGAATAGCAGAAATCCTTTTTGCTCTGCCTAATAAATGAATTAATCGGGAGTAATTAGCTTCGATATCGCCTAAGTTACTAGGGGAGGTTTTAATGGTATTTAATAGGCCAGATTGCACATTCTGCAACTTAAGAATGCAAATGGAAAGCTCGGCTTGTGGCAAATGTGCAGCTAGTGCATGTAGATGCGTAGGAGCAAGGTCAGGATTTTCTTTTTCTTCTTCTAGACGTTCATCTAAGATCCGAAATTTGTCTGGTAAATCGCCGGTAATGTTACGCAATTCACACTCAATGTGAAATTCGTCGTTGTCCAAATTTTCCGATTTCATGAGCGGATTCATGATGGAAGGATTTTTTTTTTTTTTTTTTTTTTTTTTTTTTTTTTTTTTTTTATTTTTAATTGAGATATTTAAATGAAAACGTAGCCAAATTTATATTTAATCTGGAAATTAATATAAGTACTTTTGTTTTTAGTTCAATAAAATGAGACCAAGGTAAGCACACAATAAACATACAAGCACCGCTATTAATTTACACTGTTTTGGATCATCGAGGATTAAGAATACGAGGTAGAATGATTTAAATTTAATACTTAACCAAATGACTCATAAACATAAAGTTTAGATACATTTGTAACTGTATTATATAAAAAAAACTATAGAAAAGACTATCAGGCTCAGCTAACAAGTTGACATAGATCATGGATGTTTAACTGATAGCATAATTAAGAAATTATAAATTCGTTCAGACAATGGAATCAATATTAACAACACCGTTAATTAGAACTCATTGCGAAATTTAAAAAGAGGAGGGAGGCTGATTAAGTTGAATTTTTAACTAACAATTCTGTCAATAATTTAAAATTAGAAGAGAATGCGAATCCTTCTTAATCAGTCAATTTAACAGATATAATTAAATTATTAAAGGGATTGTGGTCAGAACTAAAAATATAAATATGAAAAAAAACTAGGAATTAATTTTGGGGCTGGAAAGCCCGCTATTTGGGCGCCACTGTAACGAGCAAGCTGATTAAGCCATGCTGTTAGAGAAATTTATGAGGGGAAAATACTGAGACAGAGCCTTTGAGCGGTCACCTCTTGCGCGGCTAAAGCTCAGGAGTCATGGGGTGGGGTTTTCAAAGGATGACTCAGTCTTGCTAAACCGCTAAAAAAAAAAAATATTTAAATAAAAGAAAAAGTAAATTGAGAGCAACTATTGTATTTACGAAGCAAGAAGAAATTTTACCAGAGTGGTTAAAATTTGTAGGCAGGAAAAATAATCAAATAATTTCATAAAAGACGAAGAAAAAAAATTATGGAAACTAACTGGAGTTCTGACTTGCTTGAGGAAAGGAAGTAAAAAAAAAATAAACCAAAATGAATGAAGATCCAATCATCAATAATCCAAAACATCAAAATAATTCACGTCATCCCGAAGAAAATTTTAAATAACCAAACTATGAAAACAAGTGCTCGCGTTTAGTGCTATACTTACCATGGTCTCACTTAGAAAAATTAACGTCTCATTTTTAGGTACTCATAATCGACAAAGAAAAAAAATAACTATAAAAATTGATTTGATGAAGTTCATAATTATTAACAAAAATTCTAATTTATTACAATGAAAGAAAATTGAAAATATTAAATATACGAATTTATATGTGTGTGTAATATATATGTATCTATATATATATATGACAAAGCACATAAGGAAATTAATTTTGCAGCCTACCCTAAACCCTAAACTAACCTATGCTAAAGTAAAGAACAATTCATAAATTATCTTAACTAAAAAAAAATTTAACTAAATTAATTTATTAAGAAAAATAATCGTAAAACTAAAATTTGATGCACGAAAAAAAAAATCGTAATAATAATTGTAGAAAAAAAACAAATTTTACTTGATCATACAATACAAGGAGGCCTTGTTGATTAGTAGATGAAAGTTGATAGCAGGATCCCAAAATTATTGCATGCGAGATGGCATGAGATTTTTCGAAGGTTTTGCAGCACTAGGTAACGGATAATGTAGCCGTACTCAATTTTTAATTAGCTTTCAAATTTTTCGGTATAAATTATTTCAGTGTTATTTATTTGTTATTTGTAATTATTGATTATTGTAAAAACATTATTATTTACTTGAAGATTATTATATGGTATTATAATTATTTTATTATACATTATTTATTATTTATAAAACTATTAATTATTATGTTTAGTTAGAAATGGAACGATACTGTTAAAACGTATACTTAATTTCATAATTTAACCGAAATGCACAATCGTCCATATTATGTTTATTTTTAACGCACTGTAAATTCGATGCACAGGTTTTGGTTTTACTCGAAATTTTTACTCGTGGTTTCATAAATAGTTTAATGTCTTTATCTTTTTATTTCATTTATCGTTTAATATCATATTACAGCACTGATTTTATACTACATATAGAATTATTAATTTTATTCGAGCAAATTACAAAAAAAAACGTCCACCATTAGGTTAAATTACACCATGCTCGATATGGTTACAAAAACACCTTTAAACCATATTACACTAATAATTTTATAACTTATAGTTTATCTTTTAAATAGAATACATTAAATATATTATGCTCAATCAATTTATGATATGAGCTATTTGCAAAAGTAATTTCTAACTATTTGCCTAATATATAGATATATATATATATATATATATTAATTTTGTAGCACGCGAAACATTCACTGACTCGAAAACGATGCAAAAAAAATTAAAAACACCATTTTGGCTTTGTAAATTAAATTTAATAAATTTTCAATTTTATTTAATGATCTGCCTCGATCAAGATTATAACACTGACTAACTAATCAATTTTTTTATTTTTATTTTCTTCGACGATAACAACCTTCTATCCACCCGTTATTTTTTTTGAAGGTTTTTCAATTAAAAACAAAATATTCTAATTGGTAATATTGGTATTACCAAAATGTACGTAAATTAATTTTTCAACCGAACGTAACAGTCGAGCGTAAAAATAGCCGGACAACCGAATTGTTAATGCTGTGGTGAACACCGCGGCGTTACACCTTTTCCCGTTATAATGTGAAGGCCGCGTTAGACCACCTTTTGACCTCGAGTGGCACCTTGTAAGGTTGTGCTATGTAATCTCACCGTTGACCGAAAATGCGGTAGTTTAGCCGTGCTGTGTGGGAGCGTCTTCCGCCTCTGAAAATAAAAACAATCCAACGTTGTGGCCCGCCTGCCGGTATATTACAATGCCCCGATGGGCAACTCGTACGTTGTGACCAACGTAAAATAGTGTGTGCGGTACCATTATATAAGGTTCGCTTTACCTGTAAAAGAATTCCGTATTTTGCTACACCACAAATGAGAAAATCACTCAGACAAATCGTCTGATATGACACACTAATTCAAAACGAACTTATAGTTTTCCGATTTATTTATATTTATTAAATAAACAAAATCTTTAAAAATTTACCACATTATGATTTTTAGGGTTAATTAACAACTTAATCTTAATAATTTTCAATATTTTTATTTTCACAATTAACAAAAATGGTTGAATTGTTCGAGTTTTTAACCAACCACTTCATTCCAAATTAATCTTTATTTTCCCAAATTACAAAAACAGATTTTTTTTTCGACAAACCAAACTTAACTATCAAAATCTAAACTCTAGCCTCTATAATTTTTGAAATTCCAAACAAGACTAAAAAAAATCAAAACTCTAAACCAAAATTCTTACGCCGCACAAACGACGCACAAAACATTCCAGAAGAATTGTCTCTCTTCTCTGTTTCTCGTTTACATCGATTCGCATTGATGTAAACGAGATGCATATAAGAAAAACATTCTCACGGAATGTTTTGCTTTACACACACTCGATGCGCATTGGTCTCGCTCTCCCCCATTTTCGTTCAGTTACCAACAAAACGAAAAAAAACACACATGATATTTTGTAACAAATATTCGAATCGATTAAAAACGTATAGGATTTCGGCCATGTCAATTAATGAAGTTGGCTGTAAAAGTTGTCCAAAAATCATAGGATGTAAGGTATCAACAACTACTGCATTTATTAATTATTTGAAGACACATAACATGTATAAATACACTTGCGGAAAGGTTATAAAATGCCCAAAAATCGTTCGACGGTGTCAAAACTTATCAACAGCTTCTTCGAAGCCAAACGTTATACTTCGCGCTGTTTTCACACAATTTGAAACAAATAAATCTATAATTGGCAATCACAGGGAAGGGAATACTGAGAAAATCCAACTTTTAGTAGAAAGTAAGTTGGCAGCGGAATTAATATAAAAAGTAACATTATGGCATCAACCCATGACGAGGCCTTCCGTCATGAAAAAATATAGAGATAACTTAGATGCAATTAATCAGCTTTTCCCTAATCAAGCATTACATTTGGGTGTAATTTGTTGTTTTTATAAACAACATAACGACAGAAACCAATGTGAAACGGCTGAAGCCAATGATAATAATATTAGTTTCGTCGATGAAAATATTGAAGAAGATGAACCTGATGAAGAAGCTACGGAATGTGATGGATTTTCTAATGTTAATTTATTTTTTGAGACAGTAAAAATGAGCTGTTTCTGCTTATGGGTGCAGACAGTAATTTTGATGAAATTATTAAAAAAGTAAGAACTATGATCAGGATATTTAAAATACTATATCTCCTACAAAACACTCTATTTTGCAACGAAACGTTACACAACAATGAACAAATAGCCTTAAATTGGACACAAAAACGCGCTGAAATTCGTCCAGCAAAAACGTTGCCCTGTGAATTAAAGGAACGAATTAATGAACGAAGGGATGCAATATATTACACCCTTTATTTACCTTGAACCAGGAAATATTCCACCATCAAATTAATATTTTAAATATTCCACAAAATCTGCAGCGATTTCTTTAGAGCAAAAAAATTACGAAAACACCAACATTTTGAGCGTATCAGAGGATTCCGATACAGATATTTTGGTAGAATAAAGTAAAACACCACCAACGGCAATGAATGAACTGCAGAAAGAATTCCAATACCATTACCGACCGGGATAACGCAACAATAAAATTCAACCGCAAATAAAGAGATCGATAGATACAGCGAGCTTAACATACAGTTTCGTAAACTAGATCTTTTAAAAAACGATCAAATATGTTGGATATGTTAGTCAACGCGCTCATAACGATTAGGCCAACGTCAACCGCCACTGGACGAGTTTTTTCCAAAGCAGGTGCCATAAAAACAAAAAAAAAAATCCGTCTGAATTTTGAAACTTTAAATTCATTATTTTTTTTAAATACATGTTTTAAAAAATGAAATAATTTGGCAAAAAATTAAAATATTTGTACATATATTAATTATTACTAAATTAATGTTTATTTTTTGTTAAGTTTTGAAATAAAATGAATTTTTTATTTTTTGTTACCGCAATAAATTTTTTTTTCTTTGGACGAATAATTCGAATAATCGAATACTTTCAATTTTACTACTCGATATTCGAATACCACACTTGACCGAATAATTGGAATGTCTATCTCACACTACCGTAAAATAAAAATAAAACAATATAATGGTTTTACGTTTTGTACTTTTATGTTATTTATTACAAATATTTCAATGTTTATTAATATTTTAAATGTACAACCGGATTTTTTAACATTGTGACGAATCATGATTGTTTTTTAGAACAATAAATAATTAATTAATTAAAAATTTCTCAAATGTAAGTAGAATTTTTCTGCCAATTGTTAAAGCGTCAGCAAAAAAGCGTCATCAAAAAAATTAAAACTAAAAATTAAATTCTTTAATTTTCTTTTCTTTTATTTTTATTTACTTTTTACGAGTATAAACAATTATATGTATATTGTCAACATTAATCATTTTTATGTACATTTTCTTAAAATTTTATCACTAGATTCTGATGATGCCAATGATGGCGAAATATTAAGTTTAAAAAATAAAAGTATAATTAAAACAGAAGCTTAGCAAAGTGTTATATATTTTTTAAAAACATTACAAAAATTAAAATATATTTATTTGCTTAAAAACAATAAAATATTTACTTACCGCTCATATTTGCATTGTTTTGTTTGAATGATGTTTTAATGGTTACATTTCACACTTTTTTGAATTTTCTAATTTTACTGCTATAAAAATACTCGTAGAAACATTATTTTATGGCAGCATTCCCAGTTTTACGCCAACATTTGCTCAAATTAAAAAGAAAAAAAATCCAAATTTATTTTACTGGAATTTGTTTTCGTGCTTCTCTCGCAAACGAAAATCGTAATATACTTAACCCTTCATTTTTTACTTTAAAAAAATTGGAACATGTAAATCGTCCAAAAAGCATTTGAAACTGAACGTACTATAACGAATCCTCGTTACTAGATTGTGTGTTATAAAATATTGGTCAGGTTGTAATGTGAAAAAAAAATTAACGGAGTTCTTCTTTCCTATATTTGGCAAAACTTTGTTTTAACGGGCTTGTTGATTTTTGTATGTTTTAGCGTACATAACTACCTATAATTATTTAGTGAACTAGAAAAAATAATGCAATTAACTCAATTCTCTTCCGCATGAGTTTGATTCTATGTACAAATTGTAAATTTAATAGAATTGTACTGTTATTTTAAAATAAGCTAAATAAATAAAAATAATAGCAGTTTCTAATAATAAAGAAATGATAAAAATTCTTAATAACTATGTAAAATAAATAACTAAAAGTAAATTGATCGCGTTATAAATATACCACAAGTGTTTGTGTCCATGGTAAAACCAAAAATTTAACCTAAAAGATTTTCAATTAAGTCAGTTCCCATAAAATAAGTCATGAATTGAACCGCAGTCTTAGACTGCGGTCCAATTCGTGACTTATTTTGTGGAGACTGACTTATTTGAAAGTCTACAATAAGCCTCCTGTCGGCTGGACTTATTGTAGACTTGTTTGACTTTTACGGGAGACTTGCGCCCAAACTGGTAACTCGTCTATTCAACAGGAGACTTATTGTAGACTTTCAAATGAGTCATTCTCCACAAAATAACTCACGGATTGGACCGCAGTCTTAGACTTCTTTCGTTTAATTGAGCAGAGGTTTGGGGAAACGATATATGTTTTTCCAACAGATTTTCGTTTATTGCATTTGTCACCTCTTTAATGCATCGACTAACAGATGTTTGGTATAAACTGTGAGCAAAACACCATCTCCAACAATCCGCTGACACGACCCTAAAACGACAATTTTATAAAAATTTAAAAATCTGAATAATTAAAAAATTTAATTCTCATCAATGGCATAAAACCGAATCGCAACAAATATTCTAAGAATAATTGGCAACCCGTGTATCTTCTGACGTCGGCTTATGTGCGGGAATGATTCAGCAATGAAGTTGTGCGCCAAAAGCTTCGAAAATCGGAATTGTCCCTGGGATCTAGCATCAGCAATATTATATGGGCTGCTGCAATCCCTCAACTATCGACGGCGTCTCAATAACCCTGGCTTTTCTTGTTTTCTTTTTGCTGCTATAAAGCGAATGTTTAGTGAAATATCCATTTTATTTTTGATCAACTAAATAATAAACTTTTTATGGGTGTACACACTTATAATTTAATTATTTTTATAAAATACGAACCAAAGAAAATGGCAGATAAATTCCAAAATGACTGACCAATTGTCCGGTTCACACGTTCTGTATAACATCTCTTTGATTTTTGATTTAACTGAAAATGCTTCAAATTATCACAAAAGGCCCAATAATTTTTAGGAATGTGAATTTTCATTGATTGCAAATCTTCAAATTTTCCCTTGGATATATTTCTTCGTTCTAAATATAACCGAAAAAAACGTTTTTTTTTAAGTTTGTTATTTTGGCCTTACAGGAAGTTATACTGATTCTACGTTAAAATTGTCGCAAATGGGTAACAATATTATCGCTACCCGGATGAATGGACATCTTGTTTGTCGAAAAATCTTGAAAGAACTCAAAATATGGTGAAATAACACGGTAATGAAACGGTTTTTGTTTTGCTGATGCTCGATTTTTGCGTGCACGCATTCCATGTGGGTATGACCCTTTACAAAATTTTTTTGTGAAATCTTGAAATTAAATTCCATTTCCAGTGTTAAAGTATTCCTCGAAGTGAATGCGTTCCTATTTTGGTATGCACGTACATCCATCCAAATAAATAATAACAGGTAACTTTTTGTTATTATTGAGATAACAGGTTTTTAAGAAATCTACATAATCGAAATAACCACTGATGCTTGCAGATCGGCCTGTGTTTCGTCGAATTAGTAGCCCTTGTGACTTTATCATAAATAGTATGGTTATGACAAGTAAGTTTTATCTTAAAATACTTTTATATTTTAAAACTCACCACAGGGCAAATTTTAACGGCTTGTAGAAATACGTTATTGTCGATCAATTTTTCCTTATTTGCTCTGTTTTTGCTATCAATGTGTTTTTGCCATCCTTCTTTGCCAAGGTTGTTTTCGGTAATAATGACTTGGTAATTTGTTTAGAGTCCAAAAACTCGCACATAAACGCATGATTGTTATTGGTTTTAACTCAAACTTTGTGGGTGATCCGTTGTACAATGCCGTGCTGTTATTTTCGAAAAAAACGTTTCTAAACGGATTGTAAATATATCGTAAAGAGCAACTGCGTCTAGAATTGTTTGGCTCGGTTGTTGTCAATCGCCTAGTTTCCGTTGCTTGCACTAAATTACATAAATAAATTTTCTTTTCTTGCCAATTTAGCTTCCAAAAATTTGTCTGATTAGTACATCTCGATCCCAGTTTTCGATTTTCCTTAGCCACTTCCCGATTTTGGCTATAAGAACTATTTACTTTTAATAATTTTCTAAAGCCAATATATTTTTTACCTTTTATTCGATTTTGTTTTTGCTGAGCTATTGGACCCTTTCTTTAAACCATCATCTCGATGATGGTTTTTCTCGATTGTTTTCCTTTTGGCTTACAACCCCATTTGGTGTTTCATTTTATCCGATTCTTCTAAGCCAGTGTCTGAGTCGGTTTCAGATGGCATATAGGAAGATTTTGAATCGTTTTCTTTTTCGAAATTCTCGTCTTTACTCGACTCATTTAATTTATGAAAATTTTGTTTTTCACCTGTTTGAAGGGTTTCATCAAATTCTATTATATCTGCATCGTCTAAAATGAAATTAAATGGCACATGTTCCGGTGATTTTACTGAATGAGTTACACTAGTTGTATCCAATTGCAAACGATGCAGTTACAAATCTCTCTCTCTATATATATATATATATATATATATATATATATATATATATATATATATATATATATATATATATATACATATATATATATATATATATAAAAATGCCGTGTGTGTTTGTAACATTAAAACTGAAGAACCGCTGTACCGATTTTGATACAAATTAGTGTATATAGCTGAGAATGGCCAACCGGAAGTTGCAGCTTCCATAGGAGTATTCGCAATCCTTTAATTCAAAAACTACAAAAACAATAGTTTTACTGCAACGATTTCAATAAAAATTTATATATATGTTCTATGGATGGAGAGGAGTGGTTCTGTAATTTTTGGCCGAAAACGGTTCATTGGGAGTGGCAGCTTCCACAGGAGCTTTTTCGATTTTTCCTATTATATTGAAAAGATGTCATTTCAAGAGAAACTACTAAGAACCAAAAGATTCTAAATTAATTTTGCAAAGATACCGTTCTATATAGGTTTTTCAAAATTTAATCAGAAATTACGACTTTTGACAAGAAACTGTTTTTCAACTAGAAACCGGACTGTAGTTTTGGTTTTCTCCAATGATGTCCTTTTCGTTATTTTCGTGAGTGCTAATTAAGAATATAGCATGCGTTTTAAAACCTGAGATGGCGAAATTTTGTTTTATGCAAGGTTGAGATGGGGGCGGTGTCATTTTTGGTAAATAATAATATCTGCATCTGTAATGCCGATATGTGTATCATTTTCGGGGTTTTCGCGATACTGATTACGTTCCCAACTCTTGTTTTTCTGAATTCGAGATGGTGTCCTTTTTGGTGCTCTACTATACTATCAACGCCAATGTGGATGTCAACTTCGGAGGTACTGATTACATTACTCACTTTTGTTTTTCGCAACGTGTGATGGAAAGAGGCCGTCTCATTTTGACACCTACCTACTATTTACGCCTATAATGATGACATGGGCCTCATTTTGTGTGATGATTACGTTACTAACTTTCATTTTTCGTAAGTCGAGATAGAGGTTTTTGTTACTAATTTCCGGAGTACTGATTATTTTATTGGGTTTTTTTTCGCAGATGGATGGTGTCGTTTTTTGGTACGATGATGACAGGTAGAAAGCCGATATGTGTTTCATTTTCGGAGTTAGATTACAAATCTCACAGTCACGTGCAAATGACTCTGCTGCACAATTTAAATGAAGAAGTGAATCAAATCGATTTGAATATAGACAAATAAGAACAAGCACATCAAATCCAAAGATTAATATTTAATAAAATGGCTTTTCATTGTGATCACACAACTGATTATAGCTGAAATAAAATTGTTGCTATAAGCTGTATGAATAACATTTGTGTACATTGTAAAGCTCTAATATTCAAAAATGAAACTCATATGGCTTATATTGTGCAAATGGTAAAGGAAGTTTGCCACTTTTAAATGATCCACCGAAACCATTGCTAACATTAATTTCGGGAACAACACCACAATCAAAGCATTTTTTATTAAACATTCACAAACATAATAACTCTTTCCAAATAACTTCTGTTAGACTTATAAATATTATAAATGATAATTTAAGACCAACATTCAAGGTCCAGGGACAAATGTACCACTCAGGAGGTTCTTTATTACCACTTCCAGATGATAATAATAGATTTCTACAAATCTATTTTATTGGAAATTCTGAAGATGAATTAAATATACGATGTGAAATTAACTCAGGAACAAGAAGAGAAATAATAGAATCATTACACAATTTATTTTACCATCATAATGAATTAATTAAATTATTTAAAACATCAACTGAAAAAATGCCATCTGATAATCATAAAGTAGTGCCCAAAACTCCTGCTGGAGAGCACACTATTTGACCAATTTGAATAACGTGACATTAAATTACATCGCAGAAATTATAGAATTCAACGTGTTTACAATAGATAGATATCATAGATATTATGAAATTTATTAAATGAATATTTACAAGAACATTTGCAAAAAATGAATCAACAACAAAATCATGTTTATAATACAATTCTGTCACCTGTTAATGATCAAAAGTTGGATTATATTTTTAGACGCTCAAGGGATAATTGGAAAAACATTTCATGTCATTACTTTTGGCCAATAAAAGATCTCAAAACAACATAGCATTAGCTATTGCTCCTTCAGGTATAGCAGCAACGCTATTAGATGGCGGTAGAAAGTTGATTCAGCACCAAAACCTCATTAAATATACAAATACTTAAAACACTAACATATAGCATATCAAAAACATTGCGACAATGCAAAATAATAATGTGGGACGAATGCACAATGGCGCATAAAAAATCATTAGAAGCATTAGATAAAACATTACAAGATTATGGCAATAACCAACCATAAGGTAATTTTAGAAAGATACTACCTGTTATAACACGATCAACCCCAGCTGATGAATTTGCGTGTTTAAAATCATCTTATAGTTTATGGAGAAACGTTCAAAAATAAAATTTAACAACCAATATGCGTGTTCAATTGCAAATATTACAAACAACCCCATTAATAGGCTGTCTAAATTGTTTAACATGATCAATGACCTATTTCACTTTAATTTATCAAAGGATAAAATCAAAAAAAAAAAAAATCCTGAACAATTATTTTTCAAATGTTTATATGTTAAATTAAAATTTGTTTCCATTTTTGTTTAAACGTTCACGACCGAGCTGCTACCCTAGCCTGACGTGCCCAATTGAAGCCTAATGGTAGAATAAATGGTTTATTCATGTATTTTGTGAGGTTTGTGACGTTACTAATACATAGTATGACGCATAAGCGAGTCGCCGGTTTTTTAGAACCAAATTTTCTTGAATAAACCGCACAATGCACATATGCGCCGTGTGGTCGTGAACGTGTTAATTTTTTTGTTTAAGTTTTTTTTACTTTTTTTTTATTTTAATTTAGTCTTTGTTTTAAACTGAATGCTCGGTTTTAATTTGAAATCATACATGTACTCCCAGAAAAGATTTCTTTAGAAATACGTAAATAAACAAAACAATGAATCAGCTGTAACGTTTTCAAAATAATTATTAAAAATTGAGAATGGTAAAATATATATTGCAACTGGTTTAATTACATTTCCACAAAATTTTTGTATTTTAAAAGAATCGAAAAAAGAATTAATTGAAAGCGTATACCCAAATATTGTACAACAATCGAAAAATCATTATTGGTTAAGTGAATGAGCAATATGTTGGCAGCAAAAAACCGAACGTTAATGAAATAAAATACTACCATTCAAAATAAAATTTTTGTTGCATACAAATCAATTGATTTTAGATCAAGACGCAGTGGTAAATTATCCTACATAATTTGTAAATTCACTAGATTTGCCTGGAGTACTATCACATATTGTTCAATTAAAAATTGGTGTACCAATAATTTTAATACGAAATATTAACCAACCAAAACTTTGTAATGGTTCATGACTTGCTGTTAAAAAATTATAATGACCAATTTAATTGGAGTAACCATATAAATACAAAAGTGAAGAAGTTTAGATCCCACGTATCCCAATAATTCTAATTTTAAAAGAATACAATTTCCAATACGTCTAGCTTTTGCTACGACCATTAACAAATCGCAAGGTCAGTCACTTCAAGTTTTTGGTTTAAATTTGAAATATCCATGCTTCTCACATACGGTAAATTATATGTCCGATGCTTACGTGTATGCATGTAACTATCAACATCATGTTCGCACCTGAAGGAACAACAAAAAATGTTGTATACCAAAAGAGCATTGGAAAACACAAATATATCAATGTTTATAATTAAAATATTTTTAATTTCATTTTAATTTAATCCAAAAAATAAAACTTATCTAAAATCACACGACCAGGAAAGCGGGCAGAGTACAGCTAGTATTCAAGAATTTCTCCATTATCCTGGACAATTTATATTGGCTCAACAGGCGGCAAAATATAAATTATTAAAGGTTTCGGTGGTATTATTTTTGAGAGTGGTGGTGATGGTGATCGATCTGCTGTTCATTTTTCTAAAACCAGCTTTACAAGTAGTCTTCCTCTTTCTCCCATTGTTTGATTTTTTTTATATCCAGCAAAAAAAATATTCCGTACTTTCCAATCGTAGAATCATTAGCATGTAAGAAGATTTTATAATGTGTTTTATAATGTCACGACAATAATTATTAACTTAATAGAATTAAATAATATTCATTTTCAATAACTTGTATATTTTGCAACCAAATATTTTAATATATTAACATATTTTATTGTAAAACTCACACCATTCGATCGATGTAGATCCACAACAATGAATTTGCAAAGTTCAATATTATTTGACATTTACTCGTTTTGCGGTATAAATAGTAATTAAAATCCCTAGCTCATTTTGCAGATACTTACTTTTGCATTGTTGTCAGCAACATTACTTATTATAATTAAGTATTTTACAATCCACTTTAGGTGGACATAGGTAAATATAAATACTAGTGTTAGTTCACAAAATCAGTAAAAGCTACGGAATTATTTACTATTGGATCGTGATCGGCTACTTGTTACAAATGCACTGCTTTAAAATCAGTCGAACCCTATGATTAAGGCAAACAACAGCCTTTTAATGAGAAAATAGAATTACATATGTATAGTATATGCTGTCCACATAGCGCGAGAAAAATAAGTAAAAACATCGCTTTAATTTCATGCAGGAGCAAAAAATTGTGTGTTTACCTTAAATATTTTTGTATGCAAAAGGATTATGCTATTGTTATTTAAAATAAAAAAAAGGATTTTCATGAACATTTCTCGTATCCACAATAGGGAACGAGACAATATTTTTTTGCATCTAAAGATTTTTTTTTACTTCAAATAAAAGTAAAATATAAAAATGGAAAGAAACAACAAGGTGAAAAGTTTTTGCATTAATTTTATCCCATAAATACATACTCGTACCAAGCTTTACATTTGTTTTGTTGATATTCGTGTTGTTGTTTGTATTATTCTTACTGATGTTGGGTATTTTACATTTTGCTGATGCTTCCATTTAAAAAGGAAGAATACACACACACAGGCTTATAGTGGCACAGAGAGACGGAGGAAAACTTATTTTTGGTATTTTAGTTTTGCATTAATTTGACAATGTAAATTGTTGTGAAAAAAATGAAAATTTTACACAGAAATGAAAAATTTATTTATGAATATACAAGATTTTTATTTATTTATTTATATTTTAATTTTTTTGTTATTATTATTATTTTGTTTTTGCCAACTTTATGTGATAAATCTACAGTGCTTATTTAAATTACATGGAGTATATGCATGGAGGGGTTATAGAAAAACGGAGATACGAAAAAAAATTCGAAAACTTTTAAATTATTTTGTTTAAAATACAAAAATATAGTTTTGTTGCAGAAAATACAAAAATATTATTTTTTTTTTTTTTTGATTGAAATGGGATTTAGGAACTTTGGATAAAATGCTTTACTACTATCCGTATATTTAAATGTATTTTTTTTATCTGCTGCAAAAATGACGAACAACTTTTTAGTAATTTTCAGAATTTTTTTCTGAATCATTCAACTTTCTTATTTTTATTTTTTTATGCTCTACTACCAACGATGCTCATGGGAATTTTGTAATTAAAATTATCTCCTAATGAATATGGAAATTAGTTCTTAATGTGTAAAAACCACTGTCAAGTGCACAAAGTCAGAATATTAGTATGGATATTATAAAATGAATTAAAGGTATAGAGATAAACTATAAATATATAGATAAATTTAAAATAATATTGACATACACCAAAATTTAATTAAATGTTCTTAATACAATATTCCATTCTGCATAATATTTATAAAAAAATTTACACCAATATACACCATCCTCCTGAAGCAAATTGACCAACAGAAAAAGGACACATAGGATGTTTTAAAAATATCCTCAATCAATTGGACAAGGCAAAATGAAAATTATGAGCACGAAAGAAGCAAAAAAGGTCATTGAACAAAGTGGGAAAGTTTACGAGCAACTTATATTTAAAAATAAAAAAATATAAAAGTACATAATATTATTGATTTTCGCACACGTACATATACAATATTTTATACATCCCTAATGTACATAGATATCCTGTTGAATGAGGACATATGTACATTGCATATTCTTGAAAAATATTAGCTATATAGACTCTATACCTTACCTACCTACGTACGAGTAATAAATAAATAAATTAGAAAAAATGAATTGGAAAATGTTTTACCATTTGTTGTGCGAAGTTAGTTTGTTC
Organism: Nephrotoma flavescens; assembly: GCA_932526605.1. Lineage (NCBI taxonomy): Eukaryota > Metazoa > Arthropoda > Insecta > Diptera > Tipulidae > Nephrotoma > Nephrotoma flavescens. The sequence continues at coordinate 130,651,876 of OW052222.1, read as the reverse complement.
TTGTTGATAATATGTGTACACCAAAACACTGCTATGATAACATCTAAGTACGAGAAAAATAGTTGTATATCTTGTATCATCTGTATGTTTTATATCTGGTCGTACATACATTTTTATTGCCCATCCAAAACCCAAAAAGATGGTGGTGGATATTCGTTTGAATATAGGAGAGAAAATTATTTCATGATTATCAATTTTATGTTGTTTAGTTTTTTGTAATCTAAAATTCAGATAGGTAATAAAATAAAAATAAAATTAAATACATATTAAATGAAATCTATTTTATTTAAATTAGTAAACTAATAATTTAATCTATTTGGTTTCCTGGGACACCCTAATGGCCGTAGACAAGATAAAGGTTATTTGTAAATCCATTAAATTAATTAGGTTAGGATGAAACATTTTTATGAAGGGCTGTTTAACTTTATGTGATGCTACATTAGCAACTGGTTTAATTAGTATTTTATATTGGCATATTATAAAAGATTAAATTTTAATAAACAGTTTAATTATGTATTAAATAAATTAGAGCTTTATACATCACAAGCTTTTTGCTTTAAAACTTCTGCTTTAAAAACATTATTTATATTACAGTTTTCAGCCTATGCATTTAATTTGTTAAGCTTATATTTTCGAAGTCGGGAGCAATTTATAAAGCGCGGTGTTGACTGCTCCAGCATGGGTAGAATAATTTTAGGTATACCACAATGATCTAATCTGGGTCCGTTTCTTTTTTCTATATGTATAAATGCTCTAGCGCTTATTTTAAATAAAAGTAAAGCATTATTTTTATTTAAAAAAATTAATAAATTTGATCATATTTCTGGTTTTAAAACTTTTATTTTGGGATGTACTTTGTTCGAGTATTACCATTATAGAACAACTATATTTATTTTTAAAATTTTTACATGTGGTTTGCCTTTACATTTTTATGAAAAATTAAATTTTTTTCAGGTCTCTACGCACCAGAACCACCAACAGCTTAAAAATATTAATTCTCTTAACATTTTTAAAAAACGTGTATTTAACTGATTATGGAGACAACTTGCAATAACAATTATTGACTTTATCAATAATTTTTTAAATGCATGGATGAGGATTGTCTATAATTTTTTGTGCTGTTTGTAATTTGGTTGTTTTGTTAATACAAAAAAAACCGAGCCCCATTTGAAACAAATATTTGCAATTCTTTTCTCGGGGTCATTTCAAAAAAGTTTGTTCGAAACAATATCAATTTTCACAATCGCCAAATATAAATAATCGATCTTTAACAAAGTGATTGTTGCAACAAGTTTCAATTAAAAAACCTATTTATTCAAAATCAAATGGCAAGTAAATAATAATTATAAATTGAGCATGTTGAAATTAATTAAGATGGATTTTTTTATTTTTTTTTTTATTTTTTTTTTTATTTTTTATTGAATACTATGCGATCTGGTTTTAGGCTCAAGGCTCAACCTGCTCTTCCGCGGTTATGATTTTTACGTCCTTACTTTACGCCTTCTGGCCAACTCGAGGACGTACGGCAATAGGACCGATTTATGACCATCTGCACATTGCAAGCTCCATGCCAGCCTATACTGGCATGGAAGATGGGTCGGCCCATGGGTTTTTCACACCGCCAGGGGTCTGGAAATGTGTTACATTTCACCACAGATCGTAATCTGTTGATGAAATTTCACTTTTCATCTTGCCCTTATCGGGATTCGAACCCGGTACCTCCCGATCCAGACGCCAAAGCTTTAACCATGTGCCATTTGGTCGGATTTTTAAAGGAATACATTTAAATAATGTTTTAATATTTTAAATTAAAAATGTATTTTGTTAGTTATTTTTTTTATTTTTATTTGATCTAATGCCAGCTAATACGCTATATTTGGTAACCCCGAGGAGGTTTTTACTGAAACAGGTGTTTTTTTAATAATTATAACATGAAATAAATTTTTAATAAATTAACATTAATAAACAATGTGCATGGAGTTTTTTATTTATAATAAATTTCAAATATAATCGACAAGTTTTGGGAAAGAGTGGGGTTGAGCCACCACCAGTGGTAAGCGGACTATTTGCCCGAATTATAAACAACCCCATCGTTCAATTTTTCCGTTCTGGCAATAACGCTAGTTTTTATAAATATATTATTATATTTTAATATTTTGAGTTTTAATATTTTTATATTTTTATATATTATATATTTTTATATATTTTATATATTTTTATATGATATTTTGATATTTTTATATTTTTAAATTTTTATATATTTTTTATATATTTTTAAATTTTTACATTTTCAAATTTTTATATTTTCATATTTTTACATTTTTATATATTTTTATATATTTTTTATATTTTTGTATATTTTTATATATTTTTATATATTTTTATATTTTTTCATATTTATATTTTTATATTTTATATTTTTGTAATTTTATATTTTTATATTTTTATATTTTTATATTTTTATATTTTTATATTTTTATATTTTTATATTTTTATATTTTTATATTTTTATATTTTTATATTTTTATATTTTTAAATTTTTATATTTTTATATTTTTATATTTTTATATATTTTTATATATTTTTATATAATTTTATATAATTTTATATATTTTTATATATTTTTATATATTTTTATATATTTTTATATATTTTTATATATTTTTATATATTTTTATATATTTTTATATATTTTTATATATTTTTATATATTTTTATATATTTTTATATATTTTTATATATTTTTATATATTTTTATATATTTTTATATATTTTTATATATTTTTATATATTTTTATATATTTTTATATATTTTTATATATTTTTATATATTTTTATATATTTTTATATATTTTTATATATTTTTATATATTTTTATATATTTTTATATATTTTTATATATTTTTATATATTTTTATATATTTTTATATATTTTTATATATTTTTATATATTTTTATATATTTTTATATAATTTTATATATTTTAATATATTTTTATATATTTTTTTATAGATTTTTATAGATTTTTATATATTTTTATATATTTTTATATATTTTTTTATATTTTTATATATTTTTATATATTTTTATATATTTTTATATATTTTTATATATTTTTATATATTTTTATATATTTTTAAATATTTTTATATATTTTTATATATTTTTATATATATTTATTTATTTTTTTATATTTTTATATATTTTTATATATTTTCATATATTTTTATATATTTTTATATATATTTTTGATATATTTTTATATATATTTATATATTTTCATATATTTTTATATATTTTTATATATTTTTATAAATTTTTATATTTATATTTTTATGATTTTACATTTTCATATTTTTACAGTTTTTTATATTTTTATAATTTTAATTTTTTATATTTTTATATATTTTTTATATTTTTATATTTTTATATATTTTTATGTTTTATATTTCTATATATTTTTATAAAATTTATATATTTTTTATATTTTTATATTTTGTTTTGATATTTAAAAATATTTTTAAATTTTTATATTTTTATATATTTTTATATTTTTCTGTTTACATTTTTATATTTTCATATTTTTATATTTTTATATTTTCTTATTTTTATATCTTTGTATTTGTACATTTTTATATTTTTATATTTTTGTATTTTTATATTTTTACATTTTGATATTTTTGTATTTTTTTATATTTTTATATATTTATTTATATTTTTATATATTTTTATATATTTTTATATATTTTTATATATTTTTACATATTTTTATATATTTTCATATATTTTTATATATTTTTATATATTTTTATATATTTTTATATATTTTTATATATTTTTATATGTTTTTATATATTTTTATATATTTTTATATATTTTTATATATTTTTATATATTTTTATATATTTTCATATATTTTTATATATATTTTTATATATTTTTATATATTTTTATATATTTTCATATATTTTGATATATTTTTATATATTTTTATATATTTTTATATATTTTTATATATTTTTATATATTTATATATTTTTATATTTATATTATTATATTTTTACGTTTTTATATTTTTACATTTTTTTTATTTTTTATTTTTTTAATTTTTTATATTTTTATATATTTTTATATATTTTTGTATATTTTTATATATTTTTATGTTTTATATTACTATATATTTTTTTAAAATTTCTATATATTTTTTTATATTTTTATATATTTTTATATTTTGTTGTTTTGATATTTTCGTATTTTTGTATTTTATATTTTTACATTTTTATATTTTTATATTTTTATATTTTTATATTTTTATATTTTTATATTTTTATATTTTTATATTTTTATATTTTTATATTTTTATATTTTTATATTTTTATATTTTTATATTTTTATATTTTTATATTTTTATATTTTTATATTTTTATATTTTTATATTTTATATTTTTATATTTTTATATTTTTATATTTTTATATTTTTATATTTTTATATTTTTATATTTTTATATTTTTATATTTTTATATTTTTATATTTTTATATTTTTATATTTTTATATTTTTATATTTTTATATTTTTATATTTTTATATTTTTATATTTTTATATTTTTATATTTTTATATTTTTATATTTTTATATTTTTATATTTTTATATTTTTATATTTTTATATTTTTATATTTTTATATTTTTATATTTTTATATTTTTATATTTTTATATTTTTATATTTTTATATTTTTATATTTTTTATATTTTTATATTTTTTATATTTTTATATTTTTATATTTTTATATTTTTATATATTTTTATATTTTTATATTTTTATATTTTTATATTTTTATATTTTTATATTTTTATATTTTTATATTTTTATATTTTTATATTTTTATATTTTTATATTTTTATATTTTTATATTTTTATATTTTTATATTTTTATATTTTTATATTTTTATATTTTTTATATTTTTATATTTTTATATTTTTATATTTTTATATTTTTATATTTTTATATTTTTATATTTTTATATTTTTATATTTTTATATTTTTATATTTTTATATTTTTATATTTTTATATTTTTATATTTTTATATTTTTATATTTTTATATTTTTATATTTTTATATTTTTATATTTTTATATTTTTATATTTTTATATTTTTATATTTTTATATTTTTATATTTTTTATATTTTTATATTTTTATATTTTTATATTTTTATATTTTTATATTTTTATATTTTTATATTTTTATATTTTTATATTTTTATATTTTTATATTTTTATATTTTTATATTTTTATATTTTTATATTTTTATATTTTTATATTTTTATATTTTTATATTTTTATATTTTTATATTTTTATATTTTTATATTTTTTATATTTTTATATTTTTATATTTTTATATTTTTATATTTTTATATTTTTATATTTTTATATTTTTATATTTTTATATTTTTATATTTTTATATTTTTATATTTTTATATTTTTTTATATTTTTATATTTTTATATTTTTATATTTTTATATTTTTATTTTTATATTTTTATATTTTTATATTTTTATATTTTTATATTTTTATATTTTTATAATTTTTATATTTTTATATTTTTATATTTTTATATTTTTATATTTTTATATTTTTATATTTTTATATTTTTATATTTTTATATTTTTATATTTTTATATTTTTATATTTTTATATTTTTATATTTTTATATTTTTATATTTTTATATTTTTATATTTTTATATTTTTATATTTTTATATTTTTATATTTTTTATATTTTTATATTTTTATATTTTTATATTTTATATTTTTATATTTTTATAATTTTTATATTTTTATATTTTTATATTTTTTATATTTTTATATTTTTATATTTTTATATTTTTATATTTTTTATATTTTTATATTTTTATATTTTTATATTTTTATATTTTTATATTTTTATATTTTTATATTTTTATATTTTTATATTTTTATATTTTTATATTTTTATATTTTTATATTTTTATATTTTATATTTTTATATTTTTATATTTTTATATTTTTTATATTTTTATTATATTTTATATTTTTATATTTTTATATTTTTATATTTTTATATTTTTATATTTTTATATTTTTATATTTTTATATTTTTATATTTTTATATTTTTTATTTTTATATTTTTATATTTTTATATTTTTATATTTTTATATTTTTATATTTTTATATTTTTATATTTTTTATATTTTTTATATTTTTATATTTTTTATATTTTTATATTTTTTATATTTTTATATTTTTATTATTTTTTATATTTTTATATTTTTTATATTTTTATATTTTTATATTTTTATATTTTTATATTTTTATATTTTTATATTTTTTATATTTTTATATTTTTTATATTTTTATATTTTTATATTTTTATATTTTTATATTTTTTATATTTTTATATTTTTATATTTTTATATTTTTATATTTTTATATTTTATATTTTTATATTTTTATATTTTTATATTTTTATATTTTTATATTTTATATTTTTATATTTTTATATTTTTATATTTTTATATTTTTATATTTTTTATATTTTTATATTTTTATATTTTATATTTTTATATTTTTATATTTTTATATTTTTATATTTTTATATTTTTATATTTTTATATTTTTATATTTTTATATTTTTATATTTTTATATTTTTATATTTTTATATTTTTATATTTTTATATTTTTATATTTTTATATTTTTATATTTTTATATTTTTATATTTTTATATTTTTATATTTTTTATATTTTTATATTTTTATATTTTTATATTTTTATATTTTTATATTTTTATATTTTTATATTTTTATATTTTTATATTTTTATATTTTTATATTTTTATATTTTTATATTTTTATATTTTTATATTTTTATATTTTATTTTATATTTTTATATTTTTATATTTTTATATTTTTATATTTTTATATTTTTATATTTTTATATTTTTATATTTTTATATTTTTATATTTTTATATTTTTATATTTTATATTTTTATATTTTTATATTTTTATATTTTTATATTTTTATATTTTTATATTTTTATATTTTTATATTTTTTATATTTTTATATTTTTATATTTTTATATTTTTATATTTTTATATTTTTATATTTTTATATTTTTTATATTTTTATATTTTTATATTTTTATATTTTTATATTTTTATATTTTTATATTTTTATATTTTTATATTTTTATATTTTTATATTTTTATATTTTTATATTTTTATATTTTTATATTTTTATATTTTTATATTTTTATATTTTTATATTTTTATATTTTTATATTTTTATATTTTTATATTTTTATATTTTTATATTTTTATATTTTTATATTTTTATATTTTTATATTTTTATATTTTTATATTTTTATATTTTTATATTTTTATATTTTTATATTTTTATATTTTTATATTTTTATATTTTTTATATTTTTATATTTTTATATTTTTATATTTTTATATTTTTATATTTTTATATTTTTATATTTTTATATTTTTATATTTTTATATTTTTATATTTTTATATTTTTATATTTTTATATTTTTATATTTTTATATTTTTATATTTTTATATTTTTATATTTTTATATTTTTATATTTTTATATTTTTATTTATTTTTATATTTTTATATTTTTATATTTTTATATTTTTATATTTTTATATTTTTATATTTTTATATTTTTATATTTTTATATTTTTATATTTTTTATATTTTTATATTTTTATATTTTTATATTTTTATATTTTTATATTTTTATATTTTTATATTTTTATATTTTTATATTTTTATATTTTTATATTTTTATATTTTTATATTTTTATATTTTTATATTTTTATATTTTTATATTTTTATATTTTTATATTTTTATATTTTTATATTTTTATATTTTTATATTTTTATATTTTTATATTTTTATATTTTTATATTTTTATATTTTTATATTTTTATATTTTTATATTTTTATATTTTTATATTTTTATATTTTTATATTTTTATATTTTTATATTTTTATATTTTTATATTTTTATATTTTTATATTTTTATATTTTTATATTTTTATATTTTTATATTTTTATATTTTTATATTTTTATATTTTTATATTTTTATATTTTTATATTTTTATATTTTTATATTTTTATATTTTTATATTTTTATATTTTTATATTTTTATATTTTTATATTTTTATATTTTTATATTTGTATATTTTTATATTTTTATATTTTTATATTTTTTCATTTTTATATTTTTATATTTTTATATTTCTATATTTTTATTTTTTTATATTTTTATATATTTTTATATATTTTTTTATATTTTTATATATTTTTATATATTTTTATATATTTTTATATAATTTTATATATTTTTATATATTTTTATACATTTTTATATATTTTTATATTTTTATTTATTTATATTTTTATATTTTCATATTTTTGGTCTTGTTTCCTTCCATTTTTATTATTGTTTTTTGTTGTTGCAAAAGTTTCAGTTAAAATTATGATTACTCAATAAAACGGTTGCTTAACGTTTTTGGTGAAATCCTTATCGCAAATTATTGGCTGTCGTTAACATTTAAATTGTTGGTTTAGATAGCTAGGTTAAAATTATACTCAATTTGTCTTAAAGTTTCTTAAACAATACGAATCTCTTTGGTTAACTAATAAAAAGAACTTTGCCTGTTTAAAAACTTATTTTCCTATAGTTGTCCGTGGTGCTCAAACTATTTATAGGTTATCAGTGTATATTTTGCTTTATTTTTTGTTTATTATTTCTAAAATTCGTTTTTGGACTAATGCCCTAGCTAAAGCTTCATGGTGCATCTTGTTCAACCATCAGACTTTATTGGCCATATTTTGTCAAGTGAAAGAATTCTTTAATGTTCAATTTTAAATATTATTCACAAGATGCCATTTTTCTAAATTTACCTTTAATACCATAATTTACCTTAATATAAAAATAACCACTACGTTGCAATTAAACATTAAATTATCAATTCTTAAATAAATCGAAGAAAAGTGCAGTGAACGGAAAAACGAACTTTGAAATTGATTCATACAACTTACTATGTGGACCATGCTGAATCTTAAATTTTTCTTTCAACAAATCATTTTACAAGCTTAAATTGGCATTATGAGAACTTCCTTGTTCCTATATCTTATTACGTTTTAATTTTTTTATTTATTAATTTAAAAATACATAATAAACTTTTTTCTTATTTATTGTTTTCTGAAAGTAATAAAATATTTTTTTTATAACTTAATTTTATCGAATGAGAAAAAAACCGAAAAATAAACAAAATGTCATATAATAAATTCAAAAATGAACGTACGTACACAAAAACTAAATTTTCCCAAAAGAGTGTACCCAATATAAGTTAGTTTTCAAAAATAAATAAATTATTTTTATATTTTTATCTTAAATACATAAAAATAAAAAATGAATTGTACACATTGTTGCATAACATTTTCCTTAATATTTTCTAAAAAAAATAGCTACATTCGTATACAAGTTCTAGAACATTACGGAAAATTTGAAGAAAATAGATTAAGAAAACAATGCAAACGAATATGAATGGATAATGCAACAATGTTGTTAAACAAAATAACCATTTTCAATGCACGATTTAACCGATTTCCGATAAATATGAAATAATTTCATCTGTAATTTTCCTTTTTTATTTATGTATTATATACGTACACATAAATGAACATATATGTATATACATGTGTAGACACATCTATACATAATGTGATATACATAAATATTTATCCATGTGTGGCTATTGTTATTGTTTGGATTTTATTCCAGCCAGAGACTTTTTATTACATACATAGCTTATAAAATACCATTATTATGAGTCTTGGAAATAACAAAAAATTTTAATTCGTGATATCTTTCTATATACAGAGTATTCTCTAGTATGCTGTATACGTTCCTAGTGGTGTCTGATATTTTTTTTTCGTTCCTATTAGAAACTTTTTATGGTTTATGATAAATTTTTGTATGTGCTTGTAATATATTTCAATGAAAGATATAAAGTATGTACGTACCATATATAGCAAATAAAAAAGCACATACGAAAAAAAAGTTAAATTGGTATCATAATTTTTGATATCGACTCTTGAATCAGAAGAAACAAAATAAAATAAAAACAGCAGCAACAAAAATAATACGAGGAATTTTATATATGGTTTTTATTCTAACTTTTTTATATTTAAGTTGTTGAATGATTTTGGATTTTTATCACAAACTCTGGCTGCTTTTTACATTTTAATTTGTATTAAAGCTTAAAGCTTTTTTTGAAACTAAAATGTTTATAGTACAATCAGGAAACCCTTAATATACGAGTAGTAAAGAAAGAATGCGATTCATGTGTGTACGTACAATTATACAAAACGTTTAGAAGGATACAAAATAATTTCATTGGCAGTTTGCAATGTGTCAGTGGCAGAATATTGTGTTAGTTTATTCCAAATATTTTAACTATAATAAACTAAGTTGTACATTAACATTCTAACCAACCATTTAATAACTATATATATAAAATATTGTGGTATATCATTTAAATAGTTTAAAGACATTGCTTATACCAATTAAACAAAAATCAAATTATTTTGGATAAAATAGGTTATTATAAAGTTAATTTTAATAGTTAAATTAAAATCTAAAGATTTTATATTCTTTTAAATTGCTCTCATTTTAAGACAGTATATTTTTTCTAAAGAAGAGCGTGGTCCTCCTCCGTGAGTATCGTTTCTAACGAGACCATAGTCAATTAAAATTAATTAAAATTAAAAACATTTATTTTAAGTCAAGTTCTTGGATATGGGCTTTTGGGCAATTTTTTTTTTACTTTGCCGGCACTGTATCCTATTTTAATTTTGATGTAACATAATCTAATCATTTTTCGAGGCAGATGCATACTTGCTGATTGGGTAAACCATATTGGCATGCCAAAGGGGGGGCTAATGAACGATGATCTTGTGTTCGATCAATCATTTAATTGTAGTACATAAATGAGACTTTTACTTAATATTAGGAAGCAATTATTAAAGTTGGTCACGAAATGGAGCTCGGCCATTGTATAAACGGAATAATGTTTTATTTCAAAGAAGTACCACTCTCAGTGCTTGTATAGTTTATAGTTAAAACAATAAAAAAAATTTAAATAACAATAGAACTTAAAAGCGTCTTAAGGAGAAAGTAGACATTAATCTATTTATCTTAATAACATTCGTTGACACAACAAGGTTGTTTCCTCAAAAATTGAATACTCAGCTAATTTAAAAAAAAATGAGTGAGTCCATTAGTACTCTCAAGGAGATGTGTAAACATGGTGTGTGTATAGTACGTGGGTACAGTTTACTTTGAAGGAAGAAGGAAAGCAATTTTACTAACCAAAGTTTTTCATTTGTTTATTATCGTTAAATTGGTATATTACTCTTTCGGTATAATCGAAGCAATTGGATTTTGGTAGCTAAAATAAGATATATTATATACTGTCGACTCTAACTTTAAAAATTTTCATTGAAAAACTGCACAATATGGTCGTCCCATATCTAGAAGTAAATATATTTCGATCTGAGTTCATGTGCAAATCGAATTCGTCTCGCAGGAAGTTTATAAGTGGTTCAGCTTGAGGAACAGCAACATTAATATTGCAATCCCCGCTCATAATCACCGGCAAAAGATGATAGTCTCCTTGGTGAATTTTTGAAGTTCTTTAGGATATGGGGCAAGGACGAAATGTATGAACTTCATTATGTCTTCGAAAGATTTATTCGGCGAGGTTAATACAACTACAGAAAGCATCTTATTCCCATTGAGAAGCTGAAGTTCAGCCGTATATACATATATCATCAATGAGTTGTGTTGTTACGCTCATACCAGTTGTTTGTCCAACGATGATTTCTTTATGCGAGGTGACTGTATGGTATGAGTATTCTGTTTGAATTTTTATATATTGTTACTCCGGCAGCTCACTCACCGTCTCTCTTGAACTGAACGCAGATCTGGAAAAGCAAGAAAATTGAGCATCCTTGCGTGACTGTGTCAGTTAGGTCGAAGTGATGTGTATGACCTAAGACTCTGATAGTTCAATGTTAAAAACCAGACGTCATTATTATCTCGTACAAAATTCGCCATTACAACGGATAAAGTGGATTTGTGGTGAGGCGCGATAGCTAATTTTGAAGAAGACCCATTGAGCTCCCATTTTTACGTCCATGGTAGACGACATGATTATCGATAGCCGACGTGATGAACAGTGATTCGAGACTCGCTACTCGAGCTAAAGCAATATACACAATTTGTTAACTGTGTCTTTTATCGTAAGAGTATATATACTGACTATCTCGTTATAGGTACCACCGTGTGATGCATGAATTGTGGTGGCACATGAAAGTACGACGCTTTACATTAATTGTTGTTTATGCTTAACATTAATTGTTGTTTCGATTAATAGTTGAGCTTTTTCTAGAAATGGGCACCAAACATCGGTCGATATTCGTTTTCTGCGCCCATCCAGCTTCAAGCCACCTGACCTTCTTGCCAACTTGTGAATTTGAACCGAAATCCATCCAGAGTCGTTTGACATTTTTTACTGCCGACGTTTTCATCGTTCTCGTTGTCTTGGTTAGGATGCCTATGCATTCGATATGCTTTAGACAGCCCATAGTTCCATTTGTTACGTCAATATTGGTTTTGAAAAAGTACGGCAAATTATTTGTGTCCACTATGCTCATTGTATGGATCTTTTGACGGAATTGCTACTCCGGCAGCCCACTGACCATCTCTATTGAACTGAAAACAGCATTCAAACGTAGGAATATTAACAAGTTCGTCATTGCGCAGCCAGGTCTCGAAAACCAAATGAATTGAGCATACCTGCGTGACTGTGACCTGAGACTCTGGCAGTTCAATGTTAAAAACGAGATGTCAATATAACCCCATTCAGTAGAAGACATGATCATTGATAGCCGACGTGATGAACAGCGCCTAGAGACTCGTCACTCGTGATAAAGCAATATACAGCAGTTGTTGACTGTGTTTTTAATCGTATGAGTATGCAATTTCGTAATCGTAATTCGTATTTCGTATCGTAATTTTTTTTTTGATTTTTCTGATCGATGGAAATGTCGATGGTTTCTATTTCATTCATTAAATTAATTTTTTCATTTTCCCTACTATTATACATACACATAAAAGCATGCCATGTATAGTAAAAATTGTTTTTGTTGAGTTTCTTGCTTTTTTTTCAAACGAAGTAGGTATACGTCATTTCCGTTCGTTTCATTTACAAGTTTACTCTAATACAAAAAATTTTGGTAGGCGCGCGTAAAGATGTTTACACATCAAAATTCTGAAAACAATATTTTTTTTAAAGATTAAAAAAATCTAGACAAACATTTTGTAATTGCACTAACACAATTTGGAAACAATACTTTGTACATCAGAATTTTGAAAACCATAGTTATAAAAATCGCAATTTTGGTTGACTATGATTAAAAACCTCTGTACAAATATTACATACTTTCATATTAAAAAGAAAATGTCAATTTGCCAAACCGTATAAATAAAAAAATTTTAATCTAAATCTAGACTCGTGTTCAATAGTAGCATACAAACGTCAATGAACCTTATAAAAAGCAATTAGAAATCCTTGAAAGAAGGCTTTTGATTAAATTAGTAAGATATTGAAAATAAGTTAATGAGTGCGACATGTTCAATTTGGGCCATACTTACTAAATCACAAAACATATACCTTTCTAGACTTGCCCTTTCCATTAGTAGCTGGAAAGGCACACTATCGCTAGTATTTAGTACTGGCTACTGTTTGTTCGCCCTGCATTTCTCCAAGATGCCCGAGCTATCAGGGATTCAGACTAACTTGAATACATTCTTTGCACATCCTAATTTATTTTACTCTATTTGCCTTTGGATAAAGCTCACCACACCACATGCTCTCATTATACATATTGCATGTTTTACAACCGCAAAGCCAGTGAAAGAGCTTCAGTTTTTAAAACAAATCTTTTCCTAATAAACGTTCTTGTATTGTTGTAAAAAATTTGTAAAATGATTGAGTTTCCTTTTCTAAAAAAAAACTTGGAAAACTTGAATTACTTATAAAAAAAGAGTTTATTGCTTTTGAAAGTGGAAAGGGAAAATGTGAGAAATTGATTTAGATTTAAAAAAGTTTTCATTAAGAAATCAACCATAAAATTTTCCCAAATTGAAACTTTAGTTTAACAACTGTAAAAATATGCCCTATTGGAACTTTCATGTGTTAACCCTTTTATTTAAATAACAAAGATCGAAAAATATGTAAAATTTCGTTTTATCTTGCTCGGTTTGTGTAAGGTTTGGTTTCCCATCTAACATTAAATATCTGTTTTCTAACCTTCAAAGCTTGTTTAGGTTAAAGTTTTGCAGAACTTTTATTAGGATTTACCTTTACTAAAATGCAAGCAGCATCCAGGCGTTGGAAGTGCTAGTGATTTAAGCCTTCTAAATACTCATATGCTACTAAATCAGTTCAATTTTCTCAGGATTAGAAGTTCAAAACTATAAAAAATATCCATCAGTCGCTTACACCTATATAGAAAAGTGTAGCCCACGAATCTACAATTTTTCGCAGCAGGGTAACTTTCTAGTTAATAGAAGAAATATTTTTGGAAGATTAAAATCTTCAAACATTAACCATACTAAGATTATATGTATATCTAAGCTCCTCTCATTTTCGTAAAATCTATATTATTGTTTTACTACTATTAATATTTTGAGAAAATATAAAACACTTAAATACATCTACGAGAGTAGAAAACTCGATTTCCCGCATCACTTTGGGCTTTTATGATTGATTGGATATCGTTTGAAGAGGTTTTTACTGTTCGAGGTATTTAAAAACATTTCAAGTAATTTAATTAATTTTATATATAATATATATAGTATATAATTAGTAATATATATAGTATATATATATATATATATATATATATATATATATATATATATATATATATATATATATATATTACTAATTATATACTATATATATTATATATAAAATTAATTAAATTAAATTAAATTAATATATATAGTATATAATATATATAGTATATAATTTTTTTTCCAGCTGAGTGCGGCCTTCAAGTGTATCACTGGATAAAACGTAAACATATGTATCTGAAACTAAATATTGGATCCAATAACTCAAGGCATGGGTGGGGGTAGTGATTATGATCAACATCAGAAAAGTTGACACTATTTGATTTAAAGCTTAAACCTGACTGACATTGAATCGTTAGTGATTGTTAGGTGTTGCGATTGCGAATAATCAGAATATGATATACTTAAATTGATACACACCGCGACCCGATATTTATTATAAGCGGTGACCTGAACAGCCGACTGCCTTAATAATTGGAATTGTACACGCAGTAACAAAAGTAGAAGAACACTATATGATACGGTGCTTCATTATGGCTCTTGTTCTATTATAGATCCCTAAAGACCAACTTGGTATAGTACCACAGGAAGCGCAAGCATTGTAAATATATTTAATGTCCAAAACATTTTGTTAGTCAAAAAATTTCTGAATTATGACCAGTCCCTAGTGCTTTTGTCATGGATGCTACAATTGGGCAGTGCTAGTGATAGTGAAATTAATAGTATTTATTTGTTTATTTTATTTACAATAATTTTAACAGCTGCAAACCCCATTTTGAGCTTACTAGCTCATTTATAATGAGACTTGAGTGACAAATTTCAAAGTTTTGATTTTTGTCTTGCATTTTCTTAGTTTCCGAGTATTTCAAGTCTTTTAGTCTCATATATTATCGTGGTTAGCCCATTTTTTCATAAGCATCGAGTTACTCCATTAATGCTTTTCATCTACGGCAGTCTGGTTCCGTTTACATATCAATCGCAAGATAAGCCCATTGCAACTGATTCGAAAGGGTCCATGGCGACCATGATCCGCGTTTACATGTACAATATCGTTTAAAATATTAAAATATATGATTTTACAATTAAAAAGGATCAGTCTACTTGCTCCAGAAAAAAACCTATTTAATTCAACCGATGACGAATAATAATATACCTGATCCGATGAAAATAATTGTATCCAAAAGTATTTTATGAGACTAAATGTAAAAAGTCCAAATAGTTAATTTCTGAATATCCGCTCGGAGGAATGCTATGTAAGGCTGGCTTAAAAATGGTGTATTTTCGGACTTAAAACAAGTGTTTTTATTTCATTTTAAAATTGACATAAAATCTGTTATGAAAATGAAATAAAAAAGCGGACTTTATTAATGCATATCGGAAGTCATTTTGGAAATGCTTTAAGAATGACATAAACTGTAAGTCATTTTGAAAATGAAATAAAATGTACTACAGTAAAAACCCGATTATCCGGCATCTAATTAACCGGCACACTTAGTTAACCGGAATTTTAATTTTTAGGATTTTTTTAGTTTATCTCTTTCATATGCATTTTATAATTCATTGTGAAATTTGCAATTGTTTTTTGCACATTTTCATTACTAAAAGCATTAGTTGAAAATTGTGAATGAATTTAATTTTCATATTACAGTAAAAGACCGATTATCCGGCAAGCAATTAACAGGGTTAACCGGAATTTTAATTTTTTTTTTTTCTATTTCACACTCATTTTTTAATTCATTTTGAAATTTGCAATTGTTTTTTGCACATTTTCAAGCATTATAGTTGAAAATTTAAGCCATTCAAAATTTTCAACCAATTCTTTTTTCATTAATGAAAATGTGCAAAAACAATTCCAAATTTCAAAATGAATTAAAAAATGCATATAAAAAAGAGGAGAAAGAAAAAGAAAGAGAAATAAGCAAAAAAAAATCCTAAAAATAAAAATTCCGGTTAACTGAGTATTCCGGTTAATTCCGATTAAAATATTTTGTTAAAAACATGGAATAAAGCATGCATTTCTATGTGTATTAAAAACAAATGTAAACTTTATGTTTATAATGTGAAATAAAATATGACATTTTCAAGTTACATATATTGAAAATGAATTAAAAAATATATTTTTAAAATGACATAAAATATGCCTTTCTTGTGTCATTAAATTGAATTTGTTTTGTAAAACACCTTTGTTAAGTCAGAAAATTTGTTAAAAGTATGACTTATAAAAGTCCCATTTTTTCATATAAAAACGCCATTTTTAAGTCAACCTTTTTAATTTCAGCCTTTTTTTAAGCATTTTTGTTAAAAAAAATGCTATATGGTTTCGGTTTGCCGTCTGTCCGTCTGTGTGCACGATAACTTGAGAACGGATTAAGATATCAACTTAATTTCTTCACTAAAAGTTCAAGCAATTCATGGGAATGATCCCTATTGATTTGGACATTTTTGTGTTTAGGGTGTTCGGAGATATGTAGGGTTTTGTTAACCCCCCTCCTCAAAATTGATAGATTTTTTTTTTATTTTCTATTCTATTTTGATTTCATCGAGCATGTGAATGTGGAATAAAAATATAACTCGTCTGGATGTGGGTTTGTGTGGGTGGTGTGGTTATGGGGGTGGTAGGAGTGGTTGTATGGGAGGTGGAGGGGGGGGGGATGAGGCCTTTTTTTGTTTGGTGTGAGAATTTGGGATTTTGTGGATGATAGTTTGTGTGGGTGGTGTGTGTGCGTGGAAGTGGGTATGGAGGTGTTAAAGGGTGATAATATGGGTGGTGCGGTATAGGGTAGTGCGGGTGAGATGAGTTTTGGGGTTTTAATTGGATAGTGGGTGGGGGATGGTAATAATGTTTAGATGTGGTGGTATGTGGTTGATTGGGGTCAGTTGAGGTATGGTGGATTGGGATCGGTTGGGCTGGATGTAGATGGGGTTAGGTGGGTGTGGGAGTGGGTGGTCGTAATATTTAAAATACGCAAATCACACGGCATAGAACTTATAGAAGTTCTTTATAGGCTACAAAAATGCTTAAAGAGTTCGGCTCCGAACCTTTCCCGTCTTTTTTAATTCAAGGAGCCATCGGTGTTATGGAAACCTTTGCTTTTTCTTTGTTTAAGTAACCGCAATTAAAAATCTCAAAGATAAATTTAAAATTAAATTGCTACTCTTATACTTAAGTAATCGTTAATTAATTTGTTCTTGTTGCATGAGGATGAGATCTAGCTGATTTTTTTTGGATGAAGTGATAGTCTGTGGTCTTTCCTTTTTCTTTCTTTAATTCTAATTTTTTTAAAGGCTTGCAAGATGTATTTCGAAGCGCTATCTACACCCACCCCAACCCGACGATCCACAGCTATTTGGGATTCCTTAATATGCAAAGGCCGAGAAACAAACCTTTTGGCGAATTTAAAATGTCCTACCGTAATATTTGTCTGTTAAATAAAAACGCCATAATTATAGATCCACTCTTAAGAGCCGAGGAAATAAAACAGATTAAAGAAAATGATCTAATAACAATTCTTAAAACAATTTCACCGTACAATGCAGCTTGGCCCGAAGAATTGATTATCATTTTAATCAAAAACTAGCTGACCTGTGACTGAATAATCAGTCACGTGAATACATTTTATTAAAGTTTTGGTTAAGAAGATTTTTTAAGATGTAAATTTGATGCACTGTTATCAAAAATAAAGTAAATTCATATACGCTATAAAATATTTAATTAGAAATGGACTAAATTGTAATGAATTTACATTACAATTTACCTTCTTCAAGTTTTGGCGCTGACTCTTGTTGATGGTTCTGGCGAACGCGAGCTGGACCGGAAATTGGAGGCGAGACATTTTAAATTAGAAGGTGCCTTCCGCGGGTGAGAGCTTCATGCGTGGGATGAGAACGCGCTTGCCTTTTGAGAAGCCAGTCAGCAAATCAAATTCCAGACTGTAGCGGTTTATTTTTGTGACTCGCATGTGTGTTCCATTGATAAGACCCTTGCTAGTGTTTAGATTCCTCATCAAAAGAACGATTGCGTTTTCAATCTTGTTGAGAAACTCGACGGGTAGCGGAGTTTCTCATTCATGTCGTCACTCTCAACTTTATCAACACTAAGTTTGACTTCTTGTCCGCCGGACAGGATGTCAAGCACCTGCTAATTGATTAGCGCGCAATCATCATTCTTGAGCGCAAGGATCCTCGATGGTTCCCTCGGCTAGTTTTGTGTTGTTGTCAACATACACAAAATCGATCACACTTTGAGAACTGGAAAAGCGCGCTGGATGTGTGATCGATTCGGTTCGAGCATTGCCGTTTCCAACAGAATGCGCAAACTCGTCTTCACCTTCATCGATGCGCATGTTCTTGAACAGTGTAAACTTGTTTACCAATTTCCAAAGCGGGTTCAACTTGTTGGTCGATTCGCAAGTTCGCGCGCATCTCTCCCGCACTACAGGCAAGCACTGTCGGAAGTCACCACACATGAGGGTGATTTTTCCAGCGAATAGAACACCCTTTTCCGGCTTTCCTCTGTACAAATCTCATAAGAGTCTGTCTATGATTGTGAGCGCTGCCCCTGGCATGATGCTGGCCTCGCCTATCATGATGAGTCGCGCGCTTTTCAACTTGGCAGCGTGGGAGGAGTTTGGCTTCATTGAGGAAACTGATGACTCATCCATTAGAACCGGCAGTTTGAAAATGTTATGTAGCGTACGCCCATCAAGCTCGCGGCGCAAAAACCTCAAAAGGAAAAACCACACGATTGCCGAGGCGCACAACTTTAATCTAAATATTTAATAAGAAATGTAGAAAAGGGCCGCTGTATTTGTGTGTTGTTTTCATTTGTATATGAATAATTTTGACGTTTTCCATTTCCGTTTCGTATTAACAACATAACCAAAACTAATGTACCTATGTAGATTATATAGTCGATTTACCACCACACAAAAAGCAGAAACACTTCACGCTAGTTCAAGCATGAAATTAAGAGCTTAATAAATTATCCGGTTACGAAATATACTTTGGACACAAATCAACCGCATATCGGGATGAAACTTCCCGCTTAACCTTTTCGCATAAATTAAGAGATCCAATGACTTTTGCCTGAAATCGGACGAAAATGATTATTCCAAACTTTTCATAGATATTATGTTTGTGTAAGTACTATGGTCAATCTTCACTCGCAAAATTTTGTCATGACGATAGAGTGCCATGACAAAATTGTCTTTTTACACTGACAGAACACCAAAATGTTTGTATGTATGTAGAATCATTTTATGTTTTCTGTTTTGTTCTGTATTGTCACGGTGTAATGACGGTTCAATACAAACATATTTTGTCATGGCATTCTGGCGTCCTGATTAATTTATAAGAGGTACAGTATAGGAAAAACGTTTCTTGGCTTTTACAAGTATTTCCCGTTCACGTACCTTAATAAAACATATATTCTGCACATCTATGAAAAAATACCTTTCACCTGATATATGTTTCATTAAGATACGCGCGCGGGAAATAGGTTAAAAAGGGTGTACAAACTAAAAATTAAGCGTATTAATATATAAGATATTCCAGGTATAAATTTAATAACAAAAATGTTCAATGCATGTTTGACTTTACGCAATTTCTCTAGTAGCCAATTACTAAACTATATAAAACTCTTTATATTGCTTCACATTCTCAACAGGTTCAATTTTAATATTTTCAATTAATTTTTAAAATAAATACTGAAAGTTTCCCACAGAAATAGCACGACCCTCTAACATCAAATTCTGAATATGCAGCTTATAGAGAATTATGCATAAGGAGCTACAAATAAGTACATGGGTAAACGAGTGGCTCTAACAATCATTGGTTAAAAAATTTAGCTCCTCTTTTAATTATAAAAAAGTGTTATAGTAGGTTTAAGATCATACGATTAGTGGATCAAATGAATAATATCAAATTCATAATAATACATTATCAATCATTATCAAAATAATTAAAATACTCTATTTTTGAAAGTGGAAGTTTCACTCAACGTTGAATTACTTGCCAAATTAATCGAGCTCAAAATTTTTGGATGGTGGATTTCGAGGGCTCATAAATAGATTATAATTCTTTCAAATGAAAATTTCTCAAATTAATTTGTTTAATTGTTCTTTAATCATATACGGAATATAGAAAACATAAAGCCATTCCAAAAATACGGATGGATAAATAAATTGTGGCAATTCGAATTAGTTGATTGGAAAGCACATTAATTTGTTGTGAAAATCATCATATTATTGCACAAAAGAAAAACAATTGAACCAAATCTAACCGTTTAGCATGTCACGTGTGTATTATGAAAATTATTCTACTATAGGTTAAAACATATAGCAATAAAATTTTATTTTAAATAATATTATTATTTATCTAATTGATAATTTCTAATTAGAATACTGTCGAATCGTAAAATTAATCTGAACGCAAATTACGATAATTTATGATAATTA
This sequence comes from Nephrotoma flavescens, assembly GCA_932526605.1. Classification (NCBI taxonomy): domain Eukaryota; kingdom Metazoa; phylum Arthropoda; class Insecta; order Diptera; family Tipulidae; genus Nephrotoma; species Nephrotoma flavescens. The sequence goes on along the minus strand of OW052222.1, from coordinate 130,630,422 downwards.
AATGTGCCACATGTATATCAAAAGCAAAGAGAACCACATGAAATAATTAAAATAGTTACGACTCATATATATTCTCTTGTATAGTAATGTTATTTCAATATTTTGAATAATTGTATTATATTGTAACAATAACAACAATTATATTTCATTTAAAACATTAATCACAAAATTTATTATAATTCAATTATGAATTTATGTCTCTGCAATGACCTGAATTGTTTACATTAAAATGATGAATTGTATACGTTAAATCAATTCTAAATATTTCAATCTATACAGTAAAAAAAGTAAAAATATTTTAAATTACCCCAAAATCAAATCAAATATAAAAACCATTAAGTACAAACAATATAAAAATAATGATCTTGATCGTACTCTACGAGTGTATACTCGCGTATACACCACCATACACTATTTACTTTTCAATTTCAACGATCATTGATCTCTCCCACACATATTGTGCTAATTTCATTTGTTTATTTTATTTTTTATTTACAAATCAAAATTCAATTGTGCATATGGCTCGAAAAAAAAATCATTCATTTGTATCAATTTTATTTTGTGACATTTCAATTTAACATAATCGCGCGATCATTTTATGTTTGTCTTTTTTGTATTGTAAAATAAAAAATAAATAGAAACCAAATAAAAAATTAATATTTTAATGCCACATTTAAAATTTTAAAATAAGAGATCGAGTGATAATCAAATATTTAATTTATTAATTTTATTAATAATATATGCTGCGAGTCTTAAATGTATGAATACAATAATATGGAAGTATTTATGTATCCACACCTTCAATATGGCAGTCCTTCAGATTTCATTCCACTGTATGGGTGAATGGAGCATAATACCATACTGCTGGTTATATCTTGTAATTAATTATTTTGGTTAAATCAAGTTACAACACCTACATTATGTTATAGACAATAACAACAATAAAACAAATTTCTTATCAGTTACTTTAAATCTTACAAACAACAAAATTTATTCAGCTGCTAGTGTTACGTACGTTTACGTATACGTACCGTATATTTAAAGTATGATGCTTTGCATATTTTTTCTTATTACCGTCTGATGAACAAATTTTATAAAGAGTACTACCTCTTAATTCTTAATTAAAATCTTAATTCTTAATTAATAACTCAGGACTAATAAAATAACAGGCACCGGAACCCGAAAGTTTGAGTTGACAGACGCGCTTTTTAACATTCCGCATTGAAAAATATTTTTCAATTTACTAAGAAGATTTGTAATTGTTTCGAAAATACTGCAATTTTTTTTTTGGGGGGAATTAAGCAGGATTAGAACATCGTAATGTATTTTACTATTTGGAAATTTATCACGTTCGGGGGTGTAGCTTTTTATGGTTGTAGCAGTTCGAATTGCAAACAACTTCATCAAGTTTTCTAAACATTCAACGCTGTCGGTTTGACCTTTTCTTTAAGTTATAAATTAGTTTGTATTGGTTCTACCTTTTTTTTATTATCTATGCAAGTTCTGGGGCCACGGCTCTGCCAACTCTTTCATCGACTATATGTCCGATTTTATATCCATCTGCACATTGCATAGCTCTGTGCCCATCATTTTGTAATAAAAGTTGATCAGAAAATTAAATCAGTGGTGTTTCAATTGTTATTAAGACAAAATTCTCCAAACAAATAGTTGCACATTTGGTCCTTCGAGCTGGATGCGCCGATTAGTTCTGGCATTTTCTTTTATTTATTTGTTTTTTGGAGAAAATACTGTCTGGAAACCACATTTTTGGCGACACCTCATGGAACGAAAAACATCTTCAGCAAATAGAAACCAAAACGCATTGAGTATAATTTTATTTTCTTAAATTTTACATGAACATAATAAACATTTAAACATAACTAAAAAAAAATATATTTAAAAAAAACATTCAAAAAAACCACGCTTATATTTAAAGGCTCTAAAAAGTAGATAATAAAATAAAAGGCTTTGAAAAGTAGAAAATAAAATTTTTTTTCCTTACTCCTATCAATGTATGGATAATTTATAACAAGTAGAAATTTAAAATTAATATGACTAAAAAAATAAGCGTGGGGCGCTTCTTTACGGCATTAGTAATTTAAGACTACTAGACACATGTAGTAAAGTCTTTTAGGAACACTAATGGAACAGTCTATATCCTAAAAATAGATTTTTTGCTGGAGCATTTCAGTATTAACGTAAAAATGATATATTATGTATTAGAGATAGTATATACATTCAGAAGGAGCGCCCTACTCTTATATTTTTAGTCATATTAATTTTAAATTTCTACTTGTTATAAATATACCTTGATAAGAGTAAGGAAGAAAAATTTTACTTTCTACTTTTCAAAGCCTTTTATTTTATTATCTACTTTTTAGAGCCTTTAAATATAATCGTGGTTTTTTAAAATGTTTTTTAAAATATATTTTATTTTCTACTTTTTAGTCATCGAAATTTTTTAATGTCTAAAAATGTTAGAATCTTATATTGTCATCGGAGTTAAGCCTGCATGCAAAATTTCAGCTCAAGTGGACTACCGCAAGTGGTTGAAAAATTGATTACAAAGTTTGACGATACAAACAGACACACAGAGTGAGCTAATTTAAGCGTGGTAATAAAAGGCTTTCATTTTTATAATTCAGTATTTAATTTAACATTAACTATATATTCATATTTGGGTCTGTTTAACTAGGTGTTTGATTATTTTGGGGATGACCTTAGTATAGCCGGCATGTTCTGACAAACCATAGCATACCATGGGAATATTTAGAATGTTATTGTTATCCTTATTGTTTAATGGCTCTCGGCGTTACATTGAAAGATCCCTCACTAGCCACTGAAAGCTACGCGCATATGAGGTGTGACATGTGGCGTCGATCAAAACCCAATGCCATTCGATACACGACTATTAATATGAACGTTTGTAACTATGAATGCTTATTCATTTCAGCTGATGATCCTGAAGATTCCGCGCCCGATGGCTCAACCGAGCCAGCAGGTAATATGCAAATCTTTGATATTGGTCGCTTTATTTGACCTAATTTTGTTCTGACGACAACCACACGAACTAAACCGTTTAGACCTAGTTAGATGATATTTAACTGACTTAATGCCCGGTTCCCATAAACCTCAAAAATTTGGAGTACCTGGCGGTATAAAATGCCACTAGACGTTGTGAGACGAAAGATACTTCATTAGAACTGCGTCCTTCTCGACTACCAACAAGCACCTTCGTAGACCTCGTTGTCCGCCGACAAAATCCAAACCATTGTCGCTATAAATATGGCCGCATATTCCTCGCCTTGCATGGAAACGACGCAAAGCTGCTTAAAACGTCTCTATTTATAGTTTTTGCGCCTCGCAAACGGGATGCCTTGATTAATAATGGCCAAGCATAATCCACCCCTGTGGTAAAGAACGGTCGATGGTATGACACCCTATGTTGCGGTAGTTGACCCATGAGCTGCTGCTGTTTTTTCGCCTTTAGTCGGACGCATCTAATACATTGACTAAGAACTCGTCGTACTTCATGTTTCCATCGTAGGATATTTTAATTTTGATTCAGAACTGAAATCAGCAGTGTCGGACCCGCATGTAGTGGTTTGAGGTGTTAGTCTCTAATCACCAAAGTGGTTAATCGATGTGAAGCCGGAAGTATGACTGGATGCTTTACATCATACGAAACATCTGCATTACACAGCCTGCCACCAACTCGTAAAAGACCAGCATTATCTAGGAACGGAAAAAGAAATATTAATTAAGCATCTCTTTTGATTAGTTGTTTGTTCGCGAGAGCATTTATTTCAATTGCAAAACTAATTGCACTTTTCGCATGAGCCAGGTGAACACATCACGTTTAGCTTCGTTATTCAAGTGTGAGCATTTTAAACCCTTGGATGCTCTATTTGAAAACCTTTTCCGAAATAGTATTGTAGTATAATTCGTGCAATTACGAAAACTATTTTAGAAAATTTTGAACATCGTTCTATGAACGTCCCTTAAGCTAGCAGAACCCATACAGCAGAACATTACAAGATAGTATGAATAATTATAGGCTAATTATGGGCTAATTAAATGCCCCATTAAAAAATTTTGGGCTCCATCCCTACCATCTAAAGCGTGGGTTCTGCTAGCTTTAGAAAAAGTTAGCAGAACCCATTTCAAAAAATGATTTAAAAACAATTGGAAAAATGAAGGTTAAATTTATGCTAATTAAATGCCCTATTTAATTTTTTTATTCGGGTCGATCAAGAAAATGCAAAAGGCTTTATCATTTCAAAGCTAGCAGAACCCAAATCGGAAATCGGACCAAAACCGAAATTAGAACTCAAAACAAGATCTATTGATAATCAAATAATTTAAGGCTCATTATGAGCTAATCAAATGTCCCATTAAAAAAATTTGGGCTCCATCCGTTTTTGACGTAACTTCAGGTCATTTAATCTAAAGCTAGCAGAACCCAAATCGAAAATCGGACCAAAACCGAAATTACAATTCAAAACAAGATCTATTGACAATCGGATAATTTTAGGCTCGGTATGGGCCAATCAAATGCCACATTAAAAAAATTTGGGCTCCATCCGTTTTTGACCTAACTTCGGGTCATTTAATCTAAAGCTAGCAGAACCCAAATCGAAAATCGGACCAAAACCGAAATTACAACTCAAAACAAGATCTATTGACAATCGAATAATTTTAGGCTCGGTATGGGCTAATCAAATGCCCCATTAAAAAATTTTGGGCTCCATCCGTTTTTGGCCTAACTCCGGGTCATTTAATCTAAAGCTAGCAGAACCCAAATCGAAAATCGGACCAAAACCGAAATTAGAACTATAAAAAAAATGAGTGAGTCCATTAGTACTCTGAAAGAGATGTGTAAACATGGCGTGTGTATATTGCGTGTGTACAGTTTACTTTGAAGGAAGAAGGAATGCAATTTTACTAACCAGAGTTTCTCATTTGTTTATTATCCTTAAATTGGCCTATTACTCTTTCGGTATAATTGACGCAATTGGATTATGGTAGTTAGAATAAGATACATGTACTGTCGACTCTAACTTTTCTAATTTTCATTGAAAAACTTCACAATGGTCGTCCCATATCTCGTAGTGGATATATTTCGATCTGAGTTCATGTGCAAATCGAATTCGTCTCGCAGGAAGTTTATAAGTGGTTCAACTTGAGGAACAGCAACATTAATATTGAAATCCCCGCTCATAATCATCGGCAAAAGATGATGTTGAATTTTTCTCCTTGGTGAATTTTTGAAATTCTTTTAGAGGAGCAACGACGAAATGTATGAACTTCATTATGTCTTCGACAGATTTATTCGGCGAGGTGAATACAACTACAGAAAGCATCTTATTCCCATTGAGCAGCTGAAGTTCAGCCGTGTATACATGGGGTATCAATGGGTTGTATTGTTACGCTCATACCAGTTGTTTGTCCAACTATGATTTCCTTATGCGAGGTGACTGTATAAGTTCTACTTGTATTTTTATATATTGCTACTCCGGCATCACACTGAACATCTCTCTTGAACTGAACGCATCATTCAAAATTAATAATATTAACATGCTCGTCATTGCATAGCCAGATCTAGGAAATCAAAAAGATTAAGCATCCCGGCGTGACTGGATCAGTTAGGTCGAGGTGATGTGACCTGAGACTTTGGTAGTTTAATGTTCAAAACCAGACGTCATTATTATCTCGTACAAAATTCGCCATTACAACCTGAGCTATACTTAGCGGATTTGTAGTGAGGCGCGATAGCTCATTTTGAATAAGACCCATTCCCGACAAACAATTTTTAACCGTCCGGTTAGACGTATGTAAATAGTCGGTGCAAAATTACAACAAAAAATTAAATTGTTTTTGTAAAATCATACGAATTCATTTCGCCACATTAAAAAAAGACAACTTATCTCGAAGTTTACACGAAATCAACTTAAAACTATAATTCGATTTTCCGAAGTGATTACTCGTTTCGCGAGCCATAACGAAATAGCATTTCAAGAACGATACAAATTTGTAATACAAACTAACCGTGAAATGACTGACCGAGACCGAATTTGGTCGTTACCTATTCCTTGAACTCGTTTTTATTCGGAAAAACTTTAAAAATTAAACAAACGAAAGTTCGAACCATTTATAAAAGGTATTTCATCCATGATGGATGTATGTGAAACGTGAAAAAATTTAAAATTTAAATAAGTTTCAGAGTCTGCTTATTAGTGTTATAAGTATAAAATTGTTTTAAGTTAAAATAAAAAATAAAAATAATAAGGAATTTCAATAAAGAGTTCAAACTAATAATTAGATATGTATAAATGGTTAATTATATTTGTTTAATTTTTTGTGTATAAGAAAATCGTAAAATTTTACGGTAAAACAAAACGGTGAAAAATATTCATGAGTCTTCAGTCTTCACTTTCAAAAGGTAATGCCTCATTTCATTTTTAGAAAATTTTGCAAGTAAATTTATTAATAATTTAATGTCTTAGTATTGTCGCCCATAGATATAACCAAGGAATATTAGCTTGGGAGTGAGAATATCTTTGTAATACAATTGATAGCTGAGGTGCAAAATTGCAGATCAGAAATAGCATAAAAAAATATTCAAAAGAGCTAATTATCGCCAAAAAATATTATAAATCATTTATCAATTACTAATAAGAATAATATTATAACATATTATATGAAATACAGTACATTTTAAGTTACATTTTCTAAAAACCAACGCTTGTCTTAACTTTTTTCTAGTCTCGGCGGTTATTTGGAAGGCCAGTCCGTCAATAAAACATCTGTCCTTATGTCGGCCTTAAGGCGGTCAATTTCACCTACTACATCGTAATTATTACACTACTTTTTTCGCAGGTACGACTGGAAAATGATTACGCTTAACATTAATTGTCCGATTGTTATTCCGACAGTTGAGCTTTTTCTAGAAATGAGCACCAAACATCGGTCGATATTCATTTTCCGAGGCCCAACCGCCTGACCTTCTTTCCAACTTGTGAATTTGTACCGAAATCCATCCAGAATCATTTGACATTTTTTACTGTTGACGTTTTCATTGTTCTCGTTGTCCCGGTCAGAATGGCTGCGCTCGATATACCTCAGACAACCCATAGTTCCATTCGCCAGTTCATCTGTTACGTTAATATTGGTTTTGAGAAAGTAATGCCGACCTATGACAAGTGGAAGTTCCTATGGCAAATTATTTGTGTCCACTATGCTCATTTTATGGATCTTTAGAAGGAATTGCTACTCCGGCAGCCCGCTGACCATCTCTCTTGAACTGAACGCGGCATCAAACGTAGGAATATTAACATGCTCGTCATTGCGCAGTTAAGGCTCGGAAAGCAAATGAATTGAGCATCCCTGCGTGTCTGTAGCCTGAGACTCTGGCAGTTCAACGTTAAAAACGAGATGTCATTATAACCCCATTTGGTAGATGACATGATCATTGATAGCCGACGTGATGAACAGCTCCTAGAGACTCGTTACTCGTGATAAAGCAACATACACAAGTTGTTGACTGTGTTTTAATCGTAAGAGTATGTAATTTCGTAATCGTAATTCGTATTTTGTATTTTTTTTTTTTTTTTTGATTTTTCTGATCGATGGAAATGTCGATGCTTTCTATTTTATTTTTTAATATACATACAAGCATGCCATGTATAGTACAAAATTGTTTGTTGCTTTTTTTTAAAACGAAGTAGGTAGGTACGTCATTTCCGTTCGTTTCATTTACAAGTTTACTCTAATACAAAAATTTTTGGTAGGCGCGAGTATAGATGTTTACACATCAACAAGATCTATTGACAATAGGATAATTTTAGGCTCGGAATGGGCTAATCAAATGTCTCATTAAAAATTTTGGGCTCCATCCGTTTTTGACCTAACTTCAGGTCATTTAATCTAAAGCTAGTAGAACCCAAATCGAAAATCGGACCAAAACCGAAATTACAACTCAAAACAAGATCTATTGACAATCGAATAATTTTAGGCTCGGTATGGGCTAATCAAATGCCCCATTAAAAAATTTTGGGCTCCATCCGTTTTTGACCTAACTTCAGGTCATTTAATCTAAAGCTAGCAGAACCCAAATCGAAAATCGGACCAAAACCGAAATTACAACTCAAAACAAGATTTATTGACAATCGAATAATTTTAGGCTCGGTATGGGCTAATCAAATGCCCTATTAAAAAATTTTAGTACTCAACAGCATTTGGTACTCAATTTCCACGAAATCGTCGTATAATTGATGGATTCTCTCCAATCTCATCGCTAAATCATCCACAGATGTATCATCTTTAACAACGCAAACATAATGTTTGATTCTTGTGATCTGACCTTTAATGTACGATCGTTTCCCTTTCAGGCCCTCCATTTTAGCAACAGATACAAATTTCGAAAACAACTTAGGGAACGAACGTCAGTAAACAATTGTAATAACTCGAAACAAAAATAACGAAACACACTTTAAAGTACGCAAAAGAGTCTACCAATATTCACTCATATTTTCAAAACACATGTATGTATTATATTGTATTACATGTATATATATATGTATTATAAAATGTTCACAATAATATTTAAACATTCTATATACTAAATAAATATTTATAATGTGAATAAATTATGCACAACGTAAATCTTGGCTACCCGAAATAAGAAAAGTGTTTTTTCTGAATTTAAATAAGTGTTTTTAATTCATTATGAAATTGATTTAAGAAAAGTTGATAGAAATGAAATAATAAAAATTGATTTAATATATATTTTCAAATATTTTCAAAATATTTTAAGAAAAGTAAAAACACTGAAATAAAATATGTTTTTTTTTAAATTATTTAAAATTATTTTAGAAAAGAATTCAAAAAATATGTAATTAAATTTTTTCCAGAAAATTCTGAATTTGTTTCAATTTTTTTTTTTACTTAGTTTAAAATTATAGATAATTCATTTTGAAAATGAAATAAAATGTGTATTAATAATCGAAATAAAACATAAAACGTAAAAATATACTACAGTAAAAAACCGATTATCCGGCATACAATTAACCGAAACACTTAGTTAACCGGAATTTTAATTTTAATGATGTTTTTTTTTTGCTTTTTTCTCTTTCATACATAGTTTTTAATTCATTTTGAAATTAGCAATTTTGCTTTTTTCTCTTTCACAAGGGAAATAATTTTTATTATTATAAAAGCTAAATTTTTCCGGAAATTTTTTTGATTTTCCTGAAAATTTTTAGTTATTTTATTTTTTCAATATTTTTTTTATTTATTTTTATTTATAATAATTGCTTCGTCAGGCTGCCGAAATTAGGAAATGTAGAATTAAGAAAAGAGAATTAAACAAGTGATATTTGTAATAAACGTTGATTTTTTTACACGGTTGCCACGTATCACCGTGTAAAAAAAGGTTTGAGTGTATTTTATATCAAATTATAAACATAAAATTTACATTTGTTTTTAATAACAAAGAAATGCATGCGATTTTTTTTGTTTTTAAGAAAATGTTTCATCTTACAGTTTTTTTGGTGTATTGTAGAGAAAGATAAAAAACATGCATTTCATAAATTTCATTTCAGAATTATTATTTGTGTTATCTAATTAAGGTTTTCTCTCCTAATAACTAATAATTAACAATCCTGCATTAAAAAATTTTTAAAATGTATACTACTTACCTTATTTCATCGATGTATACGTAAAGTAAACTTTAGCCTAATAATCTTCCATAAATTTTGAAAATGAATTAAGAAAAATGGGCACAACATGATAAAAAATAAATGTATTAATTTGGAAATGAAATAAGATAAATTTTTGTAAAAAATGAAATAAGATGTGCATTTTTTAATTCATTTTTAATTAAGATTTTTTTTGTTGCAATAACTTTTTTAAATTCAGGAAATTTGTTCAAAATACGAATTAAAATAAGTGAAATTTTTCCTACAAATACCACTTTTTTTAATTCACTTTTCTTAATTCAACTTTTCTTAATTCGGGTAGCCGTAAAACTTTAGCAAAACTTCCCGCACTGTATGTATTCTCAACACAAATAATTTGGGAAAACACGCTTGTGTTTATCAAATCAAATCAATATGATTTGATATGATTTGAAATAATTTTATATGATTTGTATGATTTGATAAGATTTATATGATTTGATATGAGTTGATATGACTTGATATGATTTGATATGATTTGATTTGACTTGATATGATTTGATAGGATTTGATATGATTTGATAGGATTTGATATGATTTTATATGATTTAAAATGACTTGATATGATTTTTGATATGATTTGATATATTTTTTTATTTTTTTTATATTTTTATATGAACGAATGATCATCCGAGTGACCCTTCTGCAAATACTTTCCACAAGTCAACTTATCATGAGATCACCCAAGTTAAACTCAAAAGTAATAAATTGTTTTCAAAAGCACCACACAACACTACGTATAAGCAATAAATTTTCATTCTGCATCTCATTTTTCCCAACCGTCTTATTTACCCACAATAACAAGAACATAAAATACAATTTTACTACTTATAACAGATCATCATTTCATAACAAATTATGTAAAGTTTCATTAATATTTAAGATTTAGGTTTTCTCATATTAATTTATTGTTTTATTGCAATACCGTTGATCATATCCGTGTACATAAAAAATATGCAGGTATTAAGTTGGCTGCGCTGTTTTTATGGCACTATATACAAAATGTAAGCTGATTCTCAGTTACACCACATAATCCCAATATTTCCATCTCAGTTAATTATCCTTTTTCTTCTTCTTCCTGGTCGTCTTTATCACCTATATGTGTTTTCTTTTCCAAAGAAAACCGTACATGTGTGTAGAAAATAAAATAAAATTAAATAACAAATCCAAACATAAATAAAACAAGCCTACTGCTATCCCGGAATGAAAGTGTCTACTGCACAAAAACGTATAATCGACGATTTTTCTCGCGTGACGCGGTTTCTCGACCAACACCCCACCCCAATGTGTACAACGGACGCAAAGAAGTGAAACTTGAAAAATATCGAAAATGTCATTAATAATTTTTGACAACTGTAAAATAATTTTTAAAACACCGTGGGTAACCGACACTTAAACTAAATTTCTTTTTCTGAAAAATGTATTCCCAACACTGCCAGAATACACTTTTAGAAAATTGGGGAAAAAATTGGGAAAAACTTGTAATTTTAAGAAAGTTACAAAAGTTTAAAAAATCTATTAATTTTCATTCTATGACTATATAGGTATTTTCTATTTAATTTATGCATTACGTCAATGTAAGTTTACCAAACTACAAGCAACTTACCATAATAACTATATTACTATGAATAATAAAAAAATATTTAGTCATCATTATTTACGAAATTCGTGATTCGTGTTTGTGTCGTATACTATAAAGTCACGCAATTATAACTAGGAAAATCTGTATTTGAAAATTATGTCATTTGAATGCAACGATATGACAAATCTTATAACGTCTAAATAGTTCTTTTACATTTAAGTCCAATCCAACGTAATTAATTAAACCTCAATCAGATACCAACTAACAAATAAAAAATGTACAATTAATCAACGTATAAACACGGCAAATCGAAAAATGGTTACGATAGTAATATAATAATCTAACATTTGATTGTAATCCTTGAACAAAATTCTAGCATTCGCACAAAAAAAAGTTTAAGACTGCATCTGTGATGCGATCAAATTAAATCATCTTAATATCTATGTGGCGCGTCCTTCTCGCTAATATTAATTAACAATTCATAATTTCTGTTTATTATTAAGCAAAAAACAATATTTTTTAAAAGTGTTGTGTACATATTTAAATAAAAATAATTATAATATTGACAAATCATTTATGTCATACACAATCTAATTAAATGTAATTAACAATAATCAAATACGATATTCATCTGAATTGCGAACATTTAAACCTTGAATAATTTGAAAAATATGTGTGAATTGAGTGCGCCGCCGACGAGGAAAAGGAACAGCAAACGATTGCGTTTTGAGATGATGATGATGTAATAACCGATTTTTAAAAGTTTAAATGTTTTGGTTTTGTGGAACCTATAATTAAAATATATAACAAATTTTAAATTATCGTGTTTTGGGTACATGATTCAATTTCTGCTAAATTATATGCAATTATTGGTATTCAAGACAAAAAATTAATATTTTGGATCCCATGGAAAGATTTTTTTTACTTTTTTTTATAATCTTAGAATCAGCTCATTGAAGTGGTATAAAGTTTATAATAAAATATTTTTGTGTTCTTTGTAACACCTGGTGTAATGTATTTTATATTTCTGGGATCAGATTTTTTTCTGTTACCGAGGGCATTTTATGAATAAACGGACACATAGCGTATATAAAACATTTAATATTGTGTATGACTCAATGTTTTGCAATTTAAGGTTATATGCATTTCTGCAGTCCGGTGTTCAAACGACTGGAAACGTATTATTTTTTGTGGCGTATATATAACGTTTTTATACCTAACCCACGTATCCATGTATCCCATACACAAAAATATATAATTTTATAATTATAGGTTTAGCATTAAACTCTTCATTCAAAGCCATTATTAAACCTGGCATATACCTACCTATACGATACGTACGATATCAACAAATTTTTTGTTTGTTTGCTGTGTTCTTTGACTTTGCATTTTTAGATATCTACCAACTGATAACTTTTTTTGTTGTATAAAAAAATTTGATTTTATAATTTTAAAAAACCATGACCAACTTTAATATGTTAGAATTAAAACATAAAACTACAAAAAAAACGAAAACGTTAAATTAAATTATCCAAACATATAAAAAAATTAAATATTGAAAATTCGCGTGTCTTATCACTTTTATCGATTTAATGTTTTTATATGTAGTAAAAAAAATTATTTAAAGTTAATATTTCATATATGAAATATTAATATGTACATAAAAAAATTAGTAATTATGAATTTGATAGAAATTACCTTGCAAATTGTGGTAAAACATAAAAGTTTGCCTTTTAAGCATTTCAATATAATATGATATAGAATTTTTTTCAACCGTAAACTGTATTCGCCCTTTTTGATGTTTGCAGTTTTATGGTTCGTTTAGTTTTCATGTAATTTTAATGGTGGTGTTCCGCTCAACATAAATATTTATACTACTGCATACTATTTTGCTGCAGAAAATATGAACTCTATGTCAATAAAAAAAAAAATATTTAATAGACGTTTGTGACAGACGGTGCTTGTTGTAATGTAAAGATGTTTAATTTAATTAATGCTCGGGAATGTTTGATGATTTTTCTGATATTCATGGTGTTATGAGCGATTGGGGAAAACCATAAAAAACAACAGGTTCTTCAAAAAGATTTTATAGCTATGTACGATTATGCTTCAAATAGTTTAGTACTACCTAGTATTAGTAGGAGAAAATTTATTAAACTATTACACTTTGTCGCACAATTGACTAATGTCACACAATTAACATAGCACAGAAACAACCCCAGACTTCTAATCAAAGATGATAGCAAGCATTATTACCTACCTGTCTAACAAGTGCAATCATTGCGGAAATACTCTAAAGGAAGCTTTATTAAAATTTGGACCATTCTTTAAATTTAAACGATTTCCACCGCATAAAAACAACAAAGAAGTTAGTGGGAAATAAAGATTTTCTAAATTTGGTTGATATAGAATAAAACAAGCTGTGTGTGTGTGTGTGTGTGTGTGTGTGTGTGTGTGTGTGTGTGTGTGAGGTTTGATTAAATGAATTCAAATTGTTGGGATATTGACTTGCATGTGAGTGGTAAGTTTGTTGTATTTGTCAGAAATAGTTGTTATTGTCAAAATAAACATGGCCGATAACATCAGAAAATTTAATTAAAAAGGACTCGAAGCCTAGATATTTTCATAAGTGGTATTGAAATCAATTAAAATTGTTGGGATATTAACTTGAATATTGTGAATCACAGTAAAAAAGTTTTATTTGTCAAAAATTGTTGTTGTTGTCAAAATATGCATGGCCGATAATATCAGAAAATTTACTTAACAAGGATTTGAAACCTAAGTAAGTTTGTTGTATTTGTCAGAAATAGTTGTTGTTGTCAAATTAACATGGCCGATAATATCAGGAAATTTAATTAACAAGGACTAGGATCCTATATATAATTTCACAAATTGGATTAAATCAATTCAAATTGTTGAGAGGTTGACTTGTACGTGAATCATAGTAAATTTGTTGTATTTGTAAGAAATAGTTATTGTTGTCAAAATAAACATGGCCGATAATAAAGGGTATGGAAAACTGTTCATGGCTTTTTTTGGGTGACATTCAAACAAAGAATTTTCTTATTTCCAATGAACTTTATAAAACCAAATGTGTGCCATTTTGATCGATGACCTGATGCCATTTTTCTGGTAGAGCTATAATTCCATCACTGTAGAACTTCTGTTGTTTAGACGCGAAAAATCGAGACTACTCATTTTCGCTGGCCTCTTTTGAATTTAATATAAAATCGTTAAGATGGTTCTGCATGCACCGGAACAAATGGTAGTCCGATGGTGCAAGGTCATGACTATATGGTGGGTGCATCAAAACTTCCCAGCCAACATCTGTCACTTTCTGCCGGTTCATCAATGATGTGTGTGGTCTAGCGTTATCATGATGGAACACATCGCCTTTCCTGCTGATAAATTTTGAACGTTTTAACTGAATGGACGCTCGTCTTAAACGCGTTTGTTTCTGGCAGTAAAGGTTAAAATCAATCGTTTGGTCCGATGGCAGCTCCTCATAATGTATGACTCCTTTCAAATCCCACCAAACACAAAGCATTATCTTTCTTGGCGTCAATCCTGACTATGATACCGCTTCACCTCGTTTCGTCCATGATCTTTCTCGCACAACGTTGTTGTAACTTATCCACTTTTTATCACCAGTAATCATTCTCTTTAAATTGGCTGGATTTCATTCCGTTTCAGCAGCGGTTCGCAGATAGAAATCCGGTACATTAAATTTTTAACTGTTAATTCATGGGGTACCCAAACGTCAAGCTTTTTTCTGTATACAGCCATTTTCAAACGGTTTAAAGCTGTTTTGTGATCAATATTTAGTTCTTGACCAATTGCATGGCTGCTTATATGCCGGTCTTCTTCAATTCTTTGCACGATTTCATCTGCACGAAAGCGCGCGAACCATTTATTCGCTGGTGATTTTGATAAAGCACCTTCTCCATAAATAGCACAAATGTTGTCGCAAGCCTGAGCCGCGTTTTTACCTTTGTCGTAATAACATTGCAAAAGACATCGAATATTCATCTTCATGTTTAAAATGTTGAAACTTTTTATTCACTGCACTGATTTTAATGTTTCACTCAGAGAAAACCTTGGGTAGAAAAGATACCTAAGGTAAGAAACCTTAGAAATCTAAGTCTATTTTGCAAAAATCTTGGTTGATCGAACACCAAAGATCTTAGTTAAAACAACGAAGAAGATCTTAGTTGAATAAAATTTTAATTTTAAATAACCAAATCGTGGTTATTTAATTATTAACTTAGTTAATTTAACCAAAAACATATGGTTATTTTAATGGATATAAGTGGAAAAAATTGGTAACAGTAACCAACTATTTTGTTAAATCAACCAAGGGAAAATATTATTTTACTAATGGCTTGTTAATTCTACCAAATTTTCTTAGTAATTATAACCAAATAAGAGGTTAATGTGCAAACTTTTTAGGTTGAAACAACCAATTATTAATTAGTAACACTTTATATTGATAAACTTAATGTTTTAATAAAATTACATTAACTTAATGTTTTGACTTTTTACCAAGACGTTGAAACTTGAGAGTTTGGTTTCGAGCTAATGAAACATTGAATTCTTTATATTAAAAATTCAGTCGTCTTAACCCCTTCGTAACTATTGTAATTTTTAACAAGTCTTAGTTTATATGACAAAACTTATAGGTCAAAATAAGTAATTAAAATAAACCACAATACTTTATTAGTTATAACAAGAATATTGTTCACCTAACAAAGTCTTTTTTAGTTAAATTAAACAAAACCACGTACCAACATCCTAGTAACTCAAATTTCACCCATTTTTTGTAGTAACAAAGTAAGAAAATACCAAACTATAAAATTAAACAAGAGATTTGGTTAATCTAGCACAGAATTTTGTGTTAAAACAACCAAATTAATTCAACTAAGTATTTGGTAGTAATATTTTTTCTGAGTGTTTGCATGTCAAAGTGCAAATTGAAATGTCACATTTCAATCACAAATAAAATTTGCTGAGATATATGGTGAGATATATGAATTTAAAGCCATCTACCGGAAGGGCCACGAAATGTTCCCATACATATTATCAGAAAATTAACTTAACAAAGGACTTGAAACCAATATACATATTCATAAATTAGATTAAATCAATTAAACTGTTGGGATATTGACTTGTTTGTGATTTACAGTAAGTTTGTTGCATTTGTCAGAAAAAGTTGTTGTTGTCAAAATAAACATGGCCGATAATATTAGAAAATTAACTTAACATGGACTTGAAACTCATATATAATTTTACAAACTAGATTAAATCAATTCTAATTGTTGGGGGATGTAAGTTTGTTGTATTCGTAAGTTTGTTGTATTTGTCAGAAATAGTTGTTGTTGTTAAATTAATATGGCCGATAACATCAGAAAATTTACTAGGAACCTATACATAATTTCACAAATTGGATTAAAACAATTCAAATTGTTGGGATATCACATACGAGTGTGAATTACAGTAAGTTTGTTGTTTTTGTCAGAAATAGTTGTTGTTGTCAAAGTAAACATATTTTTTATTTTTTTTATTTATTTGTTTATTTTTAAAATATATAACGAATTTTTTGCCGAAAAACGACAGAAGCAAATTCGCGTAATACAAACAAAATTGAACATAATCCTAATATTTACAAAATTAAATGTCATAAAAAGCTTACAACAATATGACTAAGATATTAATACTATTACCATTACCAAACCACTACTTATAACAATAAATATAATAACAATAATATTTAAATTTTAACTTCATAAGATGTGACTAAAAACAACACTTTTTATGTAATAACCCTGAATAAAAAGGAGATATCAACAGTTTCAAATAGCCACTGTTTAACTTTAGGTAAAAAAGACTTCAAAAGAATGTCCTTCCTAATGTAAATTGGTAACGCATTAA
The DNA here is from genome assembly GCA_932526605.1 of Nephrotoma flavescens. Taxonomy (NCBI): domain Eukaryota; kingdom Metazoa; phylum Arthropoda; class Insecta; order Diptera; family Tipulidae; genus Nephrotoma; species Nephrotoma flavescens. The sequence goes on along the minus strand of OW052222.1, from coordinate 130,613,175 downwards.
AAAATGTTGGTGCAGCGACAAGACTAGAGCGACGGAAGTGGCCGTTGTAAAATCTTAGGATGTTACACAGAAATTGATGGTTACCGCGAAAATTGTTCCGCAAATCGCTTCTCATTATATGTTGACCACTTCGATTAAAAAAAACTCTCAATACCTTATAAACATACAAATGTTTTAACGGTAAGATATTCTTTGTAGAGAATAAATTCCAAGATGGTTCAGTTCTTGGTTTCGTTAGAAATATTCTCATAATCATTTTCTGTTGAACATATAAAGGATACAAAGTAGCAGCATAACAACCACCCCAGCACGACAATCCATATTCCAATTTATTCCAGTTTAGGTTAAACAATTCTAGCAGTTGATGACATATACTGGTTGACTGAATTATCATGCGATTTCCAATTAAGACAAGTGTCCAAGAACGCCAAGATATTTAAACGAGTCAACTGGTTCGTTCTCAAAGCACTCAGAGAGGCAACCAATAGACGCACATTCAGACCTGCTGTGATTAGTCACACGCGGCAAAATAGACATATTAAAGCTACCAGACAATTTACACAACATAAATTTAGTTTTCCGGCTTAAAATCAGGCGATGCTTGTCGAACCATGAGAGTAAAGTTTTAGATCAGAATTGATCATCGAAATAACGTTACTGGGGGAAATCCCACAATAGGCCAGAGCTATGTCATCAGCAAACCCGGTAGAATAACCATGAAAATTCAATTTAAACACAGAGTTAGTATAAATGAGAATCAGCAACGTCAATAAATTTCGGGTTGCTTGACTTATCATTTATCTTAACTCTCACCGATCTACCATCTAAATACGATGCTAGCAACTTATTTGCCACTCCCCTAAACCCTATATCATACATAATAGAGAACATAAGCTTGTGATTAATCATATCGAAGGCTTTCGCTGTATTAATAAATAAAGCACCCCAACTATTACCTTTATTTAAACCAATGTTGATTGTTTTTAGGAATTCCAACAACACCGACTCGGTACTCACACCTTAACGAAAAAAATGTTGATCAGTACTCAGCATACTCGTTTGATTTTTGAATACCTTTTCAAGAAGTTTTAGAATTACTGGCTGCAAGGCAATAGGTCTATAATTCCCTTTATCAAGGCGATTACCATTCTTGAAAAGGGGAGTTATAGTTGCCATTTTCAGTCGATCGGGCACAACTCCCAACTCAAAGGAAAGGTTGAACATGTGAGGAAGAACGGGACTAATATGCCCAGCAATGGCTTTCAATAAATAATTACTCAGGCCAACGTTGTCAATTGAGTATTAAGGTTCTCACTGAGAGAAAAAAATGAGTGAGTCCATTAGTACTCTCAAGGAGATGTGTAAACATGGCGTGTGTATAGTACGTGGATACAGTTTACTTTGAAGGAAGAAGGAATGCAATTTTACTAACCAGAGTTTTTCATTTGTTTATTATCGTTAAATTGGTCTATTACTCTTTCGGTATAATCGACGCAATTGGATTTTGGTAGCTAAAATAAGATATATTATATACTGTCGACTCTAACTTTAAAAATTTTCATTGAAAAACTGCACAATATGGTCGTCCCATATCTAGTAGTAAATATATTTCGATCTGAGTTCTTGTGCAAATCGAATCCGTCTCGCAGGAAGTTTATAAGTGGTTCAGCTTGAGGAACAGCAACATTAATATTGAAATCCCCGCTTATAATCACCGGCAAAAGATGATAGTCTGATTGGAGAATTTTTGAAATTCTTTAGGATATGGGGCAAGGACGAAATGTATGAACTTCATTATGTCTTCGAAAGATTTATTCGGCGAGGTTAATACAACTACAGAAAGCATCTTATTCCCATTGAGAAGCTGAAGTTCAGCCGTATAAATATCATCAATGAGTTGTGTTGTTTCGCTCATACCAGTTGTTTGTCCAACGATGATTTCTTTATGCGAGGTGACTGTATGGTATGAGTATTCTATTTGAATTTTTATATATTGTTACTCCGGCAGCTATCTCACCGTCTCTCTTGAACTGAACGCAGATCTGGAAAAGCAAGAAAATTGAGCATCGTTGCGTGACTGTGTCAGTTAGGTCGAGGTGATGTGTATGACCTAAGACTCTGACAGTTCAATGTTAAAAACCAGACGTCATTATTATCTCGTACAAAATTCGCCATTACAACGGATAAAGCGGACTTAAGGTGAGGCGCGATAGGTAATTTTGAAGAAGACCCATTGAGGTCCCATTTTTACGTCCATGGTAGACGACATGATCATCGATAGCCGACGTGATGAACAGTCCTTCGAGACTCGTTGCTCGTGCTAAAGCAATATACACAATTTATTAACTGTGTCTTTTATCGTAAGAGTATATACTGACTATCTCGTTATAGGTACCACCCTGTGATGCATGAATTGTGGTGGCACATGAAGGTACGACGCTTTACATTAATTGTTGTTTATGCTTAACATTAATTGTTGTTTCGATTAATAGTTGAGCTTTTTCTAGAAATGGGCACCAAACATCGGTCGATATTCGTTTTCTGCGCCCATCCAGCTTCAAGCCACCTGACCTTCTTGCCAACTTGTAAATTTGAACCGAAATCCATCCAGAGTCGTTTGACATTTTTTACTGTTGACGTTTTCATCGTTCTCGTTGTCCTGGTTAGGATGCCTATGCATTCGATATACTTTAGACAGCCCATAGTTCCATTCGCCAGTCCATTTGTTACGTCAATATTGGTTTTGAAAAAGTACGGCAAATTATTTGTGTCCACTATGCTCATTTTATGGATCTTTTGACGGAATTGCTACTCCGGCAGCCCACTGACCATCTCTATTGAACTGAAAACAGCATTCAAACGTAGGAATATTAACAAGTTCGTCATTGCGCGCATAGAGGTCTCGAAAACCAAATGAATTGAGCATACCTGCGTGACTGTGACCTGAGACTCTGGCAGTTCAATGTTAAAAACGAGATGTCATTATAACCCCATTCAGTAGAAGACATGATCATTGATAGCCGACGCTATGAACAGCGCCTAGAGACTCGTCACTCGTGATAAAGCAATATACAGCAGTTGTTGACTGTGTTTTTAATCGTATGAGTATGCAATTTCGTAATCGTAATTCGTATTTCGTATCGTAACGTTTCTTATCGTCGATTTTTCTGATCGATGGAAATGTCGATGGTTTCTATTTCATTCATTAAATTAAATTTTTCGTTTTCAGTACTATTATACATATATATAAAAGCATGCCATGTATAGTAAAAATTGTTTTTGTTGAGTTTCTTACTTTTTTTTTTCAAACGAAGTAGGTATACGTCATTTCCGTTCGTTTCATTTACAAGTTTACTCTAATACAAAAAAATTTGGTAGGCGCGCGTAAAGATGTTTACACATCAAAAACAACTTATTATCAATGAAAACAAAGAAAAATAGATATGAAAAAAGCGCAATATGGTTCTTTGTAAACTCAAATGGAATTTTTTTGATTTCCACTTATTGTGTACGGAATTGTTTCAAAACGTTACTTATTTGAATCAAAAATTAAAATATTTATTATTTTATATTATTGTTTCATTAAAATTATTATTATTATTTAAACTCTTATAAATTTTATATTTTTTATTTATTTATTACATTTTTATAATTGTTAGTTTTATTTTTCTCTGAAAAATTTGCAATTTAATAATTTTGGCCACAGCTAGAATCGATCTCGGGTTCTCATGCATCTGTCTTAACCACTCGGCTACGATCTAAAATTAAATACCATGCAAATCAAATACAATCAAAATACAAAATTAAAATCATTAACCCATATTAGCCCAAATTAATTTTCTTTGTAAAGAATATAAACTGCTTAGTAAATATTTCGAATCATGAATTTGGAAAACAAAAAATTGGTGGAAAAATAAAAAACAACTGTTATGTAACTGGTACGAAAAAATGTGTTCTGTAAAATTATGGTAATTTATATAATTCACCTGTGCACCGCCGCGATTGCAAAACCAAACTAAATATTTTTTCGAAAGGATTTTTATTTAAACAGAACATTGCAGTAAAAATATTCCGTTATAATTTCTCCAATTCTCTTTTTAAGCGATTTTTTATATTGATCTATAAATAGATCGCTGAGCTAATATGGGTTAATTCGAAGTGTATTCAAAACTGAAAAGTTCAAAACTGAAACTGAAATTAAGTTCGTTTTTTTTCTGTACAATTTTCTTTTTCTTTCAGTTTCATTCCATGTATAAGAATTTTAATCGATGCGATTGAATGCAACAACGTTATAAAATCTATGAGATTTCGATTTGGTAATTAAATATAAAACCATTGATGAAAAATTGATATTACTTTTAATCAATAGTCTCTTTTTCAATTCAGATCAAAAACGAGATTAATAGAACCAATATGCGCCGGTTTAATTTTACAATGCAAAATTTTTCTCAGTGAAAGCACAAATAATTGAAAAAACTTCATAACTAGACACTGGGGTAATAAAAAAACGTTGTCGGACCGAAATTAAAAGGCAAATCGAAACTAGATGACGTGTTTCTAGAGTTAAATTTAGCACCTAAGTCTTTAGAAACAATTAAAAAATAACAATTAAACTCATTAGTTCTGTGCTAAAATAGATTTGACTAATGACGTTTAAGGTTTACGAGTCAGAATCTCGTTCACTAAAATCCAGTTTTTTTTATATCACCGCGGTTTGCTGAAAAACGCCTAGAATAATAGCTTTCCTTTTCTTTTTTGATATCTACATTGGTGCACATTATATTGTAGCTTTCGCAAAGTACTGCATTATCAGGACGCTTATTTAACTTGGACCGCAGTTTATTCCTTTTATTAATACGTCGCGCAAGGTAAAAGGAGATCCAAGGCTGCAGGCGTTTGATTTTAGACGAACAGTATGTGTAGCAGCGTTCTAAAATAGTTAAAATATTATCCAAAAATACACCAAGAGCTAGCGGTTGATTGTCGATGTTAAAAATGAACCCCCGCAGTCCATATCATCGAACCTTTCATATAACAACAACAGATTGAGCTTCTTTCTTCTTTTCGTGGATTTTTTTTTCAAATTAGAGCCAGATAACAGTATCTGAGAAGCCTTAAACCATATCTCAATCAAGTGGTGGTCGGAAATTTTTAGGTCCACAGCCGACGCTGATATACCTGAAAGATCATTAGACCTAAGTTTATCAAAAAAGTGCTCAATGCACGTTGAAGAAAGAGCTGTAACCCGCGTGAGAGTGCCAATCATTGACTCAAGCCCAAAAAAGGACATAAGGTTTATATAATCAATGCTGCTGCTTGGAAATCCAAGAATATCAATGTTAATGTTACCAAAAACAAATAGATTTTTTGACCTAATACTGCCTAAAACTTCGGCCACTTCCCGATCAAAAACATTCACAGCTGTAGATTGAAGCCGAGAAATGCATAAAAAGACATATAAATCAGAAGAAAATCTCCACTCAAACTTTATGACATCGACTGTTGGTAAGTTACGGACACTTATCTAAATTTGAATCAAAAAAGGCGGCAACTCCACCAGCCCTATACGAATCATTACACGCACCAAACAACGTATAATCATTTAAATTATATGAAGACAATTCATTAGTGTGAATCCAAATTATACTCAAAAATATAAACGAGGGCCTTGTATTAATATTGGCAACCGGTACTTCAATATGCATTAATATTGGCAACCAGTACTTCAAAATTCCTTCGAAGACTTCGAACCTTTTGATGTACAATTAAAAAATCCGCAAATTCACAATTATCCATAAACTAAAAAGATTATTGAACCGCGAGAAATTCTGAATTAACGAATAGAATGTTAGATGCGCCTAAATGTTCTAAAAGTGTTAACAAAAAATACTTCAAATTACTTAGTTATGAAGTAGAAAAATAATAATTAAGAAAATAATAAATAGTTTATGAAATAATAATAATACCATTAATAATAATGGTAGTAATAATAATAATAAATGGCTAAAATTAAATCGATATAAAATAAAATAGCAAGGATTCAAACTAATATTGAAGAATTTGAGGTGGTTAAAATAACAGTTGTAGGGTTTTACAGTATTTTTACAATGTAAATGTATAAGAAATGTAAGATTACCATAAAATTGAAAATAAAATCTGGTATAATAAAATTTGACAGTGTCCAAAAGTAAAAGTAAAAACAATAATAAAAACAAATGTGCCGCTAAAATAAGTTGAAAAACTATATAACTGTTTATAATAAATTGTGAAACATAAAATGAAATTTAATTGTGGTGGTTAAAACAAAAGTGTGGTGAATAAAAAGAAGGAAATGCAGTTTAACATGAAAATTTGTTGGCTTAAAATAGTAATATGATTATGCGAGACTAGAGAATGTAAGTTGTAAGAAAGTAAACAATATAGATTTATACTTAATAGTTTAATAGTGCTTCATAATTAATTTCGAATCTACTAGTTGTTTCGAATCTACGGATATCGGCTTTTGACTGGATCCTATTGATGTAGCTCCTTCCGATTTACGGATGAATATATTGCCCTCAGAAATCTACAGGTATTTATACTTTGATGACTTTTTGAGTTTAAGTGCTTCGCGAAATAATGAGTGACGTAAAAATGTGAGGTGTTCGCAAAAATATAGTTGACTATTTTGTACCGATAATCAAATCCAAGACGATCACATTTGTTGGTTAAGATCTCATTCTCCTTGGTTAACTTCTCAATTGAAATTTTCATGCCGTCCAGTACTTTGAAGCAGAAACTTACTAATGTTTTAAGTTCGTCTAACTGGTTTTTCATCGGTTGAAGGATAACCACATCGTTTGAAGCTGGGGTATCGTTGTTAAATAAATCTGGATTGTGGCTGCCATCGCCACTATCATCTAAGATGGAACTGTTCGATTTACTACGACAATCAGGGCACAGCCATGAAGTAGAACCATTAGTAAGCTCTCTAAGCACTTCGTCGAATATGTCGGCACATTTAATATGGAATGAACTCGCGCAAACACCGCATTTAATACCAGGAAACCGTGCTTTGGATATTCCCTTGAGACACTTCTCACAACTCATGTTGAATTCGCGCCAAGAAATACCTCAACAAAAATAAACTTAAATTTGTTATTAATTATTTTTATTGTAGTTAAACGTTTTCTTTTAAAATAAATAAAATTAATAAAACTAATCACTCAAATTTATGTTTTCTTTTTATATGTGAATTATTTTTAAAATGAAATGAAACTTGGCTGACAATATCAGAAAATTTACTTAAGGACTTGAAACTTGTAATTCAATGAACACTACCTGATTAGGGATAGATAGTTGCCGCCCTCGAAAGCTGGCTAAGTAGAGCGCTTGCTCTGTCATTCGGGGGTCCCGGGTTCGAATCGCGGTGGTGACCAGACAAAAAACTACGACTGAGTGTTTTTAATGTATCAAGTGTTATATGTTTATAAATATTTCAAGCCATAGTTGCAGGTTTTTTTCTATAAATATGGCATGGATATGAAGCGAGAACGTAAGATTTCAAGAGAACGATCACTTGAACCAGACGTAAATATAACAGAACAAACCTGTATTGATGCACTAGACAGTAAGGCAAAATGAACCAAAACAATCAACAGAACTCATACCTATTGCAAAGCAAATTGCCAAACCAAAATTTAAAAAAATATTAATAACTGTCTCAGAGTTCAAATCATTCGTACGAATAAGAGACATCCATGAAACTGCAAGCCATAAAAAAATAGCACTCAATATAAAGGGATGACGTCGTCTGAAAATTATGAAATGGATCCTCCAGTAGAAAATTACTAAAATTTTTCATAAAACTTAAATTTTCTTAAAAGAACTGCGTGTATCCAAGATTAAACGTTCGTATCAAAATATAATTATGTTTGGGTGCCCCTCGACCATCAGAAACAAAAGGTCACCATGTTCACAATTATTTAAGAAGGATGTCACCCATTAAATCATTTTGTGCAGTAATACAATAATAACGGTCATGTGAGCAAGACACATAAATTTTAAACCATTATTCTATTATTATATACACATCAAACTAAAAATTTATTCAACCATTGAAAAATCGTTAAAATACATAAAAATTAAATCCCAAGGAAATAGAAACAATAAAAATCTCACCATTAGTTTCCCTTTAATAAGCCCAAAAACGAACAACAACAAAAAATATTAAATCGGAAATTATATTAAAACAGTTTTCATTTTGGTGCGTGTGTGTGTATTGAAAAATGACACCGCGGAGAGAGCAGACAATAATAATACGTATTTAATATATGAAACATAAATTATGTGTATTTATATGCTACAAAACCCAACCACACATGACTTAACATAACGATGTATAAACATAACTTTATTTTTATGTGTGTACATTTCGACTATAACCAAATTATGTTTTCAACTTTTTCATTTGTGGAACAAATCATTGATGCATATTATGAACTTGAAACAATCCTATCCAACCTTCGTTTGATATTTAACATTTTTTTTTTAATATTCAAGAGAAATACACGTAACATTTTGTATATAGCTATATCATGTTATTAGAGAAACACACCTAGAAGTGATTTTAAAAACAACATTTTTAAATAATTTTAGATTCTTTTCGGTTATTATTTTTGAAGTATTGTATATGTATATCATTATTAATAATATATAAGCTTATTATTTCTTTTATTAATATTCATACTTAAATATATCTAAATTATAGTTTTCCTTATAATCAATATCATAATTGTTTCAAAATCGCATTGTGCAGGTCTCGTCGATCGCCCGATGTTCAGGTTAAACAATAATTTTTAATTATAAAGCAAAATTTTTTAGAGGGTATTTATGATACGGTCGAGGTATAATTTAAACTAAACTGACAAATTTATTTAATTTTTGTTTTTGGAGAAACACATTATTGAAATAATATGAGGCACTGGCACTCTTGGTTCGTAAGGATTGGGTCCATTTTTTAAAACCAAAAATTTTATTATACGGAAAAAAATATTTTTAAAAATTTTCGTCATTAAACCATAAATTTATATTAGCATAATAATTTATATTTACCTTTGTGCCAACATCAGTATTTTTCTTCATCCGTAATTTATCTTATAATATATCAGTGAATAAGAAAATCAATTAAGGGGAAATTGTGGTTAAATATTGAATTTAAAGTATTTTGAAAAACAAAAATCCACAGCATACAAATAAAACCACTTATAAATTATTTTTTAAATAAATTATTATTTTTACTATTTTTTCAACAGTCAAATTTGTTAAGGAAAATGGTCTTAAAATAAAACTAAAATTACCATTATAATTTCCATAACAAGAAAACGTACTACATGTATATATGATCTTTGAAAGTGGACATTGCATAAATAATTTATATCTAAAAATCATAACAATGTAACGGTAATTTAAGGTGTGTTCGTGCTGATTGTAAGGCGAAACTATAGATAGATGAAGCTCTTAAACTTATTATAAATATTTATTTTTTATTGTTCATTTCCCGTTTCTGAAGGACTCGTAAGAAGGTTATATTTGTTAGCACTCTTCTACTTTATATTTTTTATATTGGTTTATTTTGCAACTGAAATCCTAATAATAATAATTATTATTGTTAGGATTTAATTAATAATTTTTTTCTGGGAAAATTATTCCCAATTATATTTTTTGTTTTCAGAAAAATTACCACTAATGTTTTACCTTAGTATGTAAAACTTTTCTGAAAACAAAAAATATAATCGGGAATAATTTTCCCTATCGCTTTCGCTATGGAAATATTATTCGAAATTTATAAAACTTTACATCAAGCAATTCTTTCCCCAATTCCGTATTTCAAGGGAATTACCAGAATAGGGCCACTGATCCAGCAAAATATTTAAATTCTAATCCAGCTTGTTGCCAGCTTTCTACCTATTTCGATAGGTTGTATGTATTTTGTAGTTATCAGTCGAATTAATTTATGGTGAGAATGGAGGAGTTTTGACTTCATAATTGTTCGAATTAAAACTAAGAATTAATATTATACTAGGCGGACCTGTGACTGAATAATCAGTCGCGTGATTACATTTTATTAAATTTTTGGTTAAGAAATGATTAAGAAGACTTTTTAAGATGTAAGTTTGATGCAATTTCATCAAAAATTAAGTAAATTCATATACGCTATTAAATATTTAATAAGAAATGTACAAAACGATAATAAAATATGAATTTACATTACAATTTACATGCGTAGAATCTCTACAATAACAACATTCTTTGTTGTGATGCGTCCGTCCCGATCAGCTGATTGATCGCTTGTCTCAACCATAAACACCTTGAGTCCGTCAAATGAGCGGCATCGTGAAAAGGCCACATACAGCTGACCATATGTAAATACGGGGGGCCGGCAAGTAGACTCCTACCTTCTTCAAGCTTTGGCCCTGACTCTTGTTGATGGTTATGGCGAACGCGAGCTGGACCGGGAATTGGAGGCGAGACATTTTAAATGAGAAGGTTCCTTCCGAGGGTGAGAGCTTCATGCGTGGGATGAGAACGCGCTCGCCTTTTGAGAAGCCAGTTAGCAAATCACATTCCAGACTGTAGCGGTTTATTTTTGAGACTCGCATGCGTGTTCCATTGATAAGATTTTTTCTAGTGCTTAGATTCCTCATCAAAAGAACGATCGCGTTTACCTTTAGTGGGATGGCATGGCGCGAAAGTCCGGACCCTTCAATCTTGTTGAGAAACTCGACGGGTAGGCGGAGTTTCTCATTCATGTCGTCACTCTCAACTTTATCAACACTAAGTTTGACTTCTTGTCCGCCGGGCAGGAGGCCAAGCTCCTGCTGCTTGCTAAGCGCGCGCAATCATCATTCTCGATGGTTTCCTCGGTTAGTGTTGTGTTGATGTCACCATACACGAAATCGATTACACTTTGAGAACTGGAACTGCGCGCCGAAAGTGTGATCGATTCGGTTCGAGCATTGCCGTTTCCAACAGAAAGCAAGTATTGCGCAAACTCGTCCTCACCTTCATCGATGCGCATGTTCTTGGTGAGTGTAAATTTGTTTAGCAATTTCCAAAGCGGGTTCAACTTGATCGTCGATTCGCAAGCTCGCACGCGTCCCGCCTTTGGTACTACAGGCAAGCACTATCAAGTCACCACACATCAGGATGATTTTTCCAGCGAATGGAACACCCTCTTCCGGCTTTCGACTGTACAAACCTCGTAATTGTCTGAGATCAATCATAGGATTATGAGCGCTGCCCCCGGCATGATGCTGGCCTCATCTATCATGATGAGTCGCGCGCTTTTCAACCCGCATATCGGGACGAAACTTCCCACTTAACCTATTCGCCTAAATTAAGAGATCCCATGAATTTTGCCTGAAATCGGACGGAATGATTATTCCAAACTTTCCATAGATAATATGTTTGTGTAAGTATTAAGGTTCTTCACTAGCAAAATTTTGTCATGACGATAGAGTGCCATGACAAAATTGTATATTTTTACACTCACACCTCTTAACACTGAATTGTTTGTATGTATGTAAAATCATTTTATGTTCTCTGTTTTGTTCTGTATTGTCACGGTGTAATGACGCCGTTCAATATAAACATATTTTGTCGTGACATTCTGGCGTTGTGATCAATTTATAAGATGTACATTATATGAAAAAAGTTTCTTGGCTTTTACAACTATTTCCCGTACACGTTCCTTAATAAAACATAGATTCTGCACATATATGAAAAAATACCTTTCATCTGACATATGTTTCATTAAGATACGCGCACGGGAAATAGGTTAAAAAGGGAGCACAAACTAAAAATTAAGCGTATTAATATATAAAAAGATTGTTTTTGGCAATCATAATACCATTTCCAATAAAAAAAACCAAGTGGATTTTCTCAGAGAGGCAAATAATTTATCAATATTTATTGGTGTGTAGGATTAAAAGAATATTGGTGAGATTGGTTTTTGTGCTGATTTTGTCTTTAACTAAATAGTTGTTTTTGTATATTTTCAGGGTGTGAAATTTGGCCGTAATTTGACTCCATGACTCATGAGAAATTTGTATGCGTACAGTATACAAATGTCTCACGAGTCAAATTGTGTCCAAAATTTATACCAAGATCTTCTAACCTGTCTAATTTCGGAGCTTTTGTGATTCTGTGCTAAAATTTTCATTGAATTTAGTGTACCTATGATTTTCAATTTTTATGTATTGTGTGAAACTTGATTTTATGTACGTTTTTTAAATTTGGTTATGACATTCATATGTTTTTATAACTTATTTACAATGAGCGTCCTGTTTGGCCTAAGTATGTCAACCTTCAGTTGTATTTAGCCTTACCTACGTATACGGATCTCTGCACAGGTGGATCCATGTTTCTATAGACGGCAAGGTAGGAGCCAAATTCTTCTGTAAGAAGGTTTTGCCAAAACTGACAGGGTCTTCTCCTTTTTGCGGAACATGCGGAAATGCTGGGTCTACAAAAGAATGACTTTGTAGAAATTGCATGGACGAAGAGGAGGAAGAGACTTTTGATAACTTCCTATGCTCGTGTCCGGCACTATCATACAGAAGGCAATGGTATTTGGGCGTGTACAGTATAGCCAGCCATTCAGATCTTGCAGACTGTGGAGTGCGAGAAATTTTGCGCTACGTACGTAGCTCCAAATGGTTTTGAACAGATAATGGTTTTGAAAATATGATAACCTAACCTAACCTTGGCCTAAGTTAACCACACATATATGGTGGATGTGGTTTTTCGGTCTTGATATGTTCAGCAAAGTTCTTTGTCTTGACTTGCGCAACAACTTTGCTGAAGAAAGCAAAACGAAAATCTTAATGGTTCAAGAGTTATCAAAGTGAAAATGAGTATATTTTGACAAATTTTTGGCTCAGAGCCAAAACATGTCGAAAGCGATAGCTCAAAATTAGGGAATAACTTTGAAATTGGACTAGTACCATTGAATTCAGTTTAGTCGAATTAGGTTTACTCCCTGGGTGCCCAGGATGTCACATTTTTTTTTGTGCAGGAAACTATTTACAACGAGAAAAATAAAAAACATAAATTGTCTGTGTGCGTGACCGGTAAATCGGTAAATTTTCTTTTTCTGAAAATTTGTTTTATTTTTGTTTATGGATGTACCGGTCATACAAGCAGTCAATTTAAGATTTTATCTCGTTTTAGTTTTCTGAACAAAAATGCTGTTGTAATGGAATTGAAACAAAAAACCACACTATATTGTGTTGTACAATATTATACAGCTCAACTGTGTTTATGTCCCTTTCTAACTAAATTCGTTATAGCCAGAAAAGAAAAAAAAAAATAATCTATTGATAAACTCCAAAATAATTAATGAGCGGTATTAGGTACATTGCTCATTCTTTATTTCGAAGTTTATCAATAGGCATCAGAAATACTAAAAAAATACTCAAACTGACAAATATTTATATTTTTATTGTGGAAATACATAGCGTGTCTGTAAGACTGTAACAGTCGATCTGTTACATTCGAAAATTTCAAAATTTAACATGACGCATGACAAATTATTGCAAAGTTTGCTTTCTCAAATATTCTATCTAACACACTGTATTCGAGATTTGGAATTTTTTTTCAATCAATCGATTTTTCTATTGATGTACACTTAGGTTTATTTATTTATACAATTATTCGTATGTATTGTAATTGTTGTTGAGTAACTGATTCCGTAAAATTTTTGTTTTGTTATCATGATGATAAACCATTTTCAATCTTAAGTTTATCAATTGTGTAGTGACCGCCGTGGAACCAAAACAGACAGTTAAAACAAAAATAAATAAAAAAAAATCAATTACTAAAACTAAAGGCTGATTAAAGGTACTTAAATTCAAATTAATTAGAGTAATAAAATATTTAATTTTTGTTTGTTAAATTTGGTGTTTAGTTATGTGCTACTGGATATTACCCAGACGAGATCACTTTGGACGGCAGTCCAAACGAGTGACGAAAGCACCTACTGTGCTGGAAGTCGAACGAAGTATATTATACAGCAAGTTTCGAACTTTTTCACTTTGAGGCCGCCAGGATCATGTTATATACCATTGGAAAGGTCTTGAAAAATAAACCTAAATAATGTATAAAAGCATGAATTTCTACCAACATTGAGTGGAGATATGACCTTCCAAAAATTGCCCCAAAAAATCAGTTTTTCGCGTATAACTGCCCCAAAAAATGCCAAAATTATTTTCTAACTGGCAAATTATGATTGTAGACGTCAATACCAATTCAACGACACCTCAAACGTCCAAAACGGATGATTTTGACCAAAGTTATGACAATTTTAAATTTTTCTATGACGTCACCATATAATCTTGCTTTGGTATATATGTTTGTTTGTCCGTACCTCTTTTATTTGATCTCATATTTTCAGGGGTTGTAGTACTTAAAAATCTTAGCAATTTTTGTTCTACAACTTTTTGATTTGACCGCCATGTTCGCTGCGGCCGGCCTCTGAACGGCCATTTTTGGCCATTTTGCCACGTCCACAGTGCTGAATCTATTCGACATACCCTGGACATATGCATATCGTTGGAAAGGTATTGACGCCAGCTATCAAATAGCCAATAAAAGAATTCAAAAAATTAGGTTTGGAAGGTCATTTTGGCCAAAAAACTGAAAAATGCGAAATCGCCCGGCCACATTAGGCCGAATTGCTAAAAAATGAGCCCAAGACTTTTGGTTCATATTTTCAAGATTATTAGCCACAAATCTCACCTACAATATGACATCAACCGTTTGTCCCAGAAAACTCGTATATTTTAGATATTGACCTCCATAACTTAGAAACCACCCTAATTTTTTTGCAAAATTTTATTTTTTGGCTCAAATGCACCCTAATATCGGTCCGTTGCGGTTCATAATGTTAGTGAATCAACGTATTATAATGAAACAAATATAAATACATCATATTATTATCATTGCTAAGAAAATTTTTACCAGTGACTCTTTTTTCATAACAAAAAAAATGAAAAAACTGATAAATTGATGTGATCGAAAAAATCACCAAAAATATTGAACATTTGAGTCTCCTTGCATAAAATCGATATTTTTTTATCATTATGTTGTTTTATTTGAAAAATGGATCTTATCTCCCTTCCCATCGCATGAAGATGGAATATCAGCGAGAGGCTAGCTACCATTAACTTTTATTTCCAACTAACACACTAAAATATGCATATTTTATTGTATTGTTTAAGGAGTCAAAAATGAATGGTAGCCGCATGCAGTTAGTGACAAAACAGCAAGAAACATGCAAAAAAAATTGTTGAATTACTCAATCGAATTTCTACCAAAAACACATGCATCTGGTCTAAATTTTTACTACTCTGTAACATACACTAAAAACTAAACTACAAATGTTCAGCCGATAGCCTACGAGTACCGGGTATGTAATACGATCACACCCGACATGACCTGTTTGTGGCATGTGGTAAAGGGTTCTGAAATAAAATCTACTAAAAGACTACAAAATGAAGATTGAAAAATTGCATGCAAAATAAAGAAATAGAATCGTCTTCCACACACTAGAAACAGTTCACCAGAACGTAGGTTATCGTGCTGGACATAATAAAAAAAAACTACCTACCTGAACCTAATGATGAGCCCTGACCCTACTTTTCAACATAAAAAAGAAAAAATATAAGTCTTTACTATTTCGAGGCCAAGAGCATATACTTTCCAAACATAAATCGTATTGAACCATTCTTCAATAGAAACAATTTTGTTTTATTGTTTTCCATTTTTTTATTGAAACAGTTTCGTTCTATTGTTTTACGTTCTAATGTGCCTCATACACAGACGCAGGCCACTGGAGTGACGAATATCGAGAGAAGAAGAACGAATCATTCCCACTCCGTAACACACAGCCGGCAGCTGTGTGAGAGTATGCGTAATTCGTTTTTCGCGAAACTAACAACAATTAAGCTCTGAACAAAGTTTGAAACGCAGATGCCAATATTCAACAAACTACAGAAGATTGTATTGGTTACACTAACAATCTCATGTTAATTTTTTTCTTTCGCACCACTACTTATTAAACTAGAGCGCACATACGATGTACACATATATTCTAATACAACTATCTATAGTGTAGTTTTTTCTGTATTTGTTGCATTAGCATGGCTTTGTTGTTCGTTTTTGTCATTTCAATGCCGCGCATTGCATTTGTGTATGAGGTACAATAACACGTAGCGGCCACTTGTGTGCTATCGTGTGTGTGTGAACTCAAAGTCGAAGTCAAAACGACTGACAACAATAAAACGAATCGCAATTCAATTCATTTTCATTTTGCCTTGCCAAAATCATTGATATCAAATAAAAAACCTCTTAACGACGAGGTAAATGTTCGAGTGATGAAAGCCGAATTTAATTCACAAAATTTCTGATATCAAATTTGTGCCGAAAAAAACAATTGTATTCGATTTGTCAACGATTTTTCGGAATGTTAGTGCATTCGGCGCGTTTGTTTACATTTTTCTTTCTAGCTGTCAAAAACAACAACTTGTCAACGGTTTTTTGAATGTTAAACAACAATGCGCTGAATGCACTAACATTCCGAAAAATCGTTGACAAATCGAATACAATTGTTTTTTTCGGCACAAATTTGATATCAGAAATTTTGTGAATTGAATTCGGCTTTCGTCACTCGAACATTTACCTCGTCGTTAAGAGGGTTTTTATTTGATAAAGTTGTCTCGAACTAATTTGACACAGAGCCAGTTTAAAAGATAGACAGATTATAGTTTCTTAAATATTGGATATACGAGTTTAATTAAGGTAAAATTCACATTTTTTCATGTAAATTCTGCAAAATAAGAGTAACATGTGTTGGTCGAACTTGTAATTTTAACGGATTTTTAATTATTTGTATCAGGCGGTACATATTGATGCACAAAGTAATAGCCAGCATATTTAAGCAGCTGTGGTTTCGGAATTCGGTAAGCGTTTTAATAATTATTTATCTGGATTCCACGGCCAAATTATCGCATTAACGGAATTAAGAATAAACGGTCACGATATAATACAAGCATGTTCCGGTGCGGATAACGAAGCTTAAGAATATGTACCATTCTGCCGTGTTCATGGTTAAACTACAACAAAAATAATTATAAGCTAAAATAAGTTTTAAATGCTTCGTTCAAACCCAAATATTTCCAATTTCAATTGAAATTTTAGTTAAATTCAGTTTTTTGATTATTTATTTTTGTGGGCCGTGGTTCTAATTTTTCGTTATTAAGCATGGAGTAAAAGATTTTGAAACTACTTTCACCACTTCATAGTAAATTCTCTATTTAAATTATTATATACTATTTCTTTATTTATGTATATGTTATTTATTTATATATTATTTATTTAGTTATACACTATATATTCTTTATAACTATCTATATTAATTATTTTTCTATATTATCAATTTGTTTCCATTAAATTTTTCTTCTATTAATAAATATTGTTAAACGTTGATCGAACGGAACTTTCTCCTTCTTTTCTTATATTTTTTTTTGTGTGGTTTTGTTTTAAGTGACCATATGTCTTGTCGTGTTATGTTGATACTCAGTGATTTAAATAAGATTGAAATACACGACTAAAAATGAATTAAAAATAATTTAAGTACAATCACGTCAATGGGTATACCATTTAAGATGATGTACAATATGGTAGGGTGGGCACGGAGTGCAGTGGTCTAGATACCTTATGACCACTGTCATTGGCTTCATTAGTCCGTAACTGTGATCAACTAGTAAGTGGCAAAGTGTATAAACATCCCCTTGATATTAAATACATTAAAGTAGCACTCTCAAGCTCTCACGTGGTTAGTGGAACGAAGTACCCCAACGGACTGCCATCTAGCCGGCAATGTGCTGCATCCACTATAAAACCACTAGGAGTCAATAGTTCTGCTAACGGAGGTCGAACAATTAACACGTTTAATTTTGAAATCTTCCGTTACAAGACTCATCGCATGCTTTATGTTTGTTTTTCTAAAATGGATCAGTTTAAGCAATGCCACATATAACTACAGACGATTCGTGCGTAAATTTGTTTTGCCCCGCCACATACAAGACAAAAATACAGACGATTTTTTCAGCAACTATTCTTTATATTTTTGTTTTGAAGTATCAAAAATCAACGAAGTGAGCTTAAAAGCGATGCCACATGCACATTTCTATGGACGACTTCACAAAAACTGATTTGGCATTTACGAATTAATTAGAGCATATTTTCAACTCAAATTTATGAGATAATATGTAAAATATCTCAAATTAGTAGCTAAAATAATAAATTTGCAGTTATTTAATAATTTTAATTGAAAAATAATCAATTTTCTATTTAGCCGTTTCTAGAAACGAGTTTTGCTCTGAATGGTATAATTTTACATACGTGAACGAACGCACAAAAATCTAAAAACGATTTTTGAACTGATCAAAAAATTTTAAACGATTTTTTCTCTGTTGCGTTTTTTGATGTGTAAACATCTTTATTGATTTATCCAAATCAATTATCAATTTATGTATTAGAGTAAACTTGTAAATGAAACGAACAGAAATGGCGTATACCTACTTCGTTTGAAAAAAAGCAAGAAACTCAACAAAAACAATTTTTACTATACATGGCATGCTTTTATGTATATGTATAATAGTAGGGAAAATGAAAAAATTAATTTAATGAATGAAATAGAAACCATCGACATTTCCATCGATCAGAAAAATCAAAAAAAAAAAATTACGATACGAAATACGAATTACGATTACGAAATTGCATACTCATACGATTAAAAACCCAGTCAACAACTGCTGTATATTGCTTTATCACGAGTGACGAGTCTCTAGGCGCTGTTCATCACGTCGGCTATCAATGATCATGTCTTCTACTTAATGGGGTTATAATGACATCTCGTTTTTAACATTGAACTGCCAGAGTCTCAGGTCACAGTCACGCAGGTTTGCTCAATTCATTTGGTTTTCGAGACCTGGCTGCGCAATGACGAACTTGTTAATATTCCTACGTTTGAATGCTATTTTCAGTTCAATAGAGATGGTCAGTGGGCTGCCGGAGTAGCAATTCTGTCAAAAGATCCATAAAATGGGCATAGTGGACCCAAATAATTTGCCGTACGTTTTCAAAACCAATATTGACGTAACAAATGGACTGGCGAATGGAACTATGGGCTGTCTAAAGTATATCGAATGCATAGGCATCCTAATCAGGACAACGAGAACGATGAAAACGTCGACAGTAAAAAATGTCAAACGACTCTGGATGGATTTCGGTTCAAATTCACAAGTTGGCAAGAAGGTCAGGTGGCTTGAAGCTGGATGGGCGCAGAAAACGAATATCGACCGATGTTTGGTGCCCATTTCTAGAAAAAGCTCAACTATTAATCGAAACAACAATTAATGTTAAGCATAAACAACAATTAATGTAAAGCGTCGTACCTTCATGTGCCACCACAATTCATGCATCACACGGTGGTACCTACAACGAGATAGTCAGTATATACTCTTACGATAAAAGACACAGTTAACAAATTGTGTATATTGCTTTAGCACAAGTAACGAGTCTCGAAGGACTGTTCATCACGTCGGCTATCGATGGTCATGTCGTCTACCATGGACGTAAAAATGGGACCTCAATGGGTCTTCTTCAAAATTAACTATCGCGCCTCACCACAAATCCGCTTTATCCGTTGTAATGGCGAATTTTGTACGAGATAGGGAAAAATGACGTCTGGTTTTTAACATTGAACTGTCAGAGTCTTAGGTCATACACATCACCTCGACCTAACTGACACAGTCACGCAAGGATGCTCAATTTTCTTGCTTTTCCAGATCTGCGTTCAGTTCAAGAGAGACGGTGAGTGAGCTGCCGGAGTAACAATATATAAAAATTTAAATAGAATACTCATACCATACAGTCACCTCGCATAAAGAAATCATCGTTGGACAAACAACTGGTATGAGCGTAACAACACAACTCATTGATGATATATATACGGCTGAACTTCAGCTTCTCAATGGGAATAAGATGCTTTCTGTAGTTGTATTAACCTCGCCGAATAAATCTTTCGAAGACATAATGAAGTTCATACATTTCGTCCTTGCCCCATATCCTAAAGAATTTCAAAAATTCTCCAAGGAGACTATCATCTTTTGCCGGTGATTATGAACGGGGATTTCAATATTAATGTTGCTGTTCCTCAAGCTGAACCACTTATAAATTTCCTGCGAGACGAATTCGATTTGCACATGAACTCAGATCGAAATATATTTACTACTAGATATAGGACGACCATATTGTGCAGTTTTTCAATGAAAATTTTTAAAGTTAGAGTCGACAGTATATAATATATCTTATTTTAGCTACCAAAATTCAATTGCGTCGATTATACCGAAAGAGTAATAGACCAATTTAACGATAATAAACAAATATTTTTCATTAATTTAATACATATTTTTATTAAAAGCTCATCATGAATATGGTAGCACCATGATTAGAAGTATGATTACAATTTTTCACTTGGACACTTTGAATCAAAATGGCGGTATAAACATTCAGCTCAAAACAAAATATAAAGAATTGTTGTTGTAAAAATCGTCTGAATTTGTTTCTTGTATGTGGCGAAGCAACATAGATTTAGGCACGAATCGTCTGTAACACTTAATAAACACATTTTATTAATCACTTGTTTTATATTTCGCAGAATTGTATAAAACAAGTGATTAATAAAATGTGTTTATTAAGTATTAGTGTGTTTCGCCAAGTGCCTACGGCAAATAGCGTAAAAAGTTTTAATCGTCTGTAAGATGTGTATGTGGCAACTTTTGGGTTTTTGATCGCGATATCGACGTCATTGTTGGATCAGACGAAAAGCTAGGTTTAAGGCAACTGCCTTCGGTACCTCGGAAGTAGCCATAAAAGGAGCAAATATTAATGGACTAAAGATTACTTGATCGTTCCTTCACATAAGAGTCCGAGAGCAAGTGTTAAGGTGCGACACCAAGAGCCTTGAGTTTAATCAAAATCATTTTTTTGTAAACTCGTGTTCACCCTCCATAACGTTTCAAGTGCAAGATGCTGATGGTCTGCAGTAAAGAGAATACATTTAAATATCTAAGAGATGCTTGATAGATTAGCAATTGAGCTCTGCGGACATCTTCGAGTTCAATAACAATTGCTTATTAATAAGCTGGCTATGATGATTCATGAATTCTGTTGTAAGTTAAATGTTGTGTTGTTTAATTTGTTACATATTTGTATTAATGGTGTATTTTAATTAAATATTTGTCCTTTTAAAAATTATTGAGTGCTATCGTTTTAAAAATACTTGCAATACTGTCCAAAAATAAATAAATAATAATTTAATATTAAAATACCAATTTTTCGAATTTTTTAAGGATTTTATAATTAAATATTTATAGTTGCAGAATTTCAAATTTTCGGGATTCATAGCTATTTTCAGTAACTTTTTCGGGATTTTTAATTTCATTATTTTAATTTGCAATAAATAAATAAAAAATAAGATAAAATTATCTCATATTAATTGAAAGTGGTGAGGAATAATTGTTGTAATCAGTACTGAGTTATAGAAACATGAAATAGAACTACATTTCACAAGTAACAATTAGAAAAGGTTACAAAAATCTGTAACAAGTAAAACTTGGAATTAGAAAAAGTAAAACAACTATTTTCATTTTATCGATTCGCCTAATTTTCTCTCGTGTTATATAGTCTCGAATTAAAGAAAATTATTTCGATCCATAATTTTTTAAATCCTTTTTTTTGTAATTTGTTCAAACGGTTTTCTTAATTTCAGTTTTGCTGATTGTAAAATTATTATCTAAATAACGTAAAAATTCATGAAGTAAAAAATTTAATTTTTTCTTATTTTTAAATAATTATTTCAAATACTTTCAACTTTTTCTTAATTTGAACACCGAAGTAAATTTTTTCTTTTCAATTCATTTATTTTGTCATGTAAATAGACAATCATAACAATAAAATTATAATTATATTAAAGACAAAAAAAATTTGTTCCCTGTTTAACGACGAATATAAAAATAATTTTCTGTGTGCTTTTTTTTCTACAGCATTTTGTCAATACATTAATAAAATATGTTTGCATTGGATCTCATACAAACTGGACCCCGAGCAATAATTTCGAAATTATAAAATTTACCGGAGCATTTAAATATTTTTAATTTGTGGTAAGAACCCAAAAAATGAGATACAGCGGAAATAAAAAATAATCTAATTTAAGCTTAACATTATTCAAACGAATTTAAAATAAATTTAATTAGATTGTTAATTATATAAATTATTTTATTTTTATCTAAATCAATTTACACTTCCATTACGATTTATATGTTTTTTGGTGTGGAATAATTAATATTTTAAAGGGAAAATTGATGATTCATAATCGTATGCAAATTAAGATTTTTTCTATAATTGAATTAAATTATTAGTGCAGAATTATTCATGGGGAATTTTGGCCATTCGGATTAAATTATATGCCGAGTTTGAGCAAAGAATTTGCTTCGACAAGACAAATTGAATGTGTTTGATATTTTTAGCAAATATTTAATAAAAACTATTTAATACTCAATTTTAGTAAAAATAATTTTAAAAACACTCGAGTGAAGGTCATTCAAAAGTATTTAAAGTCAAAATCGTAAAAGCGACTGAAATAAAATAAATAATATAATTATAGGGGTTAAGATAAATGTCTATAAAATTATTTCTACCTACTATTTATAGTGTTTTAAATTTCGTTTATATATCTTTGTAGTTTTTGGATTACCACAGAAATTTACAAAAAAAAATCTAAGATATCTTAAAAACCCATTACAGTTTTATTTTTACTTCTATATAATTAGATGTTATGACCGTGACTTATAACGTTATAATACAAAACCTAGACGAAACGATTTTTAGCTTTTATTTGTTACTAATAATATTATTTTATTTTAAACTTCTAAATTATTTATCCAGATGATCAAAATTGTGATGAATTAAAACAACATTAAGTGATGTAATTTAGATGGTGGCATGAATCACCCAGTTACAAATTGTTTAGAGAGAGAACAAGGTCGTCAAAAAGTTAAGATATAATTTTGAACTAAACATTTCGGTTACACGCCAAGATGTCAATATGGTTTATGTTTTATAAAATAAAATGAATACTATTATGATTAATAGTGTTTAGTAATACAATTGACAAACCAACAAAATTATTTAAATAAACATTGCGGTAACAAACGAATGACGGCTGTACATAAAACATGAAGGTACACTTAATTTCGTGTAAAAAAAATTGTCGTGATGTAAAATAATAATTTACAATCTCTTATTTATTATCAGTTAGTTATTATCAGTTTAGCGAACACAACAAAAATTACTTTTTCACACATTATGATGAATTCGTATATATGTATACACAACAAATACATGTAGGTGCTGTCTGCTTTGCTTGTTTTTTGGTCATGTGCAATTTGCATTCATAAAAATATGTTTAGCGCACCATGCGTGATCATTGTCATACATTCTGTTTATTAAAAACTGTGAAACGCTTACCAGACCTTTATAGTTAAATGAGCGATAAAAATGTATCTGATATTTGATATATGAAATTGATATCAAATTTCTAATGTGCATAACTAGAATCACTGAAGCTTAACATAAACATGTTAATCATTTCCTAGAGCTATCTTTCAGTCTAGGGTTCCCAGAGGGCTTCGGCTTTTTCTGTGTACACCTAGGTAATACCTAGATACTCAAGTCCACGCCGCAGAGGGCGTATACTGTTTCGGCACTAGCAAAATGTTACCGCGGGCATCAAATACCAGTGGTATAATTTAGCTAAAATAAACAATGATTACAACAAATATGGAATGTGGCACTCAGGTGGTGGCACAGCATCAGAGATCCACGCTCCCAGGGCCAGGTCCATCAGATTCTGTGGTGGGACAATCATTGTTTAACCCATTTCTACAAAGTTCCAAATTACCAAGATCACCATGATGTTCAACGGGAAATATATTTCAGTACGAGAAGGATAACATGCCGAACTCCATGAACAATTAGGAAAAATTTACAACTAAAGCCGCTTTTATGGTTGCTGATTTTCTTTCGCTCGTTCGTTCTGATTATTTTTTTGTCCAATCATATTGCTAACATCGTCATTTTTGAGCAATGTGATTGGACAAAAAAATAATCAGAACAAACGAAAGAAAGAAAATCAACAACCATAAAAGCGGCTTAAGTTGAAAGAAGAATTTACAATTTTAAAGAAAGAGACAAGTTCAACAAAACCAAAAAGTGTATCAACAAAAATAAAAGTTGGACCAAAAACGGAAATTACATTAAACAAAACCAAACATCAATTGAAAAAAATAATAATTGGATTAAATATTTGATGAACTATGTAAATAAAAAGAAACAATAAATCTTACTAGATTTGGAACAAGGTTTGAAAGAAATCAAAATCGGTAGAGAAAGGATCGAGTAGAAGCTAGATATAATATTTAGGTAGATATAATATTTAGCAAACAAAATGTTGATGAAGATGAGAAGGTCAAGCATTGACGTAACAGTAGGGAGCAGATGTAAGAAATGGCAGTGGAACCGAAAGATGAGGATGATGAAGTAACTGCCATTCGTTGGGAGGAAACATTAGTCTTTGTGGAATCGAGTGGTGACGATGAATGCCCGAGTTTGTGTCTATATAGTGAATGGAGAGTGAAGAGCAATTATGGCATCTATGTTTGGACAAGAAATAGAGATCGAAATGGGTTTATTGGAGCGATCATCTTAGAATCGGATGAGGTTCCATTGAATAGATAATTAAAATATTCTGGAGAAGAAACCAGCCAAGGCGAGTAAAAATTGCAGATGGTCTACCAGTTGTGACTGTTAGGGTTGCGAGGGTCACCGGTAGTGGTGATTGATGAATGACAATTCACAAGAAGGTTGTCCAGCGTGGGCCGTATATGTTTTGCAAAAAGGCCATAGCTGAAAGTGATATGTGCGGAACATATCTCCCAAGGCCATGGTAGATTGAAAGTGTTTTACCGTAATTGCTTAAAATTGCGAGGGTCAAGCGACAATGGGATCGATCGAGGTAAGCTAGTGAGCATAAGCAGTTTGATATGCTGACAGAATGGATAATTCGTAAAATGTTCCTAGGATATTTTTTAGGAAAAAATTCATGTGCCTGTACAGAGTCGTAAAAATTTATTCCTAGATAATTATATATGTGTTGCCTTAACCTGATAGGGAACCAAGCGCATTGTGTGTACATTATTGATTTTACAAGAAGATCATAAAGCAAACCTAAATAAATAACTTTTCACGATAAATATTATTCAAATTGAGAACAATATAAATCTAGAAGCATATGCTTTTCCAATTTTCCGGAACGTGAAAAAATATTATTTTATTTCGGTATTTTTTATAAAACGTATGCTTGAGATTTTTATCGATGATTTGTAAAAAAATCTGTAAATAAAGTTCGAATAAGAAAAATTTACCACAGTTCCCTTTAACACAGAAACAAATTCGAATGGAAAACAATATACGTTTTCTAGTGTCCGTCACGCCAGCCGGAACCATATCAGCCGGAACCAAACAACGATGGAATAAGTAGCACGATGCAATGTGCATCATTGTGCACTAATTGGTTTTTCAGCCGGAACCTTATAATTCCAGCCGGAACCTGATAAAACCATCCAGAACCCTACAACAGCAAAACTAACTATGGCATTAGTAGCACGATGCATTGTGCATCATTGTGCACTATATAATTTTTCAGCCGGAACCTTACAAATCCAGAAATATACGATTTTTCGGAAAAGAACCTTACAAATTCAGCCAGAACCATACCCTCTACAGCCAAACTAAGTATGGCAAAAGTAGCACGATGTATTGTGCATCATTGTGCACTATATAATTTTTCAGCCGGAACCTTATAAATCCAGCAATATATGATTTTTCAGTGGAACCTTATAATTCCAGCCGGAAACGATGGTATGGTAATATATAGTCAAATTAACTACATCACTAGTAGCACAATGCATTGTGTATCATTGTGCACTAAATGCTTTTTCAGCCGGAACCTTATAATTCCAGCTGGAACTTGATAAAGCCAGTCAGAACCATACAACAGCCAAACCAACTAAGGCACAAGTAGCACGATACATTGTGCATCACTGTGCACTATATAATTTTTCAGCCGGAACCTTACAAATCCAGAAATATAGGATTTTTGAGGAAAAAACCTTACAATTTCAGCCGGAACCATACCCTCTACAGCCAAACTAACTATAGCACTAGTAGCACGATGCATTGTGCATCATTGTGCACTAAATGCTTTTTCAGCCGGAACATTATAATTCCAGCCAGAACCAGATAAAGCCAGCCAGAACCATAAAAAAGCCAAATTAATTACGGCAGTAGTAGAATGATGCATTGTGCATCATTGTGCATTATATAATTTTTCAGCCGGAACCTTACAAATCTAGAAATATACAATTTTTCGGTGGAAAAACCTAACAATTTCAGACAAAACCTACGGTCAAACTAACTACATCTAAAGTAGCACGATAGATTGTGTATTACTGTGTACTTAATGTTTTTTCAGCCGGAACCTTATAATTCCTGATAATATTTGCCTTCAAATGAATCACAAAAACAAAAAAATGGTCGAATGAGGGACACAACAATGAAAGAGCTGGTAAGTTTAAATGAAATTTCCATTCCGGAAACATTAAAGTTTATTGACGAAGAGCTTTTTGTATTATCGGAGAAAGATTTTGGAGAGAATAAAAATATTTTACTAGGAACAAAAACATGTTTAGTATTGCTAGTAGAGGCTGAATGCTGCCCCATGTCTATAATGCGTACGCATCTGTAAATCATCCGTTTTGGGGCAGTTATACGCGAAAAACTGAGTTTTGGGGCAATTTTCGAAAGGTCATAACTCCACTCAATGTTGGTAGAAATTCATGTTTTTATACATTATTTGGGTCTACTTTTCAAGACCTTTTCAAGGGTATATAACATAATCCTGGCGGCCTCAAAGGGAAAAAGTTCGAAACTAGCTGTAAATATACGAGTTCGATTTCCAGCACAGTACGTGCTTTCGTCACTCGTTCGAACTGCCGTCCAAAGTGATAATATAGGAAATAATGTTTCCGTCTCGAAATTGGATAGAAAAATTATTCCCAATTAAATTTTGTTGTAATTGAAAAGTACATGTTACAATAATATGTGTTTATGCGGCATTATGCAGTATGTGCAAGTAACCTGTCGCTGGTCTTATCGCAACGTATATAATATGAGACCACTGCATTTCATACTAAAAACATATTTGTAATTAACTAGCCTAGAAACTTTTTTTTAGAGAAAAACTCAAATTGGCAATCACTTCAAACAATAATTATTTAATAAATAAAAATTCTCAATCAGCAGAATAACACAATCCTAAGAGTGTTAACCTTTTACATCTATCACATTTAATATGAATACACTGGCATTGATTCCATTATTAGGTAACTCTCATACTTCATGTGCATTATCTTAATTGTTTTAATTTAATTTATTTTTGTTTCATTTCGTTTTTTTTAAATACATCAAGTGCTTAACACTTAGAAAACGATAAATGTTGCTGCATATTAGTATTATTATTTATTATTACATTATGAATATATTTTTAATATCAATCGGAAATTCTTAAGTATTTTCATACGTTGGTTGTATCATCATGGTTTTATACAAAAAAGGTCTTTATATTGTTATTGCTTTAAAAATTTAATAATTAATGACTTTCTGAAAAGCCAAATGGAATTTTTAAGCGATACGCGATGTTAAGAATTCCACTAAATACACGTCCATGTCTTAAAATTTTAGTTAAGTACTATAATCACATTTTTTATTCGACTTAAGACGATTTGTGCCGATTGAATGCGAGAAATAATATAAAATATGGTAATTTTGTAATCTGACGAGATTTCTGTAATGCACGAGCCTATATTTTATCAACAAGTTGTCGATGAACTAAAAAAAAAAATTAATAATTAAGACAAGAACATGAGTAACATACCAATTAAGATTATAACGCATGTGAGACTTATGCTAATTTTGTACGAGATTTTATATGTAGCTAGAAAGTATATGAATCTGTTCTTGAGTTATTACCATGTTTTTAATCTTTATTATAATTCCAGCTCACCTATCTGTGAATTTATAATAATTTCTAATTTCAATTTAGTGTTAAAAATTATGTGTCGGCATTTTGTAGTTTCTATATATGTACACAATTTTGACGTAATGAATATTAAATAGATTAGGTGTACGATGTTTTGTTGGTTTTTATCATAAAAAATAATCACGTAGAATTTCTTTCAATATATGTACATAATCAAAATCATATTTTTTTTTGTTGTTGTTAATCTTTTCAACAAGAATAAAAGAAACAAAATCCAAATAAAAAAATAATAATTAATTATGTACGTGCGTGCTTATGATTCTATTCATTATTAGCTAAGCGACAAAATAATGATTAACCGTATACGTTGTACATACAAAATAGAAGGTATTTCGGTATATCGTAAGAACGTTCGGTGTAGTGGCCTCCCAAAAAAAAATTATATCGTCCTACATACAGATAAAATCGCATTATGGAACTGAATTAAATCATAAACTAAGGTTATATAATTCAAGCTAAACCAAAATCACCTTTCATCACAACAATTTCTTTACTTCAATGTAACACGAATTCAGAACAAATATTGCGTTCAACAAGCAATACGTCAGTCACTCTAATAATAATACAATTCGTTCAATTTATTTTTACGTTTGTTTTTTTCACAATTATGTACTAAAATTCAATTAGATTGGCATTAAAAACGTAAAGTAATTGGTATGTATATTATAAAATATAAATAATAAATATTTAATTTTATAATTGAATCACGATTTTAATTTAATTATTTTAATAAATTTTTTAAAAATTGTTTTGTGTGTCACTACAATACAACAAATAGTATTATACCGTAAAATATTTCATTTTCATGAATTACAATAAAAAATTAATATCTAATTATTTAATTAAACGATGAATCTAGATAGTACGTTTAAAATTATTATAATTGCACAAGTCGAATTGTGATTGAGTTTGTCCAATTGTCCGTTCACTTTAATAATCGGTTAAATTAATTAAAAAAAAGAATTGTTCTTGAGTCTTCATCAATTTTTACTGTTGTAATGAATGCTAATCGTCACTAATTACACTGTGTTTAATTATCGAAGTACAGTTTTGAGAAAATTTGTTTTCAAACTTTCCAATAAATAAATATTGAAATAATTACGAAAAAGCAGAAACAACTACTGTAACTGAATTATATGGTTTCACACTTAGAATTATGTTCAGCGTTATATCTAGAGAAGAAGTATTTTGTTAAAAAAAAACACTTAATTACTCTAACAGGTTACAAGAAATTGAAATATTTAACTGTCTCAAATTATTTAACTTTTTTGATAGCCATAATATATAATCAAGGTGAGGTTACCAATACTTTGGAGGTTTGGTTTCGAACTAATGAAACATTGAATTTTCTGTATTAAAAAATTTGGTCGTCTCATCAGACTGCAGTGACCAAACTATACAAAAATTGTGAAAATACTTTAAACTGATCAAAGTATAATCACAATGCCTTAGCGAATTTTAATGATTCGCTACGCAATTCCCAACCCCTTCGCAACCTCGAATTTTATTGTATTTAACGCATACATGCGATTTCTATATGAAATGTTAACCAAACCTCCAAAGTCTTGGTTATTTTACCTTGATTAAAAACACTATCTGGCTATTATCCAGAATAACCCAAAAAAAGCCATAATATATGTAATTGTTAACACCACGCCAATTTGGAACAATTTAACCTGGCAAAAACTACAGAATAGTACCCATCACAAAAAAAATCTGCAACGATAATATATTTCATATTTTTCGTTGTAATACTACCATACATTTTCGTCTGAAAGGATGTAACAATTAAAAATATTTTGTTTTATGTCACAATTTAAAGGCAAATTATATATAGATCGACGATATCAAAACTCTTATGATTGTCTATGTTGCAACAATGAACGTCATACCCAAAAATTGTATGAGCACATAGCTGATAAATACATATTTGAATTTGTTTAGGGAAAAAAAGGAGGGGTGAATATATTGTTGTCAACACCCGGATTTCTTTCTGAAGCAAAAAATTAAACTGTTTAAATATCAGAAAACCATCTGGGCCCACCCTTGTTAAAAATTTAATTTGTATATTAATTTGAATCTTTAATTCCGACGTTTTTTTTTTGTAAATGTTAAACATCAAATTGCCACTTCCGGTTCAAATATGTTCATTAAATTTCGCAAAGGTCTAACAATTAAATGAGAAAAGTTAATTATTAAATTTGATTCCGAATAGTCAATCCATAGTCGATAAAATTGAAACAATGAAGTTTGAATATATTTTCTTTGAAACTTAATTTACATTCGTTCTTGTTTTTAACCTAAAAAGCGGATTTAAACTGAAAAATGTTATATACCTATTTTTCAAATATGCAAAAAATGAAAAAGCTCATATGGGACTAATTTCGTCGAAATACACTGCGATTTCCCGAATTATGGTAAAGGCAAATAAAAGGTAATTAAAAATCTGTTTTACCAAAAATCGTCATTTCCGCTTAAATTTTGGAAAGCTGTTGTTTGGGAACAATACAGTTCCAGATATTGTTGCAAAATTCATTTATTTATTTAACCTTTATCCTTCCCTCGGGTCTTTTTTGACCCAAGCGTACTTGTTTTTTCGAATCTCTTGGCAAATATAAATAATACAAATGTGTGGCTTTTCGACTTTGTGTGATATGCTATATGAATTCTAAAAACGAAAATTCGAAAAATTATAATTAACCGTTAGTTTATTTTAGTACTAAATTTGTTATTTTACGCATCTTATGCACGAAATATTTTGATTTATATATTTTATAAAACAGAAAATGTATATATAAGTACTTGGTGGATTTTTGTTCAGATACATCTGTTTATTTGGAGTTAGCCGTTGAGTATGTTAGTGAGGATGACTCCGATATTCAAATTCGAACCAAATCGTTATTTTCTAAAGATAATAATATCGAATAGTCTTCAGAACTGTTTCCTCAGAGTGGAAGAGCGTCTCATCGAATGTATTACAACACTAACGCCAGGAATTACAAGATTCGCCAAAGCAAGCATATTGGATAAATTATCATCGTTCCAATTACTAATGGCGAAAAATATTATGGAAATAGTAATAGTAAATACTAATTTGGAGGGGAAACGAGAATAAGGAAGAGTGGAAAGATTTGGATGGAATTGAGTTGGATGCATATATTGGGGTTCTTATATTGGTAGGAGTCTACAAATCTAATAACGAAGCAGTTACTAATTTGTGGCATGAACAAAATGGTCGACACATTTTTCGGGCAACAATGTCTCTGAAAAGAATTACGGAAATTTCTCGAGTCATACGATTCGAGACCGAAGCACACGGGCTGCTCGCAGATGTCGAGATAAACTGGCACCAATCAGAAATTTATGGGATAAGTGGGTCGAAATATTAACAACCCTGTACAATCCTTGAGAAAATGTAATGATTGATGAACAACTTGTTACGTTTCGGGGAAGATGTCCTTTTCGGGAATATATGCCAAAAAAGCCTGCTAACTACGGCATTAAATTGTGGGTGTTATGTGACAGTAAAAATACCTATGTGTGAAAGTAACATGGTGCGGCGCCTAAACAAAATAAGGGATTACGTGTGATTCTAAATTTATCCTCAAAAGAACTAAAGGAAGAAATGTGACGTTTAATAACTATTTTACGTCTTATCAACTAGAACAGATGCGGTTAAAAATAAATATGTCAATGATCGGTAACATTCGCAAGAATAAAACATCAATTCCTCCAATACTCCTAGATGTAAAAGGAAGACCGTTTTAATTTTCAATGTTTTCTTTTCCTCGGGACACAACATTGAAGCAAGGAAATGGCCAATGATACCGAAAAAACCTATTACAATATTGGATTATAATAAAACCAAAGGAAGGGTAGACACGGTTGACAAAAAACTTGCAGATTACACAAGCAAAAGAAAAACCAATAGATGGCCAGTTGTTGTATTCGCAAACACAATCGACATATCCGTAATCAATGCGTTCGTTCTATTTACAAATGCCTGCCCAACATGGAATATAAAAAAAATCATGACAAATTATGACATTTATCAGCAATGAATCAAATAAACCGTCTTTACAAATTTTAAAAATTATTAAATGAAATCATATAAATATATTTCTGTTCTTTTAAATTAATAAATATATCTTAAAATAAAAATCAAAACGATGCTTAATTTCGAAATTTGGTTTAAAATGACAATGGGTCGTTTTAGACCCGAGAGAGTTGAGTGTTATTTATTTTGAGGGAAGGGTCTATTGGCCCAGTTAAAATATATTATTTTCAATGACATTCACAATGTTTACGACTTGTCAAAACAAATAGGCTATCTACTCACGCTACCACAAAAAGTAAAAATTCATTCTCTCTTCATTTTTAACCAAAGTGCACTTGTGTATAGATACATAAACCCTTACTAAAATGACTGAAGCCCTCAAGATCTTTTTTGGCAGTTGGGTTTCGATAAAAAGTAGGTCTACTCAGGTTGCAACGACCAAACTGCAAAATTCAAACGACAAATTTTAAACACCTTCAAAATTAATTTACAATCTTACATTTCTTAATCGTTTGTCTTGTAAATGATATACACTGCGCCGAAAAAGACAATTTTTTCGTAGAAAATCCAGATTTGAACTCTTGAACAATATCTTGGTGAAATAACACAATTAACAAAAAATAATTTTTCCGTCTAAATGAAGGAAATTTTGACTTCTTTTCGATATTGGAATCTGTTTTGAATTATTTTATTTTTTATGATATTATAGAGTAGAATAATAATTGTCTGAAAGAAAAAAAAAATAAGCTGCTGTTTGGGAATGTAAAAGAACTTCGAAGAAGTTCCTATGCGGATATGCGACGACTCCTTGTCGATTTATTGAAGTTTTGGCGAGAAACGTAACCAAAAAATGAAATACGCATAGCCGGCGTATTTTGGTGGATCTAGCTAGTTCAAGGAAAAAATAAATGTTAACAATTATAGAAATGTGATATATTTCAAAAGGTATATTGGATAACAAAAATCCTTTTAAACTTTCATTCAATCGTTATAAAACTAAAATCCACGACCAAAATTTTCAATATCCAGCGTTACTTCCTCTAAGCCGCATTACTATATAAAAATACCGTGACATATTAAAAACATTGTGTATTTGTTGCCATTCTTCTTGTAAAGTCCTCGGGATTCCAATTTGTGAGAGAGATTCGAGTGCTTAGTTTGAAAAATAAAAAAGCACTCGTTAACGTTCATACGCTTTTTGATACGTTTCTCGCTAAAACTTCGATTAATCGGCAAGGAGTCATCGTACAAAAATTTTCATAGCATCGTTTTCAAGGTTTCCCTAAAATATCGAGGAAGTTCGTTTACAGTAACAAACAGCAGCATATTTTCTGTTTCTTTTAGATAACTGTTACTTCACTAAAAAAGGCATAAAACAAAATAAAATAAAACGGATTCTAGTATCGAAAAGAAGAATAAAATTTCCTTCAATTAGAAGCAAAATTTATTTTTTAGAAAAGTGTTATTTCACCAAGATACAAGCGTTCTGCGTCAATTATTGGGATCTCACAATTTATAAGAAAAACTTAATTATTATGTTTTCTCGCGATCGGGCAATTCGTCTCCTATAGGAAAATTGTAGTCATTCAGCATGAATCGACCAACATAGGCACACAAAGTTTTTAAATTTTTAAATCACAATTTTGACTTCAACGACAAATAAATCTGCATCCCGAGGTCAAAAATTTTCTTGATTACTATACTTTAGTTTATTACCTAACAGAAAGTATACATTTTTTATAATTGTTATGGGAGAACTTTAACTCAAATGCGGAACTTAAATAGTTTGAATGAGTGTGATATCTAGTTTTGATAATAAATAATGGAGCTTTTAGCTTTTCCGTTTCTATTAAGCAAAAAATAAAATGTGATATGTAAGAAGCTAAATTGTATTAACCACGAAGTAGTCAGTGTCTACTCCTGATGATGCCTTAACAAGTCGACATCGATCGAGTGATTTTTTGAACTTTTGGACAAATTTTTTAATTAAACTATTCAAAGATTTGCGAAATAAAAAAAAGAAGTGCTAAGTGAAATGTGTTTATTAAGTGTTAGTGTATTTCGCCACGTGCCTACGACAAATAGTGTTAAAAGTATTTATTAACATCACCAATCCTAATCGATAAGAAAAAATCGCTGTGCATCCAGCGTCTGGTGCGGGATCCGAACTCGGTACCTCCCGGTCCAAGTGCCGAAGCTTGAGCCACTGCACCATTTGTCCGATAAATACAAATCGTCAACTAAATCGTAAGTAAATATCGTCAGAATACCAATGTATTGAAATCAACCTGTCAAAATTGGCAAAGATGCAAACGTTTAACCTGTTTCGGTGATTGAGTTTAAAAACTATTCTTCAAGAATTACATAGAAAAGGGTTCGTGGGTATCCAAATTATAGTAAATATTAAAGAAAAATTTAATATTCTATTAAAATTTAGATATTTTTTAATGAATTTTTATAATTTTGAATGAATTTTAAATTATAATCATTCATTTATTCGACAAATTTTTATTTTATTTACTACTAAAGTTTGATGTGTGTTGAGGCAAAGTGGGCTACAGGCACCACGTAGACATATTTTAAAAATATTATAGAACTAGGTTGTTCTGAGGCGCTTCGCGCCCGTTTATTCCTAGTATACTAATTAAACAACAAAATTTTCCGAGCTTTTGGAAATTACGCCATCATCAGGGTTTGTTGTGTTTTTTTATTAATTTAAAAAAACATTAATTGTATGTTAAATAATTCCATTGCGAGAAAAAAAAACGTAAAATGTTTTATTTTAGTAGCAAGTATAGTATAAACGATTTTTTGAATAGCAGTTCGTCAAATTAATATTTGTTTTGTTTTTCAATTCAATTATCAACGTTTCCATTATCGACGTTTTTCTCACAATCGAATTTTTTAACATTCAATTCATATATTTTTAAATTAATAAAAAGCACAACAATTACCGAAAGCTCGCAAAATTTATTAGTAAATTTAATTAGTAAAAGTTAATTTGTCTGTCTTAATAAGGAAATTTTTCTGCTTGCCTCATTGTTTTGAATTTAAACTTTTGATATCAACACTCTAAAAAATTTGATCAAATCTAAACTAAAGATCAATTAATTTTATTTAAATTATTTTTGCAATTTCCATACAATAAATGTAGTAATGAAAATTTTTGTTATTTATTCAATAAAATGTTGACTTTTTTCAATTAGTTGTTCAAATTTCATCACAAATATGTTGCAAATTTACTTGTTGATGGAAACTAAACAATACGTTTGTTGAACTTTAATCAATTGATAAATTTTCAGTAGAAATGTTGAATAAAACCATTTTGTGGTAAATATTAATCATAAAATTGATGAATATTCAACAAAATAACACAAAATTCATTTAGAGTTAGATGCCATATTGTATACATGCATTAAAACTGAAGCGACTGGACTGCAGAACAAACATTAAAAGTTAAAAATCAAGAAAGTATTTAAGTAGTTTGTGTGATATGTTTTCTTAAAGGTAAGTACGATATAAAATGTTATCAAAATACTGTAATAATAAAGTCGTGTCCAATACGTGTCAGATCATTCGTTTCGAATAGTTTGCGTAAAGCAAGCGTCTATAAAGTTACGGTAAAAACTGTTTTAAAACAATTGTGTTTTTTATTAAAATTTTATCATTTATAGGAGGGTACAAAAATGGAAGACGTCGTCAAGACCATTCCCACGAATAGTCCACGGATCGCAATAATTGGTAAGTGATGTTTTTCAAGTTCGCTGTAAAATGTAACATGTATATTTTTACTCCTTAGATGAAACTTTGGGAACAAAAATCGGGTACATTTTTATTGACAAAAAAATCGGTCAGCAACACTACAACAAATACATCACTATGTGGATTGATTATCGAAGCGATATGCTACTATTACAATTTTAATATACAGTATCCGAAAGATATTTCGCAATCTTTGGATTTTATGGTTAGATTTCTGCTCCAGCAAAACGTTGCGGACCTAAAAAGTCCATGTATCTGTGGCTTAAAATATGTAAGTAATTTGGTTCGGAAACTGGATGCAATGCCAGAAAGACTCAAGTTATAATTTTGTTTTATTTAATCTACCAGAATATTTAATTTTTTTTTTATTTAAATTTTTCACTTTAATTATTTAAAATTTCATTTTGAATTGAATTTAGTATGTCTATACTAGTACTATTGTATTAAATAAAAATTTACGAAATTTTATGTTAGCTCATTTTAGAAATTTACTATGTATAATTGGAAAATGTATCTAAGTATTTAATTGTTATTTGAATGAAATATTATATATATATATAACATATAATTTAAATATAATAAATTTAAAAATAAAAGTAAATTTGGATTAAAATATCAACAATTTTGAGTTTAAATTCGAAGAACAAGTGATTGAGATAAAACAAATTTTATGAAAAATTCAGCATATATCTTCTAAAAATTCAACAATTTTACATGTCAATTTCATCAACTATTGTTGAAAGTCAAATTTAATTTGTTTCAATTTAATTGTAAAAATGTTTAAAAAGTGTTTAAATATAATTCTATATTGACTAATGGTAAACACATTTTGTTAATAATTCAACAATATTCAAAATATTATTAATAACTTTTTTGTTTAAATTCTCTTCTTTAAAAGTTGACGTTTAAACCGGAAGTTGAATATTTCTTTCGAGTTTAAAATTACTACAATAATTGAGTGTAATTAGTTACACTCAATTATTGAAGTAAAATTCAACAAAAAATTTTTAGAGTGAATTTAAAAACACGTCTTGTCAAATTCAGATATTGTAAGATATTAATGAGAATTTTCTACTTCGAAAATAACACATACTCTTTCGATTTTACGATTGCATTTTTTGTTGTTTTTTGTGTATTTTGTTGACGAAAATTTGAAAAAAATAACTCGAGCGAAATCGAAAAAAATCAACTGGAATTTTTGTTTAATCCTAATGTGAGTGACATGGGTAGGTACCCGGGTATCCGTTGTTTTTAGACGCATATTTTTGTATGTTTTCCTTCCAATAAAACTTTAAATTCTATGAGAACTTCTAGTTCAATTGGTGCATTACGATTATATTTAAAATTAAGAAATGTTATAATTTGGACGAACGTGGTAAAAATAAGGTTCCATACAAAATGCATGTAGGTACTAATCACTCAAATTAAGATATTTTTTCTTCACTCACATGACGGTTAAAGAATAAAAATTATGTGTGTGTGTGCGCTCATTCGATTTTACGATTGCAATGCTGTTGCATTTTGTGTATTTAGCTGACGATATTTTAAGAAAAAAAAATCAAACGGACGATTTTTTTTGGTCACCCTGTGCATTCTCGAGTAAGTCAATGAGACGTTATAATATAGAGAAAAAAAATCTTTTGGTCATCGTGCGTTCTCGAGTGAGTCAGTCAGTGACATAGACGTTTATAATATTTGCATTTTATTTCAGTTTAAGTAAAAATTTGAATTATTTCGAAAAATAGCTGGATCTCAGGTACCTTTGTTTTATA
Source organism: Nephrotoma flavescens (assembly GCA_932526605.1). Taxonomy (NCBI): domain Eukaryota; kingdom Metazoa; phylum Arthropoda; class Insecta; order Diptera; family Tipulidae; genus Nephrotoma; species Nephrotoma flavescens. The sequence goes on along the minus strand of OW052222.1, from coordinate 130,575,260 downwards.
CATAACCAAATTGACAGAACTTCATTGTTGATGTGTAAACATCTTTACGCGCGCCTACCAAAATTTTTTGTATTAGAGTAAACTTGTAAATGAAACGAACGGAAATGACGTATACCTACTTCGTTTGAAAAAAAAGCAAGAAACTCAACAAAAACAATTTTTACTATACATGGCATGCTTTTATGTATATGTATAATAGTAGGGAAAATGAAAAAATTAATTATAGAATGAAATAAAGTTCACTAATAAAGAGAAACCATCTACATTTCCATCGATCAGAAAAATCAAAAAAAAAATTACGATACGAAATACGAATTACGATTACGAAATTGTATACTCATACGATTAAAAACACAGTCAACAACTGCTGTATATTGCTTTATCACGAGTGACGAGTCTCTAGGCGCTGTTCATTACATCGGCTATCAATGATCATGTCTTCTAATGAATGGGGTTATAATGACATCTCGTTTTTAACATTGAACTGCCAGAGTCTCAGGTCACAGTCACGCAGGTATGCTCAATTCAATTCATTTGATTTTAGAGACCTGGCTGCGCAATGACGAACTTGTTAATATTCCTACATTTGAATGCTGTTTTCAGTTCAATAGAGATGGTCAGAGGGCTGCCGGAGTAGCAATTCCGTCAAAAGATCCATAAAATGAGCATAGTGGACACAAATAATTTGCCGTACTTTTTCAAAACCAATATTGACGTAACAAATGGACTGGCGAATGGAACTATGGGCTGTCTAAAGTATATCGAATGCATATGCATCCTAACCAGGACAACGAGAACGATGAAAACGTCGACAGTAAAAAATATCAAACGACTCTGGATGGATTTCGGTTCAAATTCGCAAGTTGGCAAGAAGGTCAGGTGGCTTGAAGCTGGATGGGCGCAGAAAACGAATATCGACCGATGTTTGGTGCCCATTTCTAGAAAAAGCTCAACTATTAATCGAAACAACAATTACAAATCATAAACAACAATTAATGTAAAGCGTCGTACCTTCATGTGCCACCACAATTCATGCATCACACGGTGGTACCTACAACGAGATAGTCAGTATATACTCTTACGATAAAAGACACAGTTAACAAATTGTGTATATTGCTTTAGCACGAGTAACGAGTCTCGAAGGACTGTTCATCACATCGGCTATCGATGATCATGTCGTCTACCATGAACGTAAAAATGGGACCTCAATGGGTCTTCTTCAAAATTAGCTATCGCACCTCACCACAAATCCGCTTTATCCATTATAATGGCGAATTTTGTACGAGGTAATAATGAAGTCTGGTTTTTAACATTGAACTGTCAGAGTCTTAGGTCATACACATCACCTCGACCTAACTGACACAGTCACGCAAGGATGCTCAATTTTCTTGCTTTTCCAGATCTGCGTTCAGTTCAAGAGAGACGGTGAGTGAGCTGCCGGAGTAACAATATATAAAAATTCAAATAGAATACTCATACCATACAGTCACGTCGCATAAAGAAATCATCGTTGGACAAACAACTGGTATGAGCGTAACAACACAACTCATTGATGATATATATACGGCTGAACTTCAGCTTCTCAATGGGAATAAGATGTTTTCTGTAGTTGTGTGCGGATTCTTATATTTTTATTAATAAAATTATTAATTTGTTTTTTCCAAGACAAAAATTTTATTTAATTTTATTTAGTGTGCTCGGCTCGAAAAGTTCCATCAAAGTGACAGAGACAAATTTTATAATTTTCTTATACAAGTTTTTCTAGCAAAAATAATGCGGCGAAATCTCTCCATATTTAAACTGCTTGAAATTCAAATTAAACTATTAAAAACGAGATGGCAGTGTATTTGTTTATCACTCTATCGATAACACAGAAGATGGAAGAGTGATAAACAAAGACCGATAGCGATAATTTTATCATCGATAAATCAACATATTGACTGCCAATGGAGTGATAACACCAGGTAAGCTAACAATATAGTAAATACATTTTATACATTACATTCAAAATAATTCAATTAAACTAATAATAACATTAAATTAATTTTAGCTAAATAACAACAGCTGTGTAAACAATTCAATTCTACTACAATTTTACAAGATAAGTGAATTAATTAATTTACTATTTAATTTACATTTTTCATAAGACTTAAATTTTAATTCCAGGTTTATTATCCTGAACATCCCGCGCCCGTTGGCTCAACAGAGCCAGAATATAATAAAGTGGAAATTTTTGTGATTGGTCGTTTTATTTCCCCCAATTTAGTTTTTATCCGCACTACACGGACTAATCCATCTTTCCCAGGAATTGCTTCAATGATTCGTCCCATAAGCCACTTAGCTGGAGGTGCATCTTCATCAAAGATAACTACAAGATCATCAATCTTCGGATTTGTAGAAGTAAGCTTCCATTTCTGGCGTTGTTGAAGTGTTACAAGATACTCCTTATTCCATCTTTGCCAGAAATGCTGAACCATCCGTTGGATGTGCTGCCAACGAGATAATCGATTTGCTTTGATGTCCAACAGATTCGGTTCCGGTAATAACGTAATCGCTTGACCAATTAGAAAATGACCAGGAGTTAGCGGATCCAATTCTTCTGGGGATATTTCACACAAAGGCCGAGAATTCATAATCGCTTCGATTTGAGTAAGTAACGTCGTGAGCTCTTCAAACGTCAATAGCGTTTCACCCAGTACTCGTTTCAAATGATATTTGCATGATTTTATTCCTGCCTCCCATAAACCTCCAAAATTGGGAGCGCCTGGAGGAATAAAATGCCATTTTATATTGTTTGTGTGGATATATCGTAGTAGCGCCTCGTCCTTGGAAACCATCAGTAGACTTCTTTGGATTTCCCTTTGTGCCCCTATAAAATTGGAGCCGTTGTCACTATATATATGACCACATATGTCTCGACGTGCTTGGAATCTTCGAAGAACTGCCAAAAATGCTTCCGTAGTCACATCGCTGACCAACTCTAAGTGCACAGCCTTTGTAGCCATACACACAAACAGCGCCAAGTACGCCTTGATTGATTTAGCACCTCTCAATTTTGATGCTTTTATTAATAACGGACCCGCATAATCCACACCAGTTGTGTAGAAAGGCTTTTGAAATGTCACTCTAGATTGCGGTAACTGACCCATAAGTTGTTGTTGTTGCTGCTTCTTAAACCGGATACACTTCACACACCTTCCAATTACGCCCCTAACTTCAACCTTGCATCTTAGGATGTTGTATTTCTGTTTTAATGTAGACACTAGTAATGTTGGACCAGCATGCAACAGTCTAAGATGTTCATCTCGGATAATTAATGTTGTTAAGCGATTCTTAGACGGGAGTATAACGGGATGCTTCATCTCATATGACATATCTGCATTATCAAGCCTTCCTCCGACTCTTAATAAGCCATATCTATCTATAAATGGAAAAAGAGAGATTAATTTGGAATTCGAATTGATTTGTTTGTTTTTGTTAATCGAATTAATCTCATCAGCAAAGTTGTTCAGTTGTATTCGCCTTATCACCAAATTAAATGCATCAAATTTGGCCCGATTAAAATTTCTCGACAATTCAATATCTGCAGCTGCTTTACGTGATGCTCGACTTCTGAACAATATTAAAATTCGAGCAATTACAAATAAGACCTTAGTAAATGAAGAACATCGTTCAAGAAGGTCGTCCAGCCAGTCGTTGCTATTTCCAGTCGTAGTAACTAATGCAATCGAATTCATTTTTTGCTCTTTTATTGCTTCTTCAGGTAATTCTCCCGTGAATTGGTTTTGTTTCGGCCATTCCCCTTCTGGTCTACTCAACCAAGGTGGGCCACTGAACCAGAGGGAATGATTTACTAATTCCTCTGGAAACAAACCATGTGACGCGCAATCCGCCGGATTGTCACTAGATGATACATGACGCCATTGTCTTCGATCGGAGTGTTCCAACACGTATGAGACTCTGTTGGCGACGTACGTTTGCCATCTTCTGGGGCACGATGATATCCAACTCAGTACTATTGTCGAATCGGTCCACAGCCACACAATTACATTCATTGACTTCTTGAACGTTTGTACCACGGATGCCATGAGTTTAGTTAATAAAGTTACTGCACATAGTTCTAATCGAGGTATGCTAACTGTTTTAATCGGTGCCACCTTTGTTTTTGCAGTTACTAGGTTAGTTTTGTATCCAGACTTTGTTCTTACTCTACTGTAAATAACTGCAGCATAAGCTAATTCTGAGGCATCCGCAAAGCCATGAAGTTCCAGTTCTTCACCGTCGGTATATAGCCATCTTTTTATGTGGATATCCTCTAATTTGACTAAATTTCTTCTTATGGCACTATAGCTTGAGCAAACTGCATCTGGTAATAGATCATCCCAACCAATTCCAAGTAACCAAAGCTTCTGGAAAAGAATTTTGATTTTTATAATTGTTGGCGATAGCCATCCAATAGGATCGAACAGTTTCGACGCCTCTGACAACATATTCCGTTTTGTTAATGTTATGTCTTCTAGGGACACCTTGAACTGAAATGAGTCGTTTATTGGAGAGTATCTCACACCGAGTACAGTAAGCGATGAATCGTCTGTCAAATCAATAACAGAAGCATCTCTGTTTTCTTCAGGAATATTGTGTAAAATCTCGGGATAGTTAGTAGACCATTTGCGAAGGTTAAATCCTCCCTTGTTTAATAAACTACCTAAGCTCATAACTAATTTCTGGGCGTCCTTTACATTGCTTGTACCAGACAACCAGTCATCAACGTAAAAATCATGCTTCAATACTTCTGCAGCCTCTGGGTATTCTTGTTGGTAGTCCGATGCCAGTTGCACTAAAGTTTGGGTAGCCAAAAAAGGGGCGCACGATGTTCCATAGGTTACTGTCAACAACTTAAAAACCTGTAACTCGTTTTGCGCGTCCTTTCTCCATACAATCCGTTGGTAATCACTATCCGTTTTACTAACCCAGATTTGCCGGAACATTTTCTCGATATCAGCTGTAAATATTACTTTGTGTTTGCGAAATCTGAGCAGTATTTCTACCAAACTAGACTGCACCACTGGACCTACTGCTAACTGCTCATTCAGAGAATTTCCATAGGTAGTTTTAGCCGAACCATCGAAAACGACTCGTAATTTCGTGGTTGCACTGTTCTCTCTCAAAACTCCATGGTGCGGCAAATAATAGCTCTCAGTAGCGTCAGACGTTGATAGCTCCATATGTCCCAATTTTCGATATTCATCTAGAAACTGAATGTATTGCTCTTTAAATGATTGATCACGTAAAAACCTCCTTTCCAAATTAGCGAATCGTTTAACTGCCATAAACTTTGATTGTCCAAGTTTCGGTGCATCTAACTTAAACGGTAAACTCACGATGTATCTTCCATCTGGTGCCCTTTGAAACGTCTTCTGGTAAAAATTTAGACAAAATCTCTCTTCGTCACTATACGGCTCAGCACTCACAACCTCCTCAATTTCCCAAAACTTTCTCAGTGTATGGTCCACGTCTAAATGGAGATTAATTGATGTGTCTTTCTGTGTACCTCTATCAAGGGGCACTCCTGCTATTATCCATCCAATTTTGGTGTTGTGAGCAACTAACTGTGAGTTCGTGATATACTTTTTACCATCACTTATTAAGTCAAAAAACAAATCACTACCAAGAAGAACATCAATTTTGCTTTTCTTTTGAAAGTTAGGATCAGCTAGCTTAATCTTCGTTAGTTCTTGAAGGCCCTCCAATTTATTAATTGAGGGTTGATATGACGAGATTTTTGGAACTATAAACACCCTTGCATTTGTTTCGTAATTAGCTTCTTCAAATCTAGATCGAATTCGTATGGTAGCCACGCCTTTGGAAACACCCGAGTTCGTATTATTTAGGCCTTGAATAAACATTCTGGCCTTCGTTCTTTTTATTCCGAGGCGCTGGAAACATTCTTCAGTAACGAAAGAAGTTTGCGATCCAGAGTCCAGCAATGCCCGACAAATTTGCCACTCACCATTATACCGTTCTAACGCTATTTGGGCAGTCGGCAGAACCGCATTTCCATCTATCGAATTAGCATGCCCACAAGTCGTTTTTTCAGGAGATTGCGTGGAGGATTCTAGCTCTAGGTGCAAGATGGCGTGATGTTTTCTTTGACATTTGCTACATTTTCGTTTCGATTTGCATTGATAGACCATATGCGTATCGCTCAAGCAATTGTAACACCTTGAGTGTTTCTTCACATAATCCCTCCTCTGTTGGATTTCTAAACCTAGAAAACCTTCACACTCAAATAATTTGTGGTCCTTACCACAGAATGCACAATTTACTGCCGATGCAGTGTGCATAGATTTCGTTTGCTGTACATGAGGTTTCGATAGTGTACGTTTTGCGCTCTCAGTTTTCATGCCTTGCAACACATCCATTCGTTTGTTCAAAACTGACAGAAGATTATCAAATGTTGGATAATTTATTTCGGAAGTTTCTAGTTTCCACATTTGCCGTGTTTCAGAATCCATTTTCTGGGTTGCAATATAAATGAGCCAAGGATCTCGACTCTCGGCTTCTGTGCCCAACGCTTTAAGGCCTCGAACTACTTCATCACATGTATCGTGTAATCGCGCGAGTGATTGCGATGTTGCATGTGTTACAGTTGGTTGATCAAAAAAACTTTGTATAAATGAATCGACGATATACTTTTTCTTGTCGTACCTCTTGCACAATTTCTGGTAGGCCTCAATGTAATTTGCGTCATTAATCTGAAGATGTCGAACTAGGGCTAGGGCTTCACCTCTCAAATGACCAATGAGCAACTGAAACTTCTGCGCAGGCGAAAGGTTTGCGTTTTCGTGTACAGCCGAACCAAATAAATCAAAAAATGATTGCCATTCCTTAAAATTCCCATCAAATGGGGGAATGGTAATGCGAGGCAACCGAAAATCACTAGAGTGCGCATTTGTATTATTCAAAGATTGATCGAGTAATACCGCGGGTTGATTCGTAGGCGCTCTTTTTCGAATAGCACCTTGAAGTTTAGGAATAATGCTATAATATTGTGTATCTACGGCTTCTATATCTGTTTCAACAATATCGGACAACTCAAGCATTTGGTACTCCACCTCAACGAAATCCTTATACAATTTCTGTATTCTTTCTAACCTTACGGCTAACTCATCTACACTCGCGTCGTCTTTAATCACACGCACATAATTTTCTATTCTCGTAATCTGACCTTTGATGTAAGTTCGTTTTCCTTTTAGCACTTCCATAACTAACTGTTTTAAAAAATAGTTTCACTTTCAAAGGGAACCGTAATTAAAACTAAACCAGCACGTGGGAATAGGCAAAAAACTACCATGCAAATGTTCGAGAGTATAACCAAGAAAAGCACTCACTACAGTTTTACAGTTCACACACACTTTCAATTCACTAGTAATATCCTACGCTATTATTTCGTATTTAAATCAACAAATGATATTACAAGGAGAGTTTTTATATATAATTAAAACGAATTATGTAGATATTGTAAATTTATTATAATCATAGTGCCTTAAAAAAAAAAAATAAATAAATAAAAGGTATACTCAATGCGATACGTTTTTTGTCCGATGCTCTTCAATCCACGTGTTTTCCTTGTAATCTGGTTTTCAATAATGCTGGATATTCCTTCAGGATCCGGCTCGAAGGACCATTAAAATGTGCGGATTCTTATATTTTTATTAATAAAATTATTAATTTGTTTTTTCCAAGACAAAAATTTTATTTAATTTTATTTAGTGTGCTCGGCTCGAAAAGTTCCATCAAAGTGACAGAGACAAATTTTATAATTTTCTTATACAAGTTTTTCTAGCAAAAATAATGCGGCGAAATCTCTCCATATTTAAACTGCTTGAAATTCAAATTAAACTATTAAAAACGAGATGGCAGTGTATTTGTTTATCACTCTATCGATAACACAGAAGATGGAAGAGTGATAAACAAAGACCGATAGCGATAATTTTATCATCGATAAATCAACATATTGACTGCCAATGGAGTGATAACACCAGGTAAGCTAACAATATAGTAAATACATTTTATACATTACATTCAAAATAATTCAATTAAACTAATAATAACATTAAATTAATTTTAGCTAAATAACAACAGCTGTGTAAACAATTCAATTCTACTACAATTTTACAAGATAAGTGAATTAATTAATTTACTATTTAATTTACATTTTTCATAAGACTTAAATTTTAATTCCAGGTTTATTATCCTGAACAAGTTGTATTAACCTCGCCGAATAAATCTTTCGAAGACATAATGAAGTTCATACATTTCGTCCTTGCCCCATATCCTAAAGAATTTCAAAAATTCTCCAAGGAGACTATCATCTTTTGCTGGTGATTATGAGCGGGAATTCCAATATTAATGTTGCTGTTCCTCAAGCTGAACCACTTATAAACTTCCTGCGAGACGAATTCGATTTGCACATGAACTCAGATCGAAATATATTTACTACTAGATATGGGACGACCATATTGTGCAGTTTTTCAATGAAAATTTTTAAAGTTAGAGTCGACAGTATATAATATATCTTATTTTAGCTACCAAAATCCAATTGCGTCGATTATACCGAAAGAGTAATAGACCAATTTAACGATAATGAACAAATGAAAAACTTTGGTTAGTAAAATTGCATTCCTTCTTCCTTCAAAGTAAACTGTACCCACGTACTATACACACGCCACGTTTACACATCTCCTTGAGAGTACTAATGGACTCACTCATTTTTTTATTATTAAAATGTTTACATATTTAGGATTTTATTGACATGAATTTAATGGCCACACTTTTTAACTCCTAAATCTGCCAATTTAGTACGTCCATTCCAATACCAGCGATATTTTCGATAATTTTGTTTGTGGTATTGTCGAAAGACATTGGCTGAGCTGAAGCCTTGGTATCGCCAGTGATTGTCGCCTATTAAGCGGTAGTTGGAAAAATATTACTGCTCTGAAAGCATATCAATTGTACCAAGTTAATGCTCGTTAGATCGGCTAATTGAATTAATGTTGGAATTTATCGATAAGCCAGCGTTGGAGCATTCAATTTACAGCTGTGGTTAATCAAAGTTAATGGAACTGGTTTAAAAACGAACAATAATGTGTAGTATTTGGATGTTTATCTGAATTTGGATCTGAATGGAGGATTTGATAATTGTCTCGTTCTTACTTTTGAGAGAACGGTATGAATTATATGAAATTTATGGTGCGTTTCAAATTGTTCGACATTTCATATTTAGAATTATAACATAGAAAAAAAAAATTTTTTTTTTTGGTCACCCTGTGCGTTTTTGATTGAATCAGTGGCAGACGTTTATTATATATATTGAACAAATCGGAAAACAAGGTTTTTTTCAGATAAAAAATTATTTACAATGTTATTCACAATATTTGCGACTACCAAAATTAGCAAAAACCAAGGAAGTCATCTACTCATAATATATCCACAAAAGTACAAAAATACCCCTCCCCCCCCATTTTTAGCCATCGAGATCATAGTGTAAAAATACACACCACTCTTATAAAAAAAACTAGAACCATCTCAAGGTCTTTCTTGGCAGACTGGTTTCTGATACGAAGTTGGTCACCACATCAGGTTGCAACGACCAAACTGAAAAAATTTAAATTTTGCTTTTTACCTATAGTATAACACAAGAACATATCGATTTTGCGGATTATATCACCAAATCAAAACTTCTGAAAATTCGCATTAAGTGTGTGTGTGTGTGTTAAGCCAATACTAATTTTTTTTTAAGAAGTTTGAATTTCGTCAATAAAGGGTGCCTCAGAGTGAATGGATAAGCCTGAAACACCTTTTAGTAGAGCTATTGGACGCTCAAAATAAAATAGTCAAAAAAATATATCCCAAGTAGTATTTAAGATATATTATTTTTTGAAAAGTCCATTTTTTCACATTACTTTACGTTTCCAATCACCACGGCTACAAATAAATTAGATCCATCGTTTTTTTGGTTTTATAGTATTCTTAATATACTATACTAATAGATATGCAGTAAATAGTATGAGTAGCTGTTGTACTTTTCTTTAAAACAAAATCTAAACTTCAATTTTCAGCACGAAATGTGATAAATATTTTGTTTTATAAAGGTTTGAGCGTGAAAAAAATGTATGGGAACCTAAGTGGCCAACTATTTTAAAAATATGCGTGTTTACTGTGGATTCTAAAATGGTATAATACATCTTATTATAATATAATGTAAATACGAGGTTATTGCTATTAATATAACAAAATTTTAAAAATTAGATTATTTCTGTACCTGATGATAAGGGAGGGCATATTGAACGGAAAAATAATTGGCTCATTTGAACTGCCAGGCAACTTATCTGGCAAAAGCTATTTGGACTTTCTTCAAAATGATCTGCCAAATTTATTGGAAGAAGTGTCCGAGGACGTGAGAGAATCCCATTGGCTCCAGAATGATGGGTGTTCATATACGCCCGAACATTTACTGCACTATGCAGTAAATGTTCGGGCGTATTTGAATTCCACATATACAGATAGATGGATTGGCCGTCTGGGGCTCATTTTATGGCCTCCACGTTTTCCGGAACTAAATCCGCTGGATTTTTTTACTGGGGCTGCCTTAAAAAAGAGGTGTACTCTAAACTGATCAGAAGCTTAGAAGAGTTACGTAGCCGTGTCCAGGAAACCGTATCGGGCGTGTATAAGAGTCGGTGGCAGACAGTTTGGGCATTGACTGTAAATATACATAGGCTAAATAAAGTATTATCAACGTGTACCGTTGTTTTTTATGAAGCCCTTATCATGAGGTACAGCTTAAGACAAGAAATAATCCAATTTTTAAAATTTTGTTATTTAATCGAATTTACTCCTACTGCATTATTAATAGCATTAACCTCGTATTTACATTATATAAAAATTGTATTATAGCGTTTTAGAATTTGCATTAACTGTGAGTTCATACGGCGGATAAAAATCTCGGATTTTTCTATCCCAGATTTTTTCAATATTTTCAACTTTTTTATATGAAAAGAGGCTTGCCCGTTGTATAATTTACGTGATGTACTTTTTACGCTATTTGCCGTAGGCACTTGGCGAAACACACTTATACTTAATAAACACATTTTTATTAATCACTTGTTTTTGTTTCGCAGAATATTTTTCAAAAAGTTTAAAAAATCACTCCTGATGATGACCTAACAAGTCGAAATCGATCGAGTGATTTTTTAAACTTTTTGAAAAATATTCTGCGAAACAAAAACAAGTGATTAATAAAAATGTGTTTATTAAGTTTACGTTATGTAATTGGTTAAAACGGTGGGATAATAAAATCTGAGATTTTTATCCGTCGTATGAACTCGCTATAAATACGCATATTTTTAAAATAGTTGGCTACTTAGGTTTTCATACATTTTTTTCAGCAAAGACGCTCAAATTTTTATAAAAAAAAAAATATTTACCACATTTCATGCTGAAAATTGAAGTTTAGATTTTTTTCTCAAAAAAAAGCGCAACAGCTACAGTTCATTCTGGAAAACCCTGTATATATTAATTTAAGCCATAAATCAAATAAAAATTAATGTAAACGAATTTCAAACTTCGTAAATAAAACTAAGCTTAAAAATGAAAATTAGTTTGAGAAATCGTAGATTTTCACCAATTGTCGGCAAAATTTGGGATCTGTATAATAGTAAATTCATAATCAGTCGGGAGTCTTCCAATTTGACACCAATAAGATCTACACCGTACGTTTATTATATATAAATCTTTAAAAACAAATCAGAACTGTATTATACAATCATTTATTTAAGGAGTTTTAAAATTATTTTAAAATGCTTTAATTCAAATCTAAAGTTTATCTTTTACTTTATTTCAATTATTTTTGTATTTGTTTCTAAGAATTTTATATTGAGTAAACTCTCGTATATTCAGTTGAAATCAGAAATAAATATTCAATGAAGTTAGCTGCTTTAAACTTTAGAAATTCTTATACATGCATACAAATATCGGTATGAGAGCAGAAACTAAAATATTAATCTTTAGAATAACATTCATATTATATGTACATATGTTAATATGTACTTTGTAAATAAATAACAGGCATTTCTAACTAAATATATAAATTATATTCATCCTACGATATATCGGAATGAAGCTAGGTACTATTTGTATCCTTAAAATTCCAAAAACAAAACCTTAATAATGTTTAGTTTATTTTTATTGATTTTGGGATATAGAACCTGATATATCGCAATAGAAAAATGTAGGACATGCTTTGAACAAGGAAATAGTAAAAATAGAAGTATCCAATTTCGTATTTGGTCCAACAGTACTCGTACATTTGAAAAAACTAAAACCTTATTTTAATAGAAATATGTATAGAAAATTATTAGATTCAAGCAAAGTAAAACCCTAATCATAATAATCATTTAAGCTATTATTGTTATGGTTATTTCGTTATAAACCCAAAACTAATATAAAAATTGTGTACAGTATAGTAAAATTTCTAAAATTTGTGTCGAACCCCAAGGTATTAAATATCAATTTTTATTATATTTTATACATAGTTTTCAACTACTGGTTTTAAAGGTAACGAAACATTACTGAAAAAAATTAAAACTTTTTTTAGTGCACTGTGAAAAATATCACTCTTGGTTACCCGATGATTATGTTATTTGATTTGTAGAAAATGTGATAAGCAAACCATACAAACATTAAAAAAAAAATTGAACAGCAATATTTGATATAAATTTATTAGATTTAACATGGCCAGAAATATTTTTACTTGATCTTGTTAAAACCGAACACTACTGTAAATTTAACGTCTGCGGGTAAAACGCAAACCAGAATGACCTTTACGGAATGATGATGGAATAAGTCCCTCGAAATTTCAGAAATAATATGATTAAATGTTTTGCCTTACGCAGGGATTTGATGGTTAGCCTTACTAATTTTTACCAGACCAAATTAATTTTCACAGATTCTGTAAATATCAATCACAAAATTTGTTTAGTACTATTCTCGTTAACGAGTTAATAAAGTTGCATCATGCCAAGACCGGTGTGAAGTTCTTAATACATTTTTTAATTTGTCTAGCAAATTTTATTTAATTGACAATTTCAGAAAATAAATCTTATCAAAAAATTTAAGTTTCGGAGATGACTAAGCAGCAATCGCAAATATATAACGATAGGAGACACTCAGGCCTATCCAAATTTTAAGATATCGTATAATAATCATGTAACATTCCCAATGGAATTGCTTACACATTATCAACAATGTTTCGAAAACTCGAGATCATTACTACTGCAGCAGAAAATACTACTGGAAGAAAACAACCAAGATCACGCAATGACTGGTTTGAGTTAATGCCACTCGTCAAAATAAATGAAAACTGCTTAAAATATGGTTTGTTAGTAACACTAGGACGATTTAAACAGAATATCTCCGCTCAATTAAAGGCCAAATTCCTTTGGTAAAAGAATTGTGAATATATATGGGGACTTGGAAACAATTTCCAAATGGAAACTTGACAGATTGTTTTTCTAACGCCAGAAATTTTACCAAATATTTTCATCCAGGATCCACAATCATAAAAACACGAATAGTGAGCTAATAACAAACGTGGCTGATGTTCTCTCAGTATGGCCAGCCATACTTCCAAAATCTACTGAATCGTATCAAATGTGAAAATTACCATGACATAGCACTGGTAAAAAAATAATTTGCTTGGCAAAGTTGTACTCGGTGAGAATTTCGTCGCTAACTATCTATGTGATTTTTGTTCCACCCGATCAAATATTGATTCACACAAACGTTGATCTTTCAGATGTTTGTAGTACAATAGAACCATTCACAAACTATACATATACTTTCATCAGGCTTATGATAACATTCATCGCGAAAGCTTCTAGGTCGGTTTAATGTGTTCGAACTGTTATATTCATCGATATCTAGAATACGAGTATACTTAGCCGAACCAAAACCAATTTATTAGAATACCACATACCAATTTAGATTGGTCTGGTTGCCTTCTGTAAACATTCCACATGTTACCTAGCATTTTTCGTGGTTAACCTTACTGATTTCTATGGAACAAACACAATTGACATAGATTCGATGTGTTTCGTTAATTTTAGTGAATTATATTAATTTGAGTATAGGGTTACTTTTAAATAGTTGCAATATGTTTTCTGATTCGCTGAATCAAGTTTCCTGAAGGTTCGATTACAAAATATGACCGGATTTGAAAATACGGCACTTCCATTAACCACGCATTCCATATGAGTCGATTAGAATTAAAACTGGACCTCCATGTTAAGTCATTTTTAGAAAAATGATGAAAATCAATAAAATCGATAATAACGGGGTTTTATTGACGAACTTAAGGCTACAAATTAAACAAATTTGTAAAAATTAAGTAAAAAACTGGAATTCTAATTTGAATTTTTTTTTTTTTAAATTAAGAGAGGAAAAAATCTTTTTTAGAAACTTATTTGTTTAGAGAAGGAGTAGTTTTGAAAACAGTTAAAGAAAGCAGGAGTAATTTTGGTTTAAACAATTTTTATTCGAAATTCGGCCAATTAATTAAAACAGTTTTCACTTTTTACATATAATTAAAAATGTAACAGTAATTATTTCAAATTTTACGAGCTATACAAAATAAATATTTCATTTTATAAAAATAAGCATAAATAAACAAAAAAAGTATTACAGTATAAATACTGTTATCACAATTCATCACAATCTGACTAATTTGTAACTCATGGTATCATAGTTCGGAATCTTTTTCCTTTTTCTGTTAAATGCCATACCAACTCCAAGATCTGATTTATACGGTGCCTCTCCTCTTATAAATATCGAACCGTTCGGATACCAACTTATACAGGATAAGTTGGTGTGGCTAGTTCTACTATAGTTCCGTGGTCTTCAAAAATTTCCTAGTGCTCGTTAAGAAATATTATTTATTCGGCATAAACGAATGGCCCGTAACGGGGAGAACCAATTCAATTTATTGGGTGCAAGATGGGCATTTATTGGAGAGCCTAACGTAACATGCCCGTAATTATGGTATTTTTATTTTGTCCACCATATCCATCTGCAGCTAACCGAATATAATTGATGGCGGAAAGGTCGGTGTTCAATGACACCTTATTTCCTGAAATTTGCAGTCTATGTATATAAATATACGTTTTGACAAGCCAAACTATAGTGAGAAGAACCAAACACCATCCCGAAATTACAATAGTAAAATTCTTATTATTTTTGCAAAGTAAGTTTAATACCCAATTTTCCTCATTATAGCAATTCACAATTTTCGTACGTCTTAAGGTATTCAGTTTAAACATTGTAAGGTTTGTAATGTCCCTCGATACAATATATTCAATATATTTCTACACGAACCAATACTTTTCCCGTGTCACGTATATTTGAATGGCGGGAAAACCCACGATCAGCGGGTAACTATACTCGCCCGGTAGATAGACATAGAAGTCCAAAACTTATATAAATCAATAAATTGGCGGACCTTTTAAACGCTAAGGCTAACAATTTTTTCTTCTTTTCAACGGAACCAATACTTTTCTCATGTTACGTATATTCGAATAGCGGGAATTCCCACGATCAGTGCGTCATCATCATACTCGCTCGGTAGATAGACATAGGAGTCCAGAAAGGCTAAAGAATTTTTCTTCTTTTCAACGGAACAAATACATTTCCCGTGTTACGTATATTCGAATAGCGGGAATTCCCACGGTCAGTGGGTAATCATACTCGCTACAACTTATATAAATCAAAAAATTTGCGGACCTTTTAAACTCTAACGCTGGAGAATTTTTCTTCTGTTCAACGAAACCAATATTTTTCCCGCGTTACGTATCGAATAGCGGGAATTTCCATGATCGTCGGAACTTTATGGTTTATGATAAATTGGCCAAAAGGAATCCAGAATATTCATGTTTTTTAATTAGATTGGACCGAGTTCAAAGTAAAACCATCCATCCCAGCCGTAATAGCCTCTTAGGACAAAGTAAGGAAAAAACACTTTTAATGCTTTATTGTGGAATAAAACTTTTGAATATTACACACAGTGGTCTCCTATATTTTTTGGAAAATTCATGTTTTTTAATTGAATTGGGTCTACTACGATGTGAGAACACCCATTCTAGCCATAAAAACTTCTTAGAATTATATTACGACAAAGCACTTTTAATGCTATATTGTGTTATAAAACTTTTGAATATTACACCCAGTGTTCCTCTATATTTTCCGATAAATTCATGTTTTTTAATTGGACTGGGTCTAGTACAAATTGAGAGGACACATTGCAGCCATAGTTACCTCTTAGAAATGTTTTAGGACAAAGCTTAGATTTCCCGGAAAATTCATGTGAAAAAATTGCATTGGATCTAGTTCAATCCTAAAGGTCTAAATCAACAAATTGCAAACCTTTGAAACCCTAAGGCTGGAGAACTTTTCTATTTCCCAAAAGAACCGACACATTTCTCGTGTCACGTATATTCGAAATTGGCCAAAAGGGTACAGAAACTGTTAGCAATCACAAATCCGTGAACCTTTTAATAGAAGTACTCTTCCCAGAATAATTTTCATTGCTCAAATTCGTTAGGTATCAAAACACGCTCACTCAAATTTAAATAGCGGGAATTCCCACGGTAGTTAGTCATAAGGGTCCAGAGCTTATCTTAATCAAAAATTTTGCTGACTTTTTAAACCCTACGGCTGGAGCATTTTTCTACTTTTCAACGGAACCGATACATTTCCCGTTTCACGTATATTCGAATATCAGGAATCTCTTAGACATTGCTTTTAGGACAAAGTATCTTTAATACTAGATTGTGGCAAACAACTTATATTACACGCAGTGTTTTCCTAGACTTTCCGAAAAATTCAAGTTTTTTAATTAAACTGGCTGGATACAATGAAAAACTTATGAAGTAGCTATGTAGTTCTTTATTCGCATATTGTAAAGAAAATTTACTTCCAATTTTTGTTATTACAAATTTAATTTAAAATGTAGTGTAGTTGATCTGCTTCTTTTAAATTGAACTGATAATTTTAGGTTTAGGTTTCAGTGGTTTACACTTAGGCCGTTTTTTTTTGGCCCATTGTGATACCACGCATTCATGCTACATCATTAACCCATTCACCTATTCACACAACTACAGTATACCACCTGCACATTGCAAGCTCCATGTCAACCTGTACATTGACATGGACTGATAATATAATTTAATAATAATTTACACTGCTAAATTACCTTTAGAAAGAAAATTTGTGTTAAAGACATGTTTAGGGCAAACTTCAAGTGATTATATAGTTGTTGCTTTAGGACAAACTTCACACAAATCCCATTTTACCATATACAACAACATTTTTTAAGTCAATCTTTTTAATTTCAGCCTTTTTTAATTCAAAGAGCCACTTTTTTACGTTGGAGATGAGTAAGTTTTGAAAAATTTTTACAAGTGGATAAGACACTTAATAAACACGCTTTATTAAACACTTGTTTTTTATTTCACGAATGTTTTGCGAAATAAGAAATAAGTGTTTAATAAATTGTTTTTATTAAGTGTTAGTGTGTTTCGCCAAATGCCTACGGTAAAAAGTGAAAAAAGTGGGATAAGAGGTAGTTTTAAATGAACCACACGTTTTAAACTCAAATATCGCATTAAACTCCCGAAAATCCTACTAATTTTTATGGAGCAAAAAATGTTATCAAAGATTCTGTAAATTTCGATCATTTGTTTCAATTGTTTCAATACGTTGCCTGATTCGCCTTCACTCACGGTTCGACTACAAAATGTGACCGGATCTCAAAATTCGGGCTTGATAATTATCATCAAATCAATTTCAACAGCCTCAAGTCATCAATCACGACGGCGGTAATAATAATCCTCAGCAGCGTAAAACTAATAGCCAGTAGTAAACATTTGTTGTGTTTTTGTAAATAAATACAATTTTTTGTTCCATTTATTTCAATATGTGGCGGCATATAAGAGCAACGGTAGTTTTTTTATCTCAACAATACAATGTTTGCACGCTATTTGAAAGATTCGCAAAGAAAAATATTGCGAGAAATATTTTCTGTGAAATCAAAGACGGTGAATGATCCGATCTGTAGTGTATTTTAGAACTTCAGCAAGTTTATCGAAACAATTCCGATTGTGAATCAAAGATTACAATTTTTGCAAAAGGCCACAGTTTTTGAATAGCGCGATATTTATTACTAACATATGCTATGAAAGTGATAAAATAAATGTAATAATTTAATAAAATGAAGTGAAATAGTTTCTAAATTGGCTCATAAATTTGTCACATTATGATAATTTGGTTATAAGACGGACAATCTCATATCACACATTTAACAAAACACGTAAAAAATCGTACCGTTGCAATCTAGCGAAATTAGGTTTCGAGCAAAATATTTACATGCAATTCATTTGTGGCCAAAAATGACAATTTAATCTGTTTAATTTGACATATAAAAACTGTTAATTGTTCGGATCAGAGCTATATGGTGTTGCGATAGCCAGACACCTGCGTTAACTTTTGGCAAAATATGATCGTATACGATTGGAATCTAGTGATATTCGGCTCCTAGCGACATATGTAATTAATTTTAAAAAAATCCCAAGTTTGAGCCTAAGGCTAAAAATTTAAAAATGGAAGATTGGGCTTGAAATTTTGCTTAATACCTAAATAAAAAAGTTTAAACCTACTGATTTGTTTTGAGCTAGAAGATTACTTGTATTTATATAGACCTAAAAATAAAAATAGTGGAACCCAAAAATTGATTTTCGGCTATGACATCTCTTTAATACTGAGCCTCGAATATGTTTTTGGGGTCGCATAATATTTAAATATACAACGAAATAAAAAAAATAAAGTAAATACGAGAGAACCAAAACACGCTGGTGTGCCGAAAATCAATTTTTGGGCTCAAACTTCATCAGTTTTTGTTTTTAGGTCTATATAAATACAAGTACTTTAGCCCAAAACAAATCAGTAGGTTAAGGCTTTTTTATTTATGCATTAAGTAAAATTTCAAGCCCCACATTCGATGTTTAAATTTTTAGCCTTAGGCTCAAACATGGGATTGTTGCTTTTTCATTTCGTTGCATATTCTTTTGACAAAATTTAGTTGCATTTTTCTATATAATACTACCCCAAAAACATCTTCGATGTTAAAAAGAAACATTTTAATTTGACACGAAAAAGTATTATTTTGTCGGATCAAAACTACATGGTTTTGAGATAGCCAGATACATGCGTCACTTTTGGCAAAATATAAACAAATTCGTACCGTTGCAATCTATCAGCAAAAATAACATTTTAATTTGACATGTTTAATTTACTTCTAATTTTGTATCAGAGGTATATAGTTTTGAGATATAGCCAGATGAATACGTCACTTTTTATAAAATATGAACAAAATGGTACCGTTACAACCTAGCGAAATTAAGATCCGAGCAAACTATTTTCATTTAATTCATTTTTTACCAAAAGTAACAATTTAATTTGACATGCAAAGAGAATTTATTAAAGTGTTGTTTTTGGTCAAAAATGAATTACCCGTAAATATATGGCTTTTGCACTTCAAATTCATATTTATGCAAATGATAGTAAATTATTTAGTTCATTCAGACGTTTTAATTTTTTTATACTTTATTGCCAATATTTCCTAAATCAACCACAATTTTCTGCAAAGCAAATTCGTCTTTTTTCAAATTATGTAACTTCAATTAAACATAGAATAAATTCAAATATTTTAAAAACAAATTCAAGTTTTAATATTTCAAGTTCGTATATTTTTACAATTCAACACTAAATTTTTGCAAATTAAATTCAGTGCTCACAATTCTTAACCGATTACAAAATGATTGTGTACGTTGGATAGAAATAAGATTCTTAAATGATTTTTGAAGAAGTTCTGTAATATGGGACGGAACTCGGTCACCTAAGATGGAACTCGGTAGTTTCTAAACCGATTATGATGGGATTGGGTATTTTGTATGGAAACTGTATTCTTGCATATTTTTTGGAAGAAATTCTGCAGTATAGCGCCTGGGACGGAACTCGGCCATTTCATAATCGGACGAAATTTTGTATGTTGGAATGGGATTCTCAAATATATTTTTGAAGAAGTTTTGGAATATGGTCACCTAAGTTCATCCCCATACGATAATTTCTTAACCGATTATGTCGAAATTGAATATGGTGGATGGAAATGAGATTCTTAAATAATTTTTGGATGACGTTCTGGTACATGGCCACCTGGAACAGAACACGGTAATTTAAACTTGGACGGAACTCGGTAATAAGTAGACGTAATTCTTGAAGCAAGCGGCTCGTGATGTTAACATGTTTCTGGTAGAGCTGGAAGCCTTAACATCGACCACCAGTACGTGACTCACTCATGTAATTAGTGAGTTGAAGGGCCGGCCAACAAAAAAGTCTCACAAAAAATTATATTTAGAATCTTCGGTTACGAACTTAAATATTAAAATTTGAATTTGTTTTAAAAATATTTGAATTTACTCTAAATTTAATTAAAGTTACATAATTTGGAAAAACACTAATTTGCTTTGCAAAAAATTGTGGTTGATTTAGGAAAAATTGGCAATGAAGTATGTAAGTATAGCAAATTGTGGTTTATGTACTTGTAAAAAGTTGTGAATGCAGTAAAAAAAATTTAATATCATTTGCAAAATTGTGTATTTGAAGTACAAAAATAACATAAATTGTTACTTTTGGTAAAAAATGAATTAAATGAAAATAGTTTACTCGGATCTTCATATTTTATAAAAAGTGACGTATGCGTTTAGCTATATCTCAAAACGTTATAGCTCTGATATGGCCAAATAATACTTTTTACATGTCAAATTAAAATGTTATTTTTGACCAAAAATGAACTACATGTAAATATATTGAAGATATGTAATTTTCAATAAACCATTAAGTAATTTGTTATACTGGGTAAGGGTAATAGTCCATATTTTATTATTGAAATTTATAAAAATTACTTAAAGAATTTCATTGCGAATATGGAAAGTTAATTAGTATTTAAAGTTTTTATTCGGCTTTTTTCAGACAAAATATTACAATATTTATTACAATGGCATTTACAATGTTTACGTTAAGTCAGCAAAATACAAAGAGATCATCTACTCATAATATATGTATGTAGAGTAGAAAATTAACTCCTCCTCCCCCATTTTTAACCCCCCGGGTCATTGTGTACATATACACAACACAACCCTGTAACGAGAGCGTGGTTTGGGTTTCGATTATGACGTTGTATCGTATGGTACAATTTTTAATCAATACGGGATCCAAACCACATGGTTCTAAGAATTAGATCTAGAATCACTTAATTCTGCGAAATAAAAAACAAGTGTTTAATAAAATGTGTTCATAATACTACCTTGATTGTTTACATTAATAAAATTTGTATGGTGACGTATAACACTGAACGTTTGAATTTTGGTTTTCTCCAATACCCTTCTTACGTCGATTCGTAACCGAATAATAATATTGATTGTATACGTAGAGATGACGTAGACTTGAATTTGACCGATATTTGTTTTCTCCTGTTAAACAGTATATGGTTGTAGAAAAATACGAGCACGTTCGATAGGATTCCAAATTCACCGTGCTCAATGAGATGACGATCGTATAGAGTAGTAAATTGTTTTGTATTCTGGAACGGGATAGTGTGTAAAAACGAAAATAACTTACATATAAAATCAGCTGTATCACTGCCTATGCAATTTTGGGGTTGATTTATGCGTATTGTACCAATATATTTCATACATTTGGCGTTTATCCGACATTGTATAACTCCAGCTTCACGGTTCACCATAGTTTATGTAGCACTAATTTGTTTCCCAATTACGATCACTCGTTTCATATTGAGTTCAAAATTTAGGTTTGACTTCAACTTAGTTTTGCGAGATGAGGCATCACATTTTATACACCATTATATCAATTTATGCATGTCATTTATTAACGTAGTATTTATAGTTATTATTAAAGTAGCATAATAGTTTAGTTTACTTTTATTTATTTTATCTTAGAACTTAATTATTTTAGTTGTTCTTAGTTAGATTTTGAACATTAAAATTTTATATTAATTTTATGTATAAATTTATTACGGTTCACTCACTCACAGTTCAGGTCACTATATTTCTGACAGGTGGAGCAAAATAACGACCTTATCACTCACAAGAAAAATTTCGACTCATAATCAAAATAGAACCAAATTTATTTTTAAAATTAAAACATATGGTAAAATTTTGTTTATTCAATTTAAAATGGAATATAATATATATTTTATAGTCCGAATATATATATATATATATATATATATATATATATATATATATATATATATATATATATATATATATATATATATATATATATATATATATATATATATATATATATATATATATATATATATATATATATATATATATATATATATATATATATATATATATATATATATATATATATATATATATATATATATATATATATATATATATATATATATATATATATATATATATATATATATATATATATATATATATATATATATATATATATATATATATATATATATATATATATATATATATATATATATATATATATATATATATATATATATATATATATATATATATATATATATATATATATATATATATATATATATATATATATATATATATATATATATATATATATATATATATATATATATATATATATATATATATATATATATATATATATATATATATATATTTTGCAATTTTATTTAACTTTATAGAGTTCACAATACAATATTACAATAAGTAGGCATATAATTTATATTTAATACTGATGGACAAGACAACCATTTTAATTTATGCGCTCTTTTCGCTAAAAAAATATAATTTTAATTGATCGTGATCGATCAAAATCTTATTATATTTTTTTTTCTTTCTCCCTTTTCTGCTTAACCCGGTCTCTATTTATACGATTTTTGGTTCAGCAAAAAAAATTTTCAGTGCGACAACGACAATAACAAAATTTTCGGTTTCGGATAAAAATTTTTTTTTAGTACTTACTGAAGTTGCTTACAGACTTGGCTAACACAGTGGAGGTCAGCGCTCTCATTATTTGAATTCCGAAAATATATAATTGAACCCCTGGTACGACCCGCAGCTGTAACAACCCTTACAAAACATGTGAACCTCCACAAGTTCTTTCTCGTCTGTTTGGTTTAATACTGATAAAAAGTTGATCTACTCATCAGGTTGCAACCAAAAAACTGCAAAAATTCAAATCTTGCTTTATACTATATACTAGTATAACAAAAGAACAGATCGATTTGGCGAATTATATTACATTAAACAAAAGATTATCTATGCCTCACATCGCGGATTTGTCACTCGCAGATTTGTCATTTGTCGTATTTATCTTCGAAGATACGGAAAATTACATAGACATACTTTGCCAGTATATTCTGTGGATTTCTTTAGTTTACAAGCTGATTTACTGAATATTCCGTCACTTGTTATGGAATGGAAACAAAATTTTTAAATAAATGATGCAAATATTTTACCATTAAATGTATGTAAATTTGCATAAATCACGTAAAAAAAATTTAATGTGATTTTTTCATATTTTGTTAAATGTGAGGTATCAGGGGGTCTATTATGAAATTTATCCGTCTCGGATTTTTCCGTTAACGGATTCAATAATATTATTAAAATAAATTAATTTGCAGTATTTAGTATAAACAAATAATTAAAAACCAAAGATTAAAAATCTAATATTTTATTATAAGGAATTTTTAATAAATAAATTCTTAATATAACTAATTTTTATGTGAATTTGTTAGACATGATGACCACCACCAATGCTAATCAATTTGAGCTGCTAATTTGCTTTATGGAGAAGAATGAGGGAATTGCCAGGAATTATTTAAATGCTCCTCAATTCAAGGAGACGACAAATAAATTGTGGAACGACCTTATGCTCCAATTAAACAACGAAGGCCTTCCATCAAAAACCATAGCTGGTTGGAAAAAAGTGAGGTTAACTAATATTTATATAAATATAAAATAAATATAAAATATTTATGTAATTTTTAAATTATTAAGGTTTGGCAAGATTTCAAATATGCAGTGAAAATTAAATTACGAGAAAATAAAAAATCTTACAGCGGAACAGGAGGGGGGCCCTGTAAAATTAAAAAGTTGAGCCCATTGGAGGAGCGGGTAGACAATATACTCGATCTTTCAGGGGAAATACAAGGTATCAACGCTAGGGATTTTTTCTGCTAAGATGAAGCAATTGAAACCAGACAAATTATGGAATTTGTTGAAAATACAAATACCAACGCTGAAACTGAGCCGCAGATAGAAACAACCCCAACAACTTCCAGCAATATAAGACTCGAGACAAACAATACCACCGTAAATAGAAAAAAGCCAAAGGAAACAGGCAAAATGTTACTTAAAGAACAAATAAAAATGCAAGAAAAGTTTTATAAGAAATGTGACTAATATCAAAAAAATAAATTATAAGTTTTAAAAGAAATAAGAAATATTAATAAGGACCTTTTAAAATGTAATCGTGACACTTTGCAGTTTATCAAAGAAAAATGGCTGTCAAAAAAAAATTACTAATTGAAAAAAACAAAATGAAAGCAGAAAAACTAGAACTGCAAAAATTGGAACTTGAACTTAAAAAGTATTAAAATACGAATTT
This sequence comes from Nephrotoma flavescens, assembly GCA_932526605.1. Taxonomy (NCBI): domain Eukaryota; kingdom Metazoa; phylum Arthropoda; class Insecta; order Diptera; family Tipulidae; genus Nephrotoma; species Nephrotoma flavescens. Next base: position 130,550,438 of record OW052222.1, on the reverse strand, counting down.
ATATTTCTTTTCATTTATTCTAATACATATATATTTAGTAATATTTTAAGTATAATTTTGAATGTGAAAAAAATGTTGTGTGTTATAAATGTTTAGAACTTATGAATACATATTATATTTTTGATTAGTATATAACAAACATGTACATAATATATTTTACTTGGTTTTTGATATAGTAATGGTATATTGTGATTGTTCCGTATAAATCAGTAAGCTCATCTGTTCGAAACTGATTGTTGTGATTCTTACACATTTTCCATCTATAAGTCGCAATTCAAATGTACATATTAGTTTTATAATCTATCTCTTAATTCATTTCGTATTCTTTTGGCCTCGTTTGGAAAACTTTCAGGATCTACTTCATCAACTGCATTTTGTACGATATGTTCCTCTGTTTCTCATAATTGTTCATCAATAGGAACATTAAATTGTATACATAAGTTGTGAAGAAGGCAGCATACGTTTACAATTTATGCTGCCTTTTCGGGTTTATAATGCAATTCACGAGTATGTAATAAACATCGCCAGCGTCCTTTAAGAACTCCAAATACTCTTTCTATAATACTTCGCGCTCTAGAGTGCAAGGTTTTGTAACGTGATTCACGTGACCCTTCCAAAGCTTGTCTATATGGAGTCACACACCAAGGTTGAAGAGCGTTTCCGGAATCCCCTAATGTATATAACGGAACATAAATATTTTACATGCATGGGTATGTTTTGTTAATATTACCTAATATCCAAGATGATTTATCACCTGATAAAAATGCCTGCTTTAGAACTGATTCGTTCTTACTCAAGTTCCAGACGGCTGAGTCATGTGAACATCCTCCGTAACGTGGATTAACCGACGTAATTTTCATATTGTAATCGCATGTCTAAAGAAAATTTGATATAATTAATACGTGATTTATATAGTTATACTCAACAAATATTTACCATCATTACGTTTAGACTATGGATGCCTTTTCTATTAAAGAAATGATGTTCGTTTTTATCTGGCCGGATAATGCTAATATGCGTGCCATCTACACGTCCAATGACACTAGGAAATCCAGTTTTATTAAAGAAGAAATCTTTCGATTTGGTTTTCTCTTGCTCTGACAATTTAAAATTAATGTATTGTTTACACATTTCCGACTCCAATATGTTGAGGGTTTCAGTGATTACCACATAAACAGTTGGTTGGGCCATGCCTATTAAAAAATCTTGGCCTACAGCTTGTTGATACGATTCTTCTACAAGAAAACGTAGGGTAGCGGCTAATTTCAGAATCGGCGGTATCGCATCAATGTTTTTACGATCCATAAAATGTCCCTCCGTTTGGCTAAGAATTATTCTAAAACAATCTTTTGTTACTCGAAATAACTTCATAATCCTAAAGAAAATACAAAAATAAACGATATACTGTATGTAGCATTTAACAAGTAACTTTAATTACCTTTTATTTGTCATATCAAGAGGATTTGATTCAGAACGAATACGTTTTCTCTGTATAGATGTCGGAGTTATTTCATCTTCAGAATCCTCATCAGTTTCACTCAAACGAACCAAATAGCCAATACTATCCATTGCATTCAACACACAAACACAAATAAAATTGTTTTTTTTTAATTTAAAATGCTAAATAAAATATTTGAATAATAATTTAAACACAAATCACTCAGCATGACGAAGATAATAAAAAAATACAGCTGTCAAATTATAAAAAATCAAAATCTAACCTCAAATTATTAAAAAAAAAAGTTGCCAACTTCAATTTGTTTATTACCAATCCGATAATACAAGTTTCATAATAGGGTAAATCCGTGTCGAATCAGATATTTCCGTTAACGGAAAAATCCGAGACGGATAAATTTCATAATAGACCCCCATATTTTCAGTCTTATAACCAAATTATCATAATCTGACCAATTTATGATCCAAATTTTAATAAACATTTTTATTTCTCATATAATAAAACTCTGGGTAACTTCCCATATGAAACGTATTTGGTATAACATATAATATCAAACGAGGCCGGGCTAACTTCACACAAGAGTTAGAGGAATATAATTATGTTAGTGTTGCCTGATTAATTTTTTTTCTAATTTCGGGGATAGAATCTAGGGATGATAACTTTACTTAAGTGTTCGGCTAGACAATCTCAAAATTCTTATTTTGTAATTACGTTTGTCGTTTTTAATTTAAACATTTACTCAAATAAATAAATTTCCCGTTTGTTGTAAATTCGAAAAATGTAGTAAATTAATCACATTAAACAAATTTAAAAATTAACTAAACTAATTTGAAATTCTCAACAGAAACATATTAAAAAATGTTTATTATTTTTTTATCGACAGGATCGTCTACAGTGAAGTAAATTAGTCCTATGATAATTAAAATTGATTTATGCTACCTACATATATTATAAAACATAATGAAACCTAGTGTATGTTACGACAATTAGAATATTTATCTAAATATTTCACTTTCTAAAAATTCTTAAAAATTTGTTTTTTTATTTTTATACAATTATTTCAATAAATATTATAAATTCAAATGGTTTTATAAAATTGTTTTTATTCAAATTTTAATTAAAATAAGCATTATGAATTAGAAACTACTGTACATTAATGCCATTTTTTAGTTTATGCCGAAACATCAAAAATTACCAAAACGTATAAATATCTAAGTACATAAATAAAAAAATTTACATAAAAGCATATTCTAATTTTAACTATTCGGTAGATATAGAAAAAGCTTATATGAGCGGAAAATAACATACAAATAGAAAAAAAACTAATTAAAAAAAATTAATTTAAATAAAAACCATAAACATTTTTTTTCGGTTTTGGTTCGAACGAACAAAAATTTGGTTACAGGTCAAGTGAGAAAAATACTTTTAATTTGTTAGTTTTAAATATAAATACCAAAGCAATTTCCAGAAATTACTAAAACAATAAAAATAGAAAAATTTTGTATTTCCATATTACACCATTATTATTGAAATAATTTTATTTTTATATCTATTATAAATTCCATTTTAATTAAAAAAATTTTGTTTTCGGGGGGGATAATGATAAAATCTTTAAACATTAAAATCACTTTGAATATGTTAACAACAAAAAAATAATTTTATTGTGTTTATATTTTTAATTATTTTAAATGGTTTTATTTTAGTATTATTATTGTTGTTACACCAATGGCCCTCTAAGAAGTGGTTACCTGGTCGGTCAATATTACCGCTGGTTACACAAAATATATACGTTAATTGTTAAAGGTGTGAATAGAAATAATTGGTGCTTGACTCACTTTTCTAATCATATATACTTTAGTATAGGTACGTAACCTCAGATATGTGTGTGGTCCTTAATCTATTTTATACAAGTTCGTATATCGTTTGGTATGCAAATTAATTTCTTTAAATCTATAAATAACTAAATCTAATTTTTACAAGTTTTTGACCATATATATTAAAGTGCCTTACTTTTCTGTATTTAATAATACAATTAATTTAAATAAATTTAAAATGTACACATGAAATAACAACAACAATAATAATAAATTTACGTACATTGTAAATAAAATTCAATGGTCATTGTCATTAATTTTAAAACTAATCCCTTTTAAATATTTATCGTTTCCATACAGTAATTTTTTTGAATCATTCTGAAAATACTTAAAATTTATTCTGATGATTATCTCGGGCCAAAACAACAATAATATTTTAGAAATTTTGAACTATTTATTAAATACAACAACAATATGTGTATATGTAGAAATTGTTTATTTGGGATAATAATAGATTTTGAAACTACATTGGTTATTGAATTTATGCAGGTAGGTACAGGATTTCTTTTTTGGGTTTTTGTTGTTACAGGGTTCATTTTGGTTTGTTTCAATAAAGTTATAAATATTAGTCAAGTGCATGTACAATTTTATCTCTAACTGGTAGTATTTTAGGGTACACTTAGATTTATATAATAAAAAAAACTGTTGTGTTTTAATGATTTAGAATGGAAAATTTTGAAAATAACCTCTTCGTGTGCATTCATATCGTATCATATCCCGTACATTTTAGTTGACCCATGATGTATCTTTTCTTAAGGAAATAGACGTTTGCGATCAGAACGCCTATTTTGATCCAGAATTGAGAGACGAAACCACAAATTTGTGTATACGTATACGACGTATAATACACAATTTTGAATAAGTGTGCTGTCATTTGTTACGCATGTATGTGTGTTGTTTTTGTGACCATATGCATCAAAATTTATCGAACCGGGTGGAATCGGTTCAAATTTTTGGTGCTTCCACTCCTGTTTTGTGACATTTTCCCATGGTATCTAGATGGGGAAAAATTTGTTCGGACGTAACGCCACACCATTCGCAATATTTTTATTTTAGGTTAATAATTCTATATTTTGTAAGTTAACAAATTTTATATTTTATAAAAAAAAAAACAATTGTAAATCATTTCGTGTTCAATAAAACGACACGTAAAAAATAAATTCACTTTCCTCAAAATTTAGCATAATTTGACAAAAGCAAAATTAGGCTAAATTTTGAGGAAAGTGAATTTATTTTTTACGTGTCGTTTTATTGAACACGAAATGTTTTACAATTGTTTCTTTTTATAAATTATAAAATTTGTAAATTTACAAAATATAAAATTATTAACCTAAAATAAAAATATTGCGAATGGTGTGGCGTTACGTCCGAACAAATTTGTTTGTTACTAATACAAAAACACATATATCTACACTATTGCGTTTCGGTAATTCTTCTCTCCTGTTATTATTTTAGGATCAAAATACGCGTTCAGATTACCTAGGATGTTCTCAACGTTGTTCCTCTTTTTCTTTTACTTCCAAAGCATTTGTAATTTATGGCTTATTTTCTTATTTAAATTACTAAAATCTAGTTTATGTTTGCACTAGTTGAATTATTCTTGTGGAGAACATTAGCAAAAATGCATTTGTTTAACGAAAGATTACAATCAATATTATAACAGATCCACAAAAGGTGTTCAAAAACACATGTAATATCTAATATTTGTTCAACGTGTTTTTTACTTAGTAAGTACAGTAAATTCACGAATCTACTGTTAAAATAGTAACTTTGAATTATTAATAACTTGAAAACACAAGTTTCACAAAAAAAAAGTTTTCTTATCGTAAAATAATTAGTTTATCAAACAGCGCCAATAATACGGAAAATTTATTACAAGTACGCTTGACCTCCAAAATATACTTTGTAGTTTTATCTGTACATCTTTAAAAAATGAGAAATTTTCTTCTGCGAAATATTTGGGAAATTTACAGTTATTTTGAGGTACTACTAGTCGTACTAATCAATACACATTTTCCGAACAAATTCAATTATAACATCTTCAATAGTTTTAGAAGTAAATTCTACGATGTGCACCGCTAGTTGGGCCAACGAATATTTCCTGACTTCTATGGATTATATCTCAAATCCTATTCATAGAAAAATTCTAAAAAAATCGTGCATGGTCCTTAAACATTCATCTATCAAACAATGTGCGCCGCTATAGTTGGGCCAACAAATAGTTCCTGACTTCTACGGACTATATCTCAACTACTATACATAGAAAAATTAAAAAAAAAATTGTGCATGCTACTTAAACATTCACAGTATTATATCTACTCTCAATTACGAAAATTTCAACTGTCATGACATTTTTTAACTATCATGATAGCAAATAACTTCGGGGCTGAGGGTAAAAATGTAAAAATTTCAACTGTCATGCAATTTTCTAACTATCATGATAGCAAACATTCTCGGGGCTGAGAGTAAAAATGTCGAGATTTTTTGGGCTGAGAGTAAAAAATGTCATGATAGCAATAATTAGTGTTGCCATCGCATTTTTCGGGGATGGAATTTGGGCTATCTTCACATACATCTAAACCAGCCGCGAAGTTTTTTCCTTCTTTACCACCGGGAATCGAACCCGGGACTTCCGGTCGCTGGAGCAAGCAAGTAGATCTCTTTGCCACCGTGGCGAGTGTAGTATTTGTTCTACTAGCGAATTATTGCATAGCGTACGAAATTCGATTCTTTCAAATTTCTCATCTATATTCTATTTACGCAAGTAACTTTTCGTGTTTTCGAATTTATTATATTTTACTTTGGGTTTTCGATTGTAATGGTTTTTGTGATTGTTCCACGATCCAGCGTTTATCCGCAATTCAGCGTTAATGGAAAGAAAAGTGTATGGGGTGGATGGGAATTTGACGCTAAATTGAAGAATTGTCGTAACAATCACAAACACCATTACAATCGAAAACCCAACATGCGCCTCAACCCACTAATAATATGATCTCTCGTACTGGATGTTAAGACATCCTTATATGTTAAGACATATAAGAAACACGTTAACATCACGAGCCACTGGCTTCAAGAAAGACGCCTGTTTATTACCGAGTTCCATCCTAGTTTAAATTTCCGGGTTCCATCCCAGGTGGCCGTATTCCACAACTTCTTCTTAAAATTATTTAAGAATTTTATTTCCATCCAACAAATTCAATGTCAACATAATCGGTTAAGAAATTATCATGTTTTATTTCAGATCGCTTTATTCCAGAAATTTTCCAAAATTCAATTAAAAATCCAACATACCCAATCGCATCATAATCGGTTTAAAATTGATCGTGTTCCACCCCTCGTGGCTATATTCCAGAATTTCTTCCAAAAATCACTTAAGAATCCCACTTCCATCCAGCTACCCAATTCCATCATAATCGGCTAAGAATTGATCGAGTTTTGTCCCAGGTGGCCATATTCCAGAACTTCTTCTTAAAATCAATTAAGAATCCCATTTCCATCGAATATACTTAATCCCATCATACTCGGTTAAGAATTGATCGATTTCCGTGTCAGGTGGTCATATTTCAGAATTTCTTCCAAAAATCATTTGAGAATGCCATTTCCATCCAAAATACCCAATCTCAAGATAATCGGTTAAGGTGGCCATATTATAGAATTCCTTCCCAAAATCCTTTAAGAATCCCATTTCCATCCAGCAAACCCAATCCTATCAAAATCAGTTAAGAATTGCCTTAGTTTGGCCCTAGGTAGCAATATTCCAGAACCTCTTCCATCATTTACGAATTCTATTTCCATCCAACATGCCCAATCCCATCACAATCGGTAAAGGATTGATAGAGTTCCGCCCCAGGTGGCCATATTCCAAAACGCCTTCCAAAAATCATTTAACAATCCCACTTCCATCCAACATACCCCCAATCCCAACAAAATCCGCTAAAAAATACCTAAGTTCCGTCCAAGGTTAAATTCGGTCGAATAGATTAAATTTAAAAACATTCGGATTTAATGGACAATAAGATTTAACGGACGTATCAATTTGTCCGTTAAATCGAGGGTTTTCTGTATAACATGTTACGTTAAAATCTCACGTAATCGACAATTTAAGGGAACATTTAACATAACAGTTTTTAACCCAGTGTGTAACATGAACCCAAAACTAGTCCCTTAAATGTTTTACGAAACATAAAACTCATCACTGGGTTCTCTCAATCTATGAAAAAGACCCCGTGAATAAAGTTCTAGCCCGTTTAGACACATAAATTTAGTCTGCACGTGCACTTGAACGCACACACATGCATTCCATGGACATTGTTGTAAAGTGCTTTTTTACATCGGCGATATAGCGAATGTATAATCTGCAAAAATCTGAAAATCTTCTCTCGGGTGGTGTACAGGGCCGGGTTTTTTTTGTAAAATAATTTTTTGTCAAAAATTCCGATTCAATTTTGGAAAATGATCTGGGCCGATATTGTTGCAAATTTAATTTAGAATCTTTTAGTACATAAAAGTTTCTTAAATTGTTTAATGAGCTTATAAGTTTACAAAATTAAAATAATGGTTATTTAGCTCTTTTAATATTTTATTTATTAATACTTAAGCTTTCGGAACCATTTCGGTTCCATTCTCAAAAGTAAGTAAATCAATTTTACAAAAAAAATATTTTCTATATAAAATAAAATCGAAATCAAGGCTAACTAAAACGTAGCTATTTTCCTGTAGATATCGCTCGCTACTACAAAAAATATATTCTTTATTTTAGGAAAGCAACAAAAATTGATATCTACAGAAAAAACACTTTACAAAATAAAATTTGACTAAAAACATAAAATTTGACTAAAAACTAAAGTTTGGGAAACAAATTTTGTCCTCCTTCAATTGGCCATTCAGTGCCTTATTTCAAAATTATTTCTGATGTCGAAAGTGCAATTTTTCATTTGAACGATAATGATCGTTATACTATTCGGAACCGTTTTATAAATATTTTGACAAATTTTAAATATAAATCTAATTCAAATATATTAACTCCTCCATAGAATATATGCTCCCTCGAAAATCGTATTTTAAGTTATGTCAAACAATCTAAATCTTTTTTGAAAGCTAATCCAAATATTGTGGTAACTCGTGCGGACAAAGGTAACGTAACTGTTATAACATCGCGAATTGAATATGTTACAAAAATGGAAAATTTACTCAATGATAACACAACATATGTAGAATTACCAAAAGACAATACAGTTCCGATACAGAAGTCAATTCAATGGTTAAAGATTGGAAAATTCCGGTAATGTGGATGAAAAAACTAGAAAAATGTTAACCAAATATAATTCGGTGATTCCAAAATTATATGGATTACCAAAAATCCACAAACCTGGTTTTCCATATAGAGCAATTATCAGTTCAATTAATGGTCCAACACATAGTTTATCGTCTTTTTTGGGTAATATTTTAAAATTTAGTGTTGGTAATACAAATTCAAATATTCTAAATTCGGAAGATTTTAAACAAAAAATTCAGAATGTTACTCTTCCTCAAAATTACCTTTTAGTTTCTTTGGATGTTACGTCTTTGTTCACTAATGTTGATAATAGACGTGTGACTAACATTATTAAAGATAACTGGAGGAGTATTAAACAAAATTCAAAAACTAAATTGACTAAAGTTCAATTTATGTCGGCATAGCAAATAGTTTTGAATAATTCTGATTTTTCTTTTGGCAATAAAATTTATAAACAAACTTTTGGTTCTCCAATGGGTTCTCCTATTAGTCCCATAATAGCAAATTTAATGATGGAATTTTTTAAAAAAATGGGATTAAACTCTTTGGATTTGCAACCGTTATTTTACTTTCGTTATGTAGATGACATTATAACGGCAATCCCTGAAGACAAAATTGAAATTTTTCTGGATGTATTTAACTCTTTGGATAATAGAATAAAATTTACTGTTGAAAAAGAAATTGACCACAAAATTTCATTTTTAGATTTACTTTTAATTCATGAACCGGATGGTAAAATTTCTTTTGACTGGTACCATAAAAATACCTGGTCCGGTCGTTATCTAAATTTTAATTCTTGGCTTGGTATTTCTTACAAAATTAATACAATCAAAATTTTAACTCAAAAAATTCTAAAATTGTCCGATACTAAATTTCATTATAATAATTTCAAACTTTTGGAAAACACTTTGGTAAATAATCAGTATCCTAAAAAATTAATAAATAAAGTGATTTGGAAACAAAGAAGTTATCAAAATTGTATATTAAATCCTGAAATTGAAAGTACAAATTATTTATCTTTACCTTACATAAAAAATCTTTTCGAAAAATTAAAACATTTATTTAAAAATTATAATTTCAAAATTGTTGGTCGTTCAGCTATCAGTTTAAATGATATTTTGTTTTCAAAATTAAAAGACCCGATACCATTAAAGAAAGAATCTAATCTTGTCTATAGGATTAAATGTAATTATTGTAACCTAATTTATACACGGGACAAACTAAACAGTTTTTGCGGGAGCGGTTTTTTCAACATTTACGTGGTGCTTCGGGAAATTCAAATTCAAATCAAATAAGTGCACTTTCGGAACATATTAGAGATACCAACCATAATATTATTTTTGAAGATGTAAACATTTTGGAAAAACAATCTAATTGCAGAAAACGATCTATTTTGGAAATGTTACATATAAAATCTAGTTCAAATTCTCTTAACAAAATTAACGATTTCGCGTACATTGGCAATTCATATAATCTATTTTTATAATTTGATTTTTTGCTTTTACACAATTCAAATATTATTTAAGATGGATAAAATTGTTTTCAATTTATGTTTTTAGTCAAATTTTATTTTGTAAAGTGTTTTTTCTGTAGATATCAATTTTTGTTGCTTTGCTAAAATAAAGAATATATTTTTTGTAGTAGCGAGCGATATCTACAGGAAAATAGCTACGTTTAAAGGCGTAACCAGCGAGTCTGTAAGAAATTTAAGTAACAAAGCGACATCTGAAAAATGTATGTTTATTGACGACATTACTGACCAGCGAAACTCAAAGTACTTTTCGTTCAGTTTCGTTAAATTTGAATTGTCATTTAGCAATCCGTAACAAGAGCGAAAATTATCGCTCAAACTGAAGGAAACGTCATAATTGTATATTTGAAATGGCGGTATGTGTATATGTGTTACATTTTTATAATTTATGTGCTCAAATATTTATTTATATTTTAATAATTTAAATAATATTTTATGTACATTTTCATCAGCTCTTTTCAGCTCAATAGATTCCGATTGTTCACCAACATTTGGGGCCGCACAAGGTACATCAGCATGTTTAAAACCTCATGTTATTCGAATATGGATAAAAAATTGCTGTTGACATATAGTAATCTACATACTTGTTACATACATAGTAATCTCTCTCTTGTGCGATTTATTTCTCGTACCACAAAAGTCGGTTTTTTTATTATTTGCCCCCTCGTCCTTTAAATAGGGTAAAAAGCTGTTAAATTTTCTCAAATAGATTCATTTTTGACTAAAATCGTGATGTGGTTAATTTGTTATTTTGCAAATTGACATTTAAAAATTCAATTGACAATAATAATCGTGTTACAGATTCGCTGGTCAAAATATAAAATATTCTGTAATAAAACGTTCTCGTTAAATTCTGTAAGGTTTCGTTGCTGACTCTTACAGACTCGCTGGTTATAGCTTTAGTTAGCCTTGATTTCGATTTTATTTTATATAGAAAATATTTTTTTTGTTAAATTGATTTACTTACTTTTGAGAATGGAACCGAAATGGTTCCGAAAGCTTAAGTATTAATAAATAAAATATTAAAAGAGCTAAATAACCATTATTTTAATTTTATAAAAGTTTCTATCGTAAATGTTACATCCTTTTAAAAATATTTGCAAAACTGAAAAACCTCGTAAGGGCTGTCACTTCGGGTAGACTGATTTCAGCAAGAAACCACTGAGATCTCTCAGTTCATGAAAAGAGCTTATATATTAAATTTGACTCTGCACGCACATACGCACGCACTCTTGCATGCTCAGGGATTTCAAAATTTTATATGATGACTGTAATTTTTTTTATTATGTAAAGAAAGTAAAAACAGTTATTATTTGTTTGTCAAAAATCAATTGTTCCGCTTAAGTTTTGGAAAATTCATCTGATAAGATATTATTGCAAAATTAATTTCAAATCTTTTAGTTCATAATCGCTTTTATCGTAAAAGTTATACTTTTCAAAATAATTGCATAAATCGAAATCGCGTCTATGGAAATTGCCACTTTCGGTGGACCGATTTCGGCGAAACATCACTTGAATATCCCAATTTAAAAAAAAAAATCAGCTTAACTATTAAGTTAAAAATAAATAATCAGTCTGTCTGGTATGCAGTGGGAAAATTTTAATTGAAAAGTAGTTTTTTTATGGTCGCCATTTTCGCTTAGATTTTGGAAAACTGATCTAGAATTGTTGCAAATTAATTTTAAATTCTTTAGTTCATGGTCGTTTCTCTCGTAAATGAAATACTTTCAAAATTATTTGTAAACAACGAGAGAGCTCTAATCGATGTTGTAACTTCCGATTGACCGTTTTTGCCCAAAATTCAATGAGATCTTTCAAGTTAAGTGGAAAAAATTTAATCATGAAATTTTACTTCGAACAGTCAATTTGTCTGGGCTGTAGAAAAGCAAAATACATTTAGTCTGCACCTGCACGGTACCATTAACACAGTTTTTTTTAAAAAGCAGTTTTTTTGCAATGTTTTGAGTAATGGTAATTCTGCATAATTTTCGAGGCCGAATTTTTTTTATAAATAGAAATTTTGCCGGAAAAAATGATTTAAATAAAAATCGTTCTTTGGTGGTTAAAATTAGCTTTGAGAGCTCGGGCAAATTTCTATAACATTTTATGATAAAATTTGCATCGCGATTATACGTTTCAACTTACACCTCATGTATCGCTTTTTAAAAAATGTTGATTAGAAATCTATTTATTAGAGTTGCCAGAACCCGTACTATTAATTTACTCCATCAAAATACGATTTTTTACCTATGGTTTTTATTCGGTTTTGCAATCCAATATCATACTATTATATATATTATGTCATAAACAATTGTGTGTCGTTCGATTATACATTCTAATGCCCTTTGTCGGTTTTTGCAAATTTTTATTACAAACAAAACTTTTGGAATGTTACTAAAACCCTCTAATTCGAATACATGACATATTTCTAAAGCAAAAATTCTGGTAGATTTACCAGATTTTTGATCAAAACCATCTTGTATAATCAAACATCATTATTTCAGGCATAAAACCAACAAGGTCAACCCGTCTTCAAAATTCATTCATTAAATCTACTTGAGTCTTTTAATTCTTTGTGGTTTTTTATAATTTCGATACTTTTCAACATCGTGGAAAAATTATAAGTGCTCCAATGAAAGTGCCAGCTTCCATTGGAATTTTGTTCAAAAGCATTTTTGGTTTGTCAAAACTTGCCGATCTAAACTTTAAGGTATTTCTGTAATTGTAAACACTTACTCCGTAATATTTTTGATTTTTTAAATGTTATTTCATTAAGAGATCTAAAAGTCATCCTGTTCCACCTCTTGTTGAAATTCGATGGAAATAACCACTATGAACAATTTTTAAAAGTCTACGAAATAGAAAACGGAAAAAATTACATAAAAAATCAAAAATCGGTTAAGGCTACAATTTTTCTTGAAATTTTGCATTTTCCACATATGTACGACTAAGTAATGAATGGCCAGAAAGCATCCTATAGTCTACGCACTGAAGCACCAAATAAAGTTATTAAAAATACACAAATCGGGCAGTGCCGTTTCGTATTTGCTCTAGACGGAAAACTGTTTACAGGTATCAAAGGAAAATCATTTTTAAAAAAATAAAAGAACTGGCCTAGGTTATTACATTTCTTTTTAAATTCGTAGTTGTCTCAGCACATGGATTTGGTTGCCTTTTCAAAATCAATTCAAGTTGAATTTTGTGTACGTATACAGTGTATAATATACACTTTTAATATTGTGTGCTGTCATTTTGTATCATTGTGTGTGTGCAAATCCACATGAAATTTCGCCAAAATGTTGACCCGATTTTATAAATGATACTATCGGTAGAGGAAACAATACATTTCCTCTGCTCGATAGCAAAGGAAAAAATGACATGTTAAGAAAATAGTTTCGATTTCAATATGTTTTTTGTGAATGTTTCATTTATATTTAGATAAAACTTAAATAAAATGAATTTTATTATTGTTTTTAATAAAATTAATATTTCCAGTTTAATTGTAGGTACATTTGCCTATATTTTATGTGTTATTTATGGAAATAGTATTGAAAAAAAAAGATTAATAAATTATAAAGTGAATTAAATTAACACTTTAATTGCTGCTCACACAGCATGTGTGTGACAGTCGGAACAAGTATTATACGTACGGCCATTAACGTGTTAACTGAGGAAATACATATAAATAAATTTGAAAAATATTTTTATTCTCTCTTGTCTTGCAGTCGATCGCATCGATGTTATTTTTTTTGTTGTTTAGCTAGTTAGTAGAAATATGGAATGGAAATGATAGACGAAAGACGGACAAATGCTTAAATTTTTTTTTATGTTTACATTTGACTATGATAATAATTTTTTGATGATAATGTAATTACGTTTTGATTTATTTACTCGGAATTGAATTAAACTATATAGGAATAGGGACACAACACTTTATTAACTTACATAATGTTGTGAAATTTTTTAAATTCACAAATTATGTACTCAACATATTATTTTGTGTTCTTAAATGACGTCAAAAACACAAAACAAAACAAAACACATATACCAATATGCACACCACTACTATTACGTTCCGGTAAAATTCAAGTTGAATTGTAAAAAGGCAACAGAATCCATGTGCAGGTCTCCGTTTTAGGTCCAGAAAAATAAAATCAAAATAATTATTTGATTTCAATATTAACATACCTCTGTCTCGAAAATAGAAAAATGCAGCTAACAATATTTGAGTTATTGAAGGGAAAGTGGAATAGAAAGCAATCGACCTTGACTTTTGATGTTGTGGTATATTTCTATGTAGCTAAATTCGTCAGAATATTTTTATTAAAATAAGGGATTTGGTGTTTCAAAAATTACAAAATTCGTTCCGTGATTCAGGAATTTTAGAATCACAACATTTTACCAATTTTCATTACGATAATAAAATAGAAGGAAGTTATGGCCGCAAATCACATAACCACATGTCTGTTGGGAGGAAATAATCGGTATAATATATAACCATTTTTAGAAAAATCATAAACTTCCATTTATTAGTTAAATTTAATTCTTTCGGTAATGCAACCTTACCTTAAGCTCAGACATAAATTTACCGAATGCAATCAAAATTTTTCTCACATACAAAACCAAAGTGTGACACGTAAATGAAATAAAAAATTAGAAAATAAAAAGGTTTCTCGATTGCATTTTTAGTTTTCTACTACTATGGGTTGTCCAGAAAGTAATATTTGTTATTCTACCATAAATTATCTATTTTAATGGTCATTTATTATAGTATACAGCGCTGAGCACACCAGACTGCCACATAATAAGAATAACAAACTTTTATTTTGGATCGTAAAATTATAAAGTGCAACAACAAAACTACAAGTATACGAGTATAACAGAACCAACAAACATTACAATAATTAAGACATTAGTTATCTTAAATTATTCATATTTCAATCATCAACTCTTGTAATCTTATTAAAAAATCGTTTGTCCAAAAAATAAATCCGAACGACAGAAAATTTATTCACAACATTTATTATTGACGCCGTACGTGTACATAAAAAATGGTAATAATTGTTGTTTGTGTTACTTAGGTTGCAACAACAAACATTTTACAAGTCACGTTCAAAACTGAAGTAATTGTTTATGTAAATTATTTTACTTAAACATATAGCAAGCACTATATACCTTTAGGGTTAAAAAAATAATATTTTTGTATTATGATTTTTATTTTCGGGCTTAAGATTAAAAAACACTACCGACAATTTCAAATTTATAAAAATTATTCTAATTATATTTTTTTTGGTATTTGGACACAGAGAAATACATATAAAAATCGATTTATTTACAAAGATTATTATTAATTTTCTAAGGTGTGGTTCCCCAATTTTGCTAACAGCATAGTTACTATATAACTTTCACGTATGATTATCTCTAACAGTTTTCTTGAAAGTTTTATTCGTTATGAATATTATTAATACCGGTGGCTGATAATTTAACCTTGAAATGGTATAATTATTATTATTATAAAATATTTGTATTTTTTAAATATTTTTTAAATATTACAACAATACAAGATTTGATATAGAAAATTACATTTAAATTTATATTTTCCGTTTATCAACATCATCTCTAGATCCATATTCCATTTTCATTTCTTTCAAATCTTTTTAGAAAAAACACGACTTTCTATAGCTCGCTCAGATGGTTCGTCTGATCGGGGTGAAACTTCATACATAAGTTTTTTTTTAATTTTTTCCCGAAATTAGCCCACCGGGAATGGCAGCTTCCACAGAAGTGTTTTCGTTTTTTGCAAATATTTTGTAAATTAATTTTGAAACAAATCACGGTTCAAATTATTTTTTAAATTTTATCGACAATGACCAGTTTTGATAAAAAAACATTTATTTCATTAAAATTTGTCATCTCTAAAAAATCCAGGCGGATTGACAATTCGTAATAAAAGTGCATTCTTAAAATGTGGGAGATTCTTGCAAGATTAGGTGGGAATGTGTGTATCGAATGAGACACTTTTTATGTGAGCTTTCTCAAATTTTGCAAATATGTTGAGTAGTTTAGCATTGGCAAAAAACGACAGAGAATTAATAGACTCAAATAAAACTAAATATTAATGAAGTGTACGTGCTTAGTTTTTTAAATTTAAGCGGGAATTGAAATTGTTTAATCCGCGATTTCCATTACGGAAAAATTTATCTCGGTAAAAAATACTACGAACAGAGAAAGGTAATATTAAATCTACAACAGAGTGAAAGAGAAACTACGATTTGTTTATTTTTTTATAGCAAATTTTTATAGTTAAACAATTGACAACCTAACCAAAAAATTTCATAATTTATGTGACCTCAAGTGTTTTTAAAAAATCAATTAAGTGTGCTTGATTTTATGGATCCATTGAACATCATCTTCCGCAGCAGCGAAGATGAAAACAATTGTGATTGTGTCCCAAAAAAATAAATTTTTTTGGTTGCCAATACTATATGGAGCGGAATTCGAGCGGTAGAGTCAAATGTGTTTTTAATTAGTTAAAGCAAGATTTTCATTTATTTTATAAATGCAATAGGATGAATTTAGCCGAATTCGAGGATTTATTTGAGATGGTTGGGCCATAACATTGTTTATTATTGTACGACGCGAAAGTGATTTCAATTAAGTTTTTATATTAAACGCTTGTAACTCGTGTGTTTTTAAAAATAATATATTAGAAGATTTTTTTTTGTCATTTCAGATACCTTGCTACTGGCGAATCTCAGGCGAGCTTAACCATCGCGTTTAAATTTTCAACAACCAGCATTCATAGGATCGTATGCGAAACAAGAAAAGCATTAAACAGATTTCTTAAAAGTAAAGGTGTTATCAAAAATTACAACTGAATATTTTCAGACCGTTGCAGCAGGTTTTAATGACCGATGGAACTTTCCAAATTGTATGGGAGCAATTGACGGAAAGCACGTGGCCATTCAAGTGAGTAAATAATTTCAGATTTGAGAAATACTTTTATTATTTTATATTTTTTCCATTCACCACGTAACTGGTGCGATATTGGTGCTACTGGTCGACAGAGTGACAGTTCCCGTGACGGGAAAGCAAATTTGGTCGAGCTTTTTATGATCACACTCTTCGGTAAGTTTTGATTATAATTCCTAAATATGAGTTTAATATGTTATACGGAAACATCCATTTAGGTATCCTAAACCGACAATGGTAACCGATAACTTTATCGATGTACCATATGTTTTTGTGGCAGATGATGCATTCGCTTTATGTGAAAATATGCTGAAACCATATAAATCTGTTCAGACTACGACTCAATAAATTTTCAATTACCGCCTTAGTCGTGCTCGTCGCATGATTGAAAATTGTTTTGGTATCCTTTCTTTAAAGTGGAGGATATTTAGAGCACCAAATATTGCGGACGCCAAATTGGTAGAAGACGTAATCCAATGCTGTGTTTGTCTTCACAATTACCAGAGACAGAACAGCTCCAACTATATTACTCCGGATCTTTTAACACAGGATTTAAGAGAAATTATAGTACCAGGTACAGTTTATATTTAAATGATGAAAATTTTTATTTTTATTAATAAATTTTCTTGTAGGCTCGTGGAAAAACCAAGATAGCAACTTATCGCCTCTGCAGTCAATGAATAAAAATTCTACTAATAGCGCAAAGAAGGTTCGGGATCGGCTTGCAGAATATTTTCCTTGTGAAAAAGAAGTAAAGTGGCAGCTTTTAAAAATATGAGGATCTTCAATTCAGAAGTTAAGTAGTGCTCCATAAATTTAATCATTTAGTTCAATTATTTTAGTGTGGTTTTGTATTACTTTCGTGATTTATTCAAAACTAGAAAGGTTCTTATGCCTAATGAAAGCTTTATTTGAAAATAAAATATAATTTCTTTGAAAATAAACTCCTATTAACTTTCATATGTGCTTTTCCTTCACTAAAATATAAAAATCTAAAGTTTGAATTTTCTTTTCAATTACCATTATGTAGCTGTAATTTGTTTCAAAAACATTGTTTTTCATAAAAAATTTCTGCTATACATTCGAAGAATTCTCATCGCAAATTATGATTGTTTTGGGTTTTAATTTCTTCCGCTAAATAATTCCAAATCATAAATATTTTGATCTGTATCAAATGATAAGATGTTATTATTTAAATGTTGATGAGGTTGATATGCAAATTCTATGCAATCAAACCACCCAAAAAATAAAAAAATAATTTTTTTAAATAAAATTCGTCTAAATACTGAATGAATTCCCTAGAAAAACATTGCTTTGGAACACATTCATATTTGCTGATAGCATAGAATATTAATTAATTTGGAATAAATTAAATGTCAAAAACGCTTGTCGAATTCTTCTTGAAGTGATTCGTCTTTGACAGTTGCACGTGTAACTTCTGAGTCGAGTTTTTTAGGCGATTAAGAATAAAAAATTTAATTTTAAAAATGATCGGTAAGGCTTCATCGAACCACAAACACCTTCGCGAGAAAGATCAACCTCATCGGGGCTTGATGTACGGCTCTGGACACTTTGCTCTAAGACACTTATATATCGTCGTTTTAAACTGCTTGCCTCATCATCACATTTTGTTTTTCGTTTACGAGATTGCTTCTCTATACATGTTCTTGCTCGTTAGTCTAACGGCGGCTGTGTAACGAAAGTGCAAGAAAGTTCAACCGATCTATAAAGATTAATATATATTAATAAGGAGTACGTGAGAAATTGAAATTATACAAGTAATCGTCGATGTAATATTTTTAAATTATGATAAATTATTACGTATTACATAAAGTGCTTTCCAAATTCCATAAAGACGTTAATAAAAATCATCAAGCTAACTAATCAGAGTCTCGGAAGTGTAATGTCAGCATCATTTTCGCAACCTATTAGACGACTAAGCCTCAACGAGCGAAAATTTAAGAGCTTAAGTTGTGCTCCGTTTGGACCCAATTAAATGGAACATTAAATGGAACCACAAAACGTTGTTGATATCGACACTACAAACACAATAACACCGAAGCTCTATTTCTAGATACCATAAGAACACAAGGGTACAAAAATGCTATTTTTTTAAATAAAAATCGTACGATTCTGATTTAAATTATATGCGAATCCATTACCCATTACACTGGGTTTCATATGATATTCAGAAACGGGCCACCAGGAATTAATTTAATTTCCAATAATTATTAATCTACTGCGACTTAGTGTTCACATAAAAACAAAGGTTTATTACTCTATGGGCTCAGTCGTGTCTTCAAGAAACTTAAGATTGTTCACAAATTTATATTCCTTGACAGAGCCTCCAGCAAAATCACTGGCCTTTCTTTTTTCGATCTGATATAAGCCGCATTTATTGTTTCCCCCTGTCTTCTTACGTTTAAAATAGTTGCGATAGTTTGCGATAGTTAGCAATAATGCTCCAATTGTTTTAGTCCTAATAAATTCAAAATAAATAATTTAATTATAATTATCAGTTAACCTTTTGCACTCGTATGTTACACTGGGAATGACAATACTAATTTACTATAAAACTCGTTTATCAGTCTGTAGACCAAAAAAAATGTACCACACTGTAAAAGATCACAAAAACTAAAACATTTTATAATAGTAGTAAATGAAATAAATACAATACGTTCAATTCTACCACTTTAAATTATTTTAATTCATTTAGCTAAAAATAATACAAGTACCCAACCACCTTGAAAATCAATCGAGTGCAAAGGATTAAATATGAATGTTTTTTTTTAATATACTTACATTTTAAATATTGTTTAATTAAATTTTTTAGTTTTTATATTTCGTAAAAATAATATATTGATTTAAATAGTTGAAGAAACACACATTCGATAACAAAAAATAAAATTCGTCACCTAAAAGCAGTCGGATTTTGACATTCGATTTTCGGAAACTCTGATTTCGTTTTCTCTTTTTAGGTTCGTAATAGCGGATTTTTCGATAATGGATTTTCATAATAGCAAAATCCGCTTTTGGATCCGATATCGAATTTTCATAATAGGCCCCCAGATTGCCGGTCGAGCACTGATAGCATCAATTATTAATTCTAAAATTATTTAATAAAAATAGTTTTTTATCACATTCAGGAATTTTCATCAAATATGACAAATATGTATCATTACGGGTATATTTACTTTGTACCGAATCGTCGGAATGTACGTTTTCATCCAAAAGAGTACAAATGTGTGACGGCTAGTCGTTTGCTGGAAATGACGGGTTTTGCGCGATATCCTAATGGGTAACAACGCTTACCGCTAAACCTTCCTCAAAAGCTCCTATAGCTACTTTTTAAAACTTCGGCATCTACCCGTATGTTTTTATACCACCACAATTGTGTTTCCTACAATTAAATTAATTTAGTGAAAACTTGTTGGTAGTAAAAAAAAAATACCATAAAACTTACCGTTATGGTATTTGCTGTAATTATTCATTTTAAAAATTACAATTTTTGATTATTATAAATTATAATTTTTTAATATTATATATTAATCTAAAATATATTATATTATTTCTTATTATTTAATTTGAATCGATTATTTTATTGGTATTTCAATTTTTGTTGTAAACTTAATAAACACATTTTTATTAATCACTTGTTTTTGTTTCGCAGAATATTTTTCAATATCATGAAAATGAAAAGAGAGTGTTTAGAAAGTTTAAACATTTTATTAGATAAGAAAAATATGAATTTTAAAAAAGGTACCGAACATATTAATGACACCTATAGGTTCATAATTCACACATACAAAACATATTTTAACAAATAAGACACATAGTAATATACACTTTTGCTTCGATATGAATATCATAATTTTCATCACCTAGAAAATAGACAGAATATTAGTATCAGTCAGTTAAGAATACTTACAAGTTTTTTCTAGATTCATAGCTCTCAATATCCAAATTCCACCACAATTTGATTATATTTTTCGCCAATATCTGATTTTGGAATATGACCTCACACACACACACCCACACACACAAGTTACAACATCTTGCTACCCGTTTTATTTATTTATTTATTTATTTTTTCACAGAAATTATTGAATTTTATTTATTTATTTATTTTTGACTACACAATAATCACAATAATATTTACTAATAATATTTTTACATTATTGACAGTTTTATTATATTTGACAAAAATAAAAATCAATTAATCTTCACCTAATCTCGTAATTATCGTTTTTAGAAATGGTATAAATCGATTTTACAGTGTACATTAGGTTGGTTTCTCATATAATTCTACTTTTACCATAATGACCATACTTTTGTGATTGGTATAAATGATTTCAGATAATTGAATCTAACTTTGTTATTGTTACATATATATTTTCCACCTTTGACTAGTCTATATATAGGCGTAATTTTTGTATATAGCGTCACTTTTAGTAAACTGTCCGTGTTGATAACGTACTTAGTAATAAAATAAGAAAAAAATATATATATATATTTTTTTTTTTTTCTATTATTTGTATATTTTTACTTATTAAATTAAGTCAAACGTTAATTTATAATTTAATTAAATATTATAAGTTTACCATATTTGGTTTGTTATTATAAATTTTCATTACCAAAAATGGAATGCAAAATTAATAAAATATAAACTAAATATAGGGGATTCACCACAATTGTAAGTCATAAACACAAATTAACAATTCTTCATCTCATCATATTAATTTTATTGTATTATATTTTTTCCGCGATATATTGTGTATTGTTTGATTTTACAACAAATTTTCTTCATTATCATTTTACAACAAAACATTTTATATATATATATATTAGTTATGTGTATTTAAACACTTGAAAATGGTCTAGAGGACCGAAATATTGTGTAGTAGGATCTAACAATTTTATGTAATGTATATTAAATAAAATTGTCTATAAATTTTTAAGAGTTGGATGTTACGATTCATTTAATTAAATTGAGATAACCCATCAATCCCAACGTGATTTAACATATTATTTTTCAAAAAGTTTAAAAAATCACTCGATCGATTTCGACTTGTTAGGTCATCATCAGGAGTATCTACTGAATTGTATTAGTAAAATTTTTTTGTTATATAGTAGAAAAAAGCAAAATATAAATAAAAATAAAAGAAGGAGGGAAAAAAATAAGCAATAAAAATTAATCTACGGATCGCGCAGGTAGGCGATGAGTCATAGGTTGAGTAACAAAATTCAAGGTATATTATTGCGTACGTGAGAATGGAAAAGGGCGGGGTCTGTAATTGGTGAGAACCGGATTTCTCTCTGTTCGTTAAGGATATTTTGGTTAAGAAATATTGATTTTCGAATTTCGTAAGATTCTAAGGTATCTAAACGTCTGCCTTTGGGTTGTATATGTAATATGTCTAAATTGTTGATTGATTGCAACCAGATAAATGTTCTTTAGCTCTAACTCCAAAATTGCGCCCAGTCTGACCAATATAGGAGAAACTACAATCATTGCAATTAATCC
This sequence comes from Nephrotoma flavescens, assembly GCA_932526605.1. Classification (NCBI taxonomy): domain Eukaryota; kingdom Metazoa; phylum Arthropoda; class Insecta; order Diptera; family Tipulidae; genus Nephrotoma; species Nephrotoma flavescens. Next base: position 130,527,806 of record OW052222.1, on the reverse strand, counting down.
TATAAACGCCAGATTTGGAAAGGCGATCAACTCTAGGTTTATTGTTAAAAATCATTTTCTTTATTGTGTTATTATTATAAAAAGCAAAACTAATATTGGTATAATTGGACACGATGTTGCTAATCCGTTGGCTCGTTTTTCCTATATACTCTAAGCGACGCCAATTTTCCCGCGTTGGACTGTCCGGTGGATAAATACCCGTTAGAGTTTTACGCTTTAGCTTTTTATTTAATAACTTTAATATAGTCCTAGTTGCATATCCGTTATTTGTTGCTAATTGAAGAATTATGTTAAGCTCAGTGTTATAATTTGAATTTGACAGAGGGATGTTTATTAGTCTATCTATGAGTGAGTGGAAAGCTGACATTTTAAATAAATTCGAAAATCAATATTTCTTAACCAAAATATCCTTAACGAACAGAGAGGAATCCGGTTCTCACCAATTACAGACCCCGCCCTTTTCCATTCTCACGTACGCAATAATATACCTTGAATTTTGTTACTCAACCTATGACTCATCGCCTAAATGCGCGATCCGTAGATTAATTTTTATTGCTTATTTTTTTCCCTCCTTCTTTTATTTTTATTTATATTTTGCTTTTTTCTACTATATAACAAAAAATTTTTACTAATACAATTCAGTAGATACTCCTGATGATGACCTAACAAGTTGAAATCGATCGAGTGATTTTTTAAACTTTTTGAAAAATATTCTGCGAAACAAAAACAAGTGATTAATAAAAATGTGTTTATTAAGTATAAGTGTGTTTCGCCAAGTGCCTACGGCAAATAGCGTAAAAAGTATTAAGTTGGCAGATTTGGCCACCCTCGCCGTAATTTATCGTCGTTTGTTGGTAAGAATTTGTTATAATAATAATCAAATATGGTTTAATAGTAGTTGTAAAAAATTAAAATTGCTTCCTAACTATACTAACATTAAATGCAATAGTAAATCTTTGGATGGAAGAAGAGCTATCAATCTAGCGCGTTGTAGCTGGAGGGATAACGAGCTGCGTAAAGGGTATGCTACCAGGAACAACTTATATCTCCATCTTAAAGTTGTTCACACTGAGTTAGCAATTCGTTTGCACTCTGTTGAGTTCGATTTGCTGGACAGAAAAGTTCGTGCAGAGGTAGCTGAAATTTCACATATTCAATATGTGAAACAAAAAGCTAAACTGGATGTGTTGCGAGATAAGGCTTATCCATTTAACCGTAGAGGTAATAGTAGTTCGTCTGATTTCCAATTTCATCCACGTTTTAAGAACTTGTCCTCAGTCGTTTTCCGTGATACAGAGGTGCAAATGCTTAGCAACGGAGTGAATTTTGCCCCTACGCCAAACAAAATCGACCTTCGATCATTCAAAAATCTGGCTGTAGATGCCGAAACAGCCTTATCTGGCCAGATAACCCAAATAAAATCAGTGTGTGCGTTACAAATAAAGAAAGGTATAACTCTTCTACTCCACCATTCTCTTCTTCTGCTGCTTCTAATAATACTAACTTCAAAGTGATTGGTGCGATAAAGAAAAAACTACGTGACCATGACCTTATAGCGTGTAAAGCGGATAAAGGCAATACAATTACCGTGCTCACAAAAGTCGATTACTGCAATAAAATTTCTGATTTTATTACAGAAAGTAAAGCAATAGAGCTTGGCAGAGATCCAACTAAGTCTTTTAAGACTTCGGTTAGTAAGTGTATCAACCAATGCCAGAAGTTATTTGATGGAACTGGTTGGAAGTACTCTGTCATGAATCCATCTGCCCCGATCCTTTATGGTTTACCAAAAATTCATAAGGAAGGCATTCCGATTAGACCAATAGTAGCGTATTGAAATGCTCCTGCCTACAAGCTATGTAAGGGTTTCATAAATTTTTTCAATTGTCATACTAATTTCTTTTCGGCTTACTCGGTTAAGAACTCGGTAGAATTGATTAACAAAATTCAAGACGTCGACATTCCGTTACATTCAAAACTAGTTTCATTTGACGTTGCCAGTCTTTTCACTTCTATTCCAATTAATACTTTGTCCCAAATAGTTTGTAATTACTTAGATAGGGATGTTGTAGATGAGAGCTTACGTCGTGAACTGAAGTTAGTTTTTGAGACTTGTATTAAACAAAATTATTTCTGTTTTGATAATAAATATTTCAAATTCGCTGATGGTCTACCCATGGGCTCCCCTCTGTCACCTTTGTTGGCTGAAATTTTCATGAATTTCTTCGAACAAATGATCATATCAAATAACAATCCCTATTTTCGTCATATAATCTTTTGGTATAGATATGTTGATGACATATTATGTCTATGGAACGGAACTGATAGACTGTTAGACTCTTTCCTTACTTGGTTAAATTCTCAATATCCCACCATTGATTTTACGTTAGAAAAAGAAGAAAATAAATGTATTAATTTTCTATATATAACAATAACCAGGATTAATTCTACTTTAGACTTCAAAATTTATCGGAAACCCACGTATACAGACGCTGTTATCCCTAGTTCTTCAAACCATCCCCATAATATTAAAATGTCAGCTTTCCACTCACTCATAGATAGACTAATAAACATCCCTCTGTCAAATTCAAATTATAACACTGAGCTTAACATAATTCTTCAAATAGCAACAAATAACGGATATGCAACTAGGACTATATTAAAGATATTAAATAAAAAGCTAAAGCGTAAAACTCTAACGGGTATTTATCCACCAGACAGTCCAACGCGGGAAAATTGGCGTCGCTTAGAGTATATAGGAAAAACGAGCCAACGGATTAGCAACATCGTGTCCAATTATACCAATATTAGTTTTGCTTTTATAATAATAACACAATAAAGAAAATGATTTTTAACAATAAACCTAGAGTTGATCACCTTTCCAAATCTGGCGTTTATAGGATTAATTGCAATGATTGTAGTTTCTCCTATATTGGTCAGACTGGGCGCAATTTTGGAGTTAGAGCTAAAGAACATTTATCTGGTTGCAATCAATCAACTTTCCATAACCATTTAACTTCAGAAAATCATACAGCTAGCTTGAACAATTTAGACATATTACATATACAACCCAAAGGCAGACGTTTAGATACCTTAGAATCTTACGAAATTCGAAAATCAATATTTCTTAACCAAAATATCCTTAACGAACAGAGAGAAATCCGGTTCTCACCAATTACAGACCCCGCCCTTTTCCATTCTCACGTACGCAATAATATACCTTGAATTTTGTTACTCAACCTATGACTCATCGCCTACCTGCGCGATCCGTAGATTAATTTTTATTGCTTATTTTTTTCCCTCCTTCTTTTATTTTTATTTATATTTTGCTTTTTTCTACTATATAACAAAAAATTTTTACTAATACAATTCAGTAGATACTCCTGATGATGACCTAACAAGTCGAAATCGATCGAGTGATTTTTTAAACTTTTTGAAAAATATTCTGCGAAACAAAAACAAGTGATTAATAAAAATGTGTTTATTAAGTATAAGTGTGTTTCGCCAAGTGCTTACGGCAAATAGCGTAAAAAGTATTTTGTTGTAAAGTTATAAATCTTTTTAAGATGCCTGAAACCGTAGAGTACACAAAACAAATAACAAAATCGAACCATAAATGAACTATAATCAAAAAATCTTTGGTAGTGTGGGAGTAGTCTCCCACTGGGAGAATTCTGTTCATATTGCAACACAATATTTATGTAGATGTGTTGGAATGTTACCATAAAAAGTACTCCGTTGAGTATTTTTTTCAATTTTTTAAGCAGTACAGTACTATTAAAACAATAATTTTGTCAGTAAAAGTTTACTGCATGCAATTTTTGTTTCTCTCCCACACTTGACAAATCGATAAGTTGGTCTCGCTTTTTTACTGATAAAAACTTTTTTGTAGTGGAAATCGCGCTTAAATCGGTGTATACCAGGGGCGGTATGTTGTACCATCACTTCGAATCGAAATTGGAAAAAAGTCGAATGGCGGTATGTTGTATCATTTTCGAAAAGCAAAAATGATACAACTTTCACTTTTTCGATTCGACTTTTTCGAATTCGATTTTTTTCGGTCCAAAGTGATGGTACAACATACCGCCCCAGTTCTATGTACATTGATGGCAAAAGAAGGTCGGTTGTTCACTACAAAATAACAACTCATTTATTTTTTGTTTTATTTTTCCGTTTAAAATTTTTCTACACATTTAAAAAATTATTTTTTTTTATTTAGAGAAGATAAATAAATTTATCAGTCTTTTGGCAATACAGAATCATGTTAAATAGTAAAAATGTAAATAAAAATTGTAGAAAAAAATTAATTAAGATTAAATCGGCATAATTAAATTAACAGCATTTTTTACTAGTTCTTCTAGTTGTATTTCTCGGAGCTATGATTACTTTTCATCATTTTATCATTTTTCGAAATATCTTCGTAAAACTTTTCGAAACTTTCGTGGTTTCCTTTAATCAATAGGATAACTTTGATGGTTTCTATTTGCATTTGTTTTTTCAGCTGTTATTGTTAACCAAGAAGAATATTCGTTCTGTAGAAGCATTTGTTCCAGGTAGACATAAACCGAATTTTAATTTTGTTTACAATTAGAAAACGGTACATTTTTAATTTTAAAATTTCGATAAATCGTTTATCAATTGTAGCTCCATTGCGATTTCAATTTTCAATTTGTTCAGCAGTTGCGTACTTTTTACATAAAACCGTTTCATCGAATAATACATTATTTTCGATTTTATTTTTGGAAACTTTTTGGTGGCATATTCAAATGACATCCACATTTCCCCATGTAACCTCCTCTTTTAACGTCATCCATGAAAAATAATTGATGCTAACGAACTGTGGGGTGTAACGATCCAAGTATTTACAGCAATTCATATAAAATTGCTGCATTCCAGATTTAAAATTACTTTCATTACAGCTTCCATTTTCAATTAATATATTTAAATGGGATCTTACTAAAATTGGTATTAGTTCGACATATGACGTTCGTGTAGTTTAAACCTCAGATCAATCAGTTCTTTTCCGACTTACATAACGTGTTTTTATTTAACCGTAAAATAGAATAGTGCGGCCAGAATATGCATAAACTTAAGATACATTTCGGATGTTTCGCCACTGAAAAACTTTCCTAATATTTTTGGACAGCAATCGAGCGACAGAAACTATGGATTTCAGAGGTTCAAACATTTGTAATATACGTTCTATTGCTGGTCTGCTTCTTCGCAAAATTTGATGAGGTTTTGTACCCGTACAGTGTAAATATATATGGCCGGCACACCCAATTCCAATAATGTATCCGTTTTGCAATTTACCTAAAAAATATAAGTTTAGATTATTCTTTTTTAACTTAATGGAAGTTAAGAAGAATTAAATATATTACCTCTGGTTCTAGAAAAAACGTTGTTCATTCCATTTCGATTGACACCTCCAAAGTTCGTATTTGTGTTGTCTTCGCAAAATGCCACTAATTTATTTGAAAGACGATGTTCTTCGAGAACCTTAACAAGTAATTCCATAATTAATTCGGACGTTTCTTCTGGAAGTGATAAAAATTAACATAATTTAACTTGAATTCCATTACTATTAAAATATTGAATAAGAACCGGAAAAATTTTAACTTCTTTATGAAGCGTCAGTAAAAACAGAAATAAAAAATAACCTCATCCCAAACCATGTTTAATTTTTTGTAAGGTGCTATATGGCGCCAAAATATTATTCACTATATTGTCTCAGATTTGGTTCTACCGTACAAGAATTTTTTTTCTCAAATTAGCATTTTATGATTGTAGGCATGTAATCCATTTAACAAAAACTGTGGTTATGGTAAACCGAATGGAACAAAAAACTGCCTCAGCAATAGCTAATTATTTTTCTTTGTTCCCAAATTCCGTTCGGCGGAAATATGTAGCTATCGCGAAGGAAAATGCAGCAGCTTGATCTGCGTTTTTGTGTTTCTCAGATGCAAAATATCTGCTCGTCCACCGGAAGAGATTCAAAATTCACTTAAACATTTTTGGGCATATTTCCATACTTTCACTTTTCGTAGTTTTTAAGACATGAAATTCTTTAATCACCTCTACAGAAAACTTACAGTACCGCTTCCTTCGTTTCGGAGACGATTCTCTTGAAGCAACCGCCATTAAAATACAAATTCTAATTCAGAAATTATGAAGGAAACTGAAACGTATTTTGACTCAGTACCCTTCACGGTTTCTGTGTTTTTTGCAATAAATTATTGTACAAAAGCAATGTGTTCACCGTAGTAGTCCCAATACTTTAATGTTCTTATTCACTACCTTGACAAAATTTTGGATTATCTTTGCAAAAGAAATTACTAAATATCTTCAAGAGATGCATTAATTGTATAATAAGCCGTTCTAATTCGGTCAACAGATTTTGGGAAAACCGAACCAAAGGTTACACTAATTCGTCCGTTCGTGACTGTTGCAGATGATTACGCTGGCATTATAATGAAAAGATCAAAGAAAAGTCGAGGGTCCAAGAGATTGAAAGCGTACAAATGAGTATTTCCTAGTATCCCTATAGCGCTGTGTTCATAGCATCCCTGTAGCGCTTCACATAAAGAAGAGGGCTACCAAATGCAGTTTACAGTAACGCAATTCATTTTGTCGGCGCTGGAAGAAGATTTGATGCATTTTTCACGATTTTAGCTTCCAAAATCCACAATGAAAAGGTAGCGGCTCACCTTGGCAAACAACCCATTCATTGAGTGGTATACTAAACCTCTAAACTAACTAAAAATTTGGTTGGTTTTCTATATCCCGTTACCCGGGATTTTTTTTTTTGTATTTCCTGGTTTATGTTTTAAAGGCTTGTTTCACTTAAACAACTATCAAAATACAAAAAGTCAAACAAAACCTTGTGGATGTGCGAAAACCAAAAATAATAATTTTTTATATATTTGAATTATTTCGAATTGAAGTTCACCCAAATCCGTTGACAACACTGTGTCTTTTAACATATAAATTGTGAATTGGCAAATACAGAAATTAATTGAGAAGACACATTTTCCACACAAATTTTTCCTACATTTTAAACAGATTTTTGTAGTTTTATTTCCCTTGCATAAATTTATTTGGCACTTTTTTCGTTTTGGTATGCATGAAATTAAACTTGAATCTCTTGAGCTTACTCGTATAATTTCTTGTTCTTAGATCATAGAAATGTTTTTGCCGATTTTTTCTTTATATAACACTCATGAGTTAACTGCAACCAGGTCGGAATATTGAAGAAAAACTGCAGAGGCCATCTTCGGGATTTCGATTTCACGGAGTATTTTCTTGCCATCTCATCCATCATGTCTACACCTAATTTATTAGGTTGTAGGAAAGGTTCGTCGAAAAATAATTTGAACTAAATTTATTTTTCTAGAATGTTCTTGAAAATCGAAAATATACAGGAATATTCTAGAACGTTCTTATCTCTTTCATACCAGCTCTATAAATATTGACCCGCGCGTATTTTATGGAGAAATTATCGAAACGTGATTTGCGAGTAATTTTTATTACGAATTGCTGCGTGGCTCCTACGCGAGTACAGCCACAACAAATATCAACGGATCGGAAAATAAAAAGCCAATGGATACCTCACCGACTGATCGAGACTAATCGCGTGAGGCGCTTGTCTATTTCTCAATCGCTTCTTCTAAGTCCTAAGAGGAAAGAGTTTTCTTTAAGATTTGGTAACTGGAGATGAATCATGGGTTTTATACGATAACGATAAACGCCGTGCAGTTTGGCTGCCTCACGGAGAAGAGCCGCCAATTCAGTTAAAAAAGACCCTCATCCATCGAAAATTTTACTGTCGATCTTCTGGAATTCCAAAGGACTGCTATTAATGGAGTTACTACCGCAAAGAAGGACCATTGATGCTTCTACTTACATAGATCAATTACAAAAATTAGCTGAATCTATTAAAGAAAAGAGGCGTAGACGAGCCACAGTTCATCGCCTTGAGGACAATGCTCGACCACACGTTGCCAAGATAATTAAAAAAGAATACAAGAACTTGGTTGGAAAATCGTACCACACCCTCCTTATTCTCCAGACTTGCACTTTCAGACTACCACGTGTTTAAGGATTTAAAGTTTTATATAAGAAAAAAAAAATATTAAAGATTTCGTTAGTTTAAAATTAGAACTGACCACTTTTTTAATACTAAAACTCTAAACTATTGGGCTAAAGATATCAACGACCTCTCTAGCAGGTGGAGCACTGTAATACGTATACTGATAGTGATTATATTGTAAATTAAAATTTAAATTAAATTAAAAAAAAAATTTAAAAAAAATGTGGATTTTTTTTTTCTACGAACTTTTCCTATAACCTAATTGTATTATTATAGAACCTGATCGTTTCAGGTATAAACTTACGTCTTTTTCAATGTTTATAAATGTATGCCTTGGGCTTAGTACAAGCACTATTTCTGTCGATTTTTGTAAATTGTAAGTGTACAATGATCAGATATATATAGTGTTGTTGAGAAGCGTGGCAAATCATCTTTTGTCTGCTTGCCGAATTTGGGATGTGCTCTTAAAAACTTATCAGTGGTAACTGGTAACCTTTCGTCCGCACTCTATAAACCGTTCGAGTATAGTTTACAGCTGAAGAATCTCTGTTCTCATCCTTTCGCAAATATGGAAATCCATCAATAATGTATTTGGTCTTGACGTCAGATGCTAGTCAGAATTTGAATCCAAACTCCGGTTTGTTTGGAATGTATTGGGCTAATCTACACCTCGCTTTGGTTGGGAAAAGCTGTTCATGTATAGTTACAAGTGGCTTAAGCTTGTAACAATTTTGGCTATTGTGTATGAATTTGTACATACTTCGAAGATTAGAACAAATTTATCATTTTGTAAACGCTGGCTACGTTGATTTTTGATGTGTAAACATCTTTACGCGCGCCTACCAAAATTTTTTGTATTAGAGTAAACTTGTAAATGAAACGAACGGAAATGACGTATACCTACTTCGTTTGAAAAAAAGCTAGAAACTCAACAAAAACAATTTTTACTATACATGGCATGCTTTTATGTATATGTATAATAGTAGGGAAAATGAAAAAATTAATTTAATGAATGAAATAGAAACCATCGACATTTCCATCGATCAGAAAAATCAACAAAAAAATTACGATACGAAATACGAATTACGATTACGAAATTGCATACTCATACGATTAAAAACCCAGTCAACAACTGCTGTACATTGCTTTATCACGAGTGACGAGTCTCTAGGCGCTGTTCATCACGTCGGCTATCAATGATCATGTCTTCTACTGAATGGGGTTATAATGACATCTCGTTTTTAACATTGGACTGCCAGAGTCTCAGGTCACATCACGCAGGTATGCTCAATTCATTTGGTTTTCGAGACCTGGCTGTGCAATGACGAACTTGTTAATATTCCTACGTTTGAATGCTATTTTCAGTTCTATAGAGATGGTCAGTGGGCTGCCGGAGTAGCAATTCCGTCAAAAGATCTATAAAATGAGCATAGTGGACACAAATAATGTGCCGTACTTTTTCAAAACCAATATTGGCGTAACAAATGGACTGGCGAATGTAACTATGGGTTGTCTAAAATATATCGAATGCTAAGGCATCCTAACCAGGGCAACGAGAACGATGAAAACGTGGACAGTAAAAAATGTCAAACGACTCTGGATGGATTTCAGTTCAAATTCACAAGTTGGCAAGAAGGTCAGGTGGCTTGAAGCTGGATGGGCGCAGAAAACGAATATCGACCGATGTTTGGTGGTTATTTCTAGAAAAAGCTCAACTATTAATCGAAACAACAATTAATGTTAAGCATAAACAACAATTAATGTAAAGCGTCGTACCTTCATGTGCCACCACAATTCATGCATCACACGGTGGTACCTACAACGCGATATTTATTTATTTATTTATTTATTTATTCATTCCATTAAAAATTTTGGTAAAGGAAAAGCACATATGGAAGCAATATAAATGAACAACAAAAAAATACTTCCATTAGGCATAAAAACCTCAGATTTTTTCAAAAAACAAATCCACTCCATGCTAGTTCCCTCCGTATTGAGCTCATTTGTTACAACACTGCAAGAAGTGAATACTTATAGACTACATACAAAATTAATACAAATAAATACAAAAATATTATTACAAAAATAGAACTATATGCATTGTCATTCAAGCGCGCCACGCTAAATAGCACGCTTTAAAAGATTTAGGCGAAGCTGACCTCTTAATATCTAATGGAATAGAATTCCAAAGAGAAATACCCCTAACAGAAAAGGACGTATTTAAAGATCTACACAGGTTTATAGGGGGAAGTAAACGTAAATTTGAAGAATGGGACCTACTGAACAATAACTTATTAAATAAATAGGGAGGTTGCTTCGTTCTGAGAAGCTTAAAAATAAAAAGACATACACGAAGTTCATAAAAATCTACCAAACTACAGCCAAGGATCAAATTTAAAAAGGGAGAAATATGATCATATTTTCTAATACTAAAAATAAAACGAGTACAAGCATTGAAACATCTTTGGAGAACATTCATATTATCCTGAAGCATCCCAAACAAAACAACGTCACCATAAAGAAAATGTGGAAGAAGGTGCGAGAGGAACATACGCTTTTTAAAATTAGTATCAGTGAACCCTACAACTTTATACAAACAACTAAGCATTCCAAAAACCGTTTTACTAACCTTAATCAAATGATCACCCCAAGTAAGAGTTTTATTAAAAATTAACCCTAAATTTCTAACAGTATTAGAGAATGGAATTAGAGAATCACCGAGAAAAATTCCAGGAAAAGAGGAAGTATCTATAGATTTTTTATAAATTATAATGGACTGGGATTTACTAGCATTAAGAGCAAGTCGGTTAGATAATGACCAATTATAAATTCTTACCAAATCATCGTTAATAAGAGAAATATTAGAGTGAATGGAATCATTATCCAAGCGACTACTCCTATATATTTGGACATCATCAGCAAATATATGAAAAGAAGAATGACGAATGGAACATGCAATGTCATTAATATACATTGAGAATAGTAAAGGACCAAGAACCGACCCCTGAGGAACGCCCGAAGAAACAGGTAAGAAGTCAGAAAAAGAATTGTCATAAAAGACTGCCTGAAAGCGACCCGAAATATAGTCAAAAATCAATTTAGCAGCAGGGAGAGAAAAATTAAAGTTCGAAATAAGCTTATTAAACAAAATTTGGTGATTAATTGAATCAAACGCTTTAGAAAAATCTAACAGAGTAAGACAAGTCATTTCTCTTTTACTCATACTACAACGAATATCATCACAAACATTCAGTAAAGCAGTGGTAGTACCGTGGAACCTTCTAAAACCCGATTGAAAAAGACTAAGCAAATTAAAGCTACCGATATGAGATTGAATTTGGTTTTTTACTACCACTTCAAACGCCTTGGACAGAGAACTTAAAATGCTAATAGGGCGGAAATGGGAAAGCTCAGAAGGATTGCTAATTTTAGGAATAGGAATAATTTTACTCATCTTCCACTGAGCGGGATATGAAGAGGTCGTTAAAATAAAATTGAAAATATGTAACAAGTACCTTGATACAAAAGGAAAAATACGCTTAACTAATTTTAAACTAACCATATCTAGACCAGTGGATTGCGATTTAACTTCCCAAATTGCAGAATGCAAATCAACAGTAGATATATTGGTAAACGAAAAAGAATTAAGGGGTTCGACGGACACTAAATCAATATTAGAAATATCATGGGAAGGACTAGAGTTAATAAGATAAAGATTAAAGTCATTAGCTTTGAAATCTACAGAAGCAGCCCCTTTGCAACTACCAAGGCCCAAGTTACGCACGTTACGCCAAAATATCTTAGAGGGAAGTGAGGGATCTAACTTATCCTTGAAAAAATTTTGCTTAGCAATACGAATTAAACCTACCACTCTATTTCGAGATTGCTTATAAGCTAGATAAGACAAAGAATTAGGGCTAATTTTCCAAAGACGATATTTGGAAAAACGAACAGAAATAGCACTCAAGATCTCTTGAGAAATCCAAGGGGGGGATCTAGGTTTGAAATAAACAGTAGTGAGAGGAACGCAATTATTAAATACATAATTAATAGAGGAATTAAAATAGTCAATTTGATCGGTAGAATTTGAAAGAGAAAAAATATTGTCCCAACAAATAGAGCCACAAGTTGATGAAAGGTGAGATTCATCAATTTTAGAAAAATCCCTAAAGCTGAAACTTTTAGGTTTAGGTCGAGAGCAAAAATTAACAGAAAAAACAAGAAGATCATGATGAGAGCCAATACCAAGAGACAATTGATTGAAAAAACAAATGGAATTATCAGCAGAAGCGACAACGTGATCAATGAGTGAATACGAACCACCATTTGCGGTAGCGTAAGAGTAAGTAGGCGCTTCAGTATTATAAACCGAGAGGTTAATGCTACTTAAGATATTTAAATAGGTACGAGAAAATAAAGTCTCTTGAGAAATATCAAAATTAAAATCACCCGAAATGAAAACCTCATCATACCGACAGCAAAAATAACTAAAAAGACATTCAATGTCTAAAAGGGACTTTTTAAATCGAGCATACGACCTCTTATTCGTTTTAGGGGGATTATAAACCACTCCTAAAAGAAATTTCCGCTTATCCACGAAGACATTTAAAAAAAGAAACTCAAGGTCAGAAACGAGCTTCTGAGAAATTGAGGGGGGTACGGTTACAATACTACATTTAATACGCTCATTAACGTATATACATAACCCACCATAATTCACCGGTGGATTAACCCTATCTCGCCTGAACAAATTGAAGCCACTAACGGCCAACACAGAATTGGAAATATCAGAAGACAAAAAAGTTTCCGATAAACAAATAACATCAATTGGGACCCCATTAAAAGTGTGACGAAATTCGTCAATATTTAAAAGAAGACTTTGGACATTCAAACTAACTACATTAAAATTGTTGGACCTAGTCCGAAGCATCGATTTTAATACAACCGAGGGCAAAGAAATACTCTCGGTGGGCATCGCGAGTCGTGGCGCACTTCAATAACAATACTTACATGCAAAAAAAAATCAAATTAAAAGAAGAAACTTCTTTCACGGACACCAAAGGCACACGACTCCAAGTATTAAAATCTAAAAAGAAACAAACAAGAAGAAGCCAAATAATATAGGTTACAGAAAACTAAGTAAGAGGAGCGATACTTATCATTTGAAAAAATCCTTGAAGCCAAAATCCAGGGAGAAAGCCGCAAATTAAAATTAATCAAAAAAATAAATAAATAATTTGATTTTACGACAGGAAAACAAGCACGTCAGTAAACAGACAGATAGTCAGTATATATTCTTACGATAAAAGACACAGTTAACAAATTGTGTATATTGCTTTAGCTCGAGTAACGAGTCTCGAAGGACTGTTCATCACGTCGGCTATCGATGATCATGTCGTCTACCATGGACGTAAAAATGGGACCTCAATGGGTCTTCTTCAAAATTAGCTATCGCGCCTCACCACAAATCCGCTTTATCCGTTGTAATGGCGAATTTTGTACGAGATAATAATGACGTCTGGTTTTTAACATTGAACTGTCAGAGTCTTAGGTCATACACATCACCTCGACCTAACTGACACAGTCACGCAAGGAATCACGCAATTTTCTTGCTTTTCCAGGTCTGCGTTCAGTTCAAGGGAGACGCTTTCTGTAGTTGTATTAAGTTCATACATTTCGTCCTTGCCCCATATCCTAAAGAATTTCAAAAATTCTCCAAGGAGACTATCATCTTTTGCCGGTGATTATGAGCGGGGATTTCAATATTAATGTTGCTGTTCCTCAAGCTGAACCACTTATAAACTTCCTGCGAGACGAATTCGATTTGCACATGAACTCAGATCGAAATATATTTATACTACTAGATATAGGACGACCATATTGTGCAGTTTTTCAATGAAAATTTTTAAAGTTAGATTCGACAGTACATAATATATCTTATTTTAGCTACCAAAATTCAATTGCGTCGATTATACCGAAAGAGTAATAGACCAATTTAACGATAATAAACAAATGAAAAACTCTGGTTAGTAAAATTGCATTCCTTCTTCCTTCAAAGTAAACTGTACCCACGTACATACACACGCCATGTTTACACATCTCCTTGAGAGTACTAATGGACTCACTCCTTTTTTTTTTATCAAACCTGGTGAAACGCATTATTTCACTAAAAGTATTTCTGCTCATGGTTTTTGAAAAAATAATAGCACGAGCGCCCCATTTCTTGTTCCGTAGATATGCGAAGCACAATTGTTTGCCTGATACCTGCCACGTGCATATATAAAATTGCAATAAATGCATTGAGATTTTCAGGAATAAAATTCCATTTAGTTCCTACCACACGAGATGCTTCTTCTCTTATGCATTTTATTATGTGTTTCATTACATTTTGCCAATAAGCAGAGAAAATGCAGTTCCCATTTTCCCTTTTATATCCTGTCGGGCCTGCAACCTCCCTGCAACCTAAAAATATTATGAATAGGCGGCCTTCCTGGTACAGATCCTCTTCTGCCTTCTTGTTGTATTTCCAGCCTACACTTTCTTCACCGTCTCTTTTTTTGAGTCCTCTGTGTCTATTCAACTTATATATTATCTGCTTATAATTCGTCCAAGGGTCAAATGACCCTTTGCGGTAGTTAAGCCACATTTGATTTTTTTCGAGGGACAAAAGTAGTCCGAAGATGAAGTAATATTAAGGAATGATTTGATTCTATGTTTCAATAAAACTAGTGAAATCAATGATGATTTCGTAATGTTATATTTTCGAAAAAATCCTAAACAGTGTTTAAGAAGAGTCATTTGAACCCTCATGGTAGCTTTAGTGTAAAAAAGATGTAGAAAATGTAGAAAAAGCTAAATGAATAATATGCCCAAATAAAATTTACAAAGCTTTTTTTTACTAGTGGATTGAGACGGAATCTGGAAAGTGTGCATAACATCAATCCAAAAAAACGTAAAGACGACAGCAATGCTGCAGGCTGTGTTATTGTATTTTGAAATTCTTAAATCATTGCGGTAGTAGGTATAACAAAATTTGGAAAAATTGAGAACCCGTCACGGTCTGTTATATCCTCATATGATTCCAGACATCATTCATCTAGATAAAAGGAATGCATTATCGGCCGCTAGCACGAATGAACAATGATCTTGTCGACTTCTGTATTTTTACACTAGGTAACTTTTTTATTGGTTGAAGTAAGACAACGTTTCTTTACTGACATGTAACAGAGACATAAAGTTGTTTAGATTCATCCAGGATAAGACGGCAGAGTACGATTTGCCACTTTAAAAACCAGTACAGAAGCAAATAATTGTTTAACCAGAAGAGTATAGAATGTTACATCGCAACATGCATATCGCTCATTCGCTGCAACAGTGACACAACTCAAAATTCACTCGTTTACAAGATATTTGAATCAAACGATTCCCAATGAATCATATTTTTATTGTTTTGTACCAAAACATACTCTCTTGTAACTAGTTATTTGTAGCAATTTATTTTTCTCTTTTCGCGAAACGAAATTATCATCCACAAATTTTGTTGTGTTTGTGACGCGATATTTAATCCACAAGTTTAACTCCTGATATTTTCGGGTCCCATTTGAAACGCGATATTTTAAAACGCGAATTATCAAAACGGGATATTTCAAATTGCGATATTTCAAAACGCGATAAGGTAAAATGGATATGGGCATATGGGATATGGTACAAAACGGGAGTTTAGGATCGGGTTATATCAGGCGGGTGAAGGAGAAATTTAATTTCAGTTTATAGGAATTTAATAATCGATAAGAGCGATAGTATGTAGGATATTTATCAAGTGGGTCGCTGCGCTCCCGTCGCTTCGCAACGCATATTCTGTACCACATCGCGTTTTGTACCGTATCGCGTTTTATACCATATCGCGTTTTGGTATATCTCGTTTTGAAATATCGCATTTTGAAATATCGCGTTTCGAGCGGATCCCGATATTTTCATATCCTTTCCTCTTGCTGTATGTAAATGAGACATCTGTCTAGGACGTGTTCCTACAGTCAAATCAACATAGTGTATTAGTGATCATGGTGTACATGCAGGCATATCTTAAAATTTAACCCTATTATAAACAGTATTATCACATATATAAAATTATTGATGTTCATAATCCATTGACCTTCAATATTACTGACTACTTTTCTGATACTTCTGGTAATTTGGCGCCATCGTTACGTCAACGTGATATATAAATAGAATTTGTTTAAGTTGACAATACTATTAACCATGTATAATTGACGATCAAGCAGCACTTCATTACGTAAAAATAGAAATTAAGTGTTTGCCAAGACATAAAAAATGTGAATTAGTGTTGTTTATTACACAACTTTTGATTACAAATGAGCATGAGAAATAAATGACTAATTTACTGTATGGCATTTAAAATCTCTATATAAACGTCTAGAAAATACTTTAATATTTCAAGCTACCGGGCTAATGACTACTCAAATCAAAAAATCAACAAAATGAACTTTATTAACGCAAATTGTTCCAATTTTGATCTCATCTAAATTATAGAGTATAATTTTAATGGCGCTATAAAATACAAATCAATTTGTACGTACATATCCGCATATGTATACCCCAAGCTTAATAATTATTTTTAGATTAAAGAAAAATAATTTAATCGTCAAATGACTTTCTAATAAACTCATTATAAAAAATTCTAAAATAATAAGAAACGTAAAAAAATAACTTTTGCTGCGTTAAAAGCTTACCTCATTAAAAGTTATTAAATTACAAAAAAAAAATTGTTGTTTCGAATGACATACATTATTATATTGGATTACGCACGTCATGTGCCCCCTGACTAGACTTTATGTATATACACAATCACCGCAATATACTGATACAAAATGATATAATCAAATTATACAAAAACAACAATAAAACAATCTTAAAATCACATCTTTAAGAAAATATCAACCGTTATTTAATTTTAAAGAATCATGTAACACACCTACCCAAAGGTAATTTTATGTAATTTTAGGAGATTTCCATTTTTTTTTATTCAATTGTTCTGTGGTTAAAAAATATAATAACAATTATATTCAGTACAATGTATGGTGATGCTTTATATACACCACATATTGTATCTTCATTGTGAAATTAATGGTTAGAGGATGATAAATACAAAATTAATAATATGTTAATTAGGGCAATGAACCATAATTTGTATAGTCTGGGATTATTATTTTTATTTTGTATGTTGTATTACATTAAATTTAAATTGGTTGAACTAATTAGATACAAATATTATGTACGATTGTATGGACGAGTTTGTTTTTTTTTTGTTTTTAAATTGCACATTGTGCCGTTCATTGTCTTCTTGCGTCGTTTAAATTTGAACTCTGGCAGTATTGTTATAAGAAAGATCAGTACGTATTACTGTAAAATTATATCGATGATAATAGGTTTTAATATCGTTATCATAGGTGTAATGGAAGTTAATATATTGGAGTACAGTCGATTGGGTGTTTCTCTTCACTTCCATTGCCGAGCATAAATTCTAACAAAATTTTCGCCATGCAACTTTTTAGTTTATGAACACTCATATACCGCTTCACATCATAACTAAAATAATTATTGTTTTATATTTAAAAATAGCATTAACATTAGCACATTAACATTAATGAATTAATAAAAAGATTAGAACAAATTGGAAAAAAATTATTTACTATTTGTCAAAAAAAATTGGTGGTCAGGTTGAAGTGCATACTGAGGGATTACCGCAGGATTCATTTTCTGTGCCGTCTTTGTATGCAACTTCAACAAGTGCTCAACAAGAACAGAAGGAATTAGATAATTAACTCGTATTTGCAATCACGAGTATACGGACTCGAATTAAAGAAACGATTTAAAATTTGGATCAAGCGGAATGTATTCAGCGTAGGCCGCCCGGAAAATTTAAACTACAAGAAACTAGGCTGACAAGACACTTGTACGTCCACCCGTAAAGAGTTTTAAACCAAATTCCTCAACACGATGTAATGATTGTTCTGGGTGAATTCAACGCGCAAATCGGCAATTCAGACCTTATTCATCGTGGAATCATCGGCCCAGATTCGGGATACGCACTATCGAACTAACTCTCCCATATAATCTGGATGTAACCAGCACATAGCTACTTCCCCCGTAAGCGAATCGACAAATGCACGTGTAAATCTAACGAGGGAGATACGGTCAATCAAATCGAGCACGACCTTGTATCCAAAAGGCATTTTCTAGCATCAAAAATAATAAGACTAAACATCACAGAAGATTAAGGCACAAACATCGATTCTAACCACTTTCTAGTAGTTGAGAAATTTATCGTTCGTCTATCATATAGGCAGCCAACCGCGACCACATTCTGTGGAAGGACAGTGGAATATAAGGCACATTCGATTGAAGTGATTTAACTGAACAATCTGAATTAACTGAATATATCACATCAGTTTACCTCAGTTAATTCAGATTATTCAGTTAAATCACTTCAATCGAATATGCCTATAATAAAGTTGGCAATAACAACTGCTTCAATGAACACTCTATTTAAAAATATATAAAATCCTAGAAGCCTTGGCTGAATGAGAATTTTCTAGCTTCAATTCAAAAAAAGGATCACACACTGAAACAAAACCTCTGCCAATCAACAAGGCAATCACTCAACGGATGCATGGTGGCAAGTCCAACCACCCGTGTATAAAAGTGTATAAGGTTTTGAATGGCATAGTTGCTGACAGGCGACTTCAACCGATCAAACATTTTCTCTAAGGGTTGTGTTAGAAAAGTGGTATGAAAAGGACATCCCTGTTTATTTTTTATTTACTGATTTTAAACAGGAGTATGATAGCATCCAGAGAAACACATTGTGGGGCGTCTTTCCACATTTGGACATTGCTTCAAAATTGATAAACATGTTCAAAATATTAATAGATGGCTCGAAGGCTTTCGAAATAACATCAGGGATACGAAAAAGGAACGCAACAGCCTAATTTATCCAACTTTAAGTAAGAAATCGCAAATCGCCAAATTAACATAACACAGTGCAGCGCAGTTTATATTATAAATCAAGCGAAATATTAGACAACGCAGACGACAAATGCATCTTGGATCTTAACATTGTGTCTCTTAACAGCCCAACAAATCAGTCTCCTCTCCATACCAACGAACAAAAAACAAAAACATGGCTATAGCGAGAAGGCCAACAAGTGGAGAATTTTTATCAAGCGACACGCAATACAAGAAATTTAATTAGTTTAAACACCTAGAATCGATAGTAATTATGCAAACACCATGATTGCAGCGGAGCATGTTGTATTTGCCAGACTCGTTTCTCTCGCCGAAAACATCGTCGGCGACTATAAGGTTGATTTTCGCTCCAACCGCTCTAGCACTGGCCAGTGCTTCACCATGTAAATTATAAGCTTACATTAACTATAAATCGACTTTCAGCAGGCATAAGATAGTATTAGAGAACCTCTGGGCCGCGTTCATATGTTTAGGAACGTCTGAGAAAGTCGTTTCAATGTATAAATTAACAACCTCCGAATGTATATGTAGAATCGTGTGTTCGACAGAATGATGCATTCGCGCCTGTACTGTTCAATTTGACGCTCGAGTTCGTAGTCAGAAACAGTAACATCAAAACTTTACGCTGCATATTTAATATGTCGTGTTTAATATGTCAATTCTTGGATAAGCAGATGATATCGTGCTTCTTGGCTGAAAATCTAACGATGTCTAGAACAACTTCAACCCGCTTGATTGCTCCGTAAGAAGACTTGGTTTGAAAGTGAAGAGCAATAAAACAAAACTCGTATCAATACCGAAAAGCATCTCTATGGCAAATATCAGAATTGGCGACCATAACTTTGATGGCGTTGAAGATTTTAAACAATAAGAGTGTCCTAACTTTTGTTAGGGATTACGGCCATTTTGAATATTATTTTTGACAGCTGTGACATTTGATAGTAATTATTCTTTGATTGATGTACGTTTACAACAATTAGGACTCTCATATGGCACATCTTGGTATATTAAGCCACATAGGATCCAACTAGTTCAATAACTGAAGCCATTGAACAACATGAACATTTTTTCCAGGAAATTTTTATTCATTAATGAGGCTCATTTCTGGTTACATGGTTGTGAACAAACAAAATTGCAGAATAAGCGAAAACAATCCAGAAGTCGTTCATCAACGTCCATTGCATCAAAAAAAAGTAACTGTATGGTGTGGATTTCATGCTGGTGGCGTCACTAGTCCTTAGTTTTCCGAAATGAACAAGAACAGCATGCCGCCGTTAATAGAGCACGTTACAGATCGATAATTAGTGATTATTATTTGTTTGAAAACATGGAAAACATCAATATCAATGAAATTTGGTTTCAGGTAAGTGCTATATTACCGACCAAATAACGTAGTGGTTAAAGCTTTGGTGATTGAATCGGGCGGTACCGGGTTCGAATCACGATAAGGGCAGGATGCAAAGGGAATTTCCATAAACAGATTACGATCTGTGATGAAATGGAACACATCTATGACCCCCTGTGGGAGTGCAAATCTGATGGCGCGACAAATCTTCTATGTCAGTATAGGCTGGCATGAAGCTATTCAATGTGCAGATGGTGATAAAATTGGACTTATAGCCGTTCGTCCTCGAATTGGCTGGCAATTGCGTAAAAGTAACGGCGGAAAAAGCAAACCGCGAAAGAGTTGGGAAAGCATTGGCCCCAGAAAAGATTGCCGGGATAGTAAAATTAAAAAAAAATAACAGCAATCTTTATTTATTATTTCGTTGGAGCTCCTTCCCATAGAGGAATTTGGTCACCTCATTTCTAAGTTTACACAATCAGTTTTATATTCAAATTGGTGATCGGTTACTCACTCCCATTGAAGTATTCAATGGGAGCCAGTTCCGCTTGATGCATGTCTTTGGGTAAGAAGGTGTTCTACTCGCCTAGGCGAACATAATATCTAATTTTGTTCTGCCTAGATTGCTTTGCAATTTTAACTAATTGGTATACCATTTTTTTTTGTAATTATCCAATGGTTGAACGTGAAATGCAATTTCAAGAAGAACTGGAATCTTAAATAGCTCGATACGAGGGATTCTAAAAGAGTTTCCAAGGCAATTTCGCAACGATCCGTTTCAGAGATTGTGTTTAAAAGAAGAGAACACCAAAAAGCAAGTTAGACAAAACGATCTTGTATCATAATAACTTGAATGAATATATACATTTTCCAAATTTATTCATTTGTAAAGAATGTGTCCTTTTTTAACATATCTAATATTTTATAGATATGGACTTAATACCTTTTTTTGTACGATTTTTAATCAGACGGTGAAGTTTGGAACGTACACCATGCAAAAACAGGATTGGGTGTAATTGGATCAATTAAATCATCAAGGTTGAGATAACTTGATTAATTACACGATTTGTCCTGGAGTGAACAGCGAAGAAGACAGTATCTCGTGGAAGGCGATGGATACACATCCTAGAACAGGACGTTCAAATTCTTGGATATAGTGTCTTTCACATAACAAGGGATGTTACCGATTGAATTATCTGGATGAGCATTTTGGAGGCAGTCAAATCCCTTCATTGGATGTAGTGCCAACGAAGAGGAAGCAGATAAAAACTTCAGTAAATTTGATAATAAATTTAAAAAATTATTGAATTATCAAAATTGAGCCACCCCAAAGAAAAATTAATTTAATAAGAAAAAAACATTGTTTCTAGTTTTTAAATTCCTTTAATCAATTAAACTGCATGAGTGCTTGTGATTGTGTATAACTTTATAAAGGTTTCCACATAATTAAAGGCGGAAAAAATATACATACACTTAGGTTTTTACACAAATGATCCTCTTAGAGCGCTCTAGTGGTACATATACAAACAGAACTTCAATTTTTATTAGAACTCTGAATTTCAAATTTTTTTATATTAAGATGAAATACAGGTATTCCTCCTTTTGTTTTTTTACTGGCCCGGAAAATCAAGAATCTGTTGTAGCTGTGCTGTGTGGCGTTCTCAAAAAACCAATTAAACGTTTTTGAATTGCTACGACTAGGTATGAATACGTTCCCTGGGGCACTATTCTTGTAACTCCCCGGGAATAGGGAAAAGAATTTATATGTAGTTTCAGTCCGAATATTTTTTTCTGGACTACTGAGGAAATAAGTTTCATGTAAATATTTTTAAAATGGGAATAATTTTTCCATATCTTAGTTGGCAGGGAAAATTATTCCCAATTTCATTTTGTTTTCAAAAAAGATACCATTATAGCTTTTTACCTTAGTATGCCAAAAAAAAATTCACTGGAAATTGCATATAAAATCTTTTCCCAATTCCTTATTCCCAGGGAATTACCAGAATAGTGCCACTGGTATGTTAAACACTTGATAGATCAAAAAACAAAATTCTCGGTCATCGATCACTTGAATTTAAGCTCTGACACTCAAAATATGGTTTGTAATGGGTTTATTGTAACACTAATAATCGATTTTGTTCCATAATATATATGTAGATAGGCAACTGAACGTGATATGTCCCTGGTACTTATATACTGCTGGCACTTTAATTTATTGCGCGGCAAATTCTTTTTACAGTAATGTTTACCGCTTCCAACTAGCTTTAGAATCATTATTATTATTCAAATGACCTGTGGCACTATTCTGGCTTTCCCTGGGAGAATAGGCAATTGGGGAAAATATTTTCATAGCATTTTTGTCTAAATTATATTTTCCTGGCCTACTATTGGAATTAGTTTGGTATAAATATTTTCGAAGCAAAGTTGATTGGTAAACTTTTGTTCCACGAAATTTTTATAGGGAAAAATAACTCTCAATATATCATTAGCTTCGTTGGATTACATTCATAAACAAATATTGCTGTTACCAAAATTGCCCTCTAATATGAAAGCTAAGCGGGATTTGCGAAAGAAACGCAGCTTTTGTTTCAAAAATATTTACATTAAAACTAATTCCAACAGTAGACCAGGAATATACAATTTTGAATATAAAAATATGTTATAAAGATATTTTTCCCAATTCCCTATTCCCAAGGAAAGCCAGAATAGGGCCGCGTATCTGAGTCCACAATTACGATGGATTGGATAGTATAAAAGGCATTTGTACAGCCGGCTAATACAATTTGTGGCGGTTACATAATTATATCTCATATCCAAACCGATAAGACCAAAGATTATTTATATAATGATTTGTGTATTATTTGTATGTTTATTTGTGTATTTATGTACGGACAAACATTATGAATATTAGGATCCGTATAATAACAATTTTACCGATGTTAAATAAGGTGTTTGGGAAAATACGGCCATTATCATTACAAGACCATTATTACAATTTATATTACAAAAAGGTATGTAGTTGCTCTTTACGACTATGTATGAGGTAAAGAAATAAAATTTTATTTTATTATAGACAATCATCTTATATACCAGTGTAAATAGTACATAGTAGTTCAATAGTACGTTTCTAGTTGCCATTTATCGTAGTAGTTTTAGTACCGTCTAAAGATTCGAATAAAACTGAAAAAATTATAAATTACAGTAATAATATAATTTATAATTTTTTCAGTTGTATTCGAATCTTTGGACGATACGTTTTAAAATATTATTTTCAAAGTGGTTTAAGCCCATTTATTTTTTATATTGAGATATTTAAGAGATATTGATCGATTCCATTCCACTCGACGATTTCTGTCACATTTATTTGCATAAATCTCTATATTACTTCAAAGTAATATACTGCATATCGCAAGAGGAGACTAAAATGGTTGGATTGTTGGATAACACCGGGCGAATTCCTACAGCCTGTTTACATATAATAAAAGGAAAGGTATTTTTAGGTCGAGTGTGTTTTGCCAAGTTCCTACGGCCAATAGTGTAAAAAGGAATTCCAATGAATTTAATGTTATTTTAAAGAAAACCAATACCACAAATATTTGCTCACTCGATCCGTATTCAGATGTTCTATTTGTATTATATTTTTTATTTCAAAAATATCAAAAATATTGCTTGAGAATAACATTTTAGATATATTTTAAAATGATTAACATTAAACGATTTTTTAACGATTCCGGTAAATTATTATGCATTGACGGACCAGCGAACCTTATTGACTTCCTACCAAAATTCAGTACTGATGTTACCACCAAAAATATGTTTGTCAAATAGAGTGAAATGTTCGAGTTTAGTTTCACTAAATTCTAAATTTGACAGGACAGAGGACACATTGATTGCTTTGTACATGTATAATGCACTCTGATGGCCGGTCTCCACTTACATATTTTTCTCGTGACGGAAAAAAAATCTAGTTTATTTTTTATCTTGTGACATTTTTTAGTACATTTTCCAAAATACATACGCAAAAATGGTTTTGAGCATGCGCATTGAAATTTTGTCAAGAGAGGAAAAGATCAAAATATTCAATATTTTGTCATGATGTTGTGCCAATTGAGCATAATTTGTGTTTTTATGCTCAATTTTGAGCGCACATTATATTATTTTGACATTTAAAATTAAAAAACCGTGGATGTTTTGTTTGTTAGAATCACAGCACAGCACACTATCTAAAATGACAAAGTAAATAATTTTTTCTACGTAATCAAAACAGAGAAAATATGTCTAGTTTTGAAGAGTGTAATAGTAAGTATACGACACTAATAATGTCATGAGCCGAAGCCATTTATTTTTTGTCAAGAGAAAAATATGCAAGTGGAGACCAGCCATGAAAATCATATAAAATTTCATACAAGAGCCTCCTAAATATAAGAGCCAGAAGATTCCGCCGTTTTTACATGAGCTTTCCATTGAGCGAAAGCTTTTTGTTATTTTGCAAATCAATCAGTGTATTTTAATAGTTTTTCTAAAAAGCTTCTATTTTTGTACATAAAAACATAAATGCTTCGTTTGAATTTTTAATTTGAACGAATAGTTCAATATTCAGGAAACGGATATTTTAAAATTGGGTCATATTATGTCGAGTACCAGCAGAAACATATGAATTAGTCTTACACAATTTGTTTGTACAAACAAAAATTTCTTTATATGTCTTAAAATTTAATTTAAAATAAAAAATAAATAAATTCATAGAAATTAAACAAAAAAAAACTCAATCAATGTATCACTTAGCTTAATATTAAAATTACATAGGTATTTAATTTTTTAAATATCTAATATAATAATTAAAAAAGAAGTCTGCTTTCTCTAATCGCAAGGTATAAGTATCACATTCGTAAAGGGTATTTGCTGTGTCGCTTCCTCGGTAGGTAGGGTTCTTTAAGCTAGAAATCACATTCAATTATTTTTAGTATCCGCTAAAATTTTTAATTTGAGCTTCTTTAATTCTAGCGTTGGTGCATGGCGTTTACTTTTCTGCAGCTCGTATTTTGCTTTATTGGCAATTTTGATTTTAAGCAAATCTGTTTGTTTTTCTTGCTGCCTTGCAATTCTATTGATTTCCACAACATTTGCATTTATTTCGGTGAACAGTTTTCCTTGATTTTCGTGGAAAGCTCCGGCCACTTGTTCCTCTAATAGCAGGTGTTTTGCATCGGATGGTTGGTGCGAAGAATGTTGAGTAGGTCTAGTTCGAGGTGTTGGTGGAATATCGCATGGTCCCGCTGCGTTTTTTTCGTTGTTAAATTCTGCATTTAAATCCATAGTTAAAGACGTTATTTGTAAAAGTGTCTACAAATATTGGTGCTGTTACTTCTTCAATTGCAACAACACCAACATTTTTTGTATTTATAATGTCGGTCATGGCTTTGCGTAATTGAAGTAGTTCAATAATTTTTTCTTCTAACTTTTTCTTCTAAATTTTAGGTCGATTACCACCACCAGTCCCTCCAAATTTGCTGCTCTTTTCTTAATTTCGATTTGATTTGGGTTTTCAAATCTACCCAAACCTACAATAAAAAATTTTGATAATTCATTTTGTAAATAATTTATAGAATAGTGTATTGTACCTTTTTCTTGTTTGGCTATCCTTAACAGGAGGCCCTTCCGCATTTAATTTTTCAACCAATCGCTCCCACAATTTATTAATTTTTTTACAAGCATCGGCACATTTAATACATCCCTGTGCCAATTGAGGATGCTCTGTCATAAAATCAACAATTATTTCGAATTGGCTTGGTGTTGTTTGTTTGTTCCTAAAAAAGAATATTGACTAATATTACTTTAAAATAATTTATTGTACACAATTTTAAGAAGTACATACATTTTCACGATTTTACATAAATAAACCCAATCCGAAAGCAAAATATTGTCGAATGACATTTCTTAATTTTGTCCGAAATTTTAATTTATATTCGGATTACTCGGTACCACAAACATGACCATGAAGTTAGTTGCGATTTCATTTTTTTTAATTCGGAATGATCGAATCCGAAAGTAGAATTACGCGGTACTAAATTTCCGAATACGAATAAAATATAAGTAAATTCGGATTACGCGGTAGCCCCCCAGGTTCTCAAAAACGGCTTCTTTTACAAGTAATATTTATAAAATGTATAACACTAATGCCCGGTTGCAGAAAACATTTAACCTTAGAATAACCCGATTTAACTGGCCGTTACTTAAATATGCGTTTCACAAAAGCTAACCAGCTAAACATCTAGTTAAATTTAATTAGACAAAATCAGAATATTAAATATTAAACCGAGAATTAAATTGCTGCTAGCGTTGCTTGTGACTATAATTAAAATAAGTAAGAAATAAAATAAAATTTGCTTATCACAGTAATAATAAAAAATGTTGAGAAAGGAGTATCAGATAGTGATAATGATAATTTTTGTCTCACGTTGGCTACTACCATTTCTAAATTGAGACAATATCCAGAACGCCCTGATGTTCTTTTTAAATATAGTCGTATTGAGTTTCGAGAACGATTTAGATTTTCAAAAGAGACTGTCCCAAAATAATAGAAATGCTTAATCCGTAAAAATAGATGCAAATCTATAACAACAATAAACCTTTTTTTTCCTACAGGTTGCTTCCAAATGACTTGTGCAGATTTATTTAACTGCAATAAATCGACCGTTTGTCGCATAATATCTAAAGTATTAGGGAAAATTGCCCTGTTGTGCCGCATGAATAAAATTATTAAAATGCCAACAACACAGGAATAATTGGATCATTCCAAATTAAAATTTTACAAAATTGCAAATTTTTCTGGTGTTATCGGAGCAATAGGTAGGTATACTTAAAAAGAAAGTATTAGTTTATATATAAATTGTCATAATCTAGTTTTAGATTGTACGCACGTAAAAATTCAAACGCCGGGAGGGAATATTGGAGAAGTATGGATACATAATTATTCAGTGTGTTCCGATTTAAAGATATGTGATATAGAGGCGAGGTGGCCAGGATCAGTACATGATCAGATGATTCTGGAAAATTTATTTTTAATGGTAAGTATAATTTCCACCGTATTTCGTTATTCCTCGCTATATGAACAAACAATTTATTTTTACTAACTCCATTTAGTAATCCGCAAACATCAGCAGAGAGAAATTATCAAAAAGCGCACATATCAACAAGAAATTCAGTTGAAAGGTTATATGGGCTGCTGCTGTGTTGCATAACGTGGCAATTGAATTGCTCGATGGCTTTCAAGGCTATCCAGAAGTGGATACAAGCCCTATAGATATTACTTCAATATCACAAGATAATTCAAATTCCTCTGTAAGATCAGCACGCATTGAAAATTATTTTAGCACATTTTGATCAATAATGTGTTTTTCAAATTTCATTCAATTTATCCATAAACTGTATTGCGCAAATATGTATAATAAATACGCCAAAGTAAAATACATAAAATACAGTGTTCCAATAGGAATGATACGATTTTTAGGTGACGTTTCGGCCATTTGTAATATATCATGATCTGTCATTTTTTGTTTCATTGTATTCAATAATATTTACAATTTCATCATGGTGAGATATACGCAAGAACAACGTTTGCAAATTATTCAGCTTTATTATCAAAATAATCGTTCACCAATAACAACTTTTCGTGTGCTCTTGCCATTTTATAGTCGTAATAATCGTCCAAATGTGCTAGCTATTCGTCGAATTGTTGAAAATTTTGAGCGTACATAATGTTCAAGTGCCAATAAGACAAAGAAACGCTCGAAGTAATGCAAATATTGCTACAGTTCAGGCAAGTGTTGCTGAAGACCGCAATTTGTCGATTCCAAGACGTTCTCAAGAATAGGGACTGTCTCAAACCACAACCTGGCGGATTTTGAGAAAGAATTTTTGTTTGCATCCTTATAAAATTGTTCTCACTCAAGAACTGAAGCCATTGGACCACCGTAAACGTCGTGAATTTGCTGATTTTGCCTTGAAACAACTGAAAACGATAACGATTTTTTTACGAAAATCATCTTTTCCGATTGTTCTCTTTCATCTGAGTGGTGCGGTAAATAAACAAAATTGTCGATTCTGGTGCGAAGAAAATCCACAAATTATTCATGAAAAACCATTACATTCACCTAAATTGACAGTTTGGTGTGGTTTTTGATCTGGTGGAATCATCGGTATATATTTTTTTCGAAATAAAGCTGGTAACACCGCTACTGTCAACGGAGATCGGTATAGATCGATGATAACCAACTTTTTATGGCGGAAATTGGAAGAAGTTAATCTTGACAACATTTGGTTCCAACAAGACGGGGCGACGGGCCACACAGCAAGTGCAACAATTGAATTAACGAGAGAAAAGTTTGGAGATTCGATTATTTCAAGAAATTGTGATATTGAATGGTCTCCAAGAAGTTATGATTTAACACCATTAGACTATTTCTTGTGGGGTTTTTTGAAGTCATTGGTCTTTAGCAATAAACCAAACTCTCTTCAAGCTTTACAAGTCAATATTGAACGTGCTATTCATGACATACGACTTGATTTAGTGGAAAAAGTGCTCGAAAATTGGGTTCATCGAATTGGTTCCTGCAGAAGGGAGGCCATTTGAATGACGTTTTATTCAGAACTTAATTGTATCGATTGACATTAAATAAAAAACATTCCAATTTCTTTAACAATTAGCGTGTTTTTTTTAAAGAAGTTATATCACTCTTATTGGAAAACCCTTTATATCAAAATAAAAACTAATTTCATAAATAATAAATAAATTAATTGGTTTTTTAATTCTTAAATTTTAGGTATTTTCTTTAATTTTTCGTACTGTTCATTTAAAATAGCAAGTTTAACGGCGTGATGCTCGCGTTTCATGGTCATAATTTCATCTGAATTTTTTTGGAACATTAGCAACAGAGAATGTTGCTCTTTCATTCAAGCTTGATACTACCCAGTCGTGGCGTTCACGCCTCATTTTCATCAATTCTTCTTCGAATTTGTTGTTGGTGGTTAATTTTACTGTCTTTGTAACACAAATATCACACAACTATTGGTAAACGATTCTTACAGCTCCACTTTTTTTTTTTGGTTATTGTGTCGAGAGAGTGGTTTGTTTGTCAATTGGCTTTGATTCGATGTTAAAGTTGATGTGCTGAGTAATTGATTTCCACTAACACATTCAAATCTACTTTCAGGCACATCTTTGGTTGGGTCAAGATTTTCATCGAGAGCAGAATCGTTTAAATCAAATACAATATTTGATTCGTCGTCGAGCTAAAATTTAAAATAGTAATAACTTATTAAACCATAACCATATTTTACATTTACGCAATCTTACCAAAGAATCTTTGTTATATTCGGCACTGTTGTCGTATCTATTAACCAAAGGACTTATTGTCAGAGGTTGTAAGATTCCCAAGGTTTTATTAGCGACCTCAGATATATCCGTAACTTTTTCCCCTCCCCCAGTGAGGAAAGTAATCATCTGTGAATATAACACAATTTAGGTAAACATGAATAGATAAAAGAAGGAAATAAATAATTTTACCTTGTCCGCAGATTTTTCTTTTTTGGCCTTTTTTTCAACTGCTCGTAAGTCATGCTCTGTGCGTTAAAATCGCAGTTTATGGAACCCCAAGCATAATTTTTCATACAGTAGATGTTGTTTTATCCGTTTTTTGCACTCTATAACATGACAATATTTCTTGACCTAGAAGCAATAATTTCTCGGAATTCGAAAAATTAGCAGCTCGATTTCTTGAATTGCTTGGTTTCCCTTTAAATGTAAAACTAAACAAACTAGTATTAGGATAAATATAACAAATTATATGCACAGAATGCACTGATTTTCCTTGTATTTTAAAGTAAATATTTCAAAAGTTCGAAGTATGTTTATTTACCATTTTGGATACTTACCATTTAGTGTTGATTCACAGTTCATTGTTTTTATTATTTATTGCAATAAATGTTTTCCCACAAAATATAATACTAGCCTAGCACACGCGCCGAATTTACGAATATGTTTTTATATTTATTTTTATTAAGTAAAAAGAATTTTTTTATTGTACAAAATGGTGTACAAAATGTTCATTTAGGTAGATTCCAAAATTTTGTAAAAATTGACAGTTTTGATCATCTTTTATAGATTACGATGATAGGGTTGTGAAAAATATAAAAATATCGATAGTATCAACCGATTTACAAACTAACCATGCAAAATATATTGTGAAACGAATTTAAATTTTAACTGGAAACTAGACTTAACAATCAGCTTAACTAACAACGGGTTAATTAATTATATGTGGGCATATGTAGATTATGTACATATATCTTCTATCTATCTGTATATATTAAAAATAAAATGTTCGTCTTATATACTAAAATTTAGAGAAATGAACTTATTATTTAAGCACTATAGAAAACAAAATTGCAAAGTTGCATTTTCATATTTAAAACGCAATCGTGTTTATTTTGTTAACATTCAATTCTAACACCTTACTTAACAATGCGGAAAATATTTCAATGGATCGACTTTTTCCCGGTATATTACACAACAAGGTGCTTTCCACACAATACTCACTTCTCCGTTTTTTCGGATGAACATTAGATTAATTCTTATTTATCACAACGTCCTATGATACCTAACTTTACTTCTAATAATAAATGAACATTACTTCATCTCAAATAGTTTTATTGTTGGCTCATAAACTGGCAATAAAATAATATGTAATTAGATAGAAGTGTGAAATTTTTTACACAATAAAATTAAATTGAAAGAACACAAACTAAAATCTATTTTGTATGTAAAGTACAGAAAAAACTTACTTAAAATATAATTTTATATAATAAAAAAATTTAAGTTTTAAATTGTGTATGTAGAATTAATAAAATATTATTTTAGTTTTATTATAGTTTTTTTTATTTATATACATTTTTAATTTTTATGATGGTTATAAAAAATATAAATTTTAAATTTTTTAATTCGTATATAAACAAAATGTCCAGTAGTAAAAATTCCATTGGGGCAAAGCATTAATTTTTTTAAAATTTAATTTAATTTTTGTTTTATTAAAATATTTAATAGAATACAACATTTATTGAAATTATTTATGTGTGTAATTTATTTAGCTACATAAGTGCACATATACGAACCATTTCAATAAATTGGTAGGTATCATAGAAAAAATCTAAATAAGGTTATGTGTCTACTTGATCATTATGGGAATAATTTTGTGATATTACGAGTGGTTATGTAGCATAAGTAAATTTAATAAAATATGTAACAGACACCAGTACATAAATGTGTACTCGTATTAATGGATAAATTATTATTACTGATATTTTATAGACTATTAAATTTAAAAATTATAGGATAGTAAAGTGATTTAACCCGTTATTTTACATTAAATTCTTTGAGTACATGGTACATGTGTACACAAAAACTAAAACAAGCTGTCAATTGAGACGCAATTGTTTAACCGGACTCGTTGTGATAACGCATTGTCATATTAATCGATAGTAAATAATAGGTCAATATATTTTAAAAATTGTTAAATCCATTGTGTTCTGAATTGTTATCAAAAAAGTTGTATCTGTCGTTTGGTGCTATCAGAATGTAAAATCGAATTAATTACAAAACAAAGGCTTTTTATTATGTGAGACATCACATCGGAAATCTACGCAGTTGCATTATTTAATTGCTAAACTTAGTGTATTTACAATAAATCAAACAGGATCTACTCATATGATAATAAAATATAAAACACAAAAGTATAGGAGTAATAAACATATAATCAACGTTTTGACTTTTCCCTTAATAAAGTAATTTAATCGTGCAAGTAATTCATGTTATGCCTGTCAAAAATTCATATTATAGGATGAACTATTAACTTATAATCAGGGATGGGCCATATATTTTAGGTTAACCTGTCTGATAAAGATGTTGTCTAGCCGTTAGGTATATTTATCTAGTTATATTAACTAGAAAGCAAATAAGTTTTTACAGTTTGATAGTAAACCACATAGATTATTCGTTAGCATATGGACTTATAATGATAAATACACGTGAGTAGTAATTAAGGTTATACGTAAAAAGGTTTGAATGATATCGATTATTTAATTTCATTTTGCTAAAAAATCAGAGCGACATGTGCCAAAATAGCACAACAATCTGGCAATTTCATAAATAATGTAATGTTTAACTGTGGATGTAGGGCAGCGTGTGGTGAAGAGTGTGAACAATTTGGTCTATTGAATTGGACGCGAAGCTAGTATAATTTGACCTGAACAATTACCTACTAAATTTTGAAACTTTCCACTAACATGTCTGAATAAGGAGGCATTATAAAAGATCTGCTTTATCCAAAGTTTAATAGGTTACTTATTTTGACCCTAACAGAGTACGATTACATCGGAAGATAACAAAATGTCTCTCTAACCTTTTCAGTAATCAGAAAATTCAAAACAACGAAAAATTTTGGAGCGATAGTGGACTAATAATTTTCCGACAGAGAGAATAACCGGCTCTAAGCCATATATTTACATATTTAATTTTGAATGCAAAGAACACTAAAAGTTACGCCCCAGTTTTAAAAGTGGGAATTTGAGGAATAATGGCTCAAACAATTTTTGATTTGTCATTAAATAATTTACTCCACGCTTAACTCACAAAAATGCATTACCACTGAGATAGAATCAAAGAGGGTTTAAAGTATGCATATATTAAATATTGAAATTATACGTAAACATTACCGTACTTACAATTAAACTGAGGTTCAAAGCAATACAATAATTAATTAGGATTTGCCAGTTTTGCCAGTCACAGGATCGCGATAAGATGACACATCCAATCAAAAAATTGTATTAAATCCTCCAGTAAAATCGAGAGTGATAAAATTGGCGTTTCGATTTTGAAACTTTCTCAATATAATAACACCAGGGATACTCAACAGCCAAAATTCAAATGATTGTCAAACAAAAATGTTGGATCGTTAATAACGATTTTTAAAATGAAGTTATTGTTTGTTAACATGGTTTTTATTGAAATAAAACTCGCAGAAGCCAAGTAACTCAAAATTACGATAGATTTACAAAAACCTCTATACATATGAACACGGTAAGATTCTCTTAATATTGTGTTAACTTAAGCTCAGGTGGTCGTATCAGATGTATTTATTATTTTTTCTTGAAATTCGTTTTTAAATTTGTTGGAATATACTCGCTGAAATACTCTACCGTATAGATAAAGTTGCAGAAAGTACTTTCAAGCTGGATTCAGTACTCTGTTTCACAAAAATGCATTACTTATGATTTTCTGACAATATAATCCTTGAAAAATGTATGTTGACAGATTATGGGGCAAGCAAGCAATATGCTAGCGGAAATCTTGGCTACTCAATCAATTTTACCAAGCAAAATTGAATTTGAATTTAGTTTTTTTTATAATTTTTTTTTTTTTGCGATTGCACAGTGATCTTTGTTGCTTAGAAAACTATCCAGCAAATTTTTATATTGTTTTACTGTGCAATCGCAAAATTAAAAAAAAAAACGTATAAAAAAACTAATTCAAATTCAAATTTGCTTGGTAAAATTAATCAAATAAAAAACCTCTTAACGAGGTAAATGTTCGAGTGACGAAAGCCGAATTCAATTCACAAAATTTCTGATATCAAATTTGTGCCGAAAAAAACAATTGTATTCGATTTGTCAACGATTTTTCGGAATGTTAGTGCATTCAGCGCGTTATTGTTTAACATTCAAAAAACCGTTGACAAGTTGTTGTTTTTGACAGCTAGAAAGAAAAATGTAAACAAACGCGCCGAATGCACTAATATTCCGAAAAATCGTTGACAAATCGAATACAATTGTTTTTTTCGGCACAAATTTGATATCAGAAATTTTGTGAATTGAATTCGGCTTTCGTCACTCGAACATTTACCTCGTTAAGAGGTTTTTTATTTGATATCAATGATTTTGGCAAGGCAAATTGAAAGGAATTGAATTGCGATTCGTTTTATTGTTGTCAGTCGTTTTCTATTTCGACTTTGAGTTCACACACGATAGCACACAAGTTGCCGCTACGTGTTATTGTGCCTCATAGACAGACGCGCGCCATTGAAATGACCAAAACCAACAACAAAGCCATGCTAATGCAACAAATACAGAAAAACTACACCCTAGAAATTTGTATTACAATATATGTGTACATCGTATGTGCACACTAGTTTAATAAGTAGTGGTGCGAAAGAAAAAAATTAACATGAGATTGTTAGTGTAACCAATACAATCTTCTGTAGTTTGTTGAATATTGGCATCTGCGTTTCAGACTTTGTTCAGAGCTTAACTGTTGTTCGTTTCGCGAAAAACGAATTACGCATACTCTCACACAGCTGCCGGCTGTGTGTTACGGAGGGTGAATGATTCGTTCTTCTTCTCTCGATATTCGTCACTCCAGTGGCCTGCGTCTGAGTATGAGGCACAATAGAACGTAAAACAATAGAACGAAACTGTTTCAATAAAAAAATGGAAAACTATAAAACAAAATTGTTTCTATTGAAGAATGGTTCAATACGATTTATGTTTGGAAAGTATATGCTCTTGGCCTCGAAATTTTTCAGTCTTCATTTTGTAGTCTTTTAGTAGATTTTATTTCAGAATCCTTTACCACATGCCACAAACAGGTCATGCCGGGTGTGATCTTATTACACACCCGGTTCTCGTAGGCTATCGGCTGAACATTTGTAGTCTAGTTTTTAGTGTATGTTACAGAGTAGTAAAAATTTAGACCAGATGCATGTGTTTTTGGTAGAAATTCGATTGAGTAATTCAACAATTTTTTTTTGCATGTTTCTTGCTGTTTTGTCACTAACTGCATGCGGCTACCATTCATTTTTGACTCCGTAAACAATTCTATAAAATATACATATTTTAGTGTGTTAGTTGGAAATAAAAGTTAATGGTAGCTAGCCTCTCGCTGATATTCCATCTTCATGCGGTGGGAGGAGTATTAGATCTATTTTTCAAAGAAATCAACATAATGATAAAAAAATATCGATTTTATGATAAAAAAATATCGATTTTAATTTGTCAGTTTTTTCATTTTTTTTTTGTTATGAAAAAAGAGTCACTGGTAAAAATTCTCTTAGCAATGATAATAATATGATGTATTTATATTTGTTTCATTATAATACGTTGATTCACTATCATTATGAACCGCAACGGACCGATATTAGGGAGGATTTGTGCCAAAAAACAAAATTTTGCAAAAAAATTAGGGTGGCTTTTAAGTTATGGAGGTCAATATCTAAAATATACGAGTTTTCTGGGAAAAACGGTTGATGTCATATTGTAGGTGAGATTTGTGGCTAATAACCTTGAAAATATGAACCAAAAGTCTTGGGCTTATTTTTTAGCAATTCGGCCTAATGTGGCCGGCCGATTTCGCATTTTTCAATTTTTTGGCCAAAATGACCCTCCAACCTAATTTTTTGAATTCTTTTTTTTGCTATTTGATAGCTGGTGTCAATACCTTTCCAACGATATGCATATGTTCAGGGTATGTCGAATAGATCCAGCACTGTGGACGTGGCAAAATGGCCAAAAATGGCCGTTCAGAGGCTGGCCGCGGCCAACATGGCGGCCAAATCAAAAAGTTGTAGAACAAAAATTGCTTAGTTTTTTAAGTACTACAACCCCTGAAAATATGAGATCAAATAAAAGAGGTACGGACAAACAAACATATATACCAAAGCAAGATTATTTGGTGACGTCATAGAAAAATTTAAAATTGTCATAACTTTGATCAAAATCATCCGTTTTGGACGTTTGAGGTGTCGTTGAATTGGTATTGACGTCTACAATCATAATTTGCCAGTTAGAAAATAATTTTGGCATTTTTTGGGGCAGTTATACGCGAAAAACTGATTTTTTGGGGCAATTTTCAGAAGGTCATATCTCCACTCAATGTTTGTAGAAATTCATGCTTTTATACATTATTTAGGTTAATTTTTCAAGACCTTTCCAATGGTATATAACATGATCCTGGCGGCCTCAAAGTGAAAATGTTCGAAACTTGCTGTATAATATACTTCGTTCGACTTCCAGCACAGTAGGTGCTTTCGTCACTCGTTTGGACTGCCGTCCAAAGTGATTGAGTAGCCAGGTTTTGCGCTAGCATATTGATTGCTTGCTAGCTGACCGAGCATGTGCCCCTATATGCTTTGCGTGTCATATTTTATCAAATAGATTTAGTTATCGCGGTGGAAGATTTCTGCCGGCAACCACACAGGGTACGTATTCTTGTAATAGGTGGATATTTCTGCATGCGGACTATAATTTGCATTAAAATTCTTTATATTATCGAATTTTTCGCTGGCTACTTTAATCGTTTTTTTCAAATTTGCTTGCAACTCTTCTATTATTTAGTTCACCACTAAACAAAAATCGGTGGAAATTTCCGACTGAGTAACTCAATGCGTATTTGAGGGAAATATTAGAAAAATTCCAATCAAGTTTGAAAAAAACGATTAAAGTAGTCCACGAAAAAATTCGAATAATACATATAAAGAATTTTATTGCAAATTATGATCCGCATGCGGAAATATCCACTGATTTCAAGAATACGCGCCCAGGACACAACCTTGATTTTAAAACAAAATCATGAATCTCGTTTTAAAAATGTGCAAACTGAGATTATAAAATATGTATTGCATGAAGCTCGCATAGGTGTTAAGTACAATTTTTACATCACATCATGTTATTTGACAACATTTGAAATCACTAACATTTTTGTTTGCTACTTTTTCAAAATATCCTTATATAATATAACATTTTCCTTTCCCCCAAAAAGTACGATTCTACACTAACTGCGAGTTCATACGACGGATAAAAATCTCGGATTTTTCTATCCCAGATTTTTTTTTCAATATTTTCAACTTTTTTATATGAAAAGAGGCGTGCCCGTTGTATAATTTACGTGATGTAATTGGTTAAAACGATGGGATAGTAAAATCCGAGATTTTTATCCGTCGTATGAACTCGCAGTAAGTCTGCGGGCCAATAGTTGGGCAAATCATTTACTATATATGGTAAACATCGGATTTAGAACAGATTATTCGATCAGTTTGCCATAGAGTTTTTGAAAAATAAATGATTTTATGAATCTCCCTAAAAAAGGTGTTTTGGTGTTGGCGTGCCCGTTGTATAGGTGTTTTGGGTTTGTTGTGGGAATTTAGGATTTGGGAGGGTTTATGTGGGTGGCGCGTGTGGGAGTGGGTATAGAGGTATTCAAGGATGATGATATGGGTGGTGCGGTATAGGGTGGTGCGGGTGAGATGGGTTTTGGGGTTTGAATTGGATAATGGGTGGGGAAGTAATAATCTTTAGGTGTGTCGTTTGCTATTGATTGGAGTCGGTTGAGTTATGGTGGATTGTGGTCGGTTGGGCTGGGTGATGATGGGGTTAGGTGGGTGTGGGTGGGTGTGGTATTTGAAATACGCAAATGAGGCAACAAAAATGCTTATATAGTTCGGTCCGAACCTTTCCCGTCTTTTTTTCAATATTTTCAACTTTTTTTTTATGAAAAGAGGCGTACCCGTTGTATAGTTTACTTGATGTAATTGGTTAAAACGATGGGATAATAAAATCCGAGATTTTTATCCGTCGTATGAACTCGCTGTTAGGACCTCTCCAAATACTGTGTTAATTATCTCTATTGTAATAATTTTGACAGGAATCTGAATGCAACCAAATCGCAGTTTCATGGTTGTCTTAAACTATCTAGAAACATATTCCAAATACCTATAAATAATTCCAATTTATCCTCTTTAAGCCGATGTTTTCTGGTGTGATGATTATCAAATCGAAGGAACCGTAAAACCTGTTGTGTTCTCTCCAGAGCCATGTTTCGGCCACCACAAAAAAACACAGCACGATTATTACCCAACGGACAGTCCTCCATAAACAGAATTATTTAAAAACTCGGCTCTGAATTTGGTTGCTTTAAAATATACTTAACTTAAAATATACTTATACTTATTATTTTGGAAATATGTAGCTTAGTAGTTGCTGTTTTTATTACACGACATCAATTTAAAGAGATGGTGTCGATAAGCAACATTTACGTCATTGCATTCTATTCTGTTTTCAAATGAAGAAAAATGCTACTCAACCTATGGAATTGATTAATTCGACTTTGAGTGAACATTCTGTGAGTCAATCAACAGTAAAAAAGTGGTTTGCAAGAATTCGTGATGACAATTTTATTCATGAGGACGATTCTTGAAAACAATTTGAAGACGAAGGACTTAAACTTTTACTGGATGAAAATCCGTGTCAAGCTCAAAAAGAGCTTGCAGAATAGTTGGGAGTTACTCACCAAGTAATATCACTTCGATTTCAGGCATAGGGTACACACCTAAATAGAATATAAATTAAATATACATTTCTTCTTTGGAAACAAGCATCAGGAGCAAACATCGCTCACCAGCCAACAATCAAATTCTTTTTTTAATAAATTAAAATTAGTATAATTTTGCGGCCGTATTAAGTTTAAAAAATATAATTATGAATTGCCAGCATTACAAACAACACAAGTTCATACCAAAAAAACATATTAAGGCAACAACAGTCGATTTGTCATCAATATCAAATGTATTATGGAAATGAAAACAAGCAAACGTATCAACAAAAATTTATTTCTAATCAATAGATTTAACGGTTTGTATTTACATGACAATATTTCACCATTAAAAAAACAATCGAGAATCATTACAAACACGTTATTCTAATTCGGTTGGTCAACAAGAAAAATGGCAATCGATACACCTATTATTTTTAATCAATCGAAGGTTATAATTTCGATTTATTGCTTGTACACAGCCAAAAGCAATTATTTAAAAAATAAAAATATAAAAAAAACAGGGACAGCGCACAATGAAAAATCACGCAATTTTTCTTTATCTGAATAATATACGAGTATAAATTGTCAGCTATAATATTGTCAGTACAATAGAGGTACAAGTAGAAGAGATATATTCAAAAATACAAAAATCAACAAAACCCAGTGTGATTGATAGTCATTTCCTAATTATAAAAAAAAACTTTCACAAAAATAATAAAATCGAGCGATAACAATTGATTAATACTGATTAATTAATCAAGACAATTTTTCGACCGCGCAATTACTAGTTACTGTCATTATTTCGAAAAAAATATGTTATTATTTCTTTGATTATAACTATTATTTAATCATAAGTTTAATTTTGTAACCTTATAATAAAACACAACTACTTTAATTATTTATTTATAAATATAGCAACAACAACAACCAATTTCCATATTACAAAAAATTGTTAATAATAAATTATTTAAAAAAAGAAAAATCTCCTCTTAAATCTGGTACATTAATCTTGAATTGAATAGATCAACCAACACATTAATATCGTTTTACTTTCTTGTCTCAAATTAAATCTTTTTTTTTTAGATAAGAACGTAAAAAAACATCTTAAATTAAAAAATTAAATTAAATCTCTTTTGTGTATATCTTTTATCAACGAATAACAGTTTTTTAGTTCTAGCTGATTGGAAAAAGAATAATGGGTATTTAATTTTGGTAAAATAAAAAATTAATTTTACAAATGATATTTAAGATAATTAAGAACACGATTAATTTTGTGTTTATTACTACACGCTTCGGATACATTACCTTAATATGACAATGTTCTAAGTAAACACGGTATAGATTCTAATTTTGTTTTAATTAAAATTTATTCTATTTGGTTCATAAAATTAATTGGAGCACTTAGTTCCGAAATGAGCACTTTTCAGTTAGAACTTTGATTTTATAATGAATCTTAGAACCTAAATTAACAATAAAAACGAAATGATTTACAAAACATGGTCAATTTTTGTAACAAAATTTGCATTTACGTCTATCACAAAAAATATTTCAAAAAATGTATGGAGGAGTGGATATGTTGTGACCAATTTTATACCGCATTGTCTACACCATGTAGATAATTA
This sequence comes from Nephrotoma flavescens, assembly GCA_932526605.1. Classification (NCBI taxonomy): domain Eukaryota; kingdom Metazoa; phylum Arthropoda; class Insecta; order Diptera; family Tipulidae; genus Nephrotoma; species Nephrotoma flavescens. The sequence continues at coordinate 130,487,289 of OW052222.1, read as the reverse complement.
ATATTCTAAATGTGTAGAAAATGTATGTAGATACTTGAAAATTTGACGTCGAGAATGTAGAAAATGTCGACAATTATTGTTTGTCAGTAAAATTTTATGATTTCTTTGTTTATTTACCAAATTCGGCTTCCTACCCGACATTTGAAAAATTTGAACCCTATCACATTACAGTGCAAATTTTATTCCGGTAAAACCACTCAAATATATCAAAATTCTTTAGGCTGGATGAATTTGTAAATCCAGCAGGCAGAGAAATTTGTATATGCCGCTTTATCTGTACGCCTCGCTGTACGCTTAAGAAATGTTTGTTATACTTGGGTAATAAATGTTGATGCAGTATTCATTTCGAAAATGTATATAACAGTTACCATTGCACAGAGAATTTGTTTCATTGCCGCGAACCTATCGTGTAAAGAATATATAGTTATATAGATAATCTCGAGTTCGATGAATTGCAGAAAACGTTTCCGGAATACTAGCAGGTAGATTTCGAATACTTTTCAGGACCATCAATTGATCCAGAAAAGGTATCAAAAAAATGAATGACGTGTTGCCACTTACATAATTACTTACCATAGGAAGAAGGGCACTTATTTGGAACAAGGTTTGCTTGTGGTGTGTTAAGATTGTTTTGCCAAATTAAACAAGGTACTTGTAGCTTAAGAATACAATTTTTCTGGTTGAAACGTTCAGCAAACCAAAAATCAGCACGAAACTAAATTAGCACGAAATAAATATTGCTAGTATTTCATTACTGCAGGTGCAGTCCTATGACAGGACAGTATGATAAAATAATAGAAAATAAAATGTCAATCCATATGGCAATTACTGGGTCTGTTTCAAATTGCAAGTTCGCATATTGAGTTTCCTCGTAATTTTAGAAATACCCTCGTGCTTTATTTCATAATCTTAAAATATCAAAAACTGGGGATATAAATATCATCTGTACCCGTGTCACTTCTTTTTAGTTTGCTATAACTTCTTTAATTCGTGCCAACAGTTTGCACGAAACTGATTCAATGTTTTGCGCACCATATCACGGTTCCATCGCTTTTAATTTTTCGACTAAAGCGGAATATCATTCGCCTTTTTCATTCTTATTCTTGTAGTCATCACTTTTTACTGGACATACGAGTATTGCCGGAAAAGTTTTATATTTTTTCAAAAAAACATAAAATTCTCTATTATTGAATTCTGGCTACATGAATTAAAAAAGTTTGAATTAACAAAGTTTTTCTTCTGAATTAAAATAAGTGTTTTTAATTCATTTTAAAATGAATTAAAATCAGAGTTGAAAAAGAAATAAAAAAGTTCGATACAATGAATTTAAAAAGGCATTTCTTAATTCAGTTTTAAAATGAATTAATATAAGTGTTTATAAAATGAAATAATAGTTATAAGCCTCTTTATAAAATGAAAAAAATGTTATTTTTATTAATGAAAATTTTTTGGAATTTGAATTTGGCACGTAAAAATTTGGCAATGCAAAATAAGGCGTAATTTTACTTTACGTATACATCGGAAAAATCAGGTTAAGAAAAATTTTTACTTTTTTTATTTTTTCAATATTATTTTATATTTTTATTAATAATAATTGCTTCGTCAACCTTGCAGACACAGATCAAAGAGTTTCTCTCGCTCTTATCGCTTCTTCTGATAGTGCCACAAATGTTAAAAGAATCAACTTTCGTATATATAATTTTTTTTAATGTAATTTTAATTCGTTTATACCTTAGAGGATGGGGGCCCCAAACCCCCGCTTTTCCACAATTCTTTAAGTGTCAAACTAAATTAAAAAAAATTTAAAACTTTTCAAAATTCTCCTGGAAAAATTGAAAAATTTTCCCGGAAAAATTATTTGTACTGTTGAAAAAGTGTTAAGATACAATTATAAGATCCACATTTTTATAAAGATTACACATTTCTACGTATTTTGAATAGAATAATACGCATTTTTTTTAAGTGAAAATTTTCCCGGAAAATGGGACAATTTTCCCGAAAAATTTAACTTCCCCCTCCTAAAAACTGTTGATAAACAATCCTACACTTAAAATTTTAAAAATTTATACTCCTTACCTGATTTTTCCGATGTATACGTAAAGTAAACTTTAGCCCAAAATAATGCACATTTTTGAATATTTGTTAAAAGTCGAATTAAGATTTTTAATTTATAAAATGAAATAAAATGTGCCTTTTTTAATTCATTTTGAAAATGAATTAAGGTAGGTGTTTTAAAAATGAAATAGTGTAAGTCTTTGTTAATTCATTTTTGAGTTTTCTCATTTTTCTAAATCGCTTATTTTAATTCATACTTTTAAGTTAAAAATATGAATTAAAATAAGTAGCAGATGTTTATACAAAAATCAACTTTTTTAATTCATTTTTAAAGAACTTTTTTAATTCAGACTTTTTTAATTCGGTACTCCTTGAATTCTCTATGAATTTAAATAATGGAGCTGTCATATAAGATTGACAAGCAAAACAGTACACTCTCACTCATGATTGCGCAAGGGAAAAATGAAAAATGTTTGAAATTTCGTCGAGCATGCTTTCAGGTGTAAGGCCATCTCAAAAGTATTCATTTACTTGTAATAAGTGGCTTATTTGCTGTAAGTAGCGCCATGTATAACAGCGCACCAACACAATTGAAAGATAAGATAAACAAGAAAATGCTGAAAATTCAAATTGGGGCTTCGACAACAGTCCCTTAAATTTTACCGAAAAAATTTTAAACAAAATTTTTAATTTGAAAAACCTGCAGCAACTGAATCTGACGTTGTTTCCTGAAAGTATTTTTGTTTTTTGAAGGTGGCAGTTGACACGGACAATTTCGAAAAAAAAAATTTACTCAATTTTTGCTCAACCTATTGTTTGCCTTCCGGTGTATGTATTTTTATACTTTTTGGTCACTTGTAGAAAAAGTACGGTATCATCTTCTTTTATAAACATGAACTCCTTGGTGGGATCAACGGGGGCAAATTTTCTAAAATTTGTACAAAACAACTTGGATTAATTACTTGATGACGTGTCTCTACAAACACGTGAAAATATGTCGCTGCAATATGATAAAGCTTCACTTCACTATTCACTGTAGTGAGATAACACCTCAACATCAATTATCCAAGCCGCTGGATTACAAGTGGAGGGTTCGTTACATGACCATCGCCCTTTCTAAATCTGTTAGCTTTTTTTCTGTGTGATTATTATAAAAAGTTTACAGTAAGCTCAGCTCGAAGCCTAACATTGTGGAAAGTGTGAATAAGGCTAATGTACTAATTTACTCATGTAGGAACGCTATAGGTAAGAGATGGGGTCTGAAACCCGAGTTGGTACACTGACTTTATACGGCAGTGGTAAGACCTGTGCTGGCGTACGGAGTGTGCGTGTGGTGACCAGCTCTGGAGAAGGTAACATATATAAGGATGATGGAGAAACCGCAAAGAAAATGGCCTGTATGTTAATTGGCCTAAGTGCGCGATTTCAGCCACTCTAACCCTACCTAACCTAACCTAACCATATAGATGCTCGACAGATTTCAAAGAGGGTAATTGTGTCATATACAACAATTAAAAAATTAATTTAAAATCTTGAGCTCGCAAAGAATCTGCATATTATATATGTAGGTTATTTGGAAAAAAAAATTAGTCTTAATCCAACGAATCAATATTTGAGATACGCAACTAAACATCTGTGGTTCGACCCAAAACAAGGCGGAACAAAGATGTTTTTTATTTTTGCCTGCTTCCAAGGAACCAGACGATCTTAGTTGAGATGCTAAATCTAACACTGATCAAACTGTATTAACTAATCGAAAAAATTGCCAAACATGCAATTGATTGGGTTTCACGATGATAACGCAAAGTCTTACACAATTTTGCCTCTTCGTTGAACTCGTTGAATGGTTTAAAAATATTTAAATGGTCATTTATTGGTAAATTTTTAAAATCTAATTTTCTTTGGTAAATACATATTTTTCCCGGTACCATAATAACCGGGCTAATGAAATATGGTGTATGTAATACTATGACCGAATTATTATGTTCGGTGTTCCAAAGCAAAATGTAAATATATTTCAGGTCATCATAACCATGAATAACAGAAATATACAAAAAAATATAGATATACATTTATTTCAAATAATCACTAATAACATTAAAATTTAATTTTTATTTGGATTTCCAAAAAGTCCAATTTAATAAAGAAAATATTCAATCAACCATTACAAATTCGATGGAATCACCTATGAATTTATTTTTTTTTGTGTTCGGCTGTTAATCTCTTCTCTTTACAATAATCATTAAACCGAAATGATTTCTATACAAAAAAAAAATATTTGAAATAAATCAAAATAAAAATCAAATTAGAATTTTAAATATTGAATGGAAGCAACAAAAAGTATAATAAAAATATACGCCCAAGCCCATCCTGTAAAATTTTGTATTTGCTTATTATATTTCTTGGAATTATATTATTATGTACCACCACACCATCACCACTGAATTACCGAAAGAAAGTAAATTATATTTTTCTATGTAGAGATTAAATTATTGAAATAGGTTTAATGTACGTTCAATTTATGATGGGAAGTGACGCGTAATGCTACAATAATTAATAATTTATGATGTCCCTACAAATATTATACGAATGTATTTGGCTGAGTAAAAAATGTACACCTAATCTGCGTTGATGTTGATTATAATGTTTCATAGGTTGAGCATTCATTTATCCGTGACAATTTAAGGTTATTAGAGAGAATGTTTCGGACACAAATATCCAATTGATCGTCAGTATGCTCTTAAGATTGTCTAACTCGATTAAAGGCCTAGCATTTAATATTTTTTTTTTCAGATTAATGTTCAGAGTATGTTTGAGTCCCTGACGTCGTCAATGTAGACAACATCGACAATCCCGAGATATATATTAAAATTTCAAATTTTTCATTATTTTCTTTTGTTTTACGCCTGGGAGTCTGGTAATAACTTCTTCAAGGTAATTCTAACTTTTATAAGAATTTTTTAAATTAAAAATTTGAAATTAATTTAAAATCTCTAATTAACTGAAAACATATCTAAAAATATGGAATAGTTACTAATAACAAATAAATTTTAATAGATGATTGCTTCGCGCCATCTCATATCGCTTAGATCTTTTATCATTTATTTATCACGATGGAAGATTTCTATCGACAATTTAGATATTTTCTTTTTATTTTTTTCATACGTCTGTTAACTGTCACATTCAATTTCCAATTATGGTTGGAGCTTGGAGAAAATGTGCTGAGTTTAAAAAATATCAAGTGAAATATGAACATATCCAAAATTTTAAAGATATCATGAATGAAGAAATACAGCTACCTTATAAATACCTACGGATAGAGAACTAAATTGGTCACTGCCACCCACACTATTAGCCTAAAATATGTTTTGGATTGTTCCGTTCAACGATTGGATTGTTTTCGAATGTGGACCACGGGCTTTGAAACAATATTAATTCGATGTTATATAGCGGTGATCTCGACTAGGAACAGACACGCTGTACAAAAGAACGTTACGCCATAAAAATTTTACCGAGAGTTGGGTGAGTACTGTATAGTGTTAAAACTGTTCGCATCTTGTGCTTGAATAAATTTTGCACTCAAATGATTGCAAGTTTTATTTTCGTTGGACAAATAATCATCTTAGGCCTTAGATACGAAATTAATTGTTATATCTAAGTAATTAAAAAATTCAGAGCTATCTTCTTTTAAAACTTTAATGTCTGTCTTTTGTCCAAATCATTTGTTTAAATTTTACCAGATTTCTAAAAAAATATAAATCGGTCATGGGATAGTTGACGTTAAACAAAAGTTTCAGGCTTCTCGTTGACCGCGAAAATATAAAATAAGTGAATTGAAATCGTTATATGTACAATTTTTACATACCATCGGAGCTTCCATTTCCCGGGCGTGCAGTATTCGGGAATTTAGACGCGTGTAGTTTCGAGAATTCCATGATTCTCGGTGAACCATGTAACTGATTGAATATAAAGAGGCACGGATATTAATATCAAAAATAATATATATTTTTATAGTATGAATTTCTTCCTAAGATATAAAAGTAATAGAAAATTGTAAACAATTTAATATTTTGGCCAAACTTTTTTAAATATAATTTTAAAAAATATAAAAGTTCAATAGCCTACAAAAGCGTTTAAATATTCGTGACAATTCACCAGCCACGTTTATTCAATATGCTGTAATTGTCATTACAATAAAACTATTGCACATTTTACAAATACTTTATTAATGACAAAAGAGTATGGTGTTCTTTCTGATATTTCAAAATAAAGTTCAAATTTTCAGTGAGAATATTTAATTCAAGCTGCCAGTTTGTATGTGCTCTTAACCTGCACCGACCAAATTAGCCCGCCCGCCTCAATGAAACGTATACTATAATTTGTTACACATTTATTACAAATTATTACAACAAAAACCGATTAAATTACAGTTACCGTTTTCGACGTACGGGTGGTCGGTTTAGCTTATAATTAAACCTACACCGCCAAAATTGTACATTTTTATCTGGATCTTGGACCAGAATTTATTACAAATTAATTACATTGATTAGTTCAAAATCAACCCTATATCTTGACTAAGCGTAATTTTCACCCCAAACGATTATTTATAACAAAAAAAAAAACATTTTTAACATAATTAATAATCTATTACACAAGACTGCCACCAGATATTGTGTCAAATGTTACTCCTCGAGCCTTATTGAGGGCAGATCAACGTTATCGAGGTGTGTAATAAGTTATCTTCGTGTCAGGTTAAGCGGAATTGGCTCCAAACGGTAAAAGCTAATTTATTACACACCTGGATAAGGTTGATCTGCCCCCACAAGGTCCAAGGAGTAACATTTGACTGAATATCTAGTGGCGGTCTGGTGTAATAAATTATTAAAGGTGGTAAAATTCAACTAAAAATTGCACGTTTCAAGCATTTACAGTTTCTAACTAATTCCGCGTAACCCGACACGAAGATAATTTATTACACACCTAGATAAGATTGATCTGCCCTCCACAAGGTTCAAAAAGTAACATTTGCCTCAATATCTGGTGGCGGTCTCGTGTAATAAATTAGTAAATGTGGTAAAATGGAACAATAAATTACACTTTTGAAGCGTTTCGCTGAAATTAATTCGTTTAAATTGGGCCGAAACAATGTCCAGTTTTCGTGTAATCGTCGATTGAAGGTTTAAAATTTTACCAGGACAAATGCACAAAAATTTTTTGTTTCAAATCATGGAATATCGTACCAATTATGAAAGGTTATTCAATTTTGAATAATAATCCGTTTAAATTGGGCCGAAACAACCACCAGGACAAATGCACAAAAAAATTTTTTTTTGTTTCAAATCATAGAATATCGAACCTATTATGAAAGGTTATTTAATTTTGAATAATAATCCGTTTAAGTTAGGCCGAACCAACGACCAGTTTTCGTGTAATCGTCGATTGAAGGTTTAAAATTTTTACAGGACAAATGCACAAAAAAAATTTTTTGTTTCAAATCATAGAAGATCGTACCAACTATGAAAGGTTATTTAATTTTGAATAGTAATCCGTTTAAATTGGGCCGAAACAACCATCAGTTTTCGTGTAATCGTCGATTGAAGGTTCAAAATTTTACCAGGACAAATGCACAAAAATTTTTTTTTGTTTTAAATCATGAAATCATAGAATATTATACCAATTATGAAAGGTTATTTAACTTTAAATAATAATCCGTTTAAATTGGGCCGAAACAACTACCAGTTTTCGTGTAATCGTCGATTGAAGGTACAAAATTTTACCAGGACAAATGCACAAAAAAAAATTTTTGTTTCAAATCATCAAATTATAAAATATTGTACCTATAATGAAAGCTAATTTAATTCTGAATAATAATCCGTTTAAATTGGGCCGAAACAACTTCAAGTTTTCGTGTAGTCGTCGATTGAAGGTTTAAAATTTTAACTGGACAAATGCACAAATAAAAAAATTTTTATCCGTTTAAATTGGGCCGAAAGAACCACCAGTTATCATGTAATCGTCGATTGAAGGTTTAAAATTTTACGAGGAAAAATGCGTAAAACATTTTTTTTTGTTTCAAATCATGGAATATCGTACCAATTATGAAGGGTTATTTAATTTTGAATAATAATCCGTTTAAATTGGGCCGAAACAACGACCAGATTTCGTGTAATCGTCGAGTAAAGGTTTACAATTTTAACAAATGCACAACAAAAAATTTTTTGTTTCAAATCATAGAATATCATACCAATTATGAAAGGCTATTTAATTTTGAATAATAATCCGTTTAAATTTGGCCGAATCAATGTCCAGTTTTCGTGTAATCGTCGATTGAAGGTTTAAATTTTTACCAGGACAAATGCACAAAAAAATATTTTTTGTTTCAAATCATAGAATATTGTATCAATTATGGAAGGTTATTTAATTATCAATAATAAAACGTTTAAATTGGGCCGAAACAACGACCAGTTTTCGTGTAATCGTCGATTGAAGGTTTAAAATTTTACCAGGACAAATGCACGAAAAAATTTTTTTTTTGTTTCGTATCATGGAATATCCTACCAATTATGAAAAGTTATTTAATTTTGAATAATAATTCGTTTAAATTGGACCGAAACATCGACCAGTTTTCGTGTAATCGTCGATTGAAGGTTTAAACTTTTACCAGGACAAATCCGTTTAAATTGGGCTGAAACACCGTCTGCTTTTTTAAAGTCTAAAATTTTACCAGGACAAATGCACAAAAAAAAAATTTTTTGTTTCTAACCATGGAATATTGGATACTTGGATTAGGTTTATCTGCCCTCTACATTTCTGGTGATGGTCTAATAAATTGTAATAAATTATTAAAGTTGGTAAGATCAAATTATAAATTACACGTTTGAAGCGTTTACGAGGCGATTCCGCATAAAGTGACACGAAGATAATTTATTACACACCTGGATAATGTTGATCTTCCTTACACAAGGTTCAAAGAGTAACATTTGACTTAATATGTGGTAGCGGTCTGGTGTAATAAATTAATAAAGGTGGTAAAATCCAGCTATAAATTACACGCTTTAAGCTTTTACCGTTTGGAGCCAATTCCGCCTAACCTGACACGAAGATAATTTATTACATACCTCGATAATGTTGATCTGGCCTCAACAAGGTTCGAGGAGTATTATTTGACACAATATCCGGTGGCGGTCTGGTGCAATAAATTATTAAATATGGTAAAAATGGATGTTTTTTATTTTTGTTATAATCTTTTGGTTTGAAATTTACCCTTAGTCAAGATATAGGGTTGATCTTGAACTAATTAATCAATGCATTTAATTTGTAGTAAATTCTGGTCCTAAAATCATCCAGATATCACAGCTACATCAAAAGTTACAATTTTGGTGGTGTAGGTTTAATTATAAGCTAAACCGATCACTCGTTCCACGAAAACGGTGACTGCAATAAAATCGGGATTTGATGTAATAAATTGTAATAAATGTGTCACAAATTTTAGTTTAGGTTTCATTGATTCGGGCTAATTTGGTCGGTGCTGGTTTAGGGCACTCAGTTTGTACCTCAACCAAGTAATAATACGCGAGTATTCCCATGTTCTTTCGAATATTGACTTACGTCAAAAGCAGCTATTTTACAATTCAGAATTAAAATATTTTCACTATATGAAATTTTATTCACAAAGTGGGCTCTACTGATACATTTTTTATGATGCTGAAACGTTCCTCACTATTTTCAAAAACTACTTTACTTATCAATTATTAAAAAAGTATTTACGAAGAAAACACATTCGTTAGAATGAAAAACACAAAAATGAAATAAAATTTTAATTTCTTTACTAGTAAAAACCATAATTATTTAGTGTATTGGGGTTCCGAGAATTCCTGCCCGGGATGAAACAACTACTTGTTATGTATGTATGTAAACGTTAAATACGATTGATGTAATATTGATGTAATTTGAATTAAATTATATCTTTTCGGTATTAAGAAAGGCATAAAATTTATGTCCAGGAAAATTTGACTAATTTCTTAATGTATCGTAGAATATAATTTTTGGATGGATAGGTTTTGATTCTAAATTATTTTCAAAACATATGATTTTTTTTTAAATTCAATAATCATAATGACATATTATGATTATTATGATTATGAAATGTATCAACAAATTTTAATGATTTTGTGTGTCGTCGTTATTAAATTCATTAAAATTAACCACAGTGCTAATCAACGATAACGTGTAATAAATCCTAGAATATATGTCCACAAACTATGTAACAGTGGAAATTTTTACATTATTCGAATAAAACAAATCCACAACCTGGAGCCTTATTTAATCCTATATAGCAACTTGCATGGTGCAATAGACGAAAGTTTCCTTATTTCAACTATATATTTAAATGTCTATACGGATCGACAAAATGCCTCATCTTTGTCCATTCAATTAATTATAATTATAGTAAGCATTTCCGAAAATTGGCACCCGCTTGCCTAGTTGTTAAAAGTTGTTAACCACCATGCCTAGTTGTGGCTTCTATGAAATTTCTTTAATTAAAACAAGGTAGTAAGCGATTAGTGGTGGGGTAATAAACGATTAGGAAGTAATCCGTCTGTTTACTTCCGGTAGTGACAAGGCGAATGACTTTGTCATTTTACGAGGTGAACCATTACATTTATTTGTGTAAGTTTTTTTGTGCATATAATTTTTTTGTTCCTAAACAATTTCCACCCACGCCAGAGCGGATTGCTTCGGAAGCCAGAACCTAGATAGTGTACCGGTGTCATGGCGCTCAAATAAAAAAAATTACACAAGAAGGTTCTTTTGATATTACAAAAAAAGTTGGTTTCGGAATAATTTATATTGAGTGCCGAGTTTTCTTCTTTAACAAGAATTGTTTTATTTCTTTACTTCTTTTTTCACTAGTAAAAACGGCACATCAACGTAATCAACGCAAAAAATGGCACAATAAAAAAGACGTAATCAGACGCCGCGGAATTTAGAATCACATTGTATAGATAGCTAATTATTTTTTTTTGATACATTTTGTTTATATATTTTCCTTATTAATTTTTTATTGTTTCAAGAAAAATTATTATTTTATACTGGCTGGGTTTTTAGGTTATAATGTTTATGGAGACGTCTGCTTGTATAATTTTTTAATTTTTTTTTGAGTTTTGTTTTTCTTTTGTTGTTGTGGGGCAAGCTACAACATCAAGGTAACCCAGTTGAGTCTTATAATTCATAATTAGGGTAAATGATACAATAATGGGCACTTATAAGAAAATTTCGCACTGTTTACTATATAGTTTTAAAAATTGTATCTGTATTTAGAGATAATTGTGTAAGATGGATAAAACAAACATTTAACTTAAGTTTTGAATTATAAAATATTAATTTTCAATTAATTAAATATAAATAATTCAGAAAATAAACAAACGTACTTTTTCACTAGTAATGGTCACAGAAAAACAATAATTGGCACTGCTAAAATGTACAATAATCGGCATGCATCATAATAATGGGCATTCATTTTAAGTATAACAATCGTCATATATGCATAATTATTTGACACCCTGATTTCCATATTTATCGGCAGTCAAACGAAATAAATTAACACAAAATCTTATTTAAATTAATTTTTTTATTCTAATTACTACAAAATTAATTCAACAGGTAAGTAGGTAATATCACAATTATAATTCAGTATCACAAATAAAAAATATAATAAATAATAGGAACATAACTAATATCTTCGATTTCATCGCTTAAGTACTTTAAATTTTCTTATTCTGGCACAATGTGCATAGAAAGTAAGGTTTAATTGAGAGGTTTAGCTTATTCACACACGTTAAATGGAATTCTGCGGTACACTTTTCACAGCGAATTCCTTTATTATTTTTATTAATGCTGTAAGTACAATGATAACACATCTTTCCGGAAGCTGTAAATATGAGGTGGTTAACATTGTTAACATTTTCAGGCAACACATCAACGTCATTTGCTTGTAAAATAATCGTATCGGTAGTATTATCTGTTGACACTCTTTGCTCTTCTTGCGGGGGGTGTTCACCGAATTCATTATTTGCTTGATCTTCCGAGTTAAGATTATTTCTGTTATGGATTGTCACAACGGAGATGTTTTTGTCTAACGGTGCCGTAGAACTATTCTGGGCCAAAACTTCGAACGGAATAAATCCTTCAAACGCTAGTTTTCTTACAGGAAGTTTTTTTTTCGGTAATTTTGTTTGAACTTTACTTTTTTGGTTTTTTAATTTTGCTTTTTGATCTTTTATTTTCTTTCTATCTTCGATATTTTGTTTTCTCTGAAGCTGCCGCTGTTCCTTGTCAAGTTCTTTTTGCTTTTTTAGTTTTCGTTTTTCTTCCTGAATTTTTGAATATCCTGATGGAAGTCACTACAAAAGGTACATTTTCTTTAGATCTGTTTATTTTTTTCCTTTCTGGAGTTTTGACCCATCTTATATATTGATCGATACTTTTCAAGGGTGTCTTGGGATCATCACATATTTTATTTGCCTCTTGTAGTTCTAAACGGTTTACTGAATCTAGATTTACCTCAACAATTTCTTCAGAAACTGACGGCTCGTATTGCTGTTCTATTACAGGTGGTTCCCAATTCAGATTGATTTCATCAGACATAAATACAAAATCATTGATTTCCAGAATATTTACTGCGGGATCGATATCAGAGTTGTGAAGGAGAGTCTTATAGATTTCGTAAAGACATTGAAAATCTTGTGCTTTATTCATTAGATTTTCTTCTGAGACTTCTTCCAGTTCCTGTAGTTTTAAACTTCCCACAATATCTGAAATTTTTTTAAAATCGACTGTGTTACTTTGATTATCGATACCAATTAAAGATCTAGCTGAAGGTTGCATATCTTGATGACCATGCATGTATGATTTTCCCAAACATTTTGAACTGTCTATTGCATATTTATTAAACGGATAAATCCCACATGCTTTAAATCCATTTTTAATTGTATCCGGGTTCTCTGCTCTTTTTATTGCTTTATTTAGTAATGGTGCGAAGTCTTCTCTATTAAAAATGCGGTCAACATTTTCTCTCTTCCACTGTAAGACAACCTTTGACCAAGCTGACTTAAGTGGCTTAAATGCTGAGACATCACATGGTTGCAAAATTCTCGTGGCATTCGGGTATAATGCAATTAGAACTATTTGAAGCTGTTGGCACAAAATACTTAACTCGTATGTGAGATGGGTAACATGTCCATCGACAAACAAAACGATTGGCAACTCGATACTGTTTTTGACAATGTGTGGATAAAATACATTTGAAATATATTCAAAAAACACCTCCTTAGTCATCCATCCGTTATCGCTTCGTCCCACACCCCAGTGTTCTGGAACTGACATTCTTATATTATCCGGAATCCGTTTATACGGATAGATGATCATCGGTGGTACCATCAATCCCAAGGCCGAGAAACTGAACATGACGGTGAGACAACTTTTTGAGGAGCCTTGCTCGACTTCATATACATTCTTCGTTCCAACTTTGGCCAGTACGCTTTTGGTTTTGGGACAAAACATAAAATTGGTCTCATCGCCATTAAATATTCTAGATGGATCAGCTAATATTGAAGACAATTTTTTTTCTTTTAAATAGTCATCAATTTGGTCAAACCATTTGTAAATATTGTCTACACTAACTTTTGAGCTGGCAGCAGTTACCTATAATATAAAAACATGTTAAATAATTTTTAAATCTAATCTTATTTACCTCTATAGTATAACTTACCGCCTCTGGAGTTCTTGTGGTAATGCTAGGATGTCTTTTTAAGAACAAGTTATACCATCCCTTACCAGGCCTATTATCGTTGCCAAAAGGGTGTTCTCTTGGACAATCACCCAAAAAGCGTTTAACGGTCTCAACAACATCTTCGCGATGTCTAGGAAAACCTTTTCTTGCACTTTCCAATATCCAGTCAATTATTGTCTGTTCTTCATTCTCAGACAAAATTGTCATTGGGCCAGGACGACTTTTCTTAAATTTTGCAGATAATCGATACTGCAATGTTGACCGAGGTACATTAAATAGTTTTGATGCAGTCTTCTTGGCAACTTTGCCGTTTATAATAGCATCACAGGCTTTTAGAATATTTTCTTCTAAAAATGATGAGTTTTTCTTCGGCAACTAAAATAAATGAAAATATTTGTATTTGCTTTTCTCGTTACGTGAATATTTAAATAGTATAATTTTAATTTCGTAACACCTAGGTATATGGGTAATAATTTATCTACACAATTATCGGCACTCTACTATTTTATAATTATAATCATTATGTCCATAACTCAGGATCATATATATAGTAATGGACACAGGATGTCGAATAATTAAAATACTTAAAATTTCTAATTTAATATTAGACACCCTCAATTTCTCAGTAAATTTATACTATTTTAAATATCTCACTTGAATTATAATTAAAATCTAGTGTTATTACTGCAAAAAACTACTTAATATAATTTACAATTATTAAAATATAGATTAAAATGTAAATAAAATCTTACCTTTTGCTTAGCAAATTTACAAGAAAATGTAAAATATCACACCCGAACAGTTTGACACCCACTAGAACACTAATTTAAGTAATACAAAAATTATAATAGAGAAAACTGATTTCTTAAAGTCCATAAAAATCCTATCGATTTCTGGAGATTTTGGAAATAATTTATTAATGACAAAAGAGTATGGTGTTCTTTCTGATATTTCAAAATAAAGTTCAAATTTGCAGTGAGAATATTTACTTCAAGCTGCCAGTTTGTACGTGCTCTTAACCTGCACCGACCAAATTAGCCCGCCTCAATGAAACCTATACTATAATTTGTTATACATTTATTACAAATTATTACAACAAATGCCAATTTAATAACAGTTACCGTTTTCGACGTACGAGTTATAATTAAACCTACACCGCCAAAATTGTACATGTTTACCTGGTTGGTTCTTGGACCAGAATTTATTACAAATTAATTACATTGATTAATTAGTTCAAGATCCACCCTATATCTTGACTAGGAGACAATTTCACCCCAAACGATTATTTATAACAAAAACATCCAATTTTAACATATTTAATAATCTATTACACCAGACCGCCACGAGATAGTGTGTCAAATGTTACTCCTCGAACCTTGTTGAGGGCAGATCAACGTTATCGAGGTGTGTAATAAATGTTCGTGTCAGGTTAGGCGGGATTGGCTCCAAACGGTAAAAGCTAATTTATTACACACATGGATAAGGTTGTTCTGCCCTCCACAAAGTCCAAGGAGTAACATTTGACTGAATACCTGGTGGCGGTCTGGTGTAATAAATCATTAAAGGTCGTAAAATGGAACTATAAATTACACTTTTTAAGCGTTTGCCGTTCAATTCATTTAAATTGGGCCGAAACATCGCCCAGTTTTCGTGTAGTAGTCGATTGAAGGTTTAAAATTTTGCCAGGACAAATGCACAAAAATTTTTTTTTGTTTCAAATCATAGAATACCGTACTAATTATGGAACGTTATTTAATTTTTAATAATAATCCGTTTAAATCGGCCGAAATAACGACCAGTTTTCGTGTAATCGTCGATTGAAGGTTTAAAATTTTACCAGGACAAATGCACAAAAAAAAAATCGAAATCGAATGATGGAAGAACGGAAAACCAAATCGATCACGTCATGGTGTCTAACAGACACTCTACCAGCATATCTGACGTCAGATCTTACAGAGGTGCAGATATGGACAGCGATCATATGCTTGTCATATTTAAATATAAGTGCAAACTATCATCTACGTTCAACAGACAAGCACAAAAAACCGTTCGATGGAATGTCGATGCTCTAAAAGACCAAGCGTCATTGCAAGGTTACCAATCAGCTGTCACTAACTATTTAGAGCGGCCCAGCAACAACGAAGAAGCTCCCTCTAACATCGAGGAGCAGTGGCACGCTATACAGTCAGCCATAACCACCGCGGCACTTATGTTTACACAAAACTATTTATTAATAAAAAAATAATTTATCTCTAAATTATTTTATTTATTTTAACTCTTTTAATTAATTTATTTCTTTATTACAATTTTAATTTTATTTTAATGTTTTCCAATCGAATAATAACTTAATACTAACTTATAATATCTACTTAAATCTATTACGTTGACACCCGATCTAGTGTGTCAGCAAAATATGCATAAAGGTATTTATGCATATTATGCATTTTTGATGCGCGTGGTTTTGTGTAGTATCAATCCGCGCGCTTTAGGAAAGTAGATCCCAATTCCACGTTGTTTTCGTTTGCGTCATGTGCAGAGGATCGTAACTCCTCCCGCCGAAGAGAAGGCCATAGGGATTTTGTCCGTATGGTCTTGGGTTCACTTGTTGACTGCGTATTGTTCTGTGTCGCTACTGGTTGTGTTGGTTTGTAGCATCTCTTCCAGATACAATAGATGACAATTGCTATAATAATGATTATGATTAGTGTTGTAATACTGTGTCCTTGTATGCTGTGAGATAACGCCCGTTCTTGTAATAGCGTGATGTGATCTCTATGTTGTAGGGTCCAATTAGTCATTTGTGATAGCGACAATGACTGAATAACATTTTGACTTGCCACGTCGTGATACGGTATAATGACGATCTGGTCCTCTTGGTAGACGTATTTTGTACTGCTGTAGGTAATGCCCGAGATGTTGACATCACAATTATCGAATTCAATTAACGCTTGGCCTTTGATAGACTTCGTAAATTGGTGACAAGTAGATGTAAATTCTACTTCTGTTGGTGTGGCTACATACACTTTCCCAGTGATGATTTCTGAGACTTCATCTTCCAATTCGTAGACAGTGTGATTACATTGAGCTGGTTGTTGCGAAATGATACTTGGTATGCAGGTGTTGCTTGTTGGTTGTAGTGATTGTTTCGTGCAGTAATACGTGTTTTCCAATTCATTGCATGGTTGTACGATGTATTGATAGTAATTTTGTTCGTTTAGGATGATATTATATGATGGAATCGGGGTAATCATGAGGTTTTTGGATGGAATAGGTTTAATTTTGAAATAACTAAATATTGGTTCATAGAAGGTTGGTACCTGTATACTAAGAATAATTCTAGACTGATTGTAATATCCTTGTAACGTCAATAAATCGTAGATATTGTTTGGGTTGATTATTTCGATTCGGTCGTGAGACAGTAAATCATTAATGAAATGAGTTTCACTGTTAGATAGTAAATGTCTTGAGATGCGTCTGTGTCTAGCCGAACTGAGTGCATCTAAAATGTCGTCTATGTGTTGGGTTAAGGTATCTATTGTATTAATTAATTTAAAGATGTATTGATCTATTTTTATCATTTGTATTCCTGATTGTGTTGTGTTACTGAGTCTATTTAATTCAAAAGCGATCTTCTTATTACTGTCCTTTACGTATTTTTGTACGTAATTGAATCTATCAATCATACCCTTATTTATCTCAATTTGAGCATCATTTTGTTTATTTAAGTTATTTTGATTCTCGTAAAGACTGTGTATTGCGGAACTGATTTCATCTAGATCGTGTTGATCTAAGTTTCCTGTAATGTCTTTGATCAAGGAACCTAGTCCGTTAATAAGTCCTCTTTTGATCCGTGAAGGTTTCAAAAGGTTAACGTTGTCTTGTAGTTCCTTAAATTTGTGTTCAAGGATTTCTAATTTGTTTTTAAATGCATACTTGTATTCTATATTGTCATTTACGGTTCCTTCGACTATGTCGATGTTATTTTGGATAACGCGAAGATTTTGTTCATAGAATTGGATCTCGATAACGTGGACGATCCTTTTATAACTATTGATTATTCTGGCCTGACCCATCTTGACCGGTATCAAGCCCTTGTTGTTGTTCAGGTCGGTCACTTTCAGCGTCTGGCTCGTGACGAGCGTGCACCTGAAATGGATTCTTTATCAGTTTTTTGTGATATTTGCCGTCTTTAGTTAAGATAGTGACCTTGTTATCTTTAAGAATTTTCTTAATGACATATCCGGGTTTGATCTTTGAGCGTTTTTTATTACGAATGTGCACTGTTTGGTCGATTCTCATTTTTGGGGGTTTATCTCGACCAATATTGAGTTTATTGATTAACTTAACCTTTTTTGCATGAGTTTCCTCATGTATACGCTTGCATAGCTCCTCGTATGCTAAGGTATGATTAAGAAGGTATTCTTGTGCGTTTGGGGGTGTGGGATTGATAGGTTTCCCTAAAATAGTATAGTGTCCACTCAATAATTCGAACGGTGTAAATTTTGTTGTTGAGTGAATGGAGTTGTTGTAGGAGAAAATAGCACGATTCATTAACTCTTTGATACCTAATTGAGGGGAATTTAAATGTGCAATTTTGACAAGCTCTTGCAGGGTTGAGTGCAGTCTTTCAACAGGAGAGTTCCCTGTTGACGAATATGATGATGTGTGGTGTAATTCAATATGATGTTCTTCTAAGAAGGCTTTGAACGAAGGTGTGTTCATATTTCCTTCATTGTCGGTAATGATTTTTACTGGTTTACCGTGTATGCTGAAGAATCGCTCAAGTTTTCTTTGGACTTCATCGCTAGTGCGTGTCTTCATGTAGAAGGCTCCAGCGAATTTTGTAAATTTGTCGAGGAGTGAGAGAAATGCATGATTTTGAAAGAAACAGAAATCTATATGGAGGATTTCCATGGGTCGTTTCGGGGTTTCTGTGATCTCATACTCCACTTTCAACGGATGTCTGTCATATTTGGTCTGAAGGCATACCGTGCAGGTGTTGATGTAATTTGTGATAATGTCCCTCATATTCGGGAAATAGTAAGTTCTTTTAATGAACTCGTGGTTTTCGACTATTCCACGGTGGTGATTTTCCTCATGCCTTTTCTTTATTATAGATTGTTGGTCCTCAGGATTGAACACATCTGTTAAAAGAGTGTGTGTTCTTACCAGATATGGTTTATGAGAATTACCGAATTTCTCTCGGTAAGCTTCTGTAGCTATTTGGAAAACTATATCGTCACACAATATTCCTGTTACTCGATGCTTAGTTACTTGTGTTGAAATATTTAGGCGGATGGTTGGTGAATGATGCCTCGGCATGTATATTATCACTCTATGTTTGCCAAAAGGCTGTTCATGTTGAACATTTATCCCTTGCATCTCGGGATCAACAGTTATGATTAATTGGGAACTAAAATGGTTTATAGGTGTATTGGTAGTTGGTACAATGGTTTGTTCGTCATTGTTTGAGATTTGGGTACCTGTAGAGGAATCCGAGGTTTCGGAGGTGTTCAAGCTATTGATAACGTTAAGTTCAGGTTGCATTCGTGAGAGTGCATCCGCGTTGGTGTTTTTTACGCCTTTCTTGTATACGATTTCGTAATCGTATTCCTCCAATTTCAATCTCCAACGAACCAACTTCGAGTTGGGTTCCTTGAGGTTGAAAAGCCATGTCAGAGGCTTGTGGTCGGTGACGATCTTAAACTTTTGGCCAAATAAGTACGGTCGAAAATACTTAGTTGCCCAGACTATGGCAAGAAGCTCTTTCTCTATAGTAGAGTAGTTTTGCTCTGTGACCGTTAAGGTCCTGGATGCGTAGCATATAGGTTTATCTTTACCTATAGGTCCTTGTGATAGGACGGCCCCAATGGCTACGTTGCTCGCGTCCGTGGTAAGGATAAATTCCTTAGAAAAATCTGGATACTGTAAGATTGGTTCCTTGCATAGCAACTCCTTACAGTATTCGAAACACTGGATATATCTGGTGTCAAGTGTGATCTTTTGATCCTTTCTCAAGCATTCCGTTAAGGGCTTGGTAATTTCAGAAAAGTTTTTGATGAACTTACGATAATATCCTAACAGGCCTAAAAAGCTTTTAATTTCTTTCTCCGTTTTAGGAATTGGAAAGTCTTTAATAGCCTTAATTTTATCGGGGTTTGGTTTGACCCCATCGCTCGTAACGATATGGCCCAGAACCCAGTAATACAAATCAGCGCACAAAGAGCGCATAAACAGCATATAATTAGAGCGCTCAATTTTTACTTCAAATTGATGCACCTAATTCCATGCTATTCGTATTGTTGTCGGCCGAAAACTCGGCTTTGTTTCCCCTAAAAATTAATTTATCTCTCTTTCATTTCGATTTGAGTATAATATGTAACTGTTAACTGTTGGTTTATAATATTTTTTTAATGTATTTTGTTATATCAAAAACAAACACAATCATATATTATTGATTGTGTTTGGCTTTGGTTTATGTACCAAATGTGTATTGTCATTCGCATTCAGATACAACTACAGATTTTTTTTAATTTTGTATACTTACTTTATATGTTATCCAAGTATTTCCATTTCCATCTGAAAAACTTTTACAAACGTCGTCATACGTATGCATTTATATGTTTCAAAACCACGCACATCTATTATCTTCAGCTGAAATCTGGAGACTGATAGAAATGAAATAACAATTTTTGAAATGAAATTGCTAAACAAGAGATTAGGTGGGGGTAAAAATGCAGTGCATAGAAGAAACCGAAGTAAATTTATTTGTTTTCTCGCTTCGACGTGTGCAAATGTTTCCATCTATTTCATTCTGCTATCAGCGTTTGTTTGCTGGGAAAGGCAATTTCTCTATGGAGAAATTCCGATTTATCCATCTGTACTTTTAGGTTGGCTTTCCTGAGTTTGTTAAAAACGTGTTTCAGGCTTTCTATGTGCTCCTGGAGTGAGGTGGAAAAGACGATGATATCGTCCATGTAGCACAAACACGATTTGCCTTGTAATTCTCCAAGGACATTGTCCATGACTCTCTGGAATGTCGATGGTGCGTTTTTAAGCCCAAAAGGCATTCTTACGTATTCGTAGTGCCCATGGTCTACGGAGAAAGCTGTTTTAGGGATATCCTCTTTTCTAACTTCAATCTGGTGAAAACCAGAAGCTAGATCTAATGTCGAAAAATACAGACATTTGCCCAATTTGTCCAGGATATCCGTGATGTTCGGAAGCGGATACCGGTCGTCTATAGTTTTTTCGTTCAATTTGCGATAGTCAATAACTAATCGCCATTTGACTTTGCCACTTGCATCGGCCTTTTTTGGCACGATCCATATGGGCGATGACCAAGGAGAGAAGCTGGGACGGATGATTCCATCCTGTAGCATTTTGTCTATTTGCTTCTTTACTTCCTCTTTATGGACGAACGGGTACCGATAACTCTTGGTGAAAATGGGTTTATCGTCTTTCAGGTTTATCTCATGTTTGACTTCATTGGTAAATGACAGTCGTTGTTCTGATTTGAGAAATAGATCCTGGTATTGATGACAAAGCTTACTGATTGCTACTTTTTCTTCAGGATTGAGATGTTGAACCCTAATTAAATTTGTGATATCTTCATTTTGTGTTTCATCCAATTCTTGTACATGGCAATGGTGGGATTCGACCCGAAAAGATTTTTTTAATAGATCGACTTTAATTGGTTGTTCGATAACGAATGTGTGTTGCTTATTGCTATAATTGACGATTTCCAGAGTAGCGTACCAATTTCTACTGTGGTATATTCCCTCGGGGATAATTAGATTGCCATTGATTGTAGTTGGCATTACGTATATATCGCCGTTCTCTACGTCTACCGGAAGTTCAGCGATAAGCTTACTTCTTGGTAATATAGAATAGGGTTTGGATGAATAATTTGGCTTGAACAGTAAAGGGATCTTTACTTTATCTGTTTTCAAAATTGAATTGGCTAAATCTAATGTAACACCAAGTTGTTGCATTATTTCAAGTCCCATTAACCCATCAAAATATTCATGGAACTTAAACAAAAGGAATTCCATGGGTTCCCTGGTTTTGAACTCCATAAGTCCTGGAATTACTACCTTTTGGTCTATAGCATGGGTGTTAAACATGGTTTTTATATTGATAGGGGGTATGGTACGTATCCGTGAAGGATGTACGAACTCTGGGTTCAGAAAGGATTTATTAGAGCCAGTGTCAATTAGAATTTTTAGTGTTTTTTGTGGGTTTAACCGTACGTGTATGTACGGAAGGGTATATGTTTGATGACTGTTAACATCTATGTACCCAACTCCGTTGGAGAGGCTTCGGGATGAAAATTTTCGTCATCTACTTCGCCTTCTTCTAAGTCAGGGAAGTATAATGGTGCTTCCTCTTCATGATGTTCCGATTGTTCCTCGAAGTTGGTCTCAGTATTGAAAATTTCCTGAGCCCGGAACTGCGGAGGTCCATTTGGTTGGAATTGATATTTATTTGGCTGGTTCGGCTTGTTGTAAAATGCGTACTGGGTATAACCGTTTGGATTGGATGTCGTGTCCATTTATCTACCTTCCTTGGTGGAATCATAGGAGGTTTATGCACGAATCTATTATTATTATAGTTCGTGGGACCATTTTGACTAACATTTTGTTGTGTAAAAGGCCTATGGTTGTAATACTGAGGTGGAGGTCGCTGATTAACTTGCGGGTGAAAGTTTCTATTTTGAAGATAGGGTAGACCATTTGAATAATTATTCCGTTGAGGATTTATTGGTCTTGATACGATTGGCCTTTGTGGGGTGAAGTTTGCATTCATGGTTGTACCTTTTTTCATGTACGTCATGTTCTGCTCCTTCAAGCAATGTGAGAATGCTTCTGCCAAGCTATGCGGCTGCATAGCTCGAATCATTGAGCCTAGGGGCTCTTTGAGTCCAGCAAGGAATGTGTTGAGGCACATTTCTTGATAGAGCTCCCTTTTCGATCTTATCACTATACTATTGTGTTCGTTCAATTTGATGTGATTGATTATAGTGCTTTGAATATCTATTATTTTAGCAAAATATTTCTCAATCGTATCATTTCCTTGGGTTATGCTGTACAAATCTCTTACGAGATTTGTTTCGTTTCTTTTATCTGCGTAGTGGGTAATTAAGTTGTCCTTAATTGCTTCCCACTCTAACGGGGTTCCGTACATTGTTAGTACCTCGTTAGCTTCGCCTCGAATTTTATTGCGGATTGCTCTTAGAAATATTTTTGAGCACGGCTGCCCGTCGATGTCATTACATAAATTAAGAATTTCCTCCACGTTCTCGATAAATTCAAAGAGGGTGTGTCGGCTGCCCTCGTAACTTGGGAGGTCTTTGATCGCGTCAGGGATCCTAAGATTCCTGAACACGTCATTGTTACTATTTCCACAGTCTCTCACATTATCAAAATCACCGTTAACTGACATATTGTTAGAGGCTGGGTTATGATTAATATTTTCAACTTTTAAATTTTCAAATTTATCTATTAAATTATCTAAATATTTGTTTCTATTTAAAATTGTTCTATAAACCGTAGAACTGTCTTGATTATTAATGTCTAAATAATTGTGTTTAATTTTATGTGAAGTTCTATGAACCGTAGAACTTCGGTGAGATATTAAGTTATTTCGATTAGAGGAGTTTTTGAACATAAATTAAATATCAAAAAACGCTTACCATGTAATAATTATAAATGCTGCTTTCATCATCAATGCACCGTTGATAAAAATGACTTCACTGCGTATTTTGCTGTATTTGCTTATTTTATTTTTTTTTATATTTTTTTTTGCACTGTTCTGGTACGTACGCCAGGTCGTATTTTAAAAATTTTATTAAATAGATTACAGGAAAAATTTATTACTTTGGATTTATTAATAATTCACTGAATTTTTATAAATGTTCGTTGTTCACTTGGTATCGATAAACCTTCGATACGAGCACTTTTCTTACACTCCGAAACAACGAGAAAAATTTTGAACGTATGGTTTTATGATGTTTAAAAACATCCACTACAAACTGCGCCACTTATGTTTACACAAAACTATTTATTAATAAAAAAATAATTTATCTCTAAATTATTTTATTTATTTTATTTATTTTAACTCTTTTAATTAATTTATTTCTTTATTACAATTTTAATTTTATTTTAATGTTTACCAATCGAATAATAACTTAATACTAACTTATAATATCTACTTAAATCTATTACGTTGACACCCGATCTAGTGTGTCAGCAAAATATGCATAAAGGTATTTATGCATATTATGCATTTTTGATGCGCGTGGTTTTGTGTAGTATCAATCCGCGCGCTTTAGGAAAGTAGATCCCAATTCCACATTGTTTTCGTTTGCGTCATGTGCAGAGGATCGTAACTCGGCGCAAAACACTATCGGAAGAAGACCTCCGAGATCCCGCAATGATTGGTTCGATGATCAATGCCGCCTGGTCGTCGAAAATAAACGAAAGCTTCGTGAAAAATGGTTGGCTCACAACACAAGAAGCACTCAAGCAGAATACATACGCGCTAGGAAGGCCACGATTAAATTCCTCCGACAAAAGAAACGTGAACATATGAAATCATGCATTGAAAACATCAGCTTCCAAGCGGAAGTAGGAAATTCAAGGGACTGTTTTGCAAATGCCAGGAATATTACTAAAGACTTCCACCCAAGAAGTACAGCCATCAAAGACGGGAATGGAGCGTTGAGAACAAACGTGGCTGATGTTTTCTCAGTATGGCAAACCTACTTTCAAATCTGCTAAATCGGAACGACGACGTGACCCCCATTAGAGCAACAGCTCCTCCAGGTGAAGCGGTCCTTGTCGAATATCCCACAGTAGAGGAAGTAGTCGCAGCTATTAGTAGATTGAAAAATGGAAAGGCACTCGGTCTCGATGGAATCTCCGCAGTATTAATTAAGCTCGGAGGCGCTACTCTTGCAACAAATCTTTACGATCTTATCGTGTCTATTTGGGACCAAGAAGAGCTGCCTGAAAATTGGAAGACCGCACTCATATGTCCGTTGCATACAAAGTGTTGGCTAATGTTGTACTTGCCAGACTCATCCCTTTCGCCAAAAACATCATTGGCGACTATTTCATGTGGCTTTCGTACCAACCGATCGACCACTGACCAATGTTTTATCATGAGGATGATCTTGGAAAAATGTTGGGAATACAACATAACCATACATCAATTATATATAGACTTCCGGCAGGCATATGACAGTATTAACCGCGACAACCTATGGGCCGCGCTCATATGCCTAGGTATTCCAGAGAAACTCGTTTCTCTGTGTAAATTAACAACATCTGGATCTGTATGTAGAATTGTAATTGAAGGAACTGTATCAGACTCCTTTCAAATAACATCTGGTGTTCGACAGGGAAATGCACTCGCGCCTGTGCTGTTCAATTTTAGTAGTACGTAGTACGGAAAAGCAACATCGAAACTTCGCGCTGTATATATTGAATAAATCAGGCTAAATTCTTGGATATGCAGATGATATCGTGCTTCTTGGCCGAAGACCTAGCAACATCAAGGACAGTTTCATCCCGCTCAATCGCTGCGCAAGTAGACTTGGTTTGGAGGTAAACAGTACCAAAACGAAATTTTTAACAACACCCAGGAACATCTCCATGGCAAATCTCGAAATTGGCGACCATAATACCGTAGACAGACACAAACTAGATAACTTCGTTATCTAGATTATTAACTTATTTCTGCCTGTCTGTCTGTACACGATTACACGAATCGCTGCCGGACAACGAGTTTTCTACGCCCAATCAAGATTATTGCGATCTAAACATCTTTCGCAGTCGTGCAAGCTCGCACTTTATAAAGCACTAATAAGACCTGTGCTGACTTTCGGAAGCGAGAGCTGGACCATGACCTCTAACGACTGTAGATTATTATCTACCTTCGAAAGGAAGGTCATTCGTTCAATTTTTGGTCCAATTAAAGTTGCGAACAATGAATATCTGATTCGCACGAACCACGAAATAAAGCAACTTTTTGGAGGTAGCGATATTATCGGCTTCATCAAATCTAATCGAGTTAGATGGCTCGGCCACGTTGCAAGGTCTCCACAACAACGAATGATTTACAAAGTGTTCCATCAACATCCAGCCGATGTATGTCGCAGAGGAAGGCCCCGACTGCGCTGGCGTGATGACGTCGAACGAGACCTACTTAGGATGTCAAAATTGGAGGACGAGATCGATGGATCAAGACGGATGGAGGACCATAGTGCGGGCGGCAAAATCCCTTCATGGGATGTAAATGCTAGAGAGAGAGAGAGGTAAGTAAACAACTGTAATACTCATAATTTTTATTCCCATTTTTTGACCAAAATTCGGCCCCAGGACAAATCCGTTGTAATTGGGCCGAAACACCGTCTACTTTTTTAAACTCTAAAATTTTACCACAATGCACAAAAAAAAAATTTTTGTTTCAAACCATGGAATATTGGATACTTGGATTAGGTTTATCTGCTCTCTACATTTCTGGTGGTGGTCTAATAAATTGTAATAAATTATTAAAGTTGGTAAGATCAAACTCTAAATTACACGTTTGAAGCGTTTACAGTTTAGAGCCAATTCCACGTAAAGCTACACGAAGATAATTTATTGCACGCCTGGATAATGTTGATCTGCCTTACACAAGGTTCAAGGAGTAACATTTGACTTAATATATGGTGGCGCTCTGGTGTAATAAATTAATAAAGGTGGTAAAATCCTGCTATAAATTACACGCTTTATGCTTTTACCGTTAAGAGCCAATTCCGCCTAACCTGACACGAAGATAATTTATTACATACCTCGATAACGTTGATCTGCCCTCAACAAGGTTCGAGGAGTAACATTTGACACAATATCCGGTGGCGGTCTGGTGCAATAAATTATTAAATATGGTAAAAATGGATGTTTTTGGTTTTTGTTATAAATAATCTTTTGGTTTGAAATTTACCCTTAGTCAAGATATAGGGTTGATCTATTTAATTTGTAATATTACAAAAAGTATTTAATTTGTAATAAATTCTGGTCCTAGAACCATCCAGATATCACATCTACATCAAAAGTTACAATTTTGGTGGTGTAGGTTTAATTATAAGCTAAACCGACCACTCGTTCCACGAAAACGGTGACTGTAATAAAGTCGGGATTTGATGTAATAAATGTGTAACAAATTTTAGTTTAGGTTTCATTGATTCGGGCTAATTTGGTCGGTGCAGGTTTAGAGCACTCAGTTTGTACCTCAACCAAGTAATAATACGCGAGTATTCCCATGTTCTTTCGAATTTGACTTACGCCAAAAGCAACTATTTCACAATTCAGAATTAAAATATTTTCACTACATGAAATTTTATTCACAAAGTGGGCGCTACTGATACATTTTTTGTGATGCTGAAATATTCCTCACTATTTTCAAAAACTACTTTACTTATCAATTATTAAAAAAGTATTTACGAAGAAAACACATTCGTTAGAATGAAAAACACAAAAATGAAATAAAATTTTAATTTTTTTACTAGTAAAAACCATAATTATTTGGTGCATTGGGGTTCCGAGAATTCCTGCCCGGGATGAAACAACTACTTGTTATGTATGTAAACGTTAAATACGATATTCTTTATTGATGTAATTTGAATTAAATTATATCTTTTCGGTATTAAGAAAGGCATAAAATTTATGTCGAAGAAAATTTGACTAATTTCTTAATGTATCGTAGAATATAATTTTTGGATGGATAGGTTTTGATTCTAAATTATTTTCAAAACATATGATTTTTTTTAAATTCAATAATCATAATGACATATTAATGATTATGAAATGTATCAACAAATTTTAATGATTTTGTGTGTCGTCGTTATTAAATTCATTAAAATTAACCACAGTGCTAATCAACGATAACGTGTAATAAATCCTAGAATATATGTCCACAAACTATGTAACAGTGGAAATTTTTACATTATTCGAATAAAACAAATCCACAACCGGGAGCCTTATTTAATCCTATATAGCAACTTGCATGGTGCAATAGACGAAAGTTTCCTTATTTCAACTATATATTTAAATGTCTATACGGATCGACAAAATGCCTCATCTTTGTCCATTCAATTAATTATAATTATAGTAAGCATTTCCGAAAATTGGCAGCCACTTGCCTAGTTGTTAAAAGTTGTTAACCACCCCATGCCTAGTTGTGGCTTCTATGAAATTTCTTTAATTAAAACAAAGTAGTAAGCGATTAGTGGTGGGGTAATAAACGATTAGGAAGTAATCCGGTCTGTTTACTTCCGGTAGTGACAAGGCGAATGACTTTGTCATTTTACGAGGTGAACCATTACATTTATTTGTGTAAGTTTTTTTGTGCATATAATTTTTTTGTTCCTAAACAATTTCCACCCACGCCAGAGTGGATTGCTTCGGAAGCCAGAACCTAGATAGTGTACCGGTGTCATGGCGCTCAAATAAAAAAAATTACACAAGAAGGTTCTTTTGATATTACAAAAAAAGTTGGTTTCGGAATAATTTATATTGAGTGCCGAGTTTTCTTCTTTAACAAGAATTGTTTTCAATTGTTTTATTTCTTTACTTCTTTTTTCACTAGTAAAAACGGTACATCAACGTAATCAACGCAAAAAATGGCACAATAAAAAAGACGTAATCAGACGCCGCGGAATTTAGAATCACATTGTATAGATAGCTAATTTTTTTTTTTTGATACATTTTGTTTATATGTTTTCCTTATTAATTTTTTATTGTTTCAAGAAAAATTATTATTTTATACTGGCTGGGTTTTTAGGTTATAATGTTTATGGAGACGTCTGCTTGTATAATTTTTTAATTTTTTTTTGAGTTTTGTTTTTCTTTTGTTGTTGTGAGGCAAGCTACAACATCAAGGTAACCCAGTTGAGTCTTATAATTCATAATTAGGGTAAATGATACAATAATGGGCACTTATAAGAAAATTTCGCACTGTTTACTATATAGTTTTAAAAATTGTATCTGTATTTAGAGATAATTGTGTAAGATGGATAAAACAAACATTTAACTTAAGTTTTGAATTATAAAATATTAATTTTCAATTAATTAAATATAAATAATTCAGAAAATAAACAAACGTACTTTTTCACTAGTAATGGTCACAGAAAAACAATAATTGGCACTGCTAAAATGTACAATAATCGGCATGCATCATAATAATGGGCATTCATTTTAAGTATAACAATCGTCATATATGCATAATTATTTGACACCCTGATTTCCATATTTATCGGCAGTCAAACGAAATAAATTAACACAAAATCTTATTTAAATTAATTTTTTTATTCTAATTACTACAAAATTAATTCAACAGGTAAGTAGGTAATATCACAATTATAATTCAGTATCACAAATAAAAAATATAATAAATAATAGGAACATAACTAATATCTTCGATTTCATCGCTTAAGTACTTTAAATTTTCTTATTCTGGCACAATGTGCATAGAAAGTAAGGTTCAATTGAGAGGTTTAGCTTATTCACACACGTTAAATGGAATTCTGCGGTACACTTTTCACAGCGAATTCCTTTATTATTTTTATTAATGCTGTAAGTACAATGATAACACATCTTTCCGGAAGCTGTAAATATGAGGTGGTTAACATTGTTAACATTTTCAGGCAACACATCAACGTCATTTGCTTGTAAAATAATCGTATCGGTAGTATTATCTGTTGACACTCTTTGCTCTTCTTGCGGGGGGTGTTCACCGAATTCATTATTTGCTTGATCTTCCGAGTTAAGATTATTTCTGTTATGGATTGTCACAACGGAGATGTTTTTGTCTAACGGTGCCGTAGAACTATTCTGGGCCAAAACTTCGAACGGAATAAATCCTTCAAACGCTAGTTTTCTTACAGGAAGTTTTTTTTTCGGTAATTTTGTTTGAACTTTACTTTTTTGGTTTTTTAATTTTGCTTTTTGATCTTTTATTTTCTTTCCATCTTCGATATTTTGTTTTCTCTGAAGCTGCCGCTGTTCCTTGTCAAGTTCTTTTTGCTCTTTTAGTTTTCGTTTTTCTTCCTGAATTTTTGAATATCCTGATGCACGGAAAAAAATACTGGTTACAACGAAGAAAAAACTGAATAATTCAAGAAAAATGAGCACTTGATTTTCAGCTAAGATAACCTTTTCATAATGCAAACTTCCAATTTCTTCATTTGACGTTTTTATTTAAGTACAATATTAAAATAATATATTTTTTATTGTTGAAAGAAATTCAATTTCTTAAAACAAGAAAATATTGTTTTGTGCAGTACATCGCTTTTCTTAATTTTTAATATCTATTTCTTCATTAAAGATAACAAATTCTTGTTTTAAGGTAACCGTATCTCAAAATGCAATAAAGCGAGGCTTGTTTTAAGAAATATTGCATATAATTATTCTACAATTGTTTCGTTAAGAATCATTTTCTAATAATTAAAATGCATTTTCTGTCAGAAATCATTTTTTTTTTCTTGATAGAAGAACGAATTTATAAGTTGTAGAGAAGGAATTGCTTAAATACTACAAACGTCTTTCTTGGAAAAGCTTTTGATTTTCGAGATTGCAGAAATTAACTTCTTGAAAGCGTTAATAGTATTTCTTGTTTCCATCTATTTTCCTGTTTATTTGAGCAACATTTTATATAATTTCCAAAATAATAACAATATAAATTTATTTTATAATTTTTATTGTATTTTATTATAAGAAATGTAAAGATTCAATTTATTATTAATTAGCTATGTCATACAAATTACAATAATAAAATACAAATATAATTAAACAGAAGACTTAAATTTGCTTCAATATTTTGGTTCCGTTTGGAAGTGTATGAAAATCTAAAGGTTTTAAGTGTATGACGTAATTCTCCGTAAGATTCCTATTTTTAAATTTATTTTTCAAATAGCCGATCTTCCAGAGCTTACATTAGTGATTTTTATGCTTGTTGCATAAGCCTGTTGGTTTTTTACCCCCTCTAATTCCTGAAAATAAGAAAATAATTAGCCATCATTTTTAAATATAATTTATTCTTATTTACTTTTATTTCTCCAGGAAAAAATGCTCAATATCACTTCAATCACGCAATTGTTTTAAATAAATCAGCTAACACAGGGGTTTCGACCAATATATTCACAACTGTAGACACTTAGTAAATTGCGGGTCCTTTCGTCGAGCTGCGGTGGAGATTCTGCTTTACAAATATTTACGATTTTGGTCCCTTTGGTTGGTTCTAGAAACTGTTCAAAATTCTGTGAAATAAAATCAAAATCAATAGTAGCGTTACTTACTCTAGTTAGACAGTTCTAACAAATTCTGCTGATGACGTTTGTCCACTTGATGGAGAAGAAGGAGCTGATTGATGATGTGTCCTGATCCACTTAGATAACGATGAATTAACACAACCAGTTACTGTTGCTATTTAAAGTTAGCATTTTTGTCAGCAATTTCTCTAATTAAAAAAATTAAAATACACCTATAAAATCATTATGCACAAATAACTCACAAAAAACACACAAAATAGAGCGATCACTTGTTAATTCAAAATAAAAATATATGTAATACATATGTAACTTACATTCAATCACTTAATTCCACTTTAATTATTTTTCAAAAGCAACTTTAAAATAATTTTATTTGACAATCTCAAAAACACACGTTGTTAATATTAAACTGTTCACAATATAATGAATATTATTTATTTTATATATTCTCAAATTAATATCCAAGCTCTAATGAAATCAGTGTCCACAAACGACTATAGAGTAGTTGCACTAAACAATAATGTTTGGAAGATAAACACAAGAGATCCCGATGCATACAGAGCTTTAGCCACAAAGCTCACTGAAGAAGGTAAAGAGTGGTATACATATGAAGACAAAAATAACCGAAACATCAAGGTTATGGCCAGAGGTCTACATCCCACCTGCAGGAAGGAGGATATAATAGAAGATCTCAAAATGAAAGAACTGCAAATTGAAGACGCAGTCAATATCCTTAAACGAGAGAAAGTTGAAAATAGTCAAGGAACCAAGATCGTTAAAAGAGGGCTCCCGCTATTCATGCTCACATTCAACAAAAGCGAAAAAATTGAAAATATATTTAATATCAAAGCAATTCTTAATATGAGGGTTAAAATAGAACCACTGAAAAAGAACACGAGATTAATACCTCAATGCAAGAAATGTCAAGCTTATAACCACACCCAAAGATATTGCGGGAGAGATGTTAGGTGTGTAAAATGTGCCGGCAGACACAACGCGAAAGACTGTTCTCTTAGTCGAACCGAACCTGCAAGGTGTATAAACTGTAAAGGACAACACCCAGCCAACTATAGAGGATGCGAAGTAGCGGTACAACTGCAAAGGTTAAGAAATAAAACACGCCAATCGACTCAAAACAGTAATGTTAGAAGAGAAAGGATTCCAACTACAACTAGAGCGCCGACTCAACCAGAGCCCATAGGGCCAGAGAGGAGATCCTACTCTCAGATAACGCAACAAAATACTATTGAAGAAAATCCACTAGAAAGGATATTTCGAAGTATAGAAACGATAAATGCACGCCTAGCAAAACAAGAACGTGGTCTAGAAGCTATATATAAGCGGCTGGATAGACAAGAAGCTACCAATGAGCTTACATCAATGCTATACTAATCAAATGAATAGATCATTTAGAATTGTTATTTGGAACGCGAATGGATTACCACAGCATGTTCCAGAACTAGAAATTTTTCTAAACTTAGAAAAAATAGATATATGTCTTGTCTCGGAAACTCATTTAACAGAAACTTCATTTATTAAAATACGTAACTATCAATGCTACCATGCTATTCATCCAGGAGGAAACGCTAGAGGCGGGTCTACCGTAATTGTTAAAAATAATATTAAACATTACGAAGTGCCCGGCATTGAGGAAGAAATTATGCAGGTTAAAACCATAATAGTTGAATCAATATATAATAGGGAACTCAGTATCTCCTCTATTTACTGTCCCCCACGCCATCAATTAAAAAAAGAAGACTACAGTCGACTTTTTAAATCACTAGGATCAAATTTTATCATAGGCGGTGATTTTAATGCAAAGAACACCTATTGGGGATCTAGACTTACAACCTCTAAAGGGAAAGAGTTATCTAATGCAGCTCGCGAGAACAACTGTGAATTCCTCTCTGGCGATAAACCAACATATTGGCCTGCTGACATACATAAAATTCCAGATCTTCTTGACTTCTTTGTAACAAAAGGAGTTTTAGAGGACTACACATGCATTGAAAATAGTGAAGGACTATCATCTGACCACTCACCTGTGATCATGACACTGAGTACAATGATAATAAAAAAAGATAATTCACCTAAGTTAACAAACAATAAAACCAATTGGGATCTATTTAAGAAATTAGTAGAAGATCGAACAAATCTCGGCGAACCAATTAGAACGAAGGTGCAGTTGGAAGATCAACTAGAAATATTTAATAACATCATCCAACAAGCGGCTTGGGAAAGTTCACCGATTTCTCATACCAACGCTATAATGAAACATAACTATCCTCTTGAAGTCAGAGAGCTACTTAGGGAGAAACGGAAAGCTCGCAAAATCTGGCAGCACTCTCGTGCACCGCAACACAAAACTATTCTAAATTTTTTGTGCAACAAATTAAAACAACTAATAAAAGAAATAAAGAACGAAAGCATAACTAAGCGACTACGAGGTCTTTCTGAATTAAAGGATGACGATTACTCGCTTTGGAAAGCAACGAAGGGACTAAAAAGATCCAAAATGCATGTGCCGCCTATCAAATGCGATGACGGTTCATGGGCTAAAAGTGACAAACAGAAAGTCTCTCTATTTGCTGCTTATTTAGAAGAGACTTTTCAACCGTTGCCGAGGCAAACAGCAAATGAAAATACAACAGTCGTAAACAAAGCAGATGATCTTGACATAAGGCTTGTGACTTTATTGGAGCTTAAAACTGAAATCAATAGTAACTTAAGTATCAGAAAAGCTCCAGGTTATGATTTAATAACTGGGCAAATTGTGAAAGCCATTCCCGAGAAAGGTTTGCGTAAATTAAATCAAATAATTAATGCAGCTTTCAGATTGAAATATGTTCCACGACAATGGAAGGTGGCCGAAGTAATAATGATTCCTAAACCAGGCAAACCAGGAAACGATAAAAAATCATATAGACCGATATCACTACTTCCAATCATATCAAAAATATTTGAAAAACTGTTGCTGAAAAGACTCAAACCTTTAATAGAAGAGAGATGCCTAATTCCACCACACCAATTTGGGTTTAGAGAAAACCACTCTACAGTTGAACAAGTTCACAGAATAACGGATGTCATTGAGGATGCACTCGAGAATAAGAAAATATGCTCCAGTATTTTCTTAGATGTAGCTCAAGCTTTCGACAAAGTTTGGCACCAAGGGCTTGAATTTAAACTGCATCGAGACCTGCCTAAGCAATTTTATCAAATTCTTAAATCGTACATAGCTGATCGACACTTTAGAGTCAAATTTGAAAATGAGTACTCTGAAATAAAAAGAATATCAGCAGGTATACCACAAGGTAGCGTACTTGGACCTATTCTGTTTATTCTTTACACGAGAGACTTACCGAATATTGAAGGTACCACAGTAGCAACATTTGCAGACGATACAGCTATTCTAGCAGTTGGAAAAGATATTTCGGAAGCAACAAGCAAACTTCAAAGTGCAGTTAACACGGTGAGCAACTGGACTAAAAAATGGCGCATCTCATTAAATGAAGCCAAATCAGTACACGTCAACTTTACAAATCAAAATGTAAACTGTATTCCCGTGGTTCTCAACTCAAACCAAATTCCATATGCAAATACAGCTAAATACCTTGGCATGACCCTCGATGCTAAGCTAAGATGGAAAGAACACATCAAGAAGAAAAAAGAAGAGTTAAACATCAAATATAGAAAAATGTACTGGCTCATGGGTAGAAACTCTGAGCTCTCAATACACAACAAATTGCTTCTATACAGGCAAATGCTAAAACCAGTATGGACCTATGGTATCCAGCTTTGGG
This sequence comes from Nephrotoma flavescens, assembly GCA_932526605.1. Taxonomy (NCBI): domain Eukaryota; kingdom Metazoa; phylum Arthropoda; class Insecta; order Diptera; family Tipulidae; genus Nephrotoma; species Nephrotoma flavescens. The sequence goes on along the minus strand of OW052222.1, from coordinate 130,452,332 downwards.
GTTGTGCCAAGAAAACCAATGTACAAATGATACAATGCTTCCAAAATAAAGTGCTACGAGGGATTGTGAACGCCCCATGGTACATTAGGAATGACAACATCCATAGAGACTTGAAGATGGAATACGTCACCGATGAAATAAAGAATCATGCAAGGAAACACGTACAGCGCTTATCTCTACACGAAAATGCAGATATCCGTCGTATGTTGGACACCACTAACGGCGTGAGGAGACTCCAAAGGCAGAAACCTCTGGAGCTGGGCAGTTTGGTTTAGAAGAAAGTATTATAAAATGAGTAACCAATAGGTTACTCATCTTAACCCGAGAACTTAATTTAAGAAAGATAAATTACTAGATGATCTCTGAATCAGTTCAAAAAAAAAAAAAAAAAAAAAAAATATATTCTCAAATGTTTCACTCGTTTTCTTGTTTTATAAAATGTAGAGTATGCATTAGAAAATCCTTTTCTACAATTAAAGGTATTCTCTCAGCTTGAGACATACGTATTAAACCAACAAATATTATGTTGAAGTTAATAAAATTATTTTTTTGTGATAAGAAATTTTTTTCTTGAAATAACATAGTAAAAAAAATATACAGTATTTGAAATTTTTAACTTGATTAAGGAAAACTGAGAATGACTAAAGATTAATTATTTCTTCAATCAAGATCACTTTTTTGAAATTCTAGAATTCATCAGAATTAGAATCAGAATCAGAAAGAGAAATTACTTTTTTATTATCAAGAAACGTTTTCTAGTTTAAAATGTGATATATTGCAATAAAATATGTGTTTTGTTTTAAGAAAACGTTAAATTTCTCGTTTTAAAAAAAGTAAGATTAAATTAAAAGTATTTCTCTTCAAACTAATTTTTTTCTGTTATTATGAAGAATTTATGGCAACGATAAATGCAACGATAAAATTTGGTTTTTAAAGTAAGCAAAAATATTTTTTATTAAATAAAGAAAAAGTTTTCTTTAACATCGTAAGCTTATTTTTTTCCGTGTGAAGTCACTACAAAAGGTACATTTTCTTTAGATCTGTTTATTTTTTTCCTTTCTGGAGTTTTGACCCATCTTATATATTGATCGATACTTTTCAAGGGTGTCTTGGGATCATCACATATTTTATTTGCCTCTTGTAGTTCTAAACGGTTTACTGAATCTAGATTTACCTCAACAATTTCTTCAGAAACTGACGGCTCGTATTGCTGTTCTATTACAGGTGGTTCCCAATTCAGATTGATTTCATCAGACATAAATACAAAATCATTGATTTCCAGAATATTTACTGCGGGATCGATATCAGAGTTGTGAAGGAGAGTCTTATAGATTTCGTAAAGACATTGAAAATCTTGTGTTTTATTCATTAGATTTTCTTCTGAGACTTCTTCCAGTTCCTGTAGTTTTAAACTTCCCACAATATCTGAAAATTTTTTAAAATCGACTGTGTTACTTTGATTATCGATACCAATTAAAGATCTAGCTGAAGGTTGCATATCTTGATGACCATGCATGTATGATTTTCCCAAACATTTTGAACTGTCTATTGCATATTTATTAAACGGATAAATCCCACATACTTTAAATCCATTTTTAATTGTATCCGGGTTCTCTGCTCTTTTTATTGCTTTATTTAGTAATGGTGCGAAGTCTTCTCTATTAAAAATGCGGTCAATATTTTCTCTCTTCCACTGTAAGACAACCTTTGACCAAGCTGACTTAAGTGGCTTAAATGCTGAGACATCACATGGTTGCAAAATTCTAGTGGCATTCGGGTATAATGCAATTAGAACTATTTGAAGCTGTTGGCACAAAATACTTAACTCGTATGTGAGATGGGTAACATGTCCATCGACAAACAAAACGATTGGCAACTCGATACTGTTTTTGACAATGTGTGGATAAAATACATTTGAAATATATTCAAAAAACACCTCCTTAGTCATCCATCCGTTATCGCTTCGTCCCACACCCCAGTGTTCTGGAACTGACATTCTTATATTATCCGGAATCCGTTTATACGGATAGATGATCATCGGTGGTACCATCAATCCCAAGGCCGAGAAACTGAACATGACGGTGAGACAACTTTTTGAGGAGCCTTGCTCGACTTCATATACATTCTTCGTTCCAACTTTGGCCAGTACGCTTTTGGTTTTGGGACAAAACATAAAATTGGTCTCATCGCCATTAAATATTCTAGATGGATCAGCTAATATTGAAGACAATTTTTTTTCTTTTAAATAGTCATCAATTTGGTCAAACCATTTGTAAATATTGTCTACACTAACTTTTGAGCTGGCAGCAGTTACCTATAATATAAAAACATGTTAAATAATTTTTAAATCTAATCTTATTTACCTCTATAGTATAACTTACCGCCTCTGGAGTTCTTGTGGTAATGCTAGGATGTCTTTTTAAGAACAAGTTATACCATCCCTTACCAGGCCTATTATCGTTGCCAAAAGGGTGTTCTCTTGGACAATCATCCAAAAAGCGTTTAACGGTCTCAACAACATCTTCGCGATGTCTAGGAAAACCTTTTCTTGCACTTTCCAATATCCAGTCAATTATTGTCTGTTCTTCATTCTCAGACAAAATTGTCATTGGGCCAGGACGACTTTTCTTAAATTTTGCAGATAATCGATACTGCAATGTTGACCGAGGTACATTAAATAGTTTTGATGCAGTCTTCTTGGCAACTTTGCCGTTTATAATAGCATCACAGGCTTTTAGAATATTTTCTTCTAAAAATGATGAGTTTTTCTTCGGCAACTAAAATAAATGAAAATATTTGTATTTGCTTTTCTCGTTACGTGAATATTTAAATAGTATAATTTTAATTTCGTAACACCTAGGTATATGGGTAATAATTTATCTACACAATTATCGGCACTCTACTATTTTATAATTATAATCATTATGTCCATAACTCAGGATCATATATATAGTAATGGACACAGGATGTCGAATAATTAAAATACTTAAAATTTCTGATTTAATATTAGACACCCTCAATTTCTCAGTAAATTTATACTATTTTAAATATCTCACTTGAATTATAATTAAAATCTAGTGTTATTACTGCAAAAAACTACTTAATATAATTTACAATTATTAAAATATAGATTAAAATGTAAATAAAATCTTACCTTTTGCTTAGCAAATTTACAAGAAAATGTAAAATATCACACCCGAACAGTTTGACACCCACTAGAACACTAATTTAAGTAATACAAAAATTATAATAGAGAAAACTGATTTCTTAAAGTCCATAAAAATCCTATCGATTTCTGGAGATTTTGGAACATAGCCACCTGCAAATTACAATCGAAAAAAGCTCTCCAACTTTGCGAAAATACAACACACCAGGGTGCTAAACATTAGCCCGATCGTTTTGTCATAATTATAGCGGAAAGCTGTCACACGAAAATTCTGTGCAGCGAATCCTAGAGATTTTGACACATAGCCATTAACATAGTGCAATAGATCAATTCTGTCCAACTTCGCAAAATTACATCACACGTTTATGTGGATCTTGCCCGTTGGTTTTTCAAAATTATAACGAAAAACTCCACAAATGCAAATTATGTAAAGCGAATCCTAGAAACTTTGGCCGATGAGAGCAACAGGCAATATGTATTTCTATGCAGATCGATAAAGTACCCCATTCTGGCCTTTATTTTAAAAAATTAAAACTAAAAAGTCGGTAAACGGAATTTCTGTGGCGTGAATCCTGAAACACATGGCTACTTACATATCCCAATAGATTAAAACTGTTCAACTTCGCAAAAGTACGCCACATGTCTATGCGGATGAAGATTGCGTTATTTTGGTCTATTCCTTTTGCTTAATAAAAACGGGAACGTCTGAAAATAGAAATTCTGTGGAGCGAATCCTGGAAATTTTAGCAGAAAGTCACTTCCATTGTGGAATGGAGTAAAGCTGTCAAATTTCTCAAAAATACTCCACATGTCTATATCGATCGTCAGAATATCCCATTTTGGCCCGTTTATCAACCACCTACATAGTGCAGTAGAAGAAAACTGTTGAATTTCGCCGAAATATGCCACCTACCGTAGCATATTTTTACGAAATTGGACAACCTTAGTGAAATGAGTTTTAAAATCTCCAGGATTCATTCCACAGAACTTCCATTAACGGACCTTTTCGTTACAATTATGGAAAATAAATAGACTTACCTTGATTGGCACTACCTTGATCGTCCGAATAGACATGTTGCTTATTTTTTGCTAAATTCTGCTGCTTTTATTTATTGCCATTTGTGGGTGATTATATGATATGTGCCAAAATTTGCAAGATTCGTTCCAAGAAATTTCCATTTGCAAACAGGCGAAAATATGTGGCATATTTTTGCGAGCTTTAATTTATTGCACTATTCAAGTGGGTATGTGCCAAAATCTCCTGGAATAGTTCCACAGATTTTATACTATCAGGCTTTTTCGTTATAATTATGAAAAATGAAGAGACAAATGAGGCATATTTTTTCGAAATAGAAAACTCTTTTATTTATTTATTTTATTTTTTACTATATAGAAAGCTATGTGCCAAAATCTCCAGGATATCCTCCATAGAACTTTAAATTACAGTCTTGTTCGATCCAATTATGCAATTTGAACGGATCCAAATAGAAAACCCTGATGATCCACATAAACATGTGCGTATTTTTCGAAATTGGACTCTAGGATTCGCTTTACAGAATTTCCATTTTTGAAATTTTTCGTTTTAATTATGATTTAAAATTTCGTTCTAATTATGATATATAATATAAAATGAACGGGCAAAAGACCTGTGACGTTTTTTCGAGGTTGTACAGTTTTAATCTACTGCAATATGTAAGTGGCTTTGTGCCAAAATGTCTGGAATTCGCTCCACAGAATTTCCTTTGGCAAACTTTTTCGTTCTAATTATGATAAAAAGAACAGGGCATTCGCTCTTCGTGATTCGCTCCACAGAATTTCCATTTTCGAATGTTTTCTTTATAATTTTATGGAAAATGAAGAGACAAAAATGAGAAACCCTCCCGATCCGGACAGTTTTAATCAGTTGTACCATGTTAATGGCTATGTGCCAGAATTTATAGAATTCGTTGACATTTATGACATCGTGACATTTATGCAAAATGAACGGGCCAACGGGCAACCTTATGATCTGCATAGAAATGTGGTGTATTTTTACGAAAGAAGACCAAAATATCCAGGATTTGCACCACAGAATTTCCATTTGCGGACTTTTTAAAATATTTTGAGTTTAACTCAACACTAATACATATGCAAATAAAAACGAGTCGCAAAAGATTCGTGGTAACTTTCAATATGTTAAAATTAGGAGATATAAGATGTGTCTTAAATAAACCAGGCTATGTGTTCCGCAGTCGCGGTTGAGAATTTAAAATGTTTTATCATTTTGCCGTATTTAAAAATGTAATTTTTCTTATCGAAATGTTTTTCAAATATATATTATACATTATTATATTTAATTTATTAAAGGGTTTCATAACACTTTATTTTTAAAGTGGCTTGGGATTAATGGGATTAATTCAAAAAAAGTTGGGGTTAGTTTAATTCAAAAAGAAGTTTCTTAATATCTTCCAAATATCCCTCTGGAAAAGACATTCAGACATTTAAGAAGTTTAGATTATTATGTTTAATATGTTTATCTTAGCTCAAGAATGGTCAAACATTGCCAGAAGCAAAGCTTAGCTGTTTCTGCTGGCTTATTATTATTATTTGACGGTTTGTACACTATACTAAATAGTTTCTCAAAGTTTCGTGATCCAAAAATATTTTGCTAGAAAAACCTTTAAAATTATTTTTAATAAAATATGTTGTACTTAACCTTGAACTTACGAGTTTATATTCTACCGGCAATTGTAAATTTTAATAGTCCTAAATACAAATTGAAATTTCAGTGGTCTCCAAAATACTGAATGTTTCAATTTTTTGCTTTGTGGATGTCTAACAAATTATATAAAATTGTTATTAAATTAGATTTTGATGCTTTGATATTATACTGCGGTTTTACAGGTAAAAAAGATCGCAAAGGGCCAGATAATATAATTAATAACAAATAATATAATTAATTTAACAAAACACGTAAAGCAACGCTGTTTGATAAATATCCCCACAACGTTAATATGTACTCCCGCTGTTACAAAATAATTACAATCCGCCTATTACGTCTAAGAAGGTAGTAACCCCAGAACATTTAAATTACCTGTAGATTTATTATTACATGATATTGCCTATCTTTGTCATGTATACCTAAATACAATTGACATAACCTTTATAGTTAAATAATCGACAAAGCAACAACCCAAAAATTATCCATTTCATCATCACTATCTATGCTTAAGTAAATTTTCCAAAATAAAAAGTGATGTAACCTAAATAAATAGATCATCATTAAAAGGTTGCTGTACACTATCACAATCATGTCAAAAACATCTAGAATACGAATCCCTTTTTCACCTCAACCCAAACAGAAACCTGAGATATTCTAACTTTGGTGACCTGTAATAAAATTTGTGTTTACAAATTTGAATGCATTAATTTTAATTTTCAAAAACAACAACAACAAACGATAAGATTAATTACAACGCACAAGAGATATTCGAGTTATTTCTTGTTTAATTTTGGTCAATCGACAAATGGTTGTGTCAACGTAACTATCCTACCAGTTTACCTGTATATTAAAATATACCTTGCACAAGGCATGAACACGCATTTTTCCAATTTGTCAAAATTATAGTTCGTGATTTTTAAATTTTTTTTTGGGGGGTTACCTTTGACAATTTATTAATGACATGAAATTAAATTTTAATTGTTTGCTTAGTTGATTTATTTTGAATTACAAACATTATTTTATTGATTTTGAAAGAAATATTTATAAATTTTAATAGTAAATTATGTTCTTATTATAAAAATAGTAATTATACATTACTGATATTATAAATTATGAAATAACAATAAACTTTTGTGACATTTAAACTAAATACAAATAAAAAATTGTCTATTGTCTGCTGAAATAAATTTATCTGTTTATTGATTATTAATAATTAATTATGGTATTAAGAAGGTATATAATTATAGTAGGTGGAAAAGAAATATTATGATGTGTTGAAATCCTTTATGATATTTGAACAAATCAATTATTTGAATTTTATCTAATCGATCATACACTTTAATAAGTTAATATTGCCCTTTATTAATGTAAGATGTACTTGTATAATGTAGGATGAATTGATTTATTTTGTGATTTTAGTATCCGATATCAAATACTGTTTGTAAAAGTGAAAACACTTGCACGAAAATAATAAAAGTACTCAGTTTTCAGAAGCATCGTAGTAAATCAAAAAATTTATTATACTTTTCATTGCGACATTGGGCTCTGTCCACACTAACACTTGCTTTGCGATATCTGAGAGTGAACAAAATTATTTGTTTCAATCTTAATCTTTCAAACAACAATTGTTCGTGTTGCAGGAGGAGGCTGAATAATCTATAGATAAAGTAAAACAAGTAGTCCCGCAGACTTTGATCACATAAAAACCAAATTTATGTTTTACGTAATACTAACCAAACTGCGTCACTATCTCATAAATGTTATACTCTCACATCAAAATCTAAAATATATAATAATATTTAGTACAAAATATTACAACACTGAAATTAACGATGTGTTTTAAGTTTTAACCTTTAACGGTCATAAAAATATGGGGTATAGTTTTTGCAAGAGTTTAACACTGACCAAGCCTAAATCTAATGTAATTTGCAACATTTTGACAAAAAAGATTAATTACATTAGGAAATATGGAAGTTCCAGAAGCAATTTTGTTTGTTAATTCATGTATTAAAATATTTTAATTGTAATTATTTTGACGTCAATTAAATTTATCTCTTTCCATTGAATACAATAAATAAATATAACATCAAACGCAGAAATTCGGCATTCTATTATAAATATTTTTCCAATTTGCAATTGAAGCACCTTTGTAATCTTGATTGCTTTCCGTTTTTCAGTTTGGATCGTCGTAGAAGAATGAGGTGTTTTTGCGAAGTAAAATTTCCAATTAATTCACACGCAACACTTTGGCGAAATTTCAAACTGCTTAACTTTGTTTTTAAATTTTGTTCATTCGAAGCCTCTATATGCAAAATATAAGCATTGTTAAATACAATTTTTTTTTGAATGGCGATCAATCTCGTACGATACTTTTTGTTGGTATATAATGTCCACACCACCGATATTTTGGTAATACTGTATGATCATATTTTGACAGGGAACAATTAGTTTGTCTCTGCTTCACTGAATTCTTCTTTTGACTGAAGATTTTAATACACGAGACAAGAACTTTGCACACATGTACACTTCTTTGTTGTCGATCCACTTAGCAATGGAAACACAATTGCAGCTGCGACACTCGATATCTCACCCCTTTTCATTTTGTTTGAAGAAAAAATGGGCATTTGTTTTCGGATTTTACGAACTGTACTATAAGCCTTTATATTGCGAGGATATAATGAATATTTTAAACTCGGTGAATTAAAAAAATGTCGAAATAAAAGTCAACATCTATGCCAGACAAGCCCTTCGTCAGTTCGTTAAAGACCATTTCACCTGGCAAGTCACGTGCTTTTTCCTTTTTGTTTCCTGTGTAAATATCGAACTGGTATAAATATACATTCTTCGCAGCACATCTTCATCACAATTTAAAGCCCTATCTAATGGGTTTCTTTGTAAATACAATTTGCTTTGTTAAGCGAAAAATCCATAATTTTCTTTAAATATGTATTTACGCACCTAATGAGGGTCCGTCGTTGGAACTGTTTTTGAATTATCAAAAAATGTAAAGCAGATCTTATTTCTTCAGGCAAAACGTGATAGCTCATTACTAAATTTAATCCTAAGAAAGCTTTCATTTCCTCATCCTCAATATTAAATTGAGTTCCTTTTTCAGAACAATATATTTTGCTGTGTTCTATATGATTAAAGATATCAGAACTTCTAAGTTTGCAATTGCTTTAACAAAATTGAATGGACTAGGGAAATCTTTCTTTGAAGTATTTTGTGGGAGTAAATTTTTAGAAAATTCAATCGAGTTTGTGATAGGGAGAATATTCGCTTGATATTGGTTCTTCCATTTAACCCTAATGTGAGTGAAAAAATATCTTTATTTAAGTGATTGATACGATACCTACATGCATTTTGTATGGAAACTGTAGCACTCCTGTCTTTCTTCATACACGTGAAGTATTTCCTAAAATCATAAAAAAAATTTTAGGAATATCTTTTAGGAAAAACTTCACGCATGTCTGCACCGTTGTGAAGATTTTTTTTTTTTTTTATTTTTGAATATTTTATTGGGAATTATCGTATATAGAGATTCCCCGAATTCTCCTGGTTTTCCTAAACACCGGCCATCATAACGGAAACTGGTTTTCGGTTAGTCAAGAACTGTTCTAACAGAAAATAAGTGATTTTTAAAAAATCTATGGTCCCAGGCACTTAGGATTGACGATTTGTTAGAGTAGATTGTGACTAACCGAAAACCAGTTTCCGTTAGGATGGCCGGTGTTTAGGAAAACCAGGAGAATTCAGGGAATTTCCATATACGATAATTCTCTATAGAATATTCAAAAATCGTTAAACGTATTCAAAAATCGTCATTCCTTTGTGTATAAAAGTGTAGTTTTAATTGATTACAGTAATTTTATAGTTGTTTTGTGATATATATATATAACTTATATGTAATTCTACTGCACCTCAGAAATTTCAATTGTGTTAAAAAAAATATTATTTCTTAATCCGTAGTTTTAATTTATTCGTTGGTACGCAGTTTTACCAAACTCTGAAATTTTTAGTTGTTGTTGTTGTTTTTTAGAAATAACTCGGAAGTTTAGGAAAAACTTCACAACCGTCTTTCTTCTGGAAAATACTTTTTTTTTATTAAAACAATAAAACCATTATATGATAAATCGAACCATCTTTTTAGACCAATCAAAATCTGATAACCGAAAATTCACTATATATAATTTTGTATTTGTTATATTTTTATATTAATGTGTATACAAATAATTTTTTGCCACGAAACAAAATTAATAAAAATTTAATATCAAAAATAAAATGTTGAGTTTCAATTTGTGTTATTTTAATACATAATTGAACCCAACAAGTGGTGGCACTAACAGTGAAAATGAATAAAACTTAAAATAACAGTGGATTTAAATTCATAGGTTATATAAGATAACGTGCTGAATGTATACGTCGATAAACGAAGGTGAACTGTGAATAAATCAAAATCAAGTACATACGTATACTAATAAGCATTGTGCAATATCAGCGAGCACCATGTATACAAATTTAAGGAAAATCGAAAACGAATTATTAAAATTTTGAAAAATATTGGCGCGCTGTCAAACCGTGTATATATGAAAAAATAATCTCCAATTAAAAATTTAAATAAATTTAAAAAAAATCCATATTAAATATAAAAATATATTTGAATTTTGATTTATAGATGGAAAATGTGTAAGAATCCCAACAATCAGTTTCAAACGGATGAGATTATTGATTTGAAAAAATCAGTCTTCTTTCAGGTCGCGACGACTGACGTTGTATTATTTACATTGGAATATTGTTTCTATATATAGAGCAATACCATGTAGTTGTACTACTAGCGAATTACTGCGTAGCGTACGAAATTCGATTCTTTTTACATTTATCATCTATATTCTACTTTTGCAATTAGCTTTTACGTGTTTACGAATTATATTATATTTTACTTTAGGTTTTCGATAGCAATGGTGTTTGTGATTGTTCCGTATATTTTTCTATTTTCAGTATTCTCGAATTAAACACACAACCGTAGGAAATTACTTCCATTTGCGTCAAACTGTATGACAACGCCTATGATAATCGACACTTACGTATGGGGTGGTTGGGAAGTTGATTGTGTATAAGTAAGTGTCTATTATCATAGGCGTTGTCATACAGTTTGACGCAAATGGAAGTAATTTCCTACGGTTGTGTGTTTAATTCGAGAATACTGAAAATAGACCAATATACGGAACAATCACAAACACCATTGTTATCGAAAACCTAAAGTAAAATATAATAAAAATATATCTGGTGAAGTATATAATTAACGTCAAATCTGTTTGAAAATAAAATTCACTTACCAATCCAAAATTTGTCATAAAATAAAAAAATAAAAAAGAGTGAGTCCATTAGTACTCTCAAGGAGATGTGTAAACATGGCGTGTGTATAGTACGTGGGTACAGTTTACTTTGAAGGAAGAAAGAATTCAATTTTACTTACCAGAGTTTTTCATTTGTTTATTATCGTTAAATTGGTCTATTACTCTTTCGGTATAATCGTCGCAATTGGATTTTGGTAGCTAAAATAAGATATATTATATACTGTCGACTCTAACTTTAAAAATTTTCATTGAAAAACTGCACAATATGGTCGTCCCATATCTAGTAGTAAATATATTTCGATCTGAGTTCATGTGCAAATCGAATTCGTCTCGCAGGAAGTTTATAAGTGGTTCAGCTTGAGGAACAGCAACATTAATATTGAAATCCCCGCTCATAATCACCGGCAAAAGATGATAGTCTTCTTGGAGAATTTTTGAAATTCTTTAGGATATGGGGCAAGGATGAAATGTATGAACTTCATTATGTCTTCGAAAGATTTATTCGGCGAGGTTAATACAACTACAGAAAGCATCTTATTCCCATTGAGAAGCTGAAGTTCAGCCGTATATATATCATCAATGAGTTGTGTTGTTACGCTCATACCAATTGTTTGTCCAACGATGATTTCTTTATGAGAGGTGACTGTATGGCATGAGTATTCTATTTGAATTTTTATATATTGTTACTCCGGCAGCTCACTCACCGTCCGTCTTGAATTGAACGCAGATCTGGAAAAGCAAGAAAATTGAGCATCCTTGCGTGACTGTGTCAGTTAGGTCGAGGTGATGTGTATGACTTAAGACTCTGACAGTTCAATGTTAAAAACCAGACTTCATTATTATCTCTTACAAAATTCGCCATTACAACGGATAAAGCGGATTTGTGGTGAGGCGCGATAGCTAATTTTGAAGAAGACCCATTGAGGTCCCATTTTTACGTCCATGGTAGACGACATGATCATCGATAGCCGACGTGATGAACAGTCCTTCGAGACTCGTTACTCGTGCTAAAGCAAAATTCACAATTTGTTAACTGTGTCTTTTATCGTAAGAGTATATACTGACTATCTCGTTGTATGTACCACAGCGTGTGATGCATGAATTGTGGAGGCACATGAACGACGCTTTACATTAATTGTTGTTTATGCTTAACATTAATTGTTGTTTCGATTAATAGTTGAGCTTTTTCTAGAAATGGGCACCAAACATCGGTCGATATTCGTTTTCTGCGCCCACCCAGCTTCAAGCCACCTGACCTTCTTGCCAACTTGTGAATTTAAACCGAAATCCAGAGCCGTTTGACATTTTTTACTGTTTCATCGTTCTCGTTGTCCTGGTTAGGATGCCTATGCATTTGATATACTTTAGACAGCCCATAGTTCCATTCGCCAGTCCATTTGTTACGTCAATATTGGTTTTGAAAAAGTACGGCAAATTATTTGTGTCCACTATGCTCATTTTATGGATCTTTTGACGGAATTGCTACTCCGGCAGCCCACTGACCATCTCTATTGAACTGAAAACAGCATTCAAACGTATGAATATTAACAAGTTCGTCATTGCGCAGCAAGGTCTCGAAAACCAAATGAATTGAGCATACCTGCGTGACTGTGACCTGAGACTCTGGCAGTTCAATGTTAAAAACGAGATGTCATTATAACCCCATTCAGTAGAAGACATGATTATTGATAGCCGACGTGATGAACAGCGCCTAGAGACTCGTCACTCGTGATAAAGCAATATACAGCAGTTGTTGACTGTGTTTTTAATCGTATGATTATGCAATTTCGTAATTCGTATTTCGTATCGTAATTTTTTTTTTTGATTTTTCTGATCGATGGAAATGTCGATGGTTTCTATTTCATTCATTAAATTAATTTTTTCATTTTCCCTACTATTATACAGGGTGGCGCACGAATCGTGCTACAAAAACAAAACGTAATAACTATTTTTCTGTGTGACTAATCTGTTTTTTATTTTTTTTATTTTGCAGATTATTATTTAAATTTACTAAAATGGATGCTTGGAATACCGAAACGAGGATTTGGATAGTGCAGCGCTACCATGCTTTGCAGTCCATCATTTCCGTCCAGAGGGAATTTAGGCGGGAGTTTGGCGGCACTCTCCCGAGTAGATGGACCATTATGAGGTTGGTACGCATGTTTGCTGAATCTGGAAGCATCGCACGTAGACCGTACAATCGAGATCCCTATGTTCGGGTCGAAGCCACAATCGCAGCTGTAGCATCATCAATTCAGGCAAATCCAAGTGTTTCGACTCGAGAGTTATCGGCGCAAATTGGAGTTAGCAGACGGTCATTACAACGGATAATTCATGATGACTTAAACTTGTTTCCGTACAAAATCCAAATTACAAGCAAATTAAAACCTCTGGATTTGCCTATTCGCCTGGAATTTTGCCGGAAAATTATTGAAATGGCCGAAGAAGACAACAACTTCATAAATTGCTTGTTTATGTCTGATGAGGCCCATTTTGATCTAAACGGCAATGTAAACAAGCAAAATTGCCGTATATGGAGTGAAACTAATCCAGAAATACTCCATGAGACGGAACTGCACCCAGAACGAGTGACAGTGTGGTGCGCAGTTTCATCAAGATGCATTGTCGGGCCATACTTCTTTGAAGTAAACGGTGAAACAGTAACTGTAAATGGGGACCGTTATTTAAACATGTTGAAAGATTTTTTTTACCCAGAACTGCGGCGAAGACGTATCCCTTTTAACAGCATTTGGTTCCAGCAAGATGGAGCAACTGCACATATAGCCAGACCGGTTATGGAGGAGCTCCAACGAAAATTTCCAAATAAATTAATATCCAGAAACTCCACTTTCCGCTGGCCCCCAAGGTCACCTGACCTCACTGCACCAGATTTTTTTTTATGGGGTTATGTCAAACAAGAGGTGTTTAAAACGAAACCAAGGAATTTGACTGAATTGAAGCAGTCCATTACAACAATAATTGAGGCGATCCCGACTTCAACCCTTCAGTGCGCAATGAATAATTTTCTGATCAGGTGTCGCACATGCGTGAATGAGCATGGAGGTCATTTACGGTCTATCATTTTCAAAACTAATTAGTTAAATAAAAATAAAATTGAATTATCTATACAATAAAAAAAAATAAAGCCGATTAGTCACACAGAAAAAAAGTTATTACGTTTTGTTTTTGTAGCACGATTCGTGCGCCACCCTGTACATATACATAAAAGCATGCCATGTGCCAGCATAGTAAAAATTGTTTTTGTTGAGTTTCTTGCTTTTTTTCAAACGAAGTAGGTATACGTCATTTCCGTTCGTTTCATTTACAAGTTTACTCTAATACAAAAAATTTTGGTAGGCTCGCGTAAAGATGTTTACACATCAAAAAAATCAAATTCATAAGAATTGTTGTTGTTGTTGCTGATTTGCTGTACAAGTGTTGTGTAGTTAAATGGGTTCCGTGCCTGAATCTAAGTGCCAAACATGTAAAGGAATAATTAGTTTATTCCACCAAGGGATAAACCGACAAGAACTACAAAAAATAGCTACCATTTGGCATTGCTGCCAAACAAGTGCAAGCCCGAAACCAACAAACATCCAAGCACTCGATCTCAAAATCCTACAACCAGTTCACCATTGGCTCAAACACAACTACCCCAAACACAGGCAGAAACGATTACCACAATGTCAAGCACTGTAAGGCAGACACAACAAGCCAGAGCTATATACACATCAGAAATATCACCGACTTACAAAAACTTAAAAAATTAAACTAAATTACAACTCGTTGCATAAAATTTCACTTAATTGTTGATCACTATTTTTTACAGAATTATATCGCAAACAGATATAAAATATTCTTTTTACAGATATAAAATATTCTTGCCCGAAACGAGATATACTATATATAAAAAAATATTTGAAAATATATCTCTGTGGGCTATAATTTCTCTCAGTGTAGTTACCGATCTCGGAAACTTTGTTAATCATTTTACGCAAGTAAAAACTGTATCTCGGCATTCTAGTTTTAAGCAACCGTAATTGACAAATGAATTACTCCTCGATATCAAAATGTGAGAGAAATTTTTTAAACTTAAGCTAAAAAAGCTTCGATTGCAACTAAAATTAGAAGAGCAAAGCGTAACTTTCACGCAACAAAGTTGAATGCTTGTAACGGAAAACCACAAGAATTTTAAAAATTTATGAAAATGGCTATATTTAATAAAAAACGCAGGTCTATAACCAAAAAAATAACTCTCAATATAGATGGTTTAGCAATCGATGAACCAGCTGCGTTAAACTCGTGCTTTGCGCATTCATGTGATTTTCCCTGGCTACAAATCAATTTAAGTGTTAAAGAACAACAAATAAACTACAAATGGGACCTATATCTGATATAAATGAAGTTGAGGTAGCCCAAAATATTAGAGCCCTGAAAAAAGCTGCAGCTTCTGAACGGGATGGGATATCAAATAAGTTCCTTCAAATTTTTCACGAAAAATTGAAGAGAGCTTCAACCTGCTTGATAAATAAATCAATTTCCGTGGGGATATTTCCTGAGAAATTGAAAATGGCAAAGGTTATACCAATATACAAGGATGGTGATACCCAGAACCTAATGAATTATCTATGCAATATCTAAAGTATACGAAAGAATAATTCTTAGAAAAAACACTAGAGCTATATATCAAGAACAATATAGCTTCAACAAATCATCCAGCTGACAAGCCGCCTGCCTTGAATTAACAAACTTTATTTGAGAAAACGTAGACAGGAAATTAATTGTAGCAAATATGTTAGATTTAAGGAAAGCATTTAACTAGGTTGACAATTACATATTACTCGCTAAGCTTCAGTTAAGCCTCAAGTTAGAACCAATGCAATTATTATGGTCGAGATTTATCTCAGATCCCTTCCACAAGTTGTCGCTGTAAAGTAGACAGAAAGTGAACAACGAGTCCTTTTCAAAGGCGTTCCTCAGGGCTCAATACATAGGACCTGTTCTGTTTAACATTTATATAAATGACATTTGCAGCCCAAACCTTAGAGGGGAAATCCAACTGTATGCTGATGACGCGGTTATAAAATATAGCAATTCGACTCTCTCAGGCGTTTATGACGATATGCAGGTAGATTTGAATTTGATAAACCTATGGCTTCATCTAAACGCAAAAAAGACTAAGTGCACTCACAAATAAAAAGTTATCCGATGCAACTATCAATGAATACAGCATAAGTTGCGGTGGTGTGATAATAGAAAGGGTAAACTCTTTTAACTACTTAGGATTAGTGCTAGACAAACCCTCAATCGTGGTTTATTCAAATCGAGATGCAATTCCAACTCTGTCAAATTACAACTGACTAAAAAAAGTTTTGTGCTGCGGCAAGCTCAGCCTACTGACGTTTTTGATTTAGGCCCTTTTCCAATTACCAACTAATTTGTGGACACCGACTTATTCAAATAAGTCACCTCGCGAGGAGACCTATTTGAATAAGTATGTCTACACAGAAAGGTCTCCAAAAATGTGTTTTGACTAAATGTAATACATGCAGTTTTTTTTCAAATCTAGTAGCAACGACCAATATGTCAAGAAATTGTTTTCTTCCATGTAATAGAAATTGCGTTTTGTTTTTTTTGTTATTACGTCACAAATACGTCGGTACAATGAATTGGAACAAATTGATTGACTTATTCAAGATGGCGTCAAATAAGTCAGTTCTGAAATAAGTCGGTAATTGGAAAAGGGCCTTAGTAGCTGAATTAATATATCCTCCTCCAGACAAAGACAAATACAATACGCTAAAACGGGCAATCATTAAGACGAATTCGCTGCCTCAAGAAAACCGCTTGGAGGAATTAGCCGGAAAAAAAGATATCAGCGAAGATAAACCATCTGAAGTTTGCAGGACCATGAAGTGGTTAGCGGGTGATAACATTAGCGAAGAGACCGTGAGAAAAGTTTGGATAAGGAGAATGCCAAAAACAATTAAAGTTGTATTAATCAGATTTGAGGAAAAACCAACCAACGATTTAATTGGAAAGGCGGATCGAATGTATAAAGCTTCTGAACCGAACAATATTTCACAAGTAGTTCCCACCTTAGCTGCAACCGCTGATAATCAATCAAGAAAAAAATATTCGTCGGAGATTACAGAGTTAAAGAAACAAATTTCATAATTGCAGCAGTCAATTTCAAACTTCGTTTCTGGTAGACGTTATCGCTCTAAAAGCCCGCGATCTTCGATCTCCAAAAATTTTAAATATTCCTGGCTTATATCACTATTAATTTTATTGGAAGAGCACTCAAATGTATAAAACCGTGCCAATTTTTATCTACAAATAATATATCCACAAAGTCAAGTCCTTTAAACGAATAAGTTCGACTGTCTTTACGGCAGATAGCCGAATGGATCCAGGGATCCAGGATCCAGTGTTGTGTCACATAATACTTTTGAGACTAAGTTGCTTTCGGCCGATATTGAACTTCGGTGCACCTTTACCAATTATCGGAGCTGACATTATAACTAAATTCGATCTTCTGGTTGACTTGCGTGGAAAACGCATTCTAGATCCGACCACTAAATTAACTATCTTGGCAATAACAGTTACTGATAATACACCAACACCGAACCACTGGTGGCTTGATAATATTTTTGGACAAATATTAAAGGAATTTCCGACCCTTACCGAATCTACAAATTTTAATGTCCCGGTCAAACACAGTGTAGTTCATCACATATATACTAACGGTCAATTTCCGTATTCTAAACCACGACGACTGGATCCTACGACACATAAGGCAGCGTAAAACGAGTTCGGACATATGATCGAACTAGGGATATGTCAACCGTCGTCATCTCCGGTTTCATCCCCACTCCATATGGTTCAAAAGAGAGACAGGCCATATCAGTACAGATTGGAGTTTTGTTTGTTTACCGCACCACTTAGATGATAGTGAGCCTCATCGGAGAAGATGATTTCTTAAAAAAATCGTTATCGTTTTCAAGTTGTTCCAAGGAAAAATCAGCAAATTCACGACGTTTACGGTAGTCTAATGGCTTCAGTTCTTGAGTGAGAATAATTTTATATGGATGCAAACCCAAATCCTTTCTCAAAATCCGCCAGGTTGTGGTTTGAGACAGCCCCAATTCTTGAGAACGTCTTGAAATCGAAAAATTGCGGTCTTCAGCAACACTTGCCTGAACGGCAGCAATATTTGCATTACTTTGCGTTTCTTTGTCTTTTTGGCACTTGAACATTATGTAAAGAAAATGTACGTTCAAAATTTTCAACAATTCGACGAATAGCGAGCACACTTGGACGATTATTTCGACTATAAAATGGCAAGAGCGCACGAAAAGTTGCAATTGGAGAACGATTATTTTGATAATAAAACTGAATAATTTGTAAACGTTGTTCTTGCGTATATCTCACCATGATGAAATTGTAAACATGACTGAATACAATGAAACAAAAAATGACAGATCATAACATATTACAAATGGCCGAAACGTCATTTAAAAATCATATCATTCCTATTGGAAAACCCTATATTATCTATGATGACTTACCAGAATTTTTAATAAACAGTTAAACAAAATGTGTCATTTTTAAGACATTGCAAAATATTTTAGGATATTTATCAATAAAATAAAATAAATGATCGGCACGTATTCTTCCAAAAAACGTCAATGGATTAAATGTGGAATATAAACATCTTCATACTACTGGTTCCGTTTCATGAATTTTGTATGTGTCCAAGCAGCGCAATTGAAGTTTAACTTTCGAATATCATTAAATTACTCAATGTTTTGATGGTGAATCGTTTCCTCATCCCTTTCTTTAAAAGTGTCCGATTAAGATGAACATTTTTCAGTTTCATTACAATATTACGGTTTAAACTAGTTTGCCAAAAGCATGTGCATATGCATCGGCTTACAAAAAAATCAAGAAAAGTTGTGCTTTAATCGATATCTGGAAAATTACTTTTTAAAAGTCCATTCACAGTATTTTCGGGGCCTAAATTATTAGATTGACCCACCTACCGATTATCGCAAATTCAAACAAAAGATTTGCAAGTGTAAATAATTATTAAACCGCCACGTTGACTGCCGTTGGAAATATAAAATTATTTAAACTAGAGTTTACACTTTTACAGAGTGAATAGTCGGTCCAAGTAAAATTGTGTTACTTCTATTAAATCCCGTTTAAGCTCACGCTAATAGTTATAGCAATAAATTACAGTATTTTTTTTAAATCTCTTATCACCTCAATACATAAATTGAATAGACACTCGAATCGATTTGAAAATAATATCTATCACCTGTGTATTTCTCAATTGAAATTTCCTAAACTGTAGTAACAAATTATAACTTATTTAAATTACCTATAAAAATATACATAGCTAATAGCTTCTGGATAAATAAAGTGAAATTTAAATTAATTTAGAAATTAAGACGCAATACACGATGACGATATAATTTTATACCGACGACAGAACATTAAAATCGAATTAAGAAAATTATTTACATTTGGTTTACGTTTTACATAACAAAATAATCTATTTTACAATCATAATCTTGTCAAAAAATATACTAAAAAATTAATAAAATCGTTGAATTAATTAATATTCGAAATTATAAAATATGGAAGAATTAGAAATTTTTTTTTGTATGTCATATGTTCAGTTTTCCCACAGATATTAATAATGATGCTCTTTATTGTTGTAGATTATATTGTAATAAAAAACTTATGGTTGGTAATTTACTCAATATTATTGTTTTACGTATCCGTTGCGTATATATTTTTATCGTACCAAAACTATAAATTAGCATTTTTTTAAAAAATCATTATTATCGTATAACAATAATCATCCATGGACAACATGCTCATATTACTTTTTTTATACTCGTATACGTTTGTTACTTGCTATCTTGTTTACTTTTGTGTATGCAGAATTGTGGGCGAACTGGCTGGCTGGTAATTATAATGCCAAGTTTGACTATACAATAACAAACCATTACATGACTATATGGAAACAAATTATTGTAAAAGTTAAACTTTTCAGTTGACCATTAAAAAAATATAAAACAAATTGATTATTAATAGTTGTTTTTAATCATTTTGCACCTCGTGTGTTGTAGACGGTGTAATGTGGCACTTACACCCATATATTAGTGCAATATGCAAATATTATGTTTTAACCGGTATTTTAATTTATTTGTCTCAGGTTTAGCTGTAATTATTAATTTACTTTACACCAAGTAAAGTGTTGAATTTATATTTTAAGTTCAAAAGATCGATTAAAATTACATGTCACATAATTAATAATTTATAATGCGATATAGTGGAGAGCAATGTACGTTATATTTGACTTTATTAACATTTCACTTTTTTAACTTTTGAGTTTGCAACGATTTCTGGAAATTTCGAATTATTTCGATTTCTGGCAATTTCGATGTTAATTTTAAGTCCAAGAACTCGGTGATACTTATATTTTCGATCAAGTTGAACTGAAGAAGTACTTTTACCATGATACAGTAAACGTATCTCCTTGTAAAATGCAGTTTGGATGCAGCTCCAGGATCCCCTCGCCATGAACAGATATTCTTGCTGTGCCACCGACTTCATACTCGGAAATGACGTTGCAAGTTATTATTGAGCTACATTGTATAAAATAATTATTGAATTGTACTACATTAAATGCATGCAACAGGTTACTTACAATCAGGTTGACTTTTAACTATTCCTATTCTTGAGCGTTTTAACAAAATTTGTTGAATGCAAGACAAATTACTGTTGATTTTTGTTCACACAAATATTTAAATTTCAACAAATAATAACTAAAAATATTAAAAACTACGGAATTTTAATAAACAATTTAAATTTATATTAACTAAAACAGTTTAATTTTATTAGAATATACATATTTAAAATTCATTTATAGACGTTGAATTTTAATCTCAGACTTCTAGATATTTATTATTTTTATGTTGAACTATCAAGGTAAAATGCCTTAAATTTAATAAATTATGTTTCAAGATACTAAAATTTTAACATAAATTACCAATATTCAATAAAAATATATTTAAAAGGCAACTAAAAATTGCGTAAATTTAATTACAAAATGTTGAACTTTGTTTGGAAAGTGCTTAAGTTTCAACTGCGGGCTTACTGAATTTTTAATATACGGATACTAAAAATCATCATTAGTTATGAAATTTGAGTTTATGTTGTTAATATTAACAAACGAAATATAAAATTTACAAAAAATGTTTAATTTTATAAAAGATGTATTGAACAGTCAACATTTTGGAAATTAAATAGTATTGGATTAAAATTAATCCGTTTTGTAAACATTAGTTCTATAAAATTAAAAAATTTTGGGTGGTTTTGCAGTATATTTTTTACTAAAAACCCACTCGTCTCGGTTGAAAATCTAATATTTTCTATTTTTTCTATATATTTGACGTTCTGGGATTTAAATTAAACAATTTCAATCAAAATTTAAAAAAATCAGCTGAAATTTTAGGATGATCAGAGGACGTTCATCTTAAAGTTATCAATTCGCAAGGCGGGTTATATAATTACCAAAGTTTACCATGACAGTTTAAAATTTATTGTTTCTGGTTTTGTTGATTCGAAAATTAAAACTTCCTCATTTGACGTAATTTAAAATTTGGCCAGCACAAATATTTTGAGGAACAGAATTCATTGCGGTTTGCGCTAATCTGGTACTAAGTGGGTTAAGTTCGACTTTCTTTAGTAAATAATAAATTGTATGTCAAACATCTTTGCAGATTAACATTTGTTTAAGTTTATAATATGAAAACATCTCTGATGTTAAAATACCTCAAACAAAAAAATATACAACACTATTAATTTACTAATTATTTTCAGTCATTTTTTATTTTTTACTTTATAAAATGTGTTGCTATAGTTAAAGGCAACAGACAAAAATATCAAATATTCCAAAATATTAATAAATTAGTAAAGTATTTTATTTCGATAATAAAGGCCTCCCAAGTCCCAACTTAACGCATAATGTGTCCTAATTATGTTCAGAAATTCCAACGAAAAAATTTCAAAATTTAATAGTTGAAATATTAAAAATTAAATTTTGGAAGTATATACAATATTTAAACTTCAGAATAAACATTTAAATAATTTAAATATTTTGTTTTGAACACCAATTCACATGAAATTCATTGGACTAACTAAAAATAAAAATTCAGACATACCTATTGTAAAATTAATTCAAATCCAATAGGTATAACAACAACCGGTGTTAAGTGTAATTTATATTTTTAAAAATGTTCAATCCGAAGGTGTTTCCGCTCTCTGGATTTAGCATCATAAAGCTCTTTGTAGCAGTTTATAGCATGATTAACTCCTCGTGACACTTTACTGCTACGTTCTGCATCCGGATCATTTAAAGTTAATATTTTCATTCCTGACTCAATATGCTCTAGCGCTTCGTTTAACATTTTGCTAGACAGTTGAACTTCCACAGCTTCTTCAACTTCGTCTTTACTACTGCTAATACTGTTTCCTTCTAACTCAGTTAAATCGTCGTTTGTTAATTCAGGTTCTTGAGATTCCAAAAGCTCGATCAGATCAGCATTTGTAACTTCCTCAAAACCTAGTTGTTGAGCGCACCTGGTAATTTTATTCTGAACGATTACTAAATTATCCGCGTTATTATCTTCTACACATTCCGGCCAAAGCTTTCTCCAAACTTTATTCATCGTCTCTGGTTTTACTTCTTCCCATGAAGCAATAATGTTTTCCAGAGCATTTTTAATGTTATACTGCTTCCAAAATTCCTGAACTGAAACAACCTGATCTGGTTGATCTACTTTTTGGATCAGTTCACGAAAAGTCCGCCTCAGATAATAGGCTTTGAAAGCGGCTATAACTCCCTGATGCATAGGCTGGATCAGTGCTGTTATATTTTTGGGCAAGTATTGAACTGTGACAGTCCCTGATGGATCGTTTAAATTCTGTGGATGAGATGGCGCGTTATCAACAAGTAAGAGTATTTGTTGGCTATATTTTTCTTTCGACAGTATTCTTTGACAGCCGGGCAAAAATGATTTTGAAACCAATCTTGAAAAAGCTTGGCGGACATCCATGATTTAGAATTTGATCGCCAAATTACGCCTAAACTGGATTTTGACGTGTTTTTTAAGGCCCTTGGATTTTCTGATCGATAAACCAATAAAGGTTTGATCTTGAAATCTCCAGATGCATTGCCTCCAAGTAACAGAGTTAGGCGTTCTTTTGACACTTTGTATCCTGGCGCTGTCTTTTCTTCTTTCAGGCATTCTTTTCCAGAATAACCCCGTTTCATCGACATTAAATACTTGTTGTGGGGTGTAGTCGCCTTCTTCTATAAGTTTTTTCAAAGTGCTCCGAAATTCGTTAGCTCCAGCGAGATCTGAACTAGCTGCTTCTCCACTAACCTTAATATTATGTAGTTTCTTTTTTTATTAATTTTTCCAGCCACCCTTTACTTGCTGTAAAGGTTTCCTCGTTTGAGCTTTCCCCAATTTTTTTTTAAATCTTCGTGTAAACTTACAGCTTTTCCACGTATAACTAAGCTACTTAATGGCATGTTTCTTCCAGTCTTGTCATCGATTTAAATCATCAGCAATTTCTCCATACGTTCCATCAACGGTCTACGTATTTTGGTAATATTTATGGCACTTGTACTTGACGCTGCTTGAGATTGCAAGGTAATTTTCTCGGAATTAGCAATTATAATTTGTACTGTTGATACAGCAAACTCAAGTTCATGTGCAATTTCACTTAATGTCGCTCCATTTTTGAAACGCTGGATTATTTCTGTTTTTTGTTTCAAAGAAATAACTTGACGTTTTTTTTTTATTAGTTTTAACTTAGCATTTGATGACATTTTGATAACAAAAAAGTAAACTAACAAAAAAATTCAACCTGAACCAAATTAAACGAACTTTAACTATGTACTACTAATAAACAAAATCAACATCTATTCACTAAACAGGTATATTTAAACTACCTAATTGTGTAAATCCCCGTGCTATATGTATGTACAATACTGTTTGTATTCGTAAAAAAACTAAAAATGTTAACAGATGTTAAATTTGATGCATTTCACCTTAGTTTCGTTTTTATATGTTGTTAGGACGTTTCCTCTTTTTTACGTAAATCGAAATTTTTACGTAATTGGAATTTGAAAAAACACAATTTGGGTTTTACGTAAAATCGAATTTACGTAATTCGATGTTACGTAAATCGAGGGATTACTGTATTCATAAAATATGTGCTTACAAATATATCTAATAAAAATAAATCATATTGACAGTTTTAAAAAATCTTGAATTTCCAATTTTAATTTATGTCGCAATCGTTCAATTTACGAATTAAATTATTGATCTTTGACATATTATAAATGTTTTTATTGTCCTCTTGACTTTTCGGGATAATGGTTTAGGAAAAAGCGCAATATAAAGTCCAAAGGTCTTTAACAAACACCCTAAATATCTGAAGCTGTGTTAAGATCTCCAGGAATACCTCAGTTGGCCTAAAAATTTATATTTTATTTGGTGATAATACAAAATATTTTTAACTATTCCCGTTCCTGGATTGGGAGCAACTGAATATATTTTCTAACTGACATGGTCTACAAGTAATACCCCATATACCTGAAGTTGTGTTAAGATCTCTTGTGACTTGATATTATTTCTAGCTCTAGCATCATCTCTAACAAACACCCATAATATCTAAAGTTGTGTTAAGATCTCTAGGAATATCTCAGTTGGTCTAAATATTAATGAACACAAACACAATTAATGAAATTAGCAAAATATTAGCATTTTCTTCACATTCGTAAGACAAAAAATAAATAGTAGTGGTTTTTGGTTTTACCATTTCCATGAAATTACTGCCATTTGCATGAAATAAAAATGCCCTTGTAAATTTATGAGCACAGTTTTAGTTGTTAAAATTTTTATTTATTTATTCAATAATTTTATTGTGTATATTACGCAACAAATTTGAGTAAATATATAATTTAAATTTATCCGTATGTACAATACGAATAATTGGAACCATAACGATAAAATTTATGAGATTAGTTTGAGTACCTATATACCAAATTTTGTATATTCCTAGGAACCGTTTGTCCCTTTAAGCCGCATTTACCTAATTTTATTTACTAGATAATTGGTATAATTTGAATAGTAATTTGTAGTAAAATTCCAATTTATTGTACTAATTGATTTACCTGGGAAGCCATTGTATAACATCAACCGCATATTTAAAAACCTTATTAAAGTCGCAAACCTTAATAAACGAAACGGAATCATCTAATCTAAACAAATTGTGTACGGGGTAACATAAAAATATTAGAAGTTCAATATTAATATTGAATGAAACTAACGATGACTAATCGTTCTACACTTCCATTCATAGAATAAAGAAGGTTGTGACAAAAAATAATCCTGATGCGTTTTTCAACAAAGAGCAATCATGAAATATTTTATTATTAATTTTAATTCATAAAATAGAAGGATTATAAATAAATTCAAAAATTATTTAATGTTCAATTCTCATTTTACATCATATATCCACATTTCTTCATATATACTTAAGAATTGAGATTACATTACATAATGAACAGTAAGTAATTATGAATTAGTAACGATTAATTTTTGTGTTTTACATTTTGTAAAAAATTATTATATGTACATATCACGTATTTTACATGTAAAAGAGTATATTACGTAATGTAAAAAACAGACGCAACACTGGATATAACATTACGAACGAATAGTAGTAATTTGTGTGGCTGTTTCACGATTCTTTCTAATCAAATTTGGATTTATTTTTTGAAATAACTATTTACAGTAGCAAAGCACAACTTTTGTTGAAATTTTTCGAAACCGTTTCACATTTATTATTTTTAAAATCAAAAAAAAATCATTAGGATCTTATTTCTGATTCAAATTTGTTTGGTAATATTAAATTAAATCAGGTTTCTGACCAGCCGATAGCTTGTTACTAGTCGATCGACAAACTTAAGTTAGTTGTTGTGTCTGAAGTTAGTATTTAAGCAAAAAATTATCAGATATTCCTTAGTAAAGAGATATACGGTTATTTTTAATAAACTGTTGTGTCATTAGTCAATTATAAGTTTATAAACTAACCAACAATCGAATTCCAAACGCTTGCAGTTGGTATTTCTGCTAGGACCATATCGAATGTCGTACCAATATGGGAATATTAAGAAAATAACTTAATGATTTCATTCATTATAGTATTTACGTTTACATAAAAACTTAAGAACATTTGAATGAAATTGTTTTATACAATTCTAGTTAAAATAAAACATTAGGTTCAATATTAAAATTATAATACTCGTAAATCATTATGCTTGCTAAATTATAAGCTACTTTCTTCGTTATAGTCGACTTAGGTTTTTGTTTTCTTCAAATCGAAACTAACTATTTAAAATATTGCGCGATTGCTTTTAAAACTTCTTCATCATCTTTTTCCAGACGCATTGTTGTTTTTCAATTTCGAAGAATGTAGTATTTAATTTTTCCTCATTCACCTTAGTTAATTCTGAAAAATGCTGGAATTAACAATTTCTGTTGAACATGAATGACCAGGTTTCTTGGGCGCTTTTAATTAAGGGATAGTCCTCAGGATTGTTGAGGAAAATACGTTCAATTGCGTAGCAATTTTTTCATGTATCTCAAAAAATGTTCATTTTCGCAAGCCATTTGTTTATTTTTAGGAAACATATGCACCAAAAATGTTTTTTTTCCTTTAAATGAAAGGGCGCCTGCTTTTTCAAGTACATTCTGTTGCCAATTTTTCACTGATTCTATTAACGCATTCAGAGATTTTCTTTTTTTAATTGGTATTTTCAATGCATTACTCGTTTTATCGGAAGGAAAGTTCAGATAGTTATTTCTATTTCTCATTGAGGTAGCGAACATTTCGAAACATCCAGGATACGTTCGAACTATATTTTCAAACTTTCAAAACTTTCAGGATACGTTCGAACTATGTTTTCCGCAGCTAATTGACAAACTCGATTAGGGATAACGTTTGAAAAACTTCTTAGTTTTTCAACTATGTAATTCACAAACGCGTTGAATCTGAAACCTAATTTTTGTTTATTTCGGAGATTAATCAATATGCCGTCCGGCAAATTATTCCGAAGAACAGTAAAATTGAAAACACACTCAGAAAAAAAATATAATCATCATAACAATGATGATCACTAAAAAAAATGTTTTTTTTTCAGTGATCATCGTTGTTATGATGAAGAACACCAAGAAAATGATCAAGAATATCATAGTATGATAAAATCAATCATAGTATGATAAAATCAATCATTTAAATAATTGTATTTAACATACAATGATGATATTATGGTAAATGCAATCATGCATTTATCATATTTTTTTTCTGAGTGCACTGATGAACCGGTAACGTCTGGTGAGGAAACTGATGAAATATTACTAATTTCGTCGTTAAAGGTGGAGGAAGGAGATGAAGGAACAGTTGATGCCTCGTAATTTAATTCATCGGATAACAAAATAAATATTTGACTGCTATCGGTGCCTGGTTGAATAGAATTTTGAGTAATAGTAATATTATGACTATCCACTGGTAAGCTAGAGTTATTCACTGTACGTTCTGCAACTCATGATTTTGGCGGGGTCCAATTATCGTTAGCCATCGAGCGAACAGCATAAATTATACTCTTTTGTCTGATTAGTAATCTAAAATTTCGTCATCTACAATTTCAGAACCTGAGCTTTCCAATACCAATATGGAATCATGAATCTCAAGAAAATTTGCTTGAGAGAATATGTTAAAATATATTATTGTTATTATTAATCATTGTTAATACTTTCAAAACAGTTTAATATAGCATACACCAAAACCTACAGCAGTACTTATTATACTAACATTGCCTAGTACTTCATACTTGAATATAAAAGTAAATTTATGTCATAAACGCACAAGAATTTTTATTGATTTCATAAAATCACGCGATTCTGAATACACATTCCATATACATACATATATACCTACAAAGATCCAATCGTTACATCTGTGTCATGGAATCCAAATACTTTTGGCTATCATTAAGTATCTGGCAATTTGTTTGTACTTGGCCATCTTTGGCCTGTTGTAAGTATGTTGCAGAAGTATTTTTCTTCTAAATAAGTACAAACATTGATTAGAGAATTAGCAGAGACCTGCTTGTATTTATCCTGTTGTCATTGTCACCACCAGATAACTTGAGGTTGGCTGAAACATTATATTTAAATTAGAAAAAACTATTGTATTGATTCGAAATGTATGTAATTAGTCCTATATTCAAGTTCGTATATTCATGGGTCGCCCTTCACCCCACGGTGTAATTTTTATGAAATTAGTACAAATTGAAATTTGGAATAGTAGACTAACGGTCTTACTAACTCTCACGGGCTAGCGAGAGCTAATTATACTCATCATAATGCTTGGCTCTCTGATAGGGAATAAATGATACTACGGGGATGGGGGAGGAGGTCAACAAACATGTTCAACCTCTGGACAACCGATTTTTAATCGTGTAAACGAATTAAAATAAAATTCTAACTTATACAGGTTTCGGGCTTTAAACGTAACATTTACCAACTTCTGTGTGAAAGCGGTATTACACTGTACAAGGTATATTGGGTTCTCTACCAAAGCGATTTTTACTTGATAATTTTTTTATGGTTCTAACAATTGTGATTTTGTATATAAAAGATATACGTTTATTTCGTAAGGCATATTTTGACTCAGCTTAAGATTTAAGATTATCTGTCTGGTTGGTTCCTGGAGTTGGTGTGGTGTCAAAACGAATGAATTAATTTTACCTTGATGTACTGTTACAGTATCGATCACTACCAATTGGATGTGCAAAATCTCAGCATACCCAATGTTATGTGAAGAGAAATATCATTAGATTGCTTTGGCTAATTTTGTCGAAGAAGATGTACATGGATGGAATGTGAAGCTTGACATGTTTTACTTCGATGTCGCTCCTGATGGCACCATACAATGTTGATAGCGTGTAAAGCAAAAGTTTGATTTAGTGTTTGATCTGGTTATTTGTTTTTGTTCTGGTTGGTGCGTTTCCTATACGCGCACAAAACTGTCGGCTCCC